>OZ038444.1:26537877-26617877 GCA_964036265.1 Daptonema setosum
GTGAACAATTTCACTGAACATTCACGAAATCCTACGAATTGTATACTTTACTGTTTTTTCCACTGATTGAAGCCAATCAAGACGCGCTAATGCCAAATCAGAATGGGGTTTCGTAGTGGCCAGAAAGGTTGAATGAACTGACGAGCAATGGTAAAAACCACTGACAAATGTCTATCATGGTTTATACAGGATGTGTATTATAGTTTGTTTTTTGACGTGGTTGTGCAAGCTCAAAATTTGAACAAATTAGTTGACTGTTAACGTCGCCTAACAGATTTAGCTGATAATGTTTCGCTTTTCTTAATTTTTTGGTAAATCAAACGAAAACATACCTATCAAGAATAAATTATTACGTTCCAGATCTATAAAATTTTTGAAACGTGAACAAAAAGGGCAGTTCAAGTTGTTAGTTATGCTGGCTCACTGTAACGAGTTTTTACTAATGACTTCATATCAAACCAAAGTGCCTAACCTCGTGAAATGTAACGGAAACAGCGGTACAAACAGTTAAAGTCTGGAATGACAGACTGATTAGCTGATCGACTGTTGTTTTTTTTGACTCACTGATCGACAGACTAACTGTCTAACTAACCACTCATCCATTTCTATATAAATAAAGCTGAAAATATTCTTTGAGTACTTTGTTGTCGTTACATTTTGTGATTCATTTATTATTTTCACTGCTAATAAGCGACAACAGGATGTACCACATGAGAAACATTGTTTCCTTATCCTTGTGAACTGTGAAACGTGAACGAACTGATTCAAAGTTTGTTCATGACTTTTCAAATGTTCCACGGCCTGTCTTTGCATAAGGGTTATTTTCGGATGTTAACCACAGACTGTAAAATAACTAACGTGCTACCGAGCTGCACAAAAAGATGTACAGAAGTAGATTATGTGAAGCGTCATTGCGGTTAAAGAATGCTCTACGCTGATTGGTTGGATCCATCCAATAACCAATCAGCGCAGATAATTGACTGCGTGTCACAGCTTTTGGTTCTGTAATGCTGCTCGTATTCAAGAGAACGTTTACGTCTTTATCAATCAATGACATTTATTGTTCTGTTAAATTGAGATTTTTTCAGAACTAATAGTTGGATGTAAACGTGTATCGGCGGATGTAAAGAAACTAGACACGCTGTCTGCCATCATCATTAGTCTATCGACGTTGCCATGCAAATCCTATACTTCCGCGCAATCATAACATTTCTGATAGCAAATACAATACATGTGGTTAGGGAGCTTTCAGAGTCTAAAGGAAAGTAAAAAGGAAATTGAAATGGGAAGTGAAAAGGAAAGTGAAAAGGAAAAGCTGCAAAATAAATGACGTGAAAATATTGACGTGGTACTAAAGTATTCGAATTTTGAATTTAACTGGCCATGCAGCGTAGCGCACTGGCCAATCAGAATAGAGCTGAGAGCTCATTGGCTGCTGCATTTGAATTTGAGTTATTTGGTAAAGTTTTGAGAATATTTTGCTGTGGACAACGGACAAGTGCGTTGCATTACAGATTTATCTTTTCTTTTTACTTTCCTATATACTTTTCTCTGGACTCTGAGAGCACCCTTTAATTTTATTATAATTCATGAATATAGTTTTTAGTTTCAGATTTTTTCTGGATTTTGTTTTTTCTTTTCTCTTCTGGAATTTTTAAATTAGGAGGTTCATGGTTCATTATTGAAAAACTCTGTGTTCGTAACTCATTCGATTAGTGAAAAATGAACAAACTGAGCAGTAATTTGTTGCCAGTTACTGCAGCATTCATCTCTTTAATCAGCAGATTTTATTAGGATGCAAACCATATGTGTGAATTTTGCGTGACATTTTATTGAGAGTTTGATTCACCATGAAAAGTATGTTGATACTAGTCATTATTGTGAATCTAAATCTGGTACAAACCATAACAGCACAACACAACTCCTGACCCCATCCGCAAAGTCATACTCATTTCTTTTGCCCCTCTTTCGGTGAGTTGACTATTCGATCGATTAACCATTCGGTGGCTTAAAAATTCGGTAAGCCAACATTATGCGATCTGTTTGTCGGTGAGTTCACCTTTAGATTAAGCGATTTTAGGTGAGTTGTTTTTCACTCGGTTGCAGAAAGGGCTCGATCATTGAAGTTACGTATTCACCTCATCCATAAGGCTTTTGAAACGTGAACCAATTGGTTGTTAATGCTGTACGTATTGCTGCACGCGTGGAAATGTTTAATCACTTTTCTATTTGCACGTTCATTAAACGGTTTTATTCTGGGCAATACAGTATTACTAAAACAGTAACATGGTGATCGTGTTACAGTGCAGCACAACGATATAACATGAGTGAGTGAGTGAGGTCACCTTTATGCCAACAATCTTTTCTTTGAATAATTTTTCTATTTTCTGCCGTGCACCTTATTCCAACCCGAATGGTTCTGCGACAATAAATTCTATAATATAAGGCTTTAGCCGCACATCCAACGCGTGGTGCACGCCGATTGCTACCATGCAGCTTGATAGTCGATAGAAGTTTTTTCTTCAAAAATGTTAACGCGTGCCAAAATTAACGAACGACTACAAGGAAACGATTAGCCTGAGCTAAAAAAGATCAGCCAGGATTTGGACGTGTGTAGTAGTATGTTAATGAACCAAGAATGCTATGTACAACAATGCCAGTTAATTTTCTCACGTTTCACGAATGGTCAGACTTGAGAGTAGACTGAAATCTGTATCAAATCCAGCCAATCCAGCTCCAATTAAAAAAAAACACATGGTTTGATAGAGATTAGAATCCAATTGCATACCCCGCCGTACAAAAGCAACCGTTTATTAGTATTAATCACGAAAAAAAGTTGTGTCGCACCATTTTAGTTACATGAGCTTTGAATCACACAAAATTCGCCTCGACAACTATGTAAGTATGTTTTTCTAATACTGAAAAAAAACACAGATTTAGAATACTAATCACCAGAGAATGCATGTATCAATGCCAGTCAATTTTCTCACGTTTCATATAATTTTAACAGTAATTATATCTCTTTGAAAAAAGAAGATTCGGTTTTCGGATTGTTGTTATACAACCATACTTGTTTGCAGTAAATATACTCGTATAATTTCCTTTAAATACATACAAAATCATTTCAGTTATTATCATCAATTCGATACATCAGGCGTTGCAGTCAACACGCTGTATTGAGGACTTTTTAATTTTAATAAACTTTCCCACCGTTCACGTTTCAAGAGATTTATGGTCTACAACCGCGTTAGCGAATAGTAATCAACCGAAACCCGATATATTTTTAATAATGTTAGATAAGATAGCCTCACCAGACAGATAGCAATTTTTGCAGTCAATAACATTTTATTTTATGATGTTTTAAATGGTACAATACGGTTTGGTTAGATCCGTTCTGGAACCAATCAGCGCAGAGCGTTGACTTGCGTCGCACCGACGCGTCTTTTACATCTTTTTCCTGTACTGAAGTGGCCGGCTTGCAGTTTTACCTTTTGCTATGTTCACTGTTGGCATGAGAGTGAGACGAGTTAATTGTATACGGACAGAACACAGAAACAATTACTGCTCATTTATAATCGCAAATGGATTGAAATAAATTAAACCAAATTGAAAAATATTTTTTTTCATTCGTACATAATTCCGCAGTGATACTTTTGTTGCGTCATAAGTTTTTTATGTGACAGAGGAACCGAGCAGCATGAAAATCTCCGTTTCCTATTGATAACGTTTGTGAAATGATAGCAAACTGGTAGGTGCATTAGTGTTCCAGGTTTATTATTTTTATACGGTTTATCCTGAGCAATGATTCTTATAAAGTAACATGGTAAACACTTACAGTGCAGCACAAAAATATGCGGCTCATAAATGCTCTGCCCTGATTGGTTGGCTCCACCTCACAGCCAAACAGCGCAGAGCATTAGAGCCGCGGCTACACGTTTGTTCTCTACCGTACAAAGTTCGCATACATAATTCAGCAATTTAATGACTTAGTGGCATTCAATTATAACAAATACAGAGATGTACTGATCTCCGAAACTAGATTTAAAAACAGATCCAAATATATAGTGAAACGTGAACTGATTCATTTTTTCTTCAGCGTTTTCCATGGGTAAGGAGACTGAATTTAATTGTCAGCATTTTTAGGGTGAGTGTTTTTGAAAACAACATTGAGCATTAGTGGCTTGTTAACTCAACTGTCTATTTGATTGATATGTAAGTGTGTGAAGGAGTGACGGAGTAAGAGAGTGAGCGAGTAAGCCCAAAAGGAGCAACGACTAAAAGCAAGTCAGTGATTGACTGACTGACATCTTTTATTAAAACATTTGTTACAAATGGAAAAATCATTAATAAAGAAAAAATTTCAGCAAAACCGATCAGACTGTGAAACGTGACCGACGTTTGTTTTTTTTTCGTCAGGTGTCTTAGATAAAAAAAACAGACTGACTAACTGACTGACTGATTGACTGATTGACTGACTGACTGACTGACTGACTGACTGACTAACTGACTGACTGACTGACTGACTGACTGACTTACTGACTGACTGATTTTACATAACAGTCAATTGGAATACTTCGATCGAGACAGGGACGGTGACATCTGGATCGTTCTCATAGATGGGTTAATCGGAATACGAAAGCAATCGTCCTCGATTTATATTTTTTTACTGCCACATACTTTTTATTTAAAGTCATGGGTAAATTGAGCAGTTGCACTTTGCACACATATCATTCTGCCATTGAAACGTGAATAAATTCACTGACCGTGTACGAAATCCTATGAGTTGTGTCTTTTACTGTTTTTTTCGCTGTAGTGGCCAGTTTTTGTCCGTTTTTGATGTGGTTATGCAAGCTCAAATTTTATCAAATTAGTTGACCGTTTACGTCACCAAACAGTCTTAGCTGATAATGTTTTGCTTTTTTAATTTCATGATTTTTTAATCTAACAGTCATGTATTACGTTCCAAATATATAAAAATTTTGAAACGTGAACAAAAAGGGCAGTATAAGTTGTTAGTTAAGCTGGCTCACTGTAACGAGTTTTTACTAATGACTTCATATCAAACCAAAGTGCCTAATCTCGTGAAATGTAACGGAAACCACGGTACAAACAATTAAAGTCTGGAATGACAGACTGATCGACTGTTGTTTTTTTGACTCAATGATCGACAGACTAACGGTCTAACTAACCACTCATCCATTTCTATATAAATAAGCGCTGAAATTATTCTTTGAGTACTTTGTTGTCGTTACATTTTGTGGTTCATTTATTTTGTTTACTGCAGGTATATAAGCAACATACGAGTAACATTGTTTCCTGATCCATATGATCTGTGAAACGTGAACAAACTGATTGAGGTTTTAGGACTTTTTACATGTTCCACAGTCTGTCTCTCTGCATACGGTTTATCTTCGGATAGTCAAAACAAACTGTAAAATAGTGACGTGCTACCAGGATGCATATTTCCAGAAACTATAAAGTTTTTGATTTGTTTCCCATTTGTGGAAAATGAATTCAATTTACATGTTTTTCTTTCTACATAAAGAAAGTTCAGGATATAGAAAACATAATTCGATGCACAAAAATATGGAGTATGTGAAGCGTCATTGCGGTTCAAGAATGCTCTACGCTGATCGGTTGGATCAATCCAATAACAAACCAGCGCAGATAATTGACTGCGTGTCACAGCTTTTTGTTCTGTAATGCTGTTCGCATTCAGGAAAATGTTTACGTCTTTACCAATAAATGACATTTTTTGTCTGTCTTTTGTTAAACGTGCATCTGGATACATATGTATTCTTCTCTCGTCCAGCATTCGATGCATCAATTGTTGTGACATCTACAAACCACAAACAAAACGTATCCTTATGTCATTAAGCCTTGTTAGCCACACAAAACGGACCATCAAAACGATAATTATTAATTTATTCGTCTATAGCTCGGTCAGGGTATCTTGTTACTAGTTTTTTCAGAAAACCTATTACTATACGATTAATAAGTTGGGCTATTTTGTTAGCATTTTGTCTCTGATGTAGTGTGAAAACTTCGGTATCATCCGTTGAAATCTGCTGAAAATATCGGTTCAGTTTGAACACGCGCTGAAATTTGAATGCGCGCCGAAAGGATTACGTTAAAAAGTTCAAAGTAACGAGAAACTCTGACCAGACTTTATGGAGTTGCAGATGTTTGCCTACACTGCTGGTACACGTTTCACTGAACAAATGAGTAGACGCTCAGATCTGTTATAGTAATCCTCGGAACTTAATCCAAACTTTAAAAAAATCTATGATCAAAAAAAGAACGCAAAGTCAATTCATACTGTCACGTGTCATATTCAGTCAGTCAGCCAGCAGTCAGTCAGTCAGTCAGTCAGTCAGTCAGTCAGTCAGTCAGTCAGTCAGTCAGTCAGTCAGTCAGTCAATCAGTCAGTCAGTCAGTCAGTCAGTCAGTCAGTCAGTCAGTCAGTCAGTCAGTCAGTCAGTCAGTCAGTCAGTCAGTCAGTCAGTCAGTCAGCCAGTCAGTCACTCCATCAGTCAGTCAGTCACTCAAACGGTCAGTCAGCCAGTCCGTCAGTCCGTCAGTCAGTCAGTCAGTCAGTCAGTCAGTCAGTCAGTCAGTCAGTCAGTCAGTCAATCAGTCAGTCAGTCAGTCAGTCAGTCAGTTAATCAGCCAGTCAGTAACTCCGTCAGTCAGTCAGTCACTCAAATGGTCAGTCAGCCAGTCCGTCAGACCGTCGGTCAGTCAGTCGGTTACTCAGAACCGTTATTGGAAATAAAAACAGGTACATACGTACATTAGCTCTGTATTGCTTATTGTATATCAGTGCGAACTGGTCATGATATTGAAAACCGAGACAATGATACGCCGAACGTTCTGGGTGGTTTTGTATAATATTAGTGTGTCATTTACATTTTCTAAATCTGCTCTTTTAAACCAACAGTTCAATTTAATTTTCTGATTTAATCCATATAGTATGTGAAACATGAACAAAATGTTTTTTTTCTTCATTTTTTGGTTCATGTTTAATGGCAAAAACATAAGTAGTTGAGCCGAACATAGTCAATGATTCATTGAGTAAAAGCCTAACAACAAAAAATAGCGAATAATTGCCTGATCAGAACCTGTTCACGTTTCAATGGTTAAATATATAAATTTTACAGAGTGAAATTGTAGTTTGTAGTGTGTCTAATTACCGAAAAATAAAAAAAACAATAATAAAATAAAATCATATAAACACTTACCGCACCCTCACGCGCACAGTCCGATATCATATAATCACTTACTGAACCCTCACGCGCACAGTCCGATATCATATAAAACTCTAACCGAACCCTCACGCGCACAGTCCGATATCATATAAACGATTACCGCACCCTCACGCGCACAGTCCGATATCATATAAACACTTACCGCACCCTCACGCGCACAGTCCGATATCATATAAACACTTTCCGCACCCTCACGCGCACAGTCTGATGTTGTATAAACACTTACCGCACCCTCACGCGCACAGTCCGATATCATATAATCACTTACTGAACCCTCACGCGCACAGTCCGATATCATATAAAACTCTAACCGAACCCTCACGCGCACAGTCCGATATCATATAAACACTTACCGCACCCTCACGCGCACAGTCCGATATCATATAACCACTTTCCGCACCCTCACGCGCACAGTCTGATGTTGTATAAACACTTACTGCACCCTCACGCGCACAGTCCGATATCATATAAACACTTTCCGAACCCTCACGCGCACAGTCCGATATCATATAAACACTTACCGCACCCTCACGCGCACAGTCCGATATCATATAAACACTTACCGCACCCTCACGCGCACAGTCCGATATCATATAAACACCTACCGCACCCTCACGCGCACAGTCCGATATCATATAATCACTTACCGAACCCTCACGCGCACAGTCCGATATCATATAAAACTCTAACCGAACCCTCACGCGCACAGTCCGATATCATATAAACACTTTCCGCACCCTCACGCGCACAGTCCGATGTTGTATAAACACTTACCGCACCCTCACGCGCACAGTCCGATATCATATAAACACTTACCGAACTCTCACCCGCACAGTCCGATTTCTTATTAGCCCCAGTCCGTTTGGCCACAGTCCGTTTTAGCCACAGTCCGTATTCTTTTAGGCACAATCCCCCCCAGGACTGTGGCTAAAAACCACAGCTGGGACAGGTGTGCTTTGTATGATCGCATCAAAAATTTTGTAAACTGGTTTCGGTCATAAAGACTGGCTGACCTTAGTAATACCAATCACGCCGATCACTTCACTATACGATGTCAGACTGAGTCCGCTGCCAAATAATGATGCCAAAAAACCACCGAGTCCTTCAATGAATATTCCTCGATTTACCGCGTGCTCCGGAGGAGCGGGAATCTAAAGTGAAACGATCAATAACCAAACATTGCGGTTAATTTGGCGTTATTTTTCATCAGATAAATGTTCCATATTCCTACAGTACAAAGACAACATGATTTGGCATGCGACATGCCGTTGTATCTATCAAGGTGTTTATCAACAAGCATACGGTTCACGTTTCACGATTTTTTTGGTAGATAACATGGTTTTTAATGCAAGTTTGTTATGCAACGATAATTTTGAAACGTGAAACAATGAACGGTTTCTGCACATTTTGAACAGTGATATTTTTTTTAACCAAATTGAAAGTATAACCAAACTTTTGGAGATCCATATTTAGAGACTTTCAACAGCGCGACCACATTAAATCTGTCTGGTCAGAGGTTCTCGTTACTCCAAAGTTTTTACCGTAATCCTTTTGGCGCGCATTCAAATTTCGGCGCGCGTTCAAACTTAAGTAGTAAAAATTTTCAGCTGTTCACACTACATTTGTATAACATATGATTTTTAACATGCATAACTTATTAATTGTTTAGTATAAGGTTTCCAGGAAAATAATTAGTAACACGATACTTTAACCAAGTTATACATATTTGAGAACTGATAATCAGGAAACTAAAAAAAAAAACGGTAAATTTGAAAACGAGGGGGAACAAATTTGGAAAAAATTTAGGGATATACATAGATTTTAGAGACTGATAATTACATATGGAATAATTTTGACACGAATAAGGGGATCATTTTTATTCACTACATACTGATGACAGCTGCAATTATTTAGGAAACTAAGTTTGTGTTTACGTCATTGTCTTTAACATTTCAGTCATTGTTGGTTTGTTGATCTGGTGCAGTTCACGTTTCATAGCGACACAAATTAGTATCACTACAGTCTCTCCATCATTACATCGCCAAATCAATCAATACAATAAATTAAAGTTTTAATCGGTCAGTAAACATGTAAAACTGACAGTTCACGTTTCAAAAGCACTATATGAAAACTGAGTGGTGATAGTTTTTAACAATAACAACCATCATTTAGGTCCATTAAAAGTTATTTGAAAGTTCAAAAATAAAGAACGGTTCACGGAGACCATTGTAAAAGTCTTTGATTTGACTCTCCCCAACTTGACCCCATGAGCCATACAAACTTGATTTAAAAAACTGCTCACTCACTCACTCACTCACTCACTCACTCTCTCACTCACTCACTCACTCACTCACTCACTCACTCACTCACTCACTCACTCACTCACTCACTCACTCACTCACTCACTCACTCACTCACTCACTCACTCACTCACTCACTCACTCACTCACTCACTCAATAACTGAAATGAAAAATGATAAAAAAGAAAGTACCTCAGTCAACGTTTTAAAGAGTCTTCAACGAAATCAAATCAAATTGAATTTTATTCAGTTGTTATGCCATAATAGCAAAGTAGTATACGAAGTCACATATAATGAGATAACGGTCGTCCGATTTACGAATGACAATCACTGATCATCAACAACGCTCTTGAATGCGCTGCGTCTCAACAACGGACTTGAACCAGGACTTTCGGCGAGCGAGGCCGGTGCCTTAACCACTTGACAAAGGAATCGACAAGAAACGTTAATAATGACTCTCTACCGTTTTTAAATGATTTATTTTACGGGTACAACGAGACACGACTAAATATCGAAACGAATCGTATCAGGAAAATCACGACTACTACAGAAGAAAATTACTACTCGACTATCACAGCATCCTAAACAATTGGCGTGATGAGCTTGCGTTGGAACCAAATTCTAAACTTATTTTTACTTTTTTCTGTTTTATTGAGACGAAAGCGGCTTTTTATCGTTAAACTGACCAACAAACAAAATATGATAGGAACTTCGAAACGTGAACCAATCTAGAAGAAAAGTGTTCGTTAATTGTCTATATTATTTTGGGCAGCCGAAACATAATGTGTATCAAAAAACTCTTACAGTAAGCTATCAGGCCAATGTAATCGGAAACTATTGCAGAGTAACTAGTTGGTTCACGTTTCAAAGGTCTTTTTAATTCTAGTCCAGTTGAACACTACCTGATGCAACCGATCAATCATTCTTATGCTAAAAATTATTTAAAAATAAATAAACAGAAAACTAAATGCTGAAAAAGCAGCTACCAACTTTTTAGTAAAATATAGTTTCATGAATTTTGCTGTAAATAAACGTTGTCGGTCAAGTAACTTTTTCAAAGAAGTCTTACGTTAAAACAGTTGTTTCCGTGTTTTACATTTTGGCAGTATCTTGGCAAACTTCATGTTTGTAATCGCTAGACCAACCGTGGAATAAATTGACAACGGCAGAAACCCCATATTCAGTTTCACAAGACAGGCTTCGAACCCTTGACTGCCAGTTTTCGAAGTTGATATTGTCTTTCGCTGGGGAAAGCACAAACCAGTTCGTACTTTCTTGTTTGTAATCGCCAGTTTTCACTGCCACTATTAACTCTGTCTGTGTTCACTCAGTTAACTCACTCACTCACTCACTCACTCACGCATTAACTCACTCACTCACTCACTCACTCACTCACTCACTCACTCACTCACTCACTCACTCACTCACTCACTCACTCACTCACTCACTCACTCACTCACTCACTCATTCACTCGCTCGCTCGCTCAATTACTGAAATGAAAAATGATAAAAAAGAAAGTACCTCAGTCCACTCTTTAAAGTGTCTTCAACGGAGTTTCCTTTCCTTGTCAAGTGGTTAAGGCAGCGGCCTCGCACGCCGACGATCCGGGTTCGAGCCCCGGCTTGAGACACAGTGCATTCAAAAAACGTCGTTGATAATCAGTGATTGTCATTTGTGAATCGGATGACCGTTATTCACGATATTTATAACTTGGTAAACAGTTTTTCTTTTATGACATAACATCTGAATAAACTTGAAATGGAGTTTTGATTTTTGAGCTGCATGATGAACCCCAACGTTAAAAATGACAGTCGATCGTTTTTTGATTAACTGAAGCCATCAAGACACACTAATACCATACCAGAATGGTGTTTTCGTAGTGGCCAGAGAGTTGAATAAATTTACGGGCAATGGCAGAAACCCCAGAGCACCGCGTCAGGGTCTGTGCCTCAAGTCAGGTTTCGAACTAAGGACCATTTCTAAACGATGTTTTGAACCGGCGCAAGTGGTACAAGTTTGAGATCGACTGACTGAGGGTGCCATTTTAGTTGTAATTTTTCCTTGGGTTCCGAAGTTTTATAGAACCAAGAGACAGATCAATAAATATCAAAACGAAACGATCAGGAAAGTCACGAATACTTCAGAAAAAAATTTCCACTCGACTATGACGGCATCACAGACAATTGGCATGATGAGCTTAGCTGAGTTGGAACAAATTTCTTAACTTAAGTTTTTTCTTTGATTTGTTTTTTAGGGGTCGGGTAATTTGGCCAAAAGGAAAATTGGCCAAAAGGAAAATTGGCCAAAAGGTAAACTGGCCAAAAGGAAAATTGGCCAAACTTTTTGGCCAATTTTCCTTTTGGCCAATTTACCCTTTGGCCAGTTTTCCTTTTGGCCAGTTTTCCTTTTGGTCAATTTTCCTTTTGGCCAATTTTCCTTTTGGCCAATTTTCCTTTTGGCCAGTTTTCCTTTTGACCAATTTTCCTTTTGGCCAATTTTCCTTTTGGCCAATTTTCCTTTTGGCCAATTTTCCTTTTGGCCAATTTTCCTTTTGGCCAATTTTCCTTCTTTTGGCCAGTTTTCCTTTTGGCCAATTTTCATTTTGGCCAATTTTCCTTTTTTTGGCCAATTTTCCTTTTGGCCAATTTTCCGTATTTTGGCCAACTTTCCTTTTGGCCAATTGAGTCGGAGAATTTCCATAAAAGGAAACGGCATAAAAGGAAACTGCATAATAGGAAACTGCATAAAAGGAAACTGCATAAAAGGAAACTGCATAAAAGGAACCTGCATAAAAGGAAACTGCATAAAAGGAAACGGCATAAAAGGAAACTGCATAAAAGGAAACTGCATAAAAGGAAACAGTATAAAAGGAAACTGCATAAAAGGAAACTGCATAAAAGGAAACTGCATAAAAGGAATCTGCATAAAAGGAAACTGCATAAAAGGAAACTGCATAAAAGGAAACTGCATAAAAGGAAACTGCATAAAAGGAATCTGCATAAAAGGAATCTGCATAAAAGGAAACTGCATAAAAGGAAACTGCATAAAAGGAAACTGCATAAAAGGAAACTGCATAAAATGAAAATCTATTCAAAAAGGTAAATCCATCCATAATTCAAAAGGTAATTGTATCCAAGGGAATTTTTATAAATCTTCAAAAAAGGGAAATCACATCCAAAGGAAAATGTATAAATAGATATTCACATCCAGGGAAAATTTATAAATAGGTAATAACATTCAAAGGAAATTTCATCCACGGTAATTTTATACAGTTGACAAAACGAAGGATAATTTGATATAGGCTAGTCGCTCAACCGACTTTGACCGGCATACAGTAAATCTATCCATTCCTTTTATGCAGCTTCCTTTTATAAATTTACCGTGGATGGGATAGATTTACTGTATGCCTCAGTCAGTCGGTCAGTCAGTCAGTCAGTCATCAATCAATCAGTCAGTCAGTCAATCAGTCAGTCAGTCAGTCAGTTACAGTCAAAATTTGTATGAATTATCAGACGCGGCCGATGCATAAAAAACAATGTATGAAAAAGACTTCAGGTGACCGGGACGGGACGGGACAACATTTTAAAGAACCCTCCGGAACGGGACGGGACACGGGAAACGAAAAAAAATCCGGGACGGGACGGGACGGGACAAGTTATTGTCCCGGGAAATTACGGGACAGAATATTCTATCCCGGGACAAGATTTACCCCTGTCCCGGGACATGAGCGATGACCGATGATTCTCTGTAGGTTGTATTGGTATGTTAATGTTTGTGAAAATGTGATTGTGAAAATAAAATAAATACCCAATGAAGAAGGCCGCCTCTCCGTGGTGTCGGGCACAAGCAAATTGTTTTCTGGACAGTTGAAACTAAACGGCCTTCATGATTTCGTTGCAGCAGGCGTTGAAGTTGGAAGCTGAGTTTTCAACTTTTAACACAGGAAATCGGCGCTCGGTTGCAGTAACTGTAACCCTTAGAAGCCTGCTTATATCCTCTAACACACTCACAAATCACAATTGTGGTCCATGACAAAATAACATTTATTTCAATTCTATTGGTAAATCTATCAAGAAGAAAATTCATATAATTGTAAATATATCAAATGGTAAATTCATCTATTCGTAAATCTATCCAGAGGTAAATTCATATAATGGTAAATATATCAAAAGGTAAATTCATATAAAGGTAAAGGTAATGACATACATGAATGCATTTTCCTTTTTAAATACTTACATTCAGAAGTTTTTCCTTTTATGCAGTTTCCTTTTATGCAGTTTCCTTTTATGCAGATTCCTTTTATGCAGATTCCTTTTATGCAGATTCTTTTTATGCAGTTTCCTTTTATGCAGTTTCCTTTTATGCAGTTTCCTTTTATGCAGATTCCTTTTATGCAGTTTCCTTTTATGCAGATTCCTTTTATGCAGTTTCCTTTTATGCAGTTTCCTTTTATGCAGTTTCCTTTTATGCAGTTTCCTTTTATGCAGTTTCCTTTTATGCAGTTTCCTTTTATGCGGTTTCCTTTTATGCAGTTTCCTTTTATGCAGATTCCTTTTATGCAGTTTCCTTTTATGCAGTTTCCTTTTATGCAGTTCCCTTTTATGCAGTTTCCTTTTATGCAGTTTCCTTTTATAAATTTACCGTGGATGGGATAGATTTACTGTATGCCGGCCAATTTTCCTTTTGGCCAATTTTCCTTTTTTGGCCAATTTTCCTTTTGGCCAGTTTTCCTTTTGGCCAGTTTTCCTTTTGGCCAATTTACCCGACCCCGAATGAGTGAGTGAGTGAATGAGTGAGTGAGTGAGTGAGTGAGTGAGTGAGTGAGTGAGTGATTGAGTGAGTGAGTAATTGACTGAGTGAGAGAATAATTGAGTAAGTGAGTTAGTGAGTGAGTGAGTGAGTGAGAAGTGAGTGAGTGAGTGAGTGAATGAGTGAGTGAGTGAGTGAGTGAGTGAGTGAGTGAGTGAGTGAGTTAGTGACAGAGTGAATGAGTGAGTGAGTGAGTGAGTGAGTGAGTGAGTGAATGAGTGAGTGAGTGAGTGATTGATTGATTGATTGAGTGAGTGAGTGAGTGAGTGAGTGAGTGAGTGAGTGAGTGAGTGAGTGATTGATTGATTTAGTGAGTGAGTGAGTGAGTGAGTGAGTGAATGAGTGAGTGAGCCAATTTTCTTTTTTGGCCAGCTTTCCCTTTGGCCAATTTTCCTTTTGGTCTATTTTCCTTTTGGCCAATTTTCTTTTTTTGGCCAATTTTCCTTTTGGCCAATTTTCCTTTTGGCCAATTTTCTTTTTTTTGGCCAATTTTCCTTTTGGCCAATTTTCCTCTTTTTGGCCAATTTTCCCTTTGGCCAATTTACCTTTTGGCCAATTTTCCTCTTTTTGGCCAATTTTCCTTTTGGCCAATTTTCCTCTTTTGGCCAATTTTCCTTTTGGGCAGTTTTCCTTTTGGCCAATTTTCCTTTTGGCCAATTTTCCTATTGGCCAGTTTTCCTTTTGGCCAGTTTTCCTTTTGGCCAATTTTCCTTTTGGCCAATTTTCCTTTTGGCCAATTTTCCTTTTGGCCAATTTTCCTTTTGGCCAATTTTCCTTTTGGCCAGTTTTCCTTTTGGCCAATTTTCCTTTGGCCAGTTTTCCTTTTGGCCAATTTTCCTTTTGGCCAATTTTCCTTTGGCCAATTTTCCTTTTGGCCAATTTTCCTTTTGGCCAATTTTCCTCAACCCTTTTTTATTGTATAGTTCAGCGCATATCGTCAAAATTACCAACAAACACCTGAAATAGCAAGTTTGAAACGTGAACCAATTGATGACACCTGAAATTTGTAACACTCGAGTTGTGAGCTGCATGATGAAACCGCCCAACGTAAATAATGACAGTCGACCGTTTCTAAACGACGTCTTGAACGCGTAAAAGTGGTATATGTTTGGGACCAACTGACGATGGGTGCCTTTTAGTTGCATTTTTTTGTGGTGTTCCGTAGTTTTTTTTAGAACTTAGAGACGTGACTAAATATCGAAACGAAACGTATCAGAAAGTTAAGAATATTTCCGGAAAAAGTTACTACTCGACTATGACGGCGTCACAGACAATTGCGTTGGAACAAAATTCTAACTTTCTTTTTTTTCCTGTTTTCTTTTTTTCTGTTTTATTGCGGTTTTTTGCACCTTAAATATCATCAAATTGACCAACAAACACTGATCATAACGTATTTGAAACCTGAATCGTTTGATAACACTTGAAATTTGAGTTGCATGATGAACCGCCCAACGTAAATAATGACAGTCGACCGTTTCTAAACGATGACTTGAACGTGCACGAGTGGTATAAGTTATGGATCGACTGACTGAGGGTGCCATTTTAGTTGTAATTACTCATTGCGTTCCGAAGTTTTTTTAAAACAAAAAGACAGTATGAAATAACGAAACGAAACGTATCGGAAAGTCACGAAAATTTCCGGATCGTAGTCAATTGGCATGATGAATTTGTGTCAGAACAAAACTCTAACCTTTATTTTTTGCTTTGTTTGTAAAGATTTTTCTGGTTTGAAGTAATTTAATATCGTCAATTTGACCAACGAACGGTACCGTTGCAAATTTGAAACGTGAACCATTGATATGTCATTATGATGCTTGTCGTCATCGAAGATTCAAGACTTCAATTTTTCTGTGTATTTGTCTTCTCCTCTGTTTATTTTTTGTTTTGGTCGTCAAGTGAAAACGGTAACGCCAAAATGACCAACGAACACCACTGATATCCAATTTGAAACGTGAATCAATCGATAACACCTGTGGCATGTCTCACAGCTGAGTTCCAATCTCAGTTGATGATTTCTCTGGTTGGTGTTGCATCTCGCCATACTGCAAGCTCATAAATATAGAAACAAATGTATTAGTAATAGCCTATTCAAAGTTTATTGTTATTCAAAAAGTTTTTGGCGCCCATTTTTTTTTCAAATCTGGTTTTGGCGGGCGTTCAAAATCTCCGGAATTTTTTATTACTTCCACATGACGTTTGGTCTTTGGACAACATATACATAAAATACATATGTATGCATGTAGGAACTATTCATTGCAAATAATGTTACGTATACTGTACATAGAAATAATTTTTGTTTTGGTCCCAAGATACTATGACCAACCAAGCTATAGTTTTTAGGGTTTTTCTCTTTAATTGTTTTTATATTTTAATTGTTTAAGGAAGGAATACGGATGTTCATCATTGAATTTGCCTCCAAACATACATTATAGAAACCTTGAAACGTGAACTATTTGATAACTTATAGAGTTTTTCTCTTGTTCCGTCATCTGGCAGGGTAAGAAAACAAGTAGAAAGGGTATTAAATAGTTAATTGTCTAATTTATTACGGACAGCTACATTTTTCAGAACCATAAAACCTTAAGAATACAGTATGCTGTCAGCCGACAGTTGTCGGCAAACTGGTGTAACGGAAAAACTTGACCGATTAGTTCACGTTTCAAAGCTTTTATATTTTATTTTTTAATATAAAGATTTAATTCTCGAGAGGCTGCCAACAAAATATTTAACTAAAAATATTTAAAAGCTAAAAAAAACATAGTATCCAGGTAAACAGAGAGGATAAACTCGTTTTTGCACCACAAGCCGAACGTTTACTTGAACGAACGTGATTCGTATACTTAGATTATTCATTACTGCTTATTATTTTCTAGACAATCAATTTTATTCATGCTAACCTTTCATCACAGATGTAGTGAATAGTCCAATTACAGTTTTTTGTGCGCACGCCATATGAACAACTAAAAGTTTTGGAAGATTAAGTATGGATGTTTAGAAGACGTTTTGAACACGTCCCAATAACGTGGTTTCTGTGAAAATGCACGCAAACTTTGACGAAACTGGAAAATGTGCGCCATTTCTCTAAAAAAATTTTCGCCTTTTTCTGTGAAAAAAATTTAGCTTACAGTAAAAAAACTACAGTTTGCTTAGAAATGATGGGTAAGTATTCATTAATCATAAACTAATTGACATATTATCCAATATGATGATTGAAACATGAGCTGTCGTGTAGTTTCAGCATATGTAAATAAACACAATAAGACGGAGTTAATTGAAATATTCACCCAATTGTGTTCATGCCTTGATATTAAACTGTTTACGTTCAAATGAACATTAATGGTTAACCAGGTAGGTATTATTAGTTAAAATACTGAAATATACTGGATATTAGTCAAAATACTACGAACAAGTATACATATAATGTTTTTGAAACGTGAATGGTCAGATTCTAAACAGTCAGGTTAATTGACTCAATCACACTTCACAATGGTCTGCAAACCACTATCAGAAATGTAATCCAAAACCGAAGTGTATTTAAAAAAACTGTTTCATTTTAAATAACGATGAAACAGCAGCAATTTTAAAACGTGAACCTTTGCAATCTGTCTTGGTTGCCTTCAAGAAGCACAGCTGGCTCGTGGAACCAACACTTGTAAGAAGCTGAAAACGGGCATGAAACCATAAAATCGAATAAAAACGATGAAAAACAGAATTGTTCTGGCGAGAAAAGAACTAATTTCGGTAAATTAATATTATTATATGTAATATCGACTGCATTGTGTCGGCTAATAAACAAATCTTATAAAATTTGTTCACGTTTCACGTTGGCTATCGATCTTGGTTGGTCAATTTGGCTGACCAATGCAATGCCTATTGGATGTTTAAAATGAAATTATCCTTCAATAAATAACAAGAAAACCGTTAAGTCGTTGGCATGATTTCTTCTGTTGTCATTCAAATGTTGTCGAGTAAACTGGCAGAAACAGTTCACTAATAATTTGTTCCCCTTTCACGCTTGTTTCGCATTCGGGTTGGTCCGTTTGATTGAAAGATCATACACTGAAACAGCTAGTAAACAAAAAAAGATACTAAAATGAATAACAAAAAACCGTTAAGTCGTTCGCATTTTTTCTTCGGTTGTCATTCAAATGTCGTCGAGTGAACAGGCAGACTGGTAAACCTCTAGCGGACGGGAAAGGGAGGGAAAAGTGGAATTCCCCCTCTTTGGCGATTTCAAAAAGGACTGTTTGTTCCTCAACGTGTAAGTAAAATAGCCTTATTTCTGCCCACTCCCCCCTTGGGAGGTTTGGCCTTGTCTGTCAGTGCCATGAACCAATTGAAAATCGCCAGCACCACGTGTGATTATACCATCAAACTCTGAATTTTCAAACAAAGGAAAGCTAAAAATCGGAAAAATTGATAACGGTTTTTATATGTTTTTCGTTTCTTGAGGGAGATGTCGGTAAAAGGACTTGTAAACTGCCCACCGCGCCTCACTTTCGCGAAGTGTCTTTGTACTAGGCTTTTCGAGTTCAACGAACGTTGTCGGATGCGTTTTCTATGTACTTTGGCTTCTTCAACTTTGGTCTTTCCATCTTCAGAATTTTTTTCCGCGGCAGTCGTCTTGGATTTATTCGGTCTTAGTTTACTTTGAATACACACTTTTTCTTACCTTTTCCTGTATAGATAAATTTTTTCATTCATCGATGACGGTTTGGTGTGTTTTCATG
This sequence comes from Daptonema setosum, assembly GCA_964036265.1. Lineage (NCBI taxonomy): Eukaryota > Metazoa > Nematoda > Chromadorea > Monhysterida > Xyalidae > Daptonema > Daptonema setosum. The sequence goes on from OZ038444.1 coordinate 26,556,986, forward strand.
GAAGTTGAAAAAGCCAAAGCTAAAAAGACCAAAGTTGAAAAGTTCAAAGTTGAAAAGTCAAAGTTGAAAACCCTTCCTGCCACTTAATTGATGTTGACCGTTACGGTTGACGAGTGTATCAAAAATCTGGTACTAACATCTGTGAATGTTCATGGTTTCGTAAACGAGGTGAATGATCTCGTTGTTTTTGACGTCGTTTTCAGCTTGTCTTTAAAATTTCTAACGTTATACCTTCATACCTATTACCTGCACTAATATTCTATTTCGAACTTATAAAATTAGTGAAACATGAATAAGTTGGTTGGAATACGATCTTTGTTCTGCTTGGCTCAACCACCGGCGGATGAGCAAATTCTTCAAAGGGAGGAAAATTTAGTCCAAGAGGGGGGAATTGGCAGTTTTTAGGATGTTTCCCTTACACCTTGGGGAACAAACTGCACTTATATCTCGCCAAAGATGGGGGAATTTAACTTTCCCCTCCCCTTCTCGTCCGCTAGTGGCTATGCTCAACAACCGTAGACCGTACTTTTACAGTCAATGGATCAAAAGTCCGAGCACTAGCGGACGTGAAGGGGTGGGAAAGCGGAATTCCCCCCTCTTTGGTGGTTTCAAAAGTAGAAAATGTTCCTTAAGGTGTACGTAAAATGGTATGAAAACTGCCGATCCCCCTCTTTAGCAAAAATACTATTGCTTTGGAGGTTTGGCTCGTTCCACTGACTTAATTATTGAAATCGTGGGGTCGAGGCAACATTTAGTCATGGATTAATATGGTTTTCCAATCAACATATTGACTGATAATAAACATTCCTCTGGTACGCATGTCATTCTATCTTTAGAAACATCTTATTATACTTCTTTTTACTTGGTCAGGGTTTCTCTTTATCAAAAATAAATTTCGTGTGGCCGGTAACGCACGTTCCCGATGAATTAGTTGCAATTTTCGTATGTTGTCCAACTGCTATGTGAAAAAGAGTTAATTTCCCGAAAATTTTAAAGCGCGCCAAAATCAGTTTTGAATTCAAATTGCGCGCCAAAAACTTTTCAACGATGCTTTTGACGTCCCCAGGTGGAATGAATTTGAATATGACTAACTGGAGATTTCGATATTGAGGTTATGAAGCAGAGTTCTTCATGTTTTTTTGCTTTGTTTTACAGTTTTCAGCCGTGTGATGTGAATCAACGATTTGTCGAACACATTTTACTAATATCAATCTTGAAACGTGAATTATTGTATGTATTTGTTTCTGTGGTTCACTCGCAATTTCAGGCAATAATTGATAGGGAAGTAACGGATGAAATTGTGTCTCATTTTGAAATTTTTCATAAAAGTTAAGTAAGCTCTTTTTATTTTAGTGTTTCACTGCCGCCGATCGATCTCTACAGAAAATTACTTTTACTTTTAAGTTTTACTTATAGCCAAAAATTACATTAGAAAACTAGAGATAGAATGATCAAAAACTACATGAGCCAACGGCTCAATAGCTCGGTGGGCGGAGCCCGCCGGGGGTTGGTGTTCGGCGCTGATTGGCCGAACACAAACCCCAGGCACATTCCGCCACCGAAAAAGACCAACAATAACAACAATAAAAAATCACCGGACTAAAACCACTGACGCTGACTCCCGTCCTAACAATGCACCAAAATTCGAAACACCAGGATTAATTAATCATTTTTGAAGAAGTGTAAAGTAGATACACCAGGAATATTATGTGGTAAATGATCGTAAAATCGCATCGGTATGATATGATATTTATGTAGGCGAATAGCATGTAGATAACATTAGGCACACCATTGTGCATATTAATGTATGTTATATATTGTTGTGTATTGATGTGAAGCGATGATAACATGAAGTCGATTGATGATGTGGTCCAAACTTGAGCGGCAACTGGTTCGTGAGATAATGTTATTTGTGAGTTCGATTAGATGGTTGACTGGTGCGATGTCATGATATATGTAGATGTGGACGGCGGTGAGAGTCAGACACGGGGAGTCAGCACAGGGACGACCTTCAATAATCACGTTATTAATAACTAATAATAATCTCAGTCATACTTAATTATGCCGTGAAGATAGTAATAACAATTTATACCAAAACATTTTAGTTCAAACAAACAAATTAAAGAAATCATTCAAATGTTAGATTAACTAACAGAACTTGTTATTTCGTTTACATTATAATGAGATGTAAAATCCAAATCCGAAACAACAAGTTTTTGTGAAACCTACTTAATATTTGTGGTAACGACCACGACCATATCCACGTTTGTTAAACCCACCGCGTGGTTTGTAATATGAGTGACCACCACGTGCGCCGGTGAAGTGTTGGTCAATGCCCTGATCTTTCGGGCTGGATGGTGACTGCTCAAAATACACGGGCTTTTCCACAATACGCTCTACGATTTTCATGGTGGGGCAATTTAGGCAACTGCCAAAATTGATCACATTCATTATTTTTTCGCCCATTTGCTCTTTTTCAGTAGCTTGATTGCTCATTTGGTTGCTTTCAGCAAGACTAATCTCGCCGTCTTCCTTGACGACTTCATTGGCCGGTGCACTCATTGTCAAAATTCAATTAACTGATTATAATCCTCCTGCAATAAGTACATAAATTTAGGCAAAATTTTATGCATGCTAATGTTATTGATTCATCAATGCGCAATAATGACATTTTTGAAAAAAATGATATCTTTCAATTGATATGTATGATGTAAACGTATATTTATATATATATATATATATGTGTAGCTTGCTTGCACTGTTGCTTTATAAAGCTACGTATGTACATCGATCTCGTTTATGAGGGTATGTGTGGTAAGGCAATCTTTAGACACAACATGCATTGTATTATATGGCATAGTCAATTCAAATATTAGTTTCACCAAATGTAATCGGAATATTATATGCCCAATGGATATTATTTATTAAATAAATGTTATTTTAGTGACACTCATTATGTGTCAACTTTCACTCAGTGCGCGTTTTCACTTTTTGATTTATGATGATATAGCACACCAACAGCGCAATAATCACCCACAATCCGTTTTGAATCCATCCGTAGGGTAATATACTTGGTAAGTTCAATCCCTGCCAGAATCGCTGTGCATTTTGGAAGTGTGAACCAATAATTTCATTTCGTACCTTGTCATTTTGCTTATACGGTACGTAATGCAACTTTGCGGTCAATTTAAATGCCGTCTTCATCATCCCACACTGAATTGTGCACTCTTCATGAACATAGGTGTGTGGGAAATGCACAATTGCTGATTGATTCATTCCACTGGTTGTGCATTTCGCTGTCCATTCCACATTTTCACACGTCACGTGACCGACTGTATCTTCCATATCTGACTTGCACTCAAATTTTATTTGTGCTCCCGACAAGCAATCCCAGCAACCTGATGTATCATGTATTTCGATAGTGCATTTAGTTCGTTTTCGATTTTCATATAATTTCACCCTGGTTAAACTGAGTTGAATGTTCGCGACAGCTTGTTCTTCGAGGTTTGCCACAATTGAATCATGATCCGGCAATAAAGTTATCGTTCCCGTTTTTAACGGAAGCACATTTCCGAGTATTTCAAATTCACTGGCCGGTTCGACTTGATCACAAGTACATGCAACCGTTTCTTCTCTGGGCTCACATATGCATATATTTTCAGCCAAATCGCATTGCATACTTTCAGCCGACTTCTTGTCTGTGCACATAAACTGACCGATTTTACCTGGTCGAGCATGTCCACGTGATGATGCTTCAGTAATTGCTGTTTTTGTGCCATCAGTTATGAATACGCTGTTTACCAGTGGTGTGGGTGGTTGACTGATCACATTCAAACCGAGTTTCATGCCTTCCACTGGACGTACAGTTTGACCAGGTGACATCACAATAGTTTTATTCACAGAGTCTTTTCCATTTATCGACATGAAAATTTCGATACGAACTTTATATTCGTACATTGGGCAACGATACACCTCATATACCGTTCCTGATGTTGGATATGCATAAGTTCGCGCAAATAAACATGCACTGGAGCACATGAAACATCCTTCCACCCAACAGGATGATGCTTCATAACAACGCGTGTGTCCAGGATACTTATTTGCTTCGCCCAGTTCCATTATTTTTGTTGCGCTCGTTGTCTCATCACATTTTGTGCCGGTGCACGACCCACGTGATGGACATCTTTTCACTGAGTTTACTCTCATTTCCACGTCTCGAGTGAAGTACATCGATTGTTTCTGACATTCAATCTGCAAATTCTTCATTTCAATTTCCATCGTTCCAACCGTTGCGTCTTGTGGGTCTTTCATTATCAAACAACTCTTTTGTCCCTTTGGTGCCATTAACAGAGACGTTACGCTTGACACGATGCACATTCCATCAGTGCATGTATTCTCATTAACGCTCATAATTTGAGTTTCGGTGCACGCAATAGTTAAATCCATCAGTTTCAAGCAAATGATGATTGCAACGAAGAAACGACGAAATCTGACTCGTGGTACGTCTGGTCTGAGAGCCCATGCATTTCCCAATTCAATATCATCCGGTAGTTGACGCGCGACGTTGCGTGTGCACTTTCTAATGCATGCTCGTAATAATCTGCCGGTCGTTGTCATCACACATTTCACACATAGCAATGTTGTGCAACACACCTTGTTTGTCATCTTGCATATCTTCATCATGAAGTATATCATCACGATGCATACATTCATCAGACAAAATACCAAAATTACGGTGATTTTTGGGATGCAATGTATATTAGCGATATTATGCCAACAAAGCGTACACTCAATCTGTTCACAGTACGGGCTAGCTTTGCATTTCAATTTTGTATTGTACACTGCCTTTCCACCTGCATACATTGTGACATCAACAGTGTAGTCATGAATGTACATTTCATAGTCCATTAATTGATGACTTGATCCACTGGGTGGGAAAGATATTGAACGGCATGTATTCTGAGTGCATATCGTACATAATGACACGTCTTTGTTGGTGGTCATGTTTACACCACCTTTGGCGCATATTGCTTTACATTCATTGCAATGATATTTGACCCTCTTGTACCCATAAACGTTGATCGTTTCATAACCCCATGCATAGACAGGTAACTTCATGTCATACTCTTCCGCCACGTACATAGCCACTTCATGCGTCGGATAGAGACATAGACGATTTCCCGTTGATTCACACTTATTTTTCGCACAAAAGCTCGGTGTGCCCGTGGTAGTGCCGTTTTTAGTGCCAAAACACAGCTGTTGTTCTACTTGATCAACCAGTTTTATCTGAATTCGTGGCACATGGTATTTAGTTGCCGTGTCATTAGTTAATTGTATTGTCGGCACTTTCGTTTCAAACATTTCCGTGTCACATTTTGAATCCAGTTCAAATGAGCAGATATGTTCAAATTGCTTCTTCAGTTCTCCCAGACTTTCCACTACTTTTCGACTCACTTTATCCACTTTTCCGTGCGTACATCCGCTCGCCCATTCCGGGCATTTGCATTTCGTTACACACGCACCCCGATCGTCCATATGACTATCAATGCATCGGACGCTGAGCCAGCACAGTCGATTGTCTCCACTGATGTTGTCAGTGAATTTATAGATTGCGTAACCCACATCGACACATTGCTCAGCATAAATCAATTTCAATGACTCATTTTTGCAGATACCCTGTGGATTCACTTCGTTTGCACACGCCATAACACACGCGAACATTATACCCAGTAACGTTGTGTGCACCGTTGTCTGCATCAGTTGTTTATTTTTTATGCGTGCCGACCGACGTGGCTTGTTGCCAGACAGACCATTTTCTTCGCTGCCTGTCTGTTTATCCTGTTTATCTTCCGTTTGTTCATCCTCCGATTCTACTGTTTGTGACGTTTCAAATGGATAAAGATGATTGATTGAACGTTCCATGACTTTTTTATTCGGCAAAATTACAGTTGCCGAACGTACGTTTCCGTCAGCCGATAAATTCAACTTTGAAACGCGAGCAGTTTTCCACAGTGTTCTGTTAACAGACTCGTCATGTAGCAGCACAACATCTCCAATTTTTATGTGTGCCGGCACTGTGCCTTTCTGCTGTTTCACACCCGCTTTCTGACGCTCTCGTAAATACGGTAGATACTGTTCGTAATACTGCGTCCATACTTTCTCACTCACCTCTGATTGCACTGCACACTTCTCTCTCAGCTGATCAACGGCGGATTTTTTCTGATTATATTCTGGATCATTGACATCTTCATCATTCAATTCCCGTAACAAAGCTGGTGTACCCAACTGTTTATTTGGCACAATAAAGTGCCCTGGCGTCAATACAGTCCAGTCATCAGGATCATCTTTACTGTACACGTACGTCAGTGGACGTGAATTTATGTACGCACACGCATCCAGTAAAGTTGTGCGCAAATCCTCACACGTCAGTTGACGTTTACCGATTCCTGTTTTCAAAGCCCGTTTTGCTTGCTTTACCGCTGATTCGAAGACTCCACCCATCCAGGGACTCATGGGTGGGATCAATTTCCACTTGATTTTGTTCTGTGCACAATATTCATTCAATGTAACGTGTCCGTCATCAAGCATTTTCTTTGTCAGCACAAATTGAGTGGCTTGGTCTGACAGTATGGTAGATGGCTGTCCATAAATGTCACTCATTCGTTTCAATGCCTTAATGAAAGACACCGACGTTAATTCGTTCACGTAGTCGAGATATATCGAACGCGTTGACATACACGTGAAAACAACAATCCAATACTTTTGTTTCACGTCACCATGTTTCATCAAGAACGGACCAGCGTAATCAACTCCGATGTGAGTAAACACCGTACATTTGTTTACTCGTTCGTCAGGTAGTGAAGGCATTTCCGGTAGTTCATATGGCCCTCCATACATCTTTTTGCATGTTACACAATTTTCTCGTGTTTTGCTCACCATTTTGTATCCATGAACCACCCAATATTTCTGACGCAACTGCGACAACGTGTGCTGTACACCACAATGACCGAGATTTTCATGTACATATTGAATCACTAAATCCGTATAGTGACACTTAGGCAAAAGAATCGGACTTTTCTGACCAGTATTCTTCATACGACCCTCCGCTTTCAATAGTCCTGTGTCCGTGCATACATACAACTTCAGCTTGCGGACCATTTGTTTATATTTTCGATCACTGATATTAGTTTTCAGTTCCGCATAATGCGTCGTTTGAGTCTGACCGTCAATAAACTGTTGAGCGGCTTCTACTTCGGTAGCATTAATTGGACTCATTGACCGTATCATGTCTTGTATGCCAAGTTTCTTATCCGAATTTTCATCACCATCGACCTTGTATTTATCGAGAATTCTGTTTTCGACCTTTCTGCCCTTCACTTTAGTCAACCATTTTTTGGCTGCTCTCATTGCATATACCGTGGTATTGAGTAATTTGCTCAATTTCGAAAATCGCTCCGTTTCAATCAGATCTTCGACTTTGCCCACACAGATCATGGTGATTTCAATTTTCTTCTTTTTCCCGGAATCTTTAGCTAGTTGCATCAGCTCTTCCGCCTCAACCATACACTCATCTTGCGGCCAATCATCTCTTTTATCGTACATAAAGCACGGTCCCTTCCACCACGGATGATTGTAGTCTTTCATTTGATCAACACTCAGTGAACGAGTCGCGTAATCAGCGACATTCAGTTTTGTGTTCACATACCGGATTGTCACACCGGTTTTACGGATTTCAGTAACTCTGTTTTCCACAAAACGACTGAACTTCAACTGAGATGATCGAATCCATCCGAGTACGACTTTCGAATCCACATGCATACATAAATCATCATCATGTATCTGCACCACATTGACAATCTGTTGTTGCACGTACTTGATTAATCGGGTGCCGATAAGTGCAGCTAGCAGTTCCAATCTCGGCACCAACGGTCTATTTACCGGTGCCAGCAAGCTTCTGCACATCAACAAGTTGCATGTGACCGACTCGTCCGCATGTATCGATCGAATATACACGCATGCCGCGTACGAATTTGAACTCGCATCTGCGAAACAATGTAATTCATTCTTGACCGCTTTTCCCACTCCCGTTATGAGTCGTTCGACAGGAATTTCATGTATAACTTTCAAAGTTTGTCGGATCTCTTCGTATTCCTTCATCATAGTTTGAGGAATTTCCTCTTCCCATCCGATCTTTTCACTCACCATTTTCTGGAACAAACGACGTGACTGCATCCACAGTGGAGCGTATAATCCGCATGGATCATAGACTGATTGAATCATCGAGTAGAATGTCTGCTTTGTGGGTATCACTTTATCATTGAGTTTCGCATCACTAAGTGATTTGACATTCATAGTGTCAGTCACACTGTTCCACATCATTCCCAGAACTTTCATTTTCTCTTTAACGCTGCGTTTGCTCTCCGGTACACTTTTCATGAACTCCTTGTCGTTGCTCATAATTTCACGCAAATTCATTGAGTGATAGTCAAATTTATCATTCACGTAAGTGTGAAATTTCTTCAGCTGTTCATAGTCAGGCAGTGACGTGATCATATTATCAACGTACATATTCTCGAGCGCCAGCTTAGCGAATTTTTTGTTGCATTCCTCATTTTCATTTTCAAATATGAAATCCACAGCATCTTGCAACATGAATGCGCTGCTAATCACGCCAAACGTTACGCGATCAAAACACATCACACGAATGTTTTTGTGCGCTTCCAATTTATCCGTGTCGTTCAACCATAAGAAACGCACAACATTTGAACTCGTATCATCCAACTTGAGCATCAAGTACGCCTTCTCAATGTCACCACAAAACGCAGCTTCTTGCAGTCTGAATCGCATTAAAAGTGCTGGTATGTCAGGTGGTCGCACTGGACCTTTGTGCATGCATTCATTCAGACTCAGTCCGTTCTCATCTTGAGCAGATCCATCATACACGATTCGTAATTTTGTTGTGTTCGAGCCAGGCGACTCAACACCATGATGTGGCAAGTAATGAATGACGCCGTCATCATTTTTCACATCCCGAATTATACCCTTTTCTTCCAACAGTTTCATATTGTCTCTGTATGCCTCATAGAATTTCGGGTTTCTCTTGAACTTTTCCAACAGTTGCTTGAATCGAGATACAGCTTGTTTTTTATTGGTTCCCAAGTTTTGTATTTTCTCATTGAATGGCCAACTGCATTCGATGCGTTTGTTGCCATTATCACCTTCATCAATCAATTTAACTGATTCACGGAACTGTTGTTTAACCTGTGCATTATCCACCTTATCATCAACCGGATCAGTTATTCCAATTTTATCCAGTTCCCAAATGTTTGCATCTTCCGCCACATTCCCATCATCGGTATTTATGACACCGTTCACACTCAACACGTGTGCAAAGCTAATTGACAGCGGTCCATTGTCATCCATATCAATGCAGTTCGACGATCCAGTCAACATGATACCAAACACTGTTTCGACAACTACCAATCCAGACGGCAGTGGGACAGGATGAATCCTTTCAATACATTCCCACATGTAGTCTGCACCCAACAACATAGCAGGTGTGACTTTGCACTCATTGTCAGCCAGTTCCATTCCCATATCATTCAGTGCCATCATGTCAACTTCAGAAACCTTTCTACGTACCTGTGTGCCTCCGAGATAATGTTGCGGCACTACTTTGCACGATACCGTTTTCGCGCCTTTATTTGTTTGAAGTGTGACACAAACCGTATCCACTTTGATTCGTTTGTGCTTATCCGATCCAAAAGCACGAATATTCATGTATTGTTCGCCATGACTGACCAATTTCAATTTGTGTGCCACTTCTTTACTGACAAACGACACCGAAGATCCGCCATCGATGAATATAGTTCGTGTCAGTTCCGTACTACCATTCGGATCGCTCATTGTCACTCGCCCCGTCATCAGTCTGGCGGCATTCTTTTTATCTGTTGCCATCATTGACTTATGCACCCCTTCATTTGTGTTCGTGCCAATTTGGGGTAAGCTGTCAATAGCGTCATACTGTGGCGTGTTCATAATCGATACATTAGCCACTTGTTTCCGTTCACCATAACCGTAGTTGTGCGTATTATACGTATTTGATTGTTGTCGTTGTCTGGGCGTTTCGCAAATACTCGCATCGTGACCATTGTTTTTACAATAATAGCACACCGCATTTGACTGACATTGTCGTGCGCTGTGGTCTTTCTTTAGACAACGATAACACAGTCTGTTTTGAACAATGAATTGTTTCCGGTCAGCGATGGTTCTCAGTTTCATACATTTGTTACTGTAGTGCATGCCTGAACAAAATGCACACACCCTTTTATTCCAGGCATTTGTGTTTGTATTGTTTTGGAATTGATTTGTTCTGCCCACACTAGCTGTTTTTACCGCAAACACGTTATGACCGACTGAGTGCTGACCGCGTGATTGATTCGTATTATTATTGCGACGTTGTGTATCGACTTGGCCCAATCGATTAACTCTCATTTTATATTCAATCAGTTTTCTCAGTTCACCCAGAAATTCGCTTATTGACCATCCCGATTGTGGTCTTGACTTTTCAATCTCTGCCAGTACCCATCTAGGCAACCTTTTTTGCATATTCATCACGGCAAAAGTTCGACCGGCACCCGAGTCGACCTTCTCACCGAGCGACTCTAAATGCCGTACAGTTTTTTCCGCGTCGGAACAAAACTTATCAAGATCGTACAAACTGCCATTACCAACTGACATTTGATTGAGATTATTGAATAAATGCTCGATCAGAATGTTTGGGTTTCCGAACCGTTCGGCAATAATCTGCATGGCAATCTGATAGGATGCGTTTGTTTCTGTTAAGCCCGAAATAGCATCCAACGCGCGTCCGGTTAGACTGGCCTTTAGATACTGTAGTTTGGCGCATTCACTCAGGTGCGGCTGATTATGGACATTGACTCGAAAAGTGTCCTCAAAATCCAGCCATGTGAATGGACTGCCATCATACTTCTTGAGTGGCAATTTTTCCAATTTTGTGTATGCCATCGTATTTGGGGCATTTTGACTGTCAACTGACTGATTTGTTGCATTATGAGTGTTTGATTGCGACTGTGCCTGAGATGGATTTGGTTGTTTCAGTCTTTTCAGTTCAACGTGTATTTCTTCTAGTCGAATTTGTAAATTGACCAGTTTTTCATCTGATTCCATCAACATTGGCACATGTTTACTGTCATCATACAGTTTCTTTTCATCACCGAGTTCATTTCCCTGAATTTCACCCATTAATTCATGCCATTTTATGTCCAAATCCGAGACATATTTCTGTGCCACTTGTAACCGAAGTCTGTTTTTTTCAACTGCCCAGTATAGTTTGTTCAACGACACTTCATCTAGTGCACAGTCTTCAGAGTCCTTTAATGTATCTGCACTTTCGGTCAATGTTTTTTGTAAGTGCGTGGACCTCAGGGCTAACTGACTTCTTATTGATCCCGAATTCGGTGGCATTTTTTATGGCAGTTTTCAACATGCACAAATCTGTGTGTTCTCTGATTTGTTTTATTTCCGAGCCGAATTTCCGAATAAAAACCGAATTAAAATTTCCAAACCGAAACCGCAACCGACTTTTTTCACCGTAACCGAAACTTTACCATTTTGCGGATGCCATATTTTAGTGTTTCACTGCCGCCGATCGATCTCTACAGAAAATTACTTTTACTTTTAAGTTTTACTTATAGCCAAAAATTACATTAGAAAACTAGAGATAGAATGATCAAAAACTACATGAGCCAACGGCTTAATAGCTCGGTGGGCGGAGCCCGCCGGGGGTTGGTGTTCGGCGCTGATTGGCCGAACACAAACCCCAGGCACACTTTTTGAGGAAATTCACGCAGCCTCCATCTAAGTCTCGGACGTTATTAAGTCGTATGAACTTGATTTTTATCAACTGATTATTTAACTGCAGTATTAAGCGTACTTCAAAGCATAGTTACGATATTCATTGCTTTTTTTGTTATTGTAACTGTTGTTTTTCATGTTCGATTTGATATACGAAGCCACACCAACCGTCAATTTCGCCGAACTGCCTTATCCTATTTCAATCTTGAAACGTGAATCAAAAGGAAATTGCTGTGGTTTACTTGCTTGAACCATCAGGTACGAGTTGGAAAGAAACGATTGATGTTGTCCTCGTTTGACGAATTTCAAAATTGGCATGTTTTATTAGTAAAAGGCTCTAACTCCTTTTTCAGAAGGATCATGATAAATTAATTATTCTCAAGGAAAAGGATAGAGATGCCTCGGGCTCAAGTACATAGGTGGTATAACTTTGTGATTGACAGACTGAAAGACAGAATTCTTTTGCGGGTTTTTTATCGCTCGATTTGGAACGTGATTAATAATTTTATTAATGTTGCCGTTTATTATATTATTATCTCAATCATATGTAGAACATGAGCAATTTCATTTATTTTTTTGGTCTGGTTTGTTTGAACAAAAAAATTTATGTTACGATTGAACCCATATTTCTGACTATAGTTTTGCATTTAATGAAGGTTAAACGAGTTTTTTCACTCGGTTAAGTACACATTTCAAGTGTTTTTGAATTGATTTTTTACTGACTGAAATTTTTGTTCACGTTTCATCTTTTTATCAGATAGTTTATTGAATAATAAGTCGATTGCTTCTTTCATTTTATTGCCCTTAGCTACTCAAATAAAAAATATTAATTTTCTTCAGGCATGAATTTTCAAAGCAGAATAATATGTTCGAGAGAAGATGGTTGAGATCCGGTCATGCAGTCAGTAAGTCAGTCAGTCAGTCAGTCAGTCAGTCAGTCAGTCAGTCAGTAAGTCAGTCAGTCAGTCAGTCAGTCAGTCAATATGTCAGTCAGTCAGTCGTCAGTCAGTCAGTCAGTCAGTCAATCAATGGTCAGAGTCTGGCAGAGCACTGAATTGCAAATACTTGCTTGATTGGTCTAGGCCACAAGTGTAGATACAAGTATTTGATTTTCAGTATTTTTTAAAGATCGATACGTATTGTTGGATCGTGTTACGACTGATTTTATAATCTAAACCTGAAACGTGAAATTTCATTCAACATTCAACTCAGACACTTACCAGATGAAACATCAGACAATCAGTGTCAATATGCACGTCAATCATCATCACCCCATGGTATACCGTGTTAAACTATGGTGTGAACCGAGTTTAGTTTGAAAAAACAACATACGGGCTTTATGTAGTACTCTATGTACAGCATACAATGTAGTGCAAGGGACATGTAATGATGCATTCGGGTCGGGGACGGTCTGCCTGGAAGGAGCCATTAGTTGATATATTAATTTCAAGACTCTCGTTGATTGATTAATATCTCTGTTGAGAGTTATAAATTTTGTTGTTCAAAAACTATGGACATTGTCGGAACCATTACGTTCATTCGATGATAGGATGTTTGAAACGTGAATGGATACGTGTTTCTGGTAGCATCTCGATTAATAGGGTTCATGAAAATACTGAACAGAGGCTAGAGGGCTTTTCAAGAAAAAATAAATGTATGCAAAACAGCTGACAATGGAATATTGTTCACTTCAAAAATCCAAAGTCGGTGTAATCGGTCAGTCTGTCAATTGATCAGTCCTTTGGAAGCAGTCGAGACCAATATAAATAAATTACCGCTTAAAACACTGACGGACCAGCCAATCCTCCAAGGAAGGGGAATTTCCACTAAAACGGGGGTTATTAGCAAATTTTTAGCCATTCAACGTACACCTTAAGGAATGGAATCTGCTTTTTCCAACTGCCAAAGAGGGGGGAATTCCACTTTTTCGTTCCTCTCTCATTTGCTAGTGGCTACAGGAAAAAGTGGCGTGTTAGAAAAATGTTGCGTAAAAAAACGATCCGACTATAGCTTGATCAGGGTTTTCTGTTACCAGAAATTAATTTTATCAGCCGATTACGCACGTACTTATGCAATGAACTAAGCGCAGTTTTCTTATGTTATTCAATTGTTATAGAAACAATAGTTTATTTCAAGGAAATTTGAAAACGCGCCGTAAACATATTTGAATTCAAACTGGGCGCCAAAAAGTTTTTGGCTAGCAAGAAACCCTGGATCGGCTGTATAAGAAGGTAATTCGAGTCAGCCAATAAAAGCCGGTCAGAGTTTCTTGTTACACCGAAATTTTCGCCATAATTATTTTTGGCGCGCATTCAAATTTCGGCGCGCGTTCAAACTAAATCAGAAATTTCAGCTAACACCAAACCAACTCATTAATCGTAAAATGAAAGGTTTTCGAAATCTTTTTAACAAGATACCCTAATTAACACGCGAGATGACTGTAACGTTCTTGTTGTTTTTGTCGTCAGTTTTGGGCATTGTTTTTTTATAACATGTTATAACACCTTATCTATTACCCTTGAAGAAGTTCTTCTACAAGTCTATATAATTTTTGAAACATGAATTGGATTTTTCTGTTCTGTTATGTTATGATTCTGTTTTTCTGTTATGCTCATCAACCGTAGACACAAAGCGGTTTTAGCTCATGGTTGACTATTGGTAAAAGTTTTATCTGTAGTTTGTTGAAGGCACTATCACAAATTATCACTTCACATAAGTAAAAAAAACTTGCAGAGATTCACTTTAATCAGTGATGCACGGGAATCAAAGAACAACATCAGAAGTTCAATTGCTTTAAAAAAACGAAAAAGACAAAGGTGTAAAAAGTCTCGTTGTTCATTCAAGCGGTTTTAATTTCGCAGTTTTGAGTAAGGTAAACGTCTGAATGACACTAAACATCACAGAAAATCTCAATTTCTTCAACTCAGCTCACGTTTCATTGTTGATATAAGTAGTTTTGTTCTTATAAAGTTGATAATCAATTCGTCTGTGAAGGAAAAAAAGAATAAATCAACGGGTTTAGTATATGCATCTCATGATTTCCCGTGAAGCTTCGGTTCCTATAAAACTCGATCATACGTTGCTGGCAACGGGTATTCAACTAGTGTATATAGCAGAAAAAAGCATCTGACAATTATCAAAAATACAATTGTATGTTGGGAAAAGAGAGTTGTTGATTGGTTAATGAAAAAAAATCTAGCATATTTCATCACTTACGTTCATTTGTTATTCAGCCAATCAGTCATAAATTCTTCCTGATCTTGAGTCAATTTGACTGACAGCATTTTTTCAGTAAACAGTTAACGTTTCACCTAAGGTATAATACAACGTCGTAAACATTTGCAACAATAATTGACAGTATTCCATACCAAAAAAATTAATTTGATTCAATAGGGGCATTTATTCATCAATCAGTCTGTCAATAAATACTATTAAAATGACCAATCAGCCCATCGATATCGTGACCGACCAAATCGGGGATCTGATCAATGAAACTGCTTTTTTGTTGTTCACGTTTCACAGTTCTATAAGGTAAATTGAGTAGTGGACTTGCTAATGAGTTGAACCTGTTATCATCGTTGTAAAATATTTTAAGACAATACAATGTGGAGCATACCGCTAATTCTCTCATGTGCACAAATTTAATCGATGATTATACAGATATGTAGTTTACTATGGTTTAGATATCATTAGGTAGACCCATATAATCGGTCTAACAAATTACTTATTACAAATTACAAGATACATTGCATTAATGATAGAGAAATAGAATTCAAATTATTGTAACTAAAAGATAAAATAAGAATAACGACCGGACATAGATGGGAAATTATTTTTTCCATGCACATTTCGAAAACCGAAAAGGATTTCAGGAGATAATTAACAACGTTTATGATACAAGAATACATCTTCCCGTACATTAATACAAATCAAGGTAGAAATCATCATCATAAAAATCAAAAGTTTATTTATTTGTTCATTTATAAAGTTTTAAATAGACAAATGAAGTTCAATTCAACTAGAAATATTGTTCAAAAAAACAAAAAACTGTCTATATAACTTAATACTACACAAAGTCTATCACTTGTTCACGTTTCAGCTACATGTTTTAAATAACAGGTCAGGTTCATTTTCTTAAATTAATAGTTCTTCTTCATGACTTCTTAATTCATGGCATCAAACAAAAAGTAGCTGAATAACGAACAATAGAGTATATTAATATTAAAAATAATAATAATAATAAAAGCAAGTCAATACTGTATATTATCAGTTTTAACTTTCAGTATTTTAAAAAATCAATGACGGCCACGAGCGCGACCAGTGCCAGCGCAGTCACAACCGTAACGCCGGGCGCAGTTACACCGAACGCCGAGTTGCAGAAGTCGGCTGCAATTACGGAAAAATGACTGACTGACTGACTGACTGACTGACTGACTGACTGACTGACTGACTGACTGACTGACTGACTGACTGACTGACTGACTGACTGACTGACTGACTGACTGACTGACTGACTGACTGACTGACTGACTGACTGACTGACTGACTGACTGACTGACTGACTGACTGACTGACTGACTGACTGACTGACTGACTGACTGAATGACTGACTGAATGACTGAATTCAAAGCGTCAAAGATTTTTACGACACTTTTTTCAATAACAAGAAACTCTGAGTTATAATAGGCTCGTTCATACCACAACCAACTAGCACAGCAGCCGTATTCGAAGGATATGCCGCTGGGTTTTAATCGGATTTCAGCTTTTTTAGCATCTGATTCGCAGTTTTTTTCATAGCAAGTTCGTTCGACCCTTTCTCCTATCTTTGACTGAAATAAAAAAACGTTTAAAGAAACGAAGATTTAATTGAAAGTGAGCTCACGCAATCCGATATGCTCATATGTACTGAAAGTAAAGCCCGTATGTTGTTTCTGGCAGTAAAATTATTGCCCAAAACGTCTGAATATGAAACATCACTAGTCTCAACTCAACTCGGTTTACACCATAGTTGAACAGAGTATATATAGTGGGGAATATTTTGCTTACAGAAACAACCAACATACGGGCTTTACAGATTGTCCGATCGGTAGTTATCAGTCGTTCTAGCCATTTCTCCAGTTTAATTTAACTTTAGATCAACATTGCAATGAGAAAAACGGGCATGCTTCAAGGTATCAAGCTCCACTTTTTTCCATATCGAAAGTTTATTGGGATGCAATTTAATTTTTTCCCGTCCAGCAGTGAAAACATAAATATATGTACATATGTACATGTATATGTCGTAGGCGTGCGTGCGACACGGCGTGCGTGCGACAATGTCCCGAATTTGCCAAGGCTTACGTGTGACAGCAGTACAGGGTATATGTTTATTGCGTGTTGTTAGGCAAACATATAATTTGATCACTGATCTTACTCACTGACCTTCACTAATTCAATCATCAGCATTCCCTTAAACATCAAAACAACGAAAACAACTACGTAACACTACTTCAACATGGAAAATCTACCCGTAACTACCGATACTGACTCGGTGTCCTCTGACACACAAAGCACACAAGTCAACGGACGAACAATATGGAAGAATACGGAAGATCAAAAAGGCCATCCGGGAAGAGATACTGTGATTGCCGACTTGAAATCACGGTTCGGATTGGGATTAAGACCAGAAGTTGTAGCCCATATACAAGCCTGCAACACATGTGCAGCTCGTCGTACCATGATAAAAGCTCCAGCTGGCAAACCTATTTACTCGAAAGGAACTATGGACCTGTGTTGTATTGATATTTTTGATATGAGCTCCAGAAACCCCTAAAAAGAAAATGAAAACGTCGGAACAGATAGAAATTTAGTGATTACGGTGATATTTTATTATGGCATACAAAAAATGCTTGCCTAACAACACGCAATAAACATATACCCTGTACTGCTGTCACACGTAAGCCTTGGCAAATTCGGGACATTGTCGCACGCACGCCGTGTCGCACGCACGCCTACGACATATACATACGTACATAGGTATACGCCCATTTTGTCGAAAAACCCATATCAATCGAAAAAATCTAGCATAGATTCCTGTAGCTCAGTAGAAATAGTACAATAACCTTCAAACAAAAAACGAAATCAGTTTCACATTGCACTTCTTTATGACTCTCGCCCATTCCTTCGTAGCATTTCAGTCCGGCCGCGAGCGTGACCATAGACAGAACAACGAAGGCCAGTGTTGTGCGTGTGGACAGCATGTTGAGAGTGGAGTTGATGTTTCAGTGGATTTTCGGGTGTCGATTGTGCACGTGTGTTGTGTCTGACGTGTGTTCGAGTGTCAGCTTCTAAAACCAAAACTTTTTTAGCTTCAAAGGTGATCGACCTTCACGAGTGAAATGCTGTTCCTAAATGCCGTTTCTGTAGGTCAAAGAGCCCCGTATCTTGTATCTGCAAGCAAAAACTTTGCCAAAAACGTCTGATAATGAAACATCAGACTACCAGTAATAACACGCGCATCAATCATCATCCCCCCACGCTCTACTGTGTTAAGCTATGGTAACAAACGAGATGAGTTGATGCTAGTGATGTTTCATTATCAGGACAATAGGGCAATATTTTCGTTTGCCGACACAACATACAGGCATTATCTGAAGTTCCATCATCAACCAGTTAGAAAATGTCATGAACTCATTATAAAATCGGTGCGTCATTCGTGTTTTGTCCAAATGTGCTGTGACAAAAATTAAAAAAGTGGAATGCGTCCGAAATCTGTTTCGAATTCGAATTCGAATTAGGCGCCAAAACGCTTCTGAGTAGCAAGAAACCTTGGATAGGCTTTAATAGACGACACACGTCGTCTAATCACTATAAAATATTTTAGCTGAACGAAATTAATTGAAAACCAGATAGTTCACGTTTCAGGTATATTATATGACTTGGATTGTTCGATTATTCAGCAGTACGTCGTCTCCCTAATAAAAAACAAAAACAAAAAAAGGAGTAATAACACCGATTTGAGTAAATTGACTTGATTGGTTTCTTACGGTAACCTCCTTTTATTGGTAGATGTAGATGTGGTGAATATTCATAATCATATGGAACAAAACGTGACATTCCTAACTGAATGAACCAATGTGTCGATTCACGTTTCCAGCTGGTTATTAGGTCTAGTTCCTCAAATCTAATGACTAATAAGTTAACATAACCATAAAATCAATATGACAGCAAAATAATATTACAAAATGCAATCTGAGTACTTTTTTATTTTCAGCTGTTTGGTTGCTTTTTATTGTTTGACTGGCCCATTTTCATCAACAAATTTGTTGAACAAACTTAACTCATATCACTGTTGAAACGTGAACCATTTTATCCGTTTTTGCAGCGTCAGGCAAGAGTGGATAGAGAAATAACGGGTGGATTTGTCGTTTTTTACGAATTTCCGATACGGTATCTCTTTAAAATTTTCAAGCCGTTCTTTCTTGGGGAAAATCACACTCTGAGAAAATTGAGGCCATCCCACATTGAGGGCAGCCCGTCATCAACTGGTATACATTTGTTCTTGGCTAATTAGATTATTAAGCATGTGTCGCAGAGAATATTGAAAGTTTATTGCGTTTCTTTCATATCTGTTGAATGGTTTTTAAATTTTTGATTTTAAGAAGGCACATTTTTTTACTAATTGACGTTTTTCCGTCACACCATAGGGCATACGTAGTGTAGAAACGGAGTTCTGATGGACTTTGGAACCGGTATTTTTTATCAGTTTTTATTTACATATTTGGTTTTTTACAGGAGTATCCTTTTATTGTAGATGGATATTTATATGATTCTATGGAAGGAAATATGACATTCCTAACTGAATGAACCAATACGATTCACGTTTCGAAACTAGATAGTGGTGTAAACTGAGTCACTGACTGACTGATTGATTGAATAAATGACTGACTAACGGACTGACTGACTGACTGACTGACTGACTGACTGACTAACTGACTGACTCTCTGATTGATTGATTAATTCAATGACTGACCCGACGAATGAAAAAATTTGCCAAAAACGTCTGATAATGAAACATCAGACAACCAGTAATAACACGCGCATCAATCATCATCACCCCATGCTCTACTGTGTTAAGCTATGGTAACAACCGAGATGAGTTGATGCTAGTGATGTTTCATTATCAGAACATCAGGGCAATATTTTTGCTTGCCGAAACAACATACGATCTTTATCTGAAGTTCCATCATTAACCAGCTAGAAAATGTCATGAACCCATTATGTTTTTTTACAATAATATCATGCGTCTTTCGTGTTTTGTCCAAATGTGCTGTGACAAAAAGTTAACAAGTGGAATGCGTGCGAAATCTGTTTCAAATTCGAATTAGGCGCCAAAACGCTTCTGAGTAACAAGAAACCTTGGATAGGCTATAATAGACGACACCAGTCGTCTAATCAAAATATTATATTTTAGCTGAACAAATATGATTGAAAACCAAATAGTTCACGTTTCAGGTAAAGACGCTTTCGAGATTCTAGTGATAATCACACACACTATTTCGCCCGAACCATGAAACATCATCTTCACTTTTGTTGCATGTTGAGAGTGGAGTTGATGTTTCAGTGATTTTCGTTTGTCAGACGTGCGTCTGTTTCGAATTCGAATTAGGCGCCAAAACGCTTCTGAGTAACAAGAAACCTTTGATAGGCTATATTAGACGACACCAGTCATTTGATCACTATAAAATATTTTAGCTGAACAAAATTAATCGAAAACCAAATAGTTCACGTTTCAGGTATATTATATGACTTGGATTGTTTGATTATTCGGCAGTACGTCTGACGATCCCAGATGGAATAAAAAACAAAAAAGGAGTAAAAACAACGATTTGAATAAACTGAATTCATTGGTATTTTACATGAGTATCCTATTATTTTACACGTGGAGGACATTCTTATTATTCTATGGAACGAAACGTGACATTCCTAACCGAACAAGCTGGTAATCAACTCAAGTTCCTCTATTCTAATGACTGATAAGTTATCAACATGACAACAAAATAATATTACAAAATGTAATCTAACATTTTTTTTCAGCTGTTTGGTTGCTTTTTATTGTTCGACTGGGCACTTTTTAACATCACCAAATATGCCGAACGAACTTAACTCATATCACTCTTGAAACATGAACCATCTTTTCATTTGTTTCTGTGTTCCATTCACAGCGTCAGTTAAGAGTGGATAGGGAAATAACGGGTGGATTTGTAATTTTTTGTTACGAATTTCAAATGCGGTATCTCTATAAAATTTTCAAGCATTTCTTTCTTGGGGAAAAATCGCACTCTGAGAAAATTGAGGCCATCCCACATTGAGGGCAGGGCGTCATCAAGTGGTATACATTTGTTCTTGGCTAATTAGATTATTAAGCATGTGTCGCAGAGATTATCGAAAGTTTATTGCGTTTCTTTCATATCTATTGAATGGGTTTTTTTTTAATTTTTTGATTTTAAGAAGGCAAATTTTTTTACTAAACAATCTGGTCTGATAACATTCTTGAAACGTGAATATTTTTCAGTCACACCATACGGCGGGAATCGTGTGAAAACGGGTGGAATTTCCCCCATTTTGATGAATTTTGGTCACGGTGTTTTTTTCATCATACTCAACATAATATCATCATCACAATATTATTAATGGCACACTCCATCTACAGTGAGTGAGTGAGTGAGTGAGTGAGTGAGTGAGTGAGTGAGTGAGTGAGTGAGTGAGTGAGAGAGTGAGTGAGTGAGTGAGTGAGTGAGAGAGTGAGTGAGTGAGTGAGTGAGTGAGTGAGTGAGTGAGTGAGTGAGTGAGTGAGTGAGTGAGTGAGTGAGTGAGTGAGTGAGTGAGTGAGTGAGTGAGTGAGTGAGTGAGTGAGTGAGTGAGTGAGTGAGTGAGTGAGTGAGTGAGTGAGTGAGTGAGTGAGTGAGTGAGTGAGTGAGTGAGTAAGTGAGTGTACATACAATACTGTATATACGGATGTCTCGGGCGAGTTTGAGAAAACTGGAGTAGACGTTTCAAATAAGTTATTTCTTAAAGTTACTCTTGAAAATAATTCATATCGGAGTGGCGCGATTCTGATATCAGTCTCCAATTGAGTTCAATCAATCGATACTGCCACTGGAACAAAATAAAACAGTGATCAAGTGAATTCTGACTGGCTGAGTTGATGATCTAAAACCAGAAAAAAGGTTGGGATATTTTTTTACTTTTTGTTTCAAGTTAGTTTTCAAGGTTGTTATGACTGTACTTAGCAGTTCCGGACTGTCAATTATAGCTAACAATCATAACTGATATTGTTTTGAAACGTGAACCATTTGTTTTTTTACATCGTTAAGAGACGTTGAATAGTTTGACACTCATGGGGTTTATATGTAAGAAAGGGGTAAAATTTCAAACCCGAACAAAAGTTAGAAGAGTTAATTTCCTAAGCTATATTTGAGTAAAGCAACATCAAAAACGTAAAGTCCTCTCCAGAATATTACCACCACCTCTTTACCATTGAGTTAACTTGGACATCGAAAACTGGTACAAACTTAGGAAAAAAGACTGACTCACTGATTAAAAAGAATGGAATAACTGACTAAACTATGTATGTACATAATGGTTGCGGAAGTGAAGCGAAAAATGTTCTATTCTTTTTTTGTTTTTTCTTTTTTTGTTTGTTTGTTTATATCAACTTGTTTGTTAACAACAATGACAGCAAACAGTCCTGATGCATATCACTTTTGAAACGTGAACCATTTGATTATACAATCGTTTCCTTACGTATGTATGTGATTACACTATCCGACCTGTAACCGAGTGAGAATGATTTCAATTTCTCCGGTACCAAATTTTATAGCCTGGTCAATGTTTCTTGTAATCAAGTAACGAAGTCCAAACGAACATAGGTCCAAACGAACTAGACCCACTATTTTGTGGGTCAGTTTCGCACGTGTGCCAAGAATTAAGCGCAAATATGAAAAAGTATTTCTTTCTCGAAGTTTTGAGAGCGCGCCAAAAACAGATTTGAATTCAAACTGCGCGCCAAAAAGTTGTTGAATAACAAGACATCCTGTATAGGCTATATAGTTTGAATTTTTTAGCGGTATATAGGTGATATCACATCAAAATGGTTAAGTCGTAGCTTCAGAAATATTCTCGTTCCCACTACATACTTGGGCATCGACAAGTAGTACAAACTTAATTGACCGATTAAAGAAATAAGTAACTTACTAAACTGGTTATTGCGATAATGTGCTGAAAATGTTAGCTTTTTTACTTTTTTCTTTTATTTCGTTTTAAAGAAATTGGTGACAGAGTTAGCAACGAATAAGTCGATTCGCCATAATTGATAGCAATGTTGAAACGTGAACCGTTTAATTACACGAACGTTAGATGATGTAAAAACAGTTTAGTTCTCATAGGGTTCCAGTTCCACTATACGGCATGAAATCGCGAAAAAATGGTATAATTTCGAACGCGACCAAATGTTAGTGTGGTAGAATTAGAAGTGGTAATTTTTTACTATATTTGAGGCAATATTAAAACTGTCAATTCCTCTTCAGAACATTCCCATCGAGTTAACTTGACTATAAAAAAGTAGTACAAACCATGGATCGACTGGTTGGATATTTGACTTAGAAAACGTACAAACGTCAAAACGGACTTTTTAGTTCTTTTACTTATTCTTCCTACCTACTGTATGTATGTTCTGAAAAGTCAGTAATTTTTTATAATTATGATTCGCAACTAGTGCAATATAGAATAATACCTATCGTTAAGTGGAAAATACGTTTTGTCGCCTGTATAGACTAGTGCGTAGGGCGCCAACCTAGGAAACTGGTGGTCCCAGGTTCGAATTCTGACTCTAGACACGGATCCTGACGCGTTGCACTATGAGAATTTTTAGTTCGTTTGTCATTTTTACAGAATTTTTTGTAACGGAAATTATTCGCACAATAAAAAATGACCTGCATGATTACGTGTCTGCTGATGGCGATGGCAGTTGTGGTCATGCAAACCAGATACGTCAGTTACATAGTATAACATTTTTTAATATCCAAACAACAAAGGACGTGTTAACGTCAGCCAGTGAGTGAGTGAGTAAGTGAGTGAGTGAGTGAGTGAGTGAGTGAGTAAGTGAGTGAGTGAGTGAGTGAGTGAGTGAGTGAGTGAGTGAGTGAGTGAGTGAGTGAGTGAGTGAGTGAGTGAGTGAGTGAGTGAGTGAGTGAGTGAGTGAGTGAGTGAGTGAGTGAGTGAGTGAGTGAGTGAGTGAGTGAGTGAGTGAGTGAGTGAGTGAGTGAGTGAGTGAGTGAGTGAGTGAGTGAGTGAGTGAGTTAGTGAGTGAGTGAGTGAGTGAGTGAGTGAGTGAGTGAGAGAGTGAGTGAGTGAGTGAGTGAGTGAGTGAGTGAGTGAGTGAGTGAGTGAGTGAGTGAGTGAGTGAGTGAGTGAGTGAGTGAGTGAGTGAGTGAGTGAGTGAGTGAGTGAGTGAGTGAGTGAGTGAGTGAGTGAGTGAGTGAGTGAGTGAGTGAGTGAGTGAGTGAGTGAGTGAGTGAGTGAGTGAGTGAGTGAGTGAGTGAGTGTTTGTAATCATACGAAAGTGCAATTCGGATGTACCCGATAACTGCTTGAAATACAAGGAGCAAGGCTTCTGCGACCTGAAGGTGAATAAAACGGGAATAAAAACTTGGGACAACAACTCGACATATGAGTATTTGGTTCCCGCTGATTGGGTGACAGAGTTTTGCGATAACACGTGCTTTTGTCGTGGTTATATATTTGAATGTTTTCGGATGCATGTCTGACCGCCTGCACGATTTACTGGGTAACTGACCGAGTGAGTAGTTAGCTGATTCACTGACTGTATGACTCAATGACAAACATACTGATTAAACTTTTGACCGATTGACCGAGCGAATGATTGACTAAATAACTGAGCAACGTGCTGTATGACAGATTAACTGACGATTCAGTGAGTGAGTATTGTTCAGGAGGGTGCAGAATTATGTGCGTGCGTCCGACTCACTGACCGAGCGAACGCTACTGTTGGCCAGGAGAGCCAACTGAAACGGATTCTATACACTCTGTGATATTCTATACCAATTATGTGTTTGCCAAATACATGAGCTTTCTGATTTTTCACATGTAATTTAGTGCGATTTTTTGTTTTGGGCCGGTCGAATGAGTGTCCATGATGATGAATAGGTGAACTGTTATAGTGCGTGAGTAAGTGAGTGAGTGAGTGAGTGAGTGAGTGAGTGAGTGAGTGAGTGAGTGAGTGAGTGAGTGAGTGAGTGAGTGAGTGAGTGAGTGAGTGAGTGAGTGAGTGAGTGAGTGAGTGAGTGAGTGATTGAGTGAGTGAGTCAGTAAGTGAGATAGTGAGTGAGGTATGTTTATGTATGTACTTTAACATGCACCACAACCATGTTCAAGTGTTGTTTTTCAGTCAATGGAAAAACTGTAATATAGTTCTTTTCTTGGTTCTCACATAGTTTACTTACCATTCAGTTTCTTCCAGAATGGCAACCGTTGTCTCTGATATTGTATGATCGCCTGTCTAGTCTAGTGGGTAGGGCACCGGCCTCAAAAACCGGCGGTCCTTAGTTCGAAACCTGACTTGAGACACAGATCCTGACGCGTTGCTCTGGGGTTTCTGCCATTGCCCGTCAGTTCATTCAACTCTCCAGCCACTACGAAAACACCATTCTGATATGGTATTAGTGTGCCTTATGGCTTCAGTTAATAGAGAAGTTCAAGTAAAAAAATGATATTTTATTGCGACAACCCTGCGCAGCGCATTTGTCCAGAGTGCGATCGTGTTTGTGTGCTCTTCTGTTTCGCTTATTCTTGGTTTTTCATACATCTTTCAGTTTTTTGCGCTAAACAAATTTTCACCGTAATTGCTCAAACGCGCAACGTTTTATGGGCCACACTGTATGTGTTCATACGTTATAGTCAGTCAGTCAGTCAGTCAGTCAGTCAGTCAGTCAGTCAGTCAGTCAGTCAGTCAGTCAGTCAGTCAGTCAGTCAGTCAGTCAGTCAGTCAGTCAGTCAGTCAGTCAGTCAGTCAGTCAGTCAGTCAGTCAGTCAGTCAGTCATTCAGTCAGTCAGTCAGTCAGTCAGTCAGACAGTCAGTCAGTCAGTCCGTTGATAAGTCAGTTGTACAATGTTAACTGACGTTGGTGAATAGTAATTGTTCATGTTTCAGTCATGCTTTGAGAAAGTTCGAGAGTTTGTCATCAATGATTCTGATAATATTAAAGCAGAAGCGTACAAAGTTCTTAATAATCTGACCCATGAATAAAAATGTGATTCTTCATGTAAACTGACAAATAAATTTCAGTGATCAGTAGCAATCGTTCATAGATTCACCCCTTCTCGTCTGCACAGGTGATCGTCAAATCCAAAATCTTTTTTTGGGAAAACGCTGCTCCCCTCATTTTCCCCTATTAGAACTCTGTACGTATAACTATACAGTGGAAAATCTATTAGCTACGTTTCAAATAATTTATTTATTAAAGTTACTCTTGAAAAAAGATTAGATCAGATCAATTCGGTCTTCAATTGAATTCAATCAATCGATAATGCTACTGAACCAAAAAAATTTAATGCGCGCAAAATCTGTTTTGAATTCGAATTGCGCGCCAAAACGCTTCTGAGTAACGAGAAACCTCGGATAGGCTATATTTGACGACACCAGTCGTTTCATCACAATAAAATATGTTAGCTGAACGAAATTGGTTGAAAACGGAACAGTTCACGTTTCAGGCCTAAAATATAAACTGGGTGGTTTCATTATTTAGCAGTCTTCCTGCTGGAGTGTCAATAAAAAAATTAAATAAAAAAATTATGATAAAACACCGCATTGAATAAGTTTTATTCATTGCTTATCCTGTTATTGTAGACGTGTTGGATATTCATATGAATGAACCAATACGATTCACGTTTCAAAATTAGATAGCCATGTAAACTGAGTCACTGACTGACTGAGTATTTGAATGAACTAGTTGAATACCCGTTGCCAGCAACGTATGATCGAGTTTTATAGGAACCGAAGCTTCACGGGAAATCATGAGATGCATATACTAAACCCGTTGATTTATTCTTTTTCTCCTGTTTAGACAAAAATTGCATTCTGTGGCATTTACCCGACCCGTAAATTTTTTATATCATCCAATATCGGAAACTACATCAGTTGAAAATTAAGATAGATTCTTCGTATTGTTCAGCAACACAATCCTGTGTTTGAATAGGTACATGACAGTTATGTAATTGAATGGAAGAGGCAAAGGAATTGAATACAGTAGTTTTATTTTTTCTACTCATCCCACGAAACATCTCATAAAATTGAGATAAATATTCAAACAAAAATCGTAATCAATGACTCAACCATCACGTCCCAATATTGCTCATCGATTCCGAAAAACTCCATTCGTCCCGTTAAAACGTCCGAAGATAATTTTTAACTGTGACCAGATCCGAAGATTAAAAGTGAAGATAAACTGAACCAACACAACCCTATCCAAAGATTAATTGGTTCAAATATGTATTTTCTGCTACCTCAGTATTTTTTGGATTCGTATCGGCGATTGAGCTGAAAATAATAAAAAAAACATATTTTTTAGAGCCCGTTGTACTTGTGGCAAAGGAAAAAATATTTGATCTGTGATGAAATGGCTTGACACGCCTTTTGATTGATTTTTTCAGTTAGCAATTATGTAACAGCTCAGACGGTTTATTATGTACGTTCAGCAGTACAGTAGATTTCCTGAAGTAGCACAAAGTACATTCAGTATAATTATTTTATTTGAACACCTTACTAAAAAACCCTAATAAAAATTCAATCATCTCGTTTAATTAATTACTGTTTTGAAAAAAAAATTCTACCCACCCGACGGATGAGCTAAACCTCCAAAGGTAGGGCAATTTTAACAAAGAGGGGGAATTGGCAGTTTTCAGGTCATTTTACCTACACCTTATCAACAGCAGGAACAAATTCTGCTTCTTGAAAACGTCAAAGAGGGGGAATTCCTCTTTTTCCACCGCTTCTCGTCCGCTACTAATAAAGATCAATTGAACCAACCCAACGTGATCCAAAGATAATTCTCTCTGATACTGCTGAATGTCCCTTTATTGCAAAGAAAACAAACGTCATCCAATGAGTTGTTAATTTTATTCATCGAAAATGAAACGTTTTGTATACCCGTTGCCGGCAACTGTGAATCAAGTTCTACAGACAACCATGTACTTCAGTTAAACAGTAAAATAATTTCTCCTTCCATGTACAGCCACACAACCAGTTGTTTGAGTAAATACAGTAGGTACAGAGGTGGGCCGCAGGGGGGGGTAGGGGGGGTTTACCCCCCCACTTTTCAGGGTCGGCGGGTAGCCTACCCCTCCCCCCTAGACAAAAATTTAGGTCGCCTACCCCCTCCCCCCCCCTACTCGAAATTTTTGAGAAAATCGGCCTCAAAACCTCGATTTTGAGGCTCATTTTTCAAAATTTTCTGGCTGTAAGATTTTTTTTTTCGAAGAAACACGTTTTCTGGGTTAATTTTCTTGGTTAAAACCTGAAAAAAACGGTATATGTTATGTTTATACCATATAATAGAAGATTTTTTAGCAAAAACAAGCAAAAAACAAGCGTTTTATGCGAAAAAATTTTTTTCTACCCCCCCCCCCCTACCCGACCTTACCCCCCCCCCCCCACTTTTCGGACAGGTCGGGTAAAATGGGATTTTCTGTCGGCTACCCCCCCCCCCCCCCCACCCCCTGCAAAGTGCCAAAAAACCCGGCCCACCCCTGAGTAGGTACATATACATACGTACGTATGTAGATACATGTCAGTTATGAAGTTGAGTAGAATATGCAAAGTATAAAACGGTTCATTCAAAAACTTACCATAGCTGAATATTTTTAATTTCTCACTCATCTTGTTAAACGTCTCACTTAGCACACCAGACAGAAAAATATCAAAAAAACCTTACCATTAGGGATTTAACGTCACCTTAGGAACACCTCATTAACAGGAAATCATTATTTATCATGGTTTCCCAATTTTAGACAAAAATTGCATTCTGTTGGATTTACCCGACCCGTTGAACTTAAGTTTATCATTAAATATTTGAACCTACTTCATTTGGACAGTGAGGTAGATTATCCTTTTCTATTCAACAGAACCCGTTGTTTGAGTATACAGGGTGGGGCAAAAGTAAATATACACTTGTTGGAGGCCAATTTCTCAAAAAAATTTATTGAGTGTATATGATGTTATTAGCAATATACACGTTATAATACCTGAAAAACCCGATTCTGATGTCTATTTGACCGTATCTTGAGTTATTTTCAATTTAAAACAGGATTTCAGTCTTTTCATGGTTTTCCTCTTTTTAACGTCTTTAATTGACCTCATGGTCTAATCAAAATTCTCAATAAAGGATAAGAAGTGTGTAACAATCCATAATCCGATCCGGGTAATGCAATTCTCGACTCCGCGAATATTTACGGCACCTCAATTTAGTCAGTCAGTCAAACTAAAAAAATATTACGACTGTCTGGCGATTATGTCAAACTATAGTCGGTCAGCCGCTATGTTAGGTATCAAGCTATAGGCTAGCGTAGTGAGTGATGCCATCCGGGTAAGCCAGTTCCCTACTCCGCAAATGTTTACGGGATCGTAATTTAGTCAGTCAGTCAATCTGTCAAATAGTCGGTTAGCCGTTATGCAGAAAATATTAAACGACAACCATCAAAATGAAGAAAATTCTCTCTGATACTGCTACCGAGAAGAATGTCCCTTTATTGCGAAGAAAACAAACGTCATCCATTGGATTGTTAATGTAATTAATCGAACATGAAACGTTCTGTATACCCGTTGCCGGCAACTGTGAAACAAGTTCTACAGAAACCATCCAGTTAAAGGAAATCAAGGGATAAAAATCTTAAACGTTGGTTATGTCTTAGACCAACCCGACCCGTATAATATAAGTTATTTCATCAAATACTAAAAATTACAGTACTTCATTTGAACAATAAGGGAATTTCTCCTTCCATGCACAGCCACACAAACTTCTCAATTGAAACAAATGGAAGATAAATATTCGAACAAACATTAGATTGAAGGATTCAATCATCAAAAATTATAGCAGCATCATTATCCATCAAAATGTGGAAAACTTTAAACGACAGCCATAAAAATGAAGAGAATAAAGAATCGAACTTTTCAACTAACTCGGCGCGTTGAACGACTACGCTACGTAACCGTTGCTTAAAAGAGGAATTTCTTACCTTATAAAGCTCATACCGCTGCTGTCAAAATCAGTTCCACAGTTGACAGTAGTGTTAGGGCGCGTTCAGAGCCGTCTTGTGAGTTTCTCAAGAAATTTTTGGTAGCAGATGACCATTGGGAAACTTCCAAAATTAAATTATTCAGCCATTCTATAAACTTTTTAAAAAATTCAAGGTAAATAAACGAATTTGGGGAACAACTTTCATGCAGGATGGAACTTCAATTATGAGTTTTCCGGTTGATCATCCGCGACTCAAGTTTTACCAAGCATTTTGCCTGTTCATGCAGAACTGAAACCTTTGGACAAGCATACATACACGACCCAAAAATTTTCGTTGTCAAATTTATATATAGATAACTGACTAACAGACTGACTGAGTGACTGACTAACTGACTGACTGCCTGATTGATTGATTGAATGACTGACCCGACGAGTGATAAGTTACTAATGACCCGACTGTCATACGAACAAATCCACCTGAATTAGTTATTGTATTTCTTAATGAGTTATATTTTTTGAATGTTTTTCATGTTTGTAGAGCAGATAGATTACTTTGTGAATTGTCGATTTCGCTTAGTGAACTAAAGTGATATCAATCTTGAAACGTGAGCCATTCAATTTCTGCAAGCAAAAATTTTGCCAAAAACGTCGGATAATGAAACATCAGACAACCAGTAATAACACGCGCATCAATCATCATCACCCATGCTCTACTGTGTTAAGCTATGGTAACAACCGAGATGAGTTGATTCTAGTGATGTTTCATTATCAGAACAATAGGGCAATATTTTCGCTTGCCGAAACAACATACGGGCTTTTTCTGAAGTTCCATCATTAACCAGTTAGAAAATGTCATGAAGCCATTATGTTTTTTTAAACAATAAAATCGGTGCGTGTTTCGTGTTTTGTCCAAATGTGCTGTGACAAAAAGTTAACAAGTGGAATGCGTGCGAAATCTGTTTCGAATTTGAATTCGAATTAGGCGCCAAAACGCTTCTGAGTAACAACAAACCTTGGATAGGCTATAATAGACGACACCAGTCATCTAATCACTATAAAATATTTTAGCTGAACAAAATTAATTGAAAACCAAATAGTTCACGTTTCAGGTATATTTAATGACTTGGATTGTTTGATTATTCAGCAGTACATCAGAAGATCCCCGCAATGAATAAAAAACAAAAAAGGAGTAAAAACAACGATTTGAACAAACTTACTCCCTCGTTTTTACGTGTTTTTTTTATTGTAGGCGTGGAGGATAATTTTATTATTCTATGGAACGAAACGTGACATTCCTAACTGAATGAAGTTCTGAACGCGACATTCCTAACAATATGTACCATTCACGTTTCAAGCTGGTTATCAACTCAAGTTCCTCTAATTTAAACGACTAATAAGTTATCAACATAACAACAAAATAATATTACAAAATGTAATCTGAGTATTTTTTTATTTTCAGCTGTTTGGTTGCTTTTTATAGTTTGACTGGGCTATTTTCATCACCATATTGCCGAACAAACTTAACTCATATCACTCTTGAAACGTGAACCATTTTATCCGTTTTTGTAGCGTCAGGCAAGAGTGGATAGGGAAATAACGGGTGGATTTTTTTTACGAATTTCAAATGCGGTATCTTTATAAAATTTTCAAGCATTTCTTTCTTGGGGAAAAATCACACTCTGAGAAAATTGAGGCCATCACACATTGAGGGCAGCCCGTCAGCAAGTTTTATCAATATATTCTTGGCTAATTAGATTATTGAGCATGTGTCGCAGAGAGTTTTGAAAGTTGATTGCGTTTCTTTCATATCTGTTGAATGGTTTTTAATTTTTTGATTTCGATGGAACATATTTTTATTAATTGACGTTTCATCAAACAATCTGGACTAATATCACTGTTGAAACGTGAACATTTTTGAGTCACATCATACGGCGGGAGTTCGTGTGAAAACGGAGGGAATTCCCCCATTATGATGAATTTTGCACACGGTGTTTTTTTTATCACACTCAACATAATATCATCATCACAATATTATTAATGGCACTCTCCATCTACAGTGAGTGAGTGAGTGAGTGAGTGAGTGAGTGAGTGAGTGAGTGAGTGAGTGAGTGAGTGAGTGTACATACAATACTGTATATACGGATGTCGCGGGCGAGTTTGAGAAAACTGGAATATACGTTTCAAATAAGTTATTTCTAAAGTTACTCTTGAAAATAATTCATATCCATGAGGCGCGATTCTGGATTTAGTCTCCAATTGAGTTCAATCAATCGATAACGCTACTGGAACAAAATAAAACAGTGATCAAGTGAATTTTGACTGGCTGAGTTGATGATCTAAACCAAAAAAAGTTTGGGTATTTTTTTACTCTTCGTTTTAACTTAGTTTTCAAGGTCTTCATGACTTCACTTAACTGTTGCCGACTGTCAATTATACCTAACAATATGATATCATTTTGAAACGTGAACCGTTTGATTACACCATCGTTAAGAGACGTTGAATAGTTTGACACTCCTGGGGTTCATAAAAAAGAATGAAATTTCAAACGCGACCAAAATTTAGAAGAGGTTATTTCCTAAGCTATGTTTGTGTGAAGCAACGTTAAGTCTTCCCAGAATCTTCTAGCTTAGCTATTATAAAGAAAACTAGCGAGTCTGAGTAGTTCACGTTTCAGTTTTTATAGAGATTTGACTAGTCGACTTTATTGAGTTAGATCCGTAATCACCGTAGTAAAATATATAAAGACAATAAAAAGTAAAACACACGGCTAATTCTCTTATGGGCACCGATTTAATCGAGAATTATGAATTTTTAATAGATTAGATTTCAATGGGTTGATCCGAATACAATAGGTCTTACAAACTACGTATTACAAATCACCAAATACGTTGATTTAACAATAGGGAAATAGAATAAAAGTAATGAATTCCTTTATATTCCAATAGATAGGAAAAAAATTCAACATTTTGCGTCCTTTTGAGTGATTAAATTTTAATCTTGACATATTATTGCTTTTAGCATGACCACTCTTCCTTATACCTTTTTATTACAGACATGGAAGAAAATCATACTTTATTTATTGCGGTTTGATTTCCACAAACAGTATGAATTTCAGTTCCATTGATATTGCTTTAGTTTGTTTATCCCGCTCCATTTAAAACATCAAAAAAAATAACCTTAAACCATGAAACGTTACGCCCATCCGTTGAATTCCGCAGTCAGTCATCAAAAAATTAAATGATTTACAAAACTTTTGATTTCACCGTTCAACTGATTGATTGACTGACTAACCGATTTAGTGACTGACTGAGTGACTGACTGAGTGACTGACTAACCAGCGGACTGACTGACTGAGTGACTGATTAACTGATTGACTGTCTGACTGACTGAATTAATGACGGACTGAAATTGTGACTGACAGGCTGACTGACTGAATTATTGACTGACTGACGGACTGAAATTGTGACCGACAGACTGACTGACTGACTGACTGACTGACTGACTGACTGACTGACTGACTGACAGACAGACTGATTAACTGACTGACTGACTGACTAACTGACTGACTGACAGACATTCGGAAGTTAACTTTTTTTCACGTTTAACTTTTTTGTGAGATAGTTTTCTGAATAACGATTAAGTTGTTTAACTTTGTGCATACACTCCAGATAAAAAAAAAAATTAATTTGGCATAAATTTTAAAATCAAAATAATGACTACGAGAGAAGATGGTTATGATTGGCACATGCATGCGTGTTGTTATATCGAACAGTCAGTCAGTCAGTCAGTCAGTCAGTCAGTCAATCAATGGTCAGAGTCTGGCAGAGCACTGATTCGCACCCATACTTGCTTGATTGGTTCAGGCCACAAGTATTTGATTTTCAGTATTTTACAAAGAAAGGTACGTATTGTCTGATCGTGTTACGACTGGTCTCATCACCTGAACCTGAAACGTGAAATTTCATTCAAGATTCAACTCAGACACTCAACAGATGAAACATCAGACAGTCAGTGCCAACACGCACTTATGTCGTCATCAACCATGCTATACTGCGTTAAACTATGGTGACAACCGAATTGTGTTGAGGCCAGTGATGTTTCATTATCAGACGTTTTGGGCAAAATTTTTGCTTGCAGAAACAACATAGGGCTTTATTTAGTACATAGTGCAAGGGGCATGCAATGGTGTATTCGGGTCGGGGACGGTCTGCCTGGAAGGAAACATTAGTTGATACAACAAAATTCAAGACTCTCAACGGTTGATTAAATTATCTCTGTTGATTTTTTTAATGTTATTTGCCAGAAGATTTGGACATTTTCAAAACTACTTCGTTCATTTATTGATAACTTATTTATGATTTTGAAATGTGAATCAATCAGTTTATTGAACAGCATAATATGGCTCACGAAAATGGCAGGTTTCCAATGGAATATTCAACAATCCGAAGTCAAAGTCGGTATAATCTCATCGCTCATCATTTACACACAACACTCCAAAATGAACAACCCAATCAGGGAATTGCCAGTTTTCAAGCTATTTCATCTATACCTTACGAATCACAAAAAAAACTAAAACACCAAAGAAGGGGGAATTCCACTCCTCCCACTCTTTCTCGTCCGCTGGTAGTGAATTCAGCAGACTCTGATAGCGATCAAAATCATTCGACAGAATCGTTCATGTTTCATGTGTGGTACTACAATAGTGTACATAAGAATCAAGAAATGGACATGTTTGTTATGCAGTTGTCTTATGAATGCTAAAATACATAGATACATAGCGATCGAGAACAGTTCGTTCATGTTTCATGTGTGCTATTATGAAAGAAGAAGTCAACATGTTTGTAATGTTTGTATCAGTCATTTTCTGACCGTAAAAGTAGATACCTACCACTATTCAATGGATCAGTATTAAAGCATGAAACCATGAAAGCAGTTAATCTGACTGCGTTCCGATTCGTCTTAAAAAATCAAAGGTTGTAGAAACTTCAAACTCTAAACTTGTAGATCTTTTGGGACGCGTAAAAGTATAATGTAGTGAAACGTAAGCCGAACTTTTGATTGACATCGTTTAAGGCTTTTCCAGTAATCTTTGAAATGAATAGCTGAGCAATCGAATGATAATTGGTTGTTACTGACTCTCATGGGTTGCTTATGTAGTAATTTTATCGATTATTTATGTATAAATGAGTGATAATTTTTATTTCAATCATGCTTCATGAGTGTGGTTGTGCGTGGTTGCACGTCATTTAGGCATAAACAGGTGTTCTTTGTTTATGTGGGTTGTATTATTAGTTGTTTCGAAATGATGAATGCGTGGATAACCCTAATTTATTACTGAAATTTTTTTAAATATCATTATCGAAACGTGAACCGATAAGTTTGCTCGATGTTGGTTGCGCGTGTACTTATTTTCGTGTGCTGACTGAGCAACCATATGGTTTTGTACGGGAATAAATGACGTTTATTTCAAATTTCGTCTCCCAAAGACTGGAGCATTGAAACCATGATTATAGCTTAGATTTTTGTTTGTGGCTCAGAACATTTGTGATGAGGATTTTTTTTCACATTAGAACGTTGCGCCTGACTGTGAAACGGTCACTGACTGACTGACTGACTGACTGACTGACTGACTGACTGACTGACTGACTGACTGGCTGACTGGCTGACTGACTAACTGACTGACTGACCGTTAAACTTACTGAGTGGTTGACTGTCTGGAACTCTCACATCCGTTGAGCAAAGTAAATGGCTTCATTGTATTGTAACGCATTGATTGAGAGACTGAGCTTGAATGCGTGCTATTGACAATAAAATAATGGAGCGGTGAAAATTTTTCAGTACCGAATATTGACAAACTAAAGAGGACATGAGAGCTTGGGCTTGTTTATGCTGAGTTCGAAATACCACAATTCAAGTTAAAATTGCCATTCTTAACCCACCTAACAAAACCATGTTTATTATTTACTTAAGTATTAAGTGAGAGTGGCAATGGACACTCAAAATTGTAGACAATTCACCATTTTGCTTTATCATAGCCATGATGAAACCTGAATTGCATGGTTTTTATGTGAACAGATGCAAACTTTATGCCGTATAGCGGGATGACGGTGGCGAACTCTGTGGAACAATGCCGTGCATTCGAAATTAGTTCCTCAATTAATTGGGGTGCTAAGTAGAGTATTAACATTTTTGTTAAGATTGCCAATATGTCATTGCTTGAAATCAGGTTTTCTTTCTCCTTCAACTTTTTTTCGATTGTTGTTCCAGATAATGTTAAGCATGAAGGCTTTTGGGTATTAGTCAAAAATACCACAAACAAGTTATAATATAAAGTTTTTGAAACGTGAACGGTCAGATTCTGAACAGTCAGGTTTATGGAATTAAAGTAACATCACATTTTTCTGCACACCACTATCAGAAATGCTATAAAAAACCAAAGCGTATTTGAAAAAACTGTTTCATACGATGGAAGACCAGCAAATTTGAAACGTGAACCATTGCAATCTGTCTGGTGCCTCCAACACTCACAGTCACAGCTGGCTGGTGGAACCAACACTTTAAAGAAGCTGAACACGTGCATGAAACCATACAATCGAATAAAAACAATGAAAACAAATTTGCTCTGTCCCTGGCGAGAAAAAAAAATAAATTTCAACAACATCATTTCATTAGAAGTGTTATCGACATCATTGTGTGAACCAATAAACAATTCACAAATAATTTGTTCACGTTTCACGCACGCTACAAGTTCAGGTTGGTCAGTTTGACTGACCGATGTTTAAAGAGATAAAAAATAAAAAATAAACTACTTCTTCAATAAATAACAAGAAAACCGTTAAGTCGTTCACATGCTTTCTTCGGTTTTCATTCAAATGTCGTCGGGTGAAATGGCAAAAAAAGTTCACAAATACATAATTTGTTCACGTTTCACGCTTGCTGGCGATTTGGGTTGGTCCGTTTGTCTGACCGATATATGTAACACCGAATCGCACGCAAAAAAGGTACTCTTTCAATGAAATAACAAAATTACCTTGCAATAAATTGCAATTCAAATTTCTTCTGATGTCATTCAAATACATACGTATAGTAAACAGGCAGTAACAGGTAAACCTCTAGCGGACGAGAAGAGGAGGGAAAAGTGGAATTCCCCCCTCTTTGACGATTTCACAAAAGGACTGTTTGTTCCTTAAGTTGTAAGTAAAATAGCCTCATTTCTGCCACACCATCTTAGAGAAAATTCCTCTCCCTATCCCTTTGGAGGTTTGGTTTGTTTGCCACCGTGAACCAACTGAAAATCTCCAGCACCACGTGTTATTATGCCATCAAACTCTGACTTTTCAAACAAAGGAGGGCTAAAAATCGAAAAAATAATAACAATATTCATGTTTTTTGTACCTTGAGGTGTAAGTAAAGAGCTTGTAACTTGCTATCCCCCCGTCCCCCCCCCCCTTCCCCCGCACCCACTTTCGATAACTGGCTCTGGATCGTAGGTTTTTCAAGTTAGACAAACGTTGTCGTTCTTGTTGTTGTGATGAAGAAACTTAAAGTAACTTAATTTACGTTGACCGTCACGGTTGATGGGAGCATTGACGTGCACTGTGAAATTGTTTATTATCGTCTTTGGGAAAATAACCCCTTTAGAAATACATATCTTGGGTGTCATCAAGTGTATGAATTTGTGACTGACTATGTGATTGCGATATTAAATCAGTTCATTGTTGTCGAATTCCTTTTCGTTGTTATCGTGTTGAAATGTTGTTGCGATGAAAATTGAAGTAACTTAATTTACGTTGACCGTCACAGTTGACGGGTGTATAAAAAATCTGATATCAACATCTGTGAATGATTATCGTTTCGTACATATACGAGGTTATTGATCTCGTCGTTGTTTTCAACTGTGTTTTTGTTTAAAATATCTTACGTAAACAGCACCACATACATTACCTATAAAAATATTCTTTTACATATTTATAGCATTTGTGAAACATGAATAAGTTGGTGGCACAGTGTGCGATAAAATACGAACTTTGCTATGCTCAACAACCGTAGACCCTACTTTTACAGTTAAATTAGGGATTAAAAGTCCGAACAGTTTAATTGACGGAGATGCCTTCATATGAACAGTCATTTTCGCACTTCAACCAGAAGCAGTTGTTTTACAATTTGTTTGTCAACGATGCAAATAATCATCAAATAATGCAATCAGTTTGTTAAAAGACTTGACGTTCTTATAAAAATGAATTTTTTCTCGTTGATACTGTTGTTCTGATTTTTTCTTTTATCATTTATCTAGCATTATTATTAACATCACTCACACCTTATTGAAAGTGATTTTGAAACGTGAACCAGTGAGTTTGTCAATACATTTCGATGAAATTTCCCACCATGTTTATAAATTGTCATGGGGACTTCTGGCTGGGCGTGCAGTTCAACCTTACAGTCACCAAAACAACTTGGTTTCAGCGTCTGGCGAATGAGTGAGTATGAAACGAGTGAGTGAGTTTATAAATGAAGTGAGTGAGTGAATTGCTCACGTGTCAGTGACCCGAACCCCAAATATTTTCTCAGGATTTTTTCCAAACACAGAAGTTTTCTGTCACCAAAATATATTCCATATGAAACTTCCCTGTCCGTTAACCCCCGATTACCTGACTCTGGAGGCTGGGCTCGTTAGACCCGTGCAGCGTTGGTGTTTCAGTGTTTACCCACCTTAGTATCCTGACATGAAATTACGTGTTTGGAAAAAATTATAGGAATATTTTTGGGGTTCGGAAATACTGTATGCGGTTATGATGTTTGGCGCGCGAGTTAACACAGTTTGATTGATGCTATTCTGATTGATCAATGGAAGATCAAATTTTGAATTTTTCAAGGACTGAACCATATTTTCATGCCGGTTGTTTTACAGATTTTCAATTCAACTTTTTTTATTGCAAGACTGCACGTTAACCTTACAATCACCACAACAACTTGGTTTCCGTGTCGGGTGAAGGAGTAGGAGTGGAAGTAAGTGAGCGCGACGCGAGTAAACGAGTGAATGAATGGATAAATGAAATGCCAGTGAATAAGTTGCTGTTTATAAATTTCCACAACGTGACTGTGACCAAACTGTCAAAACCACGAAGTGATAAAATAATAAATGAATAAAAAACGTGAAAGTATGTTTAACTTAAAAAAACTGACCAACTTACAGAGTGAATGAAAAACCTATGGTGTTTTGACCCTGTGGTGTTTCGACCTTTTGGTGTTTCGACCCTGAAACATACACGGGAGAAACGCGTAAACGGTCATGCCAACACTGACAGACCAATTTCTGAAAGGCCACATTGAAGCAATAAAGAATGGAGTTTTGTTCACGTTTCACCTTGTTATAAATGCTTTTGGGAGAAGTAATCTAATTAATCACTCTCGTGCTACATGTCCACAAAACACAAACGTTTTACTGTACGTATTTTACAAGTAAAGATAAGCCGTTCACCGTAATCGACTAGTTGCAATACACAAAACAATTTTTCGATTCATTGTGATTTGAGAGCATCCGGTGGTAGTCATCAGTAACTCAGTCATGTTCAGCTGTCACTCAGACGTATTCAGCACTAAGCCAGTCAAATCACTCTGTCAGTCAGTCATGGGATCAGTATATCTGAGCGGTTAGGCTGGCTGAAGAGCACGAATTCTAGTTATTCTAATTATCTGCTCGATCATGAATCGTTCTCTTCGAAGATTTCAATTTTTATAATTTTTTGTTATTTGTATATGTATATCAGTCTCGGATTATCAAACAAAAATCTGAACCGAATAGGAAGCTAATTTGAAACGTGAACTGATCGATGGTTTTGTGACTTGTGAACGTGAATAAGTTTTCATATGAATCCAGAGACAATTTCCAGAGCTAAAAACATAATTATGATAAATCATCTGCATTCGATTGATTCCATGAACTTGCTTGATTGGATCATGCCAAAGTTTTGTAATTAAGTTTCGAGTGTTTGATTTTCGGTATTTTACAAAGAACGCTATCTATTGTTAGATCATGTGACCACAGATGTCATAAACTAAACCTGAAACGTGAACCTTTCCATACTCACAGTATTCAATAACAGTGCATTTTTCAGGTTTGAAAGTGGATAGAGAGTGAGTGAGCGAGTAAGTAAGTGAGTGAGTGAGTGAGTGAGTGAGTGAGTGAGTGAGTGAGTGAGTGAGTGAGTGAGTGAGTGAGTGAGTGAGTGAGTGAGTGAGTGAATGAGTGAGTTTGAGAGATTCAGTCTGAAAGATTGACAAGATCGGTCGGTCAAAATATTGATACACTGAAAGATCGTTCGACTTTTTGAATGACTTACTGATTAATGAAAAATACTGTTTTTGTGAGTTCATAACT
This sequence comes from Daptonema setosum, assembly GCA_964036265.1. Taxonomy (NCBI): domain Eukaryota; kingdom Metazoa; phylum Nematoda; class Chromadorea; order Monhysterida; family Xyalidae; genus Daptonema; species Daptonema setosum. The sequence continues at coordinate 26,597,531 of OZ038444.1, forward strand.
TTCTTTTTTGTCATTAATAGATAATCAGGACCTTTAACTGCTTCAGTTATGTTCGAAAGACACCGATATTACACTTGAAACGTGAACTAAATATGTATCATAGTTGTCTGTAGCTGAAAGATGTTGAGTTTTTTTTGGTAATATTGGTTTATTGGTGTTTTTTTGCTTATAACAAAAGCATTCAACAAGAATTATCAAGTTCTTTAAAAAACATGGATGATTGCCCTTTTGAAACGTGAACCAATTGACAATTCTTTTGATCTGTGTCACACCCCATCATGCAGCATGATCAGAAATCTAAAAGGAAATTTATTTTTTATTTGTTTGCATTATCGTGGAAGGGTGAAAACCAAGATAAATAAAAATGTTTTTAGTAATATAAACCTCTAAAGATTCTGCAGTGACAGATCACTGTAATCGTAAACTGGTGCAACGTAACAAATCGGTTCACGTTTCAATTATGTTATGTAACACAATCAAGTCGAAAACCATTCGATAACAACTAAACTACGCAACATACATAGATAGTAAACATGAATATCTTACCGCTAAGAAAAAGGTTATAGATTCCATAATCGAATAAAAAACTCATTTAAGCATCACAAGCCGGAAGTAACGTACATTGTTTATGTAGTTGTTTTCTTGTTAACAATGTTAATTTTGTTGCACCTTTCATAAAGGATTTGAAGAAATGTTTTGTTACTAATAACAATCATCCTCTCGATCCATTAAAAATTATTTGAAAGCTAAAAAAACGATTCACGGAGACCATTGTAAAAGTCTTTGATTTCATGCTCCCCAACTTGACCCTATGAGCCATACAAACATACAACTTGCCTTGTACTATCTTGCTCACTCACTCACTCACTCACTCACTCGCTCACTCACTCACTCACTCACCTACTCACTCACTCACTCACTTACTCACTCACTCGCTCAATGACTGAATTTTTTTCATCTCTATGGGTTTTTAATTTTTACTATTTTGCGTAACCAGTTATCGTCAAGTTCACCAACAAACATTAGTTCTAGTTTGGTTTTTCTGAAAATCACCATAATGTAGAGTCATATATCTAAAAGAGAAGATGTCAGTGAATTTTCTACATTATTCTAAACTGGCGAAACATAAGGGATATAAAAAAACTGTAACAATAAGCCCACTGTAACCGGAAAGTAATGCAATGTAACTAATGAGTTCATGTTTCAAAGGTTTCATGAATCTTCGTCAGGTCCCTGCAGCGCTTGATGACTACCAAACTATCACATCAATATTGAAAGTTAATAAAAAATATATAAAGAACTAAATGCTGATAAAAAGATAGTGACTGATTGGCCGACTGACTGAACGATTGACTGACTGATTGAGTGACTTCTGACTTCATTCAATTTTGTTTGGTTTCTCTCTGGTAAATTGTTCCTTAAGAACAGTTAAACCTTTGAAAAATTTACTTTTTTAACAATTTAGCTGGGCAAATGTTGCATTAGTACCTGGCAAACGCATACCCTGCTCAAAGTAAATCTGAAACGTGAACAATTTTTTGGTGAAAACAATTTCAAGAAACAGACGAAATCATCAATGCGAAACATTACTAAACGTCACGAAATTAATTGTCATGCTAAGCTTACGTCAAAACTGATTTATAAATTTTTTAGTTTATTTCCTTCTCGTATTTCGTGTTTCAGTCATCAAGTCGGTTGAGCGAGTCCGGTTGATATTCTCATGAATTACTCGTTAGTTCAACTACATAATAAGCTTGACACTCACTTGAATCAAATCAAATATCAGTTCAGGTTTCACAAAAGTTATGGATATCAGTTTTGATATTCTTTCGTTTGATATACATGATGTCACTAAAATCATTAGCGCGAACCTTTTTAAACATTATGCCCGTTCTCAGATTTCAGCCCATCGGTCAGTTTTTCAATCAGATCTTTTGTGTGTGCAATTACGGTTCTTTTTAGTTCTTGAATACACCACTCGTTAGAAATCATATACTGTATCATTTCAGGTTTCACAAACAGTATTCGACGCAGTTCAATCGGTTTGGTATAATAACTGATCCTGTCAAATGGTACGCTAAAAAAAGTTACCATAAACTATGAAACGTTACGCCCATCTAGTAATGTTATCAATCAGTCATTAGATTCGGTTGAAACTTTCATTAACCACCCACTAGTACAACTCTTGAAACATAACACGCACCCTGCAAAGTACAGTCAGGTATCAATTCACGTTTTACAAACTTTATCAGTCTCAGTTTAATCGGGTTCGTTTAATAGTTTATCCTGCTTTGTTTGTACACTAAAAAATTTACCATAAACCATGAAACGTTACGCCCATCTATGTAGTAATGTTATCAGTCAGTCATCAGATTCGGTTGAAACTTTCATTAACCACACATTAGTTCGAATCTTGGAACATAACCCTCACACTTTGTACTTTCATGTATCAATTCACGTTTCACGAACTGTAATACACCCAGTTTAATCGGTTTTGTTTAATGGTAGATTGATCACTAGTACACTAAAAAAAATTCCATAAACAATTTAACATTACGCCCATCTAGTGATTTCACCAGTCAATCTGTCAATCGACCAGTCAGTTATCAAATTCAGGGTGAGACTTTCATTGACATAACACTCACATAAATTAACTGAAGTATCAGTTCAGGTTTCACAAACAGAATTGATCTAAGTTCAGTTAATTTTGTTTATTATCTTCTTTTATCAAAAATCTAAAAAGTAGCTAAGCACCATAAAACATTATGCCCATTGTCAGTCCGTCAATCGATCAGATTCGGGTTGAAACTTTCATTGACCAACTATTAGTTCAACTTTTCTCAACACTCACCTGAGTGAAAACATGTATCAGTTCAGGTTTCAAAAACAGTATGCATATCAGTTCAACCGATTTTATTTAATATGTACAAGTAAAACTTATCAAAAAACGTTAATCCCAACCACTCATTTCATCAGTCTGTCAGTCATCAGATGCGATTAAGGTTGAAATGAAACTCTCAAAAATAACACTCACTCAAATGAACTAACGTATCAATTCAGGTTTCACAAACAGTATTAATATGGTTCAACCGATTTTGTTAATAGGTTTTCTGGCTTCACTGTTACACTAAAAAAGATTAATCATTAACCATGAAACGTTACGCTCATCTAGTGATTTCATCAGTCACTCTGTCTATCGACCAGTCAGTCATCAAATTCGGGGTGAAACTTTCATTGACCACCCATTGGTTAAACTTTTCTAAACACTTACTTCCGTGAAATCAGTTCAAGTTTCTCAAACAGTATCACGGTCAGTTCAACCAGTGTTGTTTAATCTGCATTTAACGATGAACCAAAGAAACGTTAGTCCCATCCATCCACTCATTCCAGTCTGTCAGTCATCATTTGCGATCAAGGTTTAATTGAAATTATCGAATGTAACACTCACATGAATGAACTCAAGTATCAGTTCTGGTTTCACAAACAGTATTGATCTCAGTGTAATTGAGTTTGTTTATTATCTTCTTTTATCAAACTCTAAAAAGAAGCTATGCACCATGAAACATTATGCCCATTCACTGAATTCATCAGTCAGTCTGTCAATCGATCAGTCAGTCATCAGATTCGGGTTGAAACTTCCATAAACCACATGTTAGTTCGACTCTTGGACATAACACTCACTTCAATGAACTCAATTATCAGTTCAGGTTTCACAGTAAATGTTGAATGTGAAGCAGTTGATGACTCCTTTGGTTTGGTTTCATCTCATATGTATGGCAAGCTCGTAAATCAAGAAGAAAATGTATTTTAATTAGTTAGGGTTTTCCTCTTTAATTGTTTTTATACTATTGTAACTGTTTACGGAAGCATAAAGATTTTGATCGTTAAATTCACCAACAAACAAGACTGATAGCATGCTTGAAACGTGAACCAGTTCCCTTAGTTTGTCTCATATAATCCGTCATTCTAGAGGAAAGAGTCTTTATAACATAGTTAATTGTCTACTTTATTACGAACAGGTAGAAGCAGAAGTAAAAACATTTTTCAGAACCCAAAAACCTGAAAATACAGTATGCTGTCAACCGACTGTTGTCGGTAAACGAATGCAACGTGAAATCCTAACCCAATAGTTCACGTTTCAAAGCTTTAATATATTAAATTCAGGTCGTCATAGACACAAGTCCAAGTAAACCACACAACAAAAAATATATAACTAAAAAAGCTAAGAAAGAGGTTATGATATCCATATACACAGAGAGGAACTCTTTTACGCATCACAAGGCGAACATTCATTGTGATTTGTATAGATTGTTCATTACTGCTCAATATCTTTTTTATTTATTGGGGTTGATGCGGCATTTATATCGTATTCAATTCTCGACAGATTTTCAACAAAAAATATTTTACTAAAAATATTTCAAAGCTAAGAAAAAGATTATAGTATCCAGATACACAGAGAAAAACTCGTTCATGCACCACAAGCCGAACGTTTACAGCACTGGCGGGGCGGACGAGCTAAACCTTCAAAAAGAGGGGAATCTGTTTAAAGAGGGGGAATTGGCAGCAATTAATTCGTTTTATCTACACCTTAAGGAAAAAACTGTCAAAGAGGGGGGAATTCCACTTTTCCCACCCTTTCTCGTCCGCTAGTGATTCGTATACATATACATACTGTAGATTGTTCATTACTCCTTATTATTTTCTAGATAATCATTTTTATTCATGCTAACCTTTCATCACAGATGTAGTGAGATGTTCAATTACAATTTTTTTCGCGCACACGCCATGAGCAAGTAAAAGTTTTGGAAGATTAAGTATGGAAGTTTTAGAATAAGTTTTGCACACGTCCCAATAACGACGTGGTTTCTGTGAAAATGCACGCAAACTTTGACGGAACTGAAAAATGTGCGCCATTTCTCTAAAAAAAATTTCGCCCTCTTCTGTGAAAAAAAATCAGCTTACAGTGAAAAAAATACAGTTTGCTTAGGAATGATGGGTAAGTATTAATTAGTCATAAACTGATTGACATATTATTCAATATGATGATTGAAACATGAGCTGCCGTGTAGTTACAGCATAAATACGCCTGAAGAACAATAAGACGGATGTAATTGAAATATTCACACAATTGTGTTCATGCCTTGTATTGAACTGTTTACGTTCAAATAAACATCAATGGTAAACTAGTTATGTGGGTATTAGTCAAAACTACCACCAGCCAGTCCTTATAGGTGTTTTGAAACGTGAACGGTCAGATTCAAACGCGAACGTCTATATAAGTAAGATGTCCGATCAAGTAATAAAATTTGGCGTGTTGTGGAGCCCTAAATGAGCATTAAATGGCGCCTACTTTTTTTTCAATTGTTTTCCGTTGAAAGAACACACAGAACAATGAGTTGATAGTTGTCAAACAAGGTGAACCTCGCAAGGCATGTCGTGTTTATGAGGAGATCGCTGGTAAAGCCGGTATGTTGTTTCTGCAAGCAAAATTGCCCAAACTGTCTGTTGAAACATCACTGGCCTCAACTCAACTCAGTTGACGCCATAGTTTAGTTTAGTTAAGTTAAACACCGAATAGCATAGGGTGATGATGATTGATGTGCGGGTTATCACTTATTGTCAGATGTTTCATTATCAGACGTTTTGGGTATTATTTTTGCTTGCAGAAACAACATACGAGCTTTAAAATACGAACGTTTCGTCGCTCTATATGAAGAGAACAGCTCGTAGCTGAAGAAAAAAACGTTTATACATTTGTACGTATGTATGTATGTAATATTTCAGTGAACCCTTCTTTTAAATAAGGTCTGCATTAAATTCAAAACGAAAAAGTCGTGAAAACTGCAAGAAGAGTGGCACACTTTCAAATTCTGTTGCCTTACTGAATAAGCATTTTAATATGTAGGTGTGTTCTGAATAAAGAATGGGATATTTTATTATTAAGTTTATTTATCTGTATGTATATTTAATTAATGATTGATAACTTCATTGATGAAAATGGTGACACCATAATACTCATAGCAAACTTGAAACGTGAACTAATCGATTTAAAGCCCGTATGTTATTTCTGCAAGCAAACTTACTGCCCAAACATCTGATAATGAAACATCAGTAGCCTCAACTCAACTCGGTTGACACCATAGTTTAACACCAGAGCATGGGGTGATGATGATTGATGTGCGTGTTAAAACTGATTGTCTGATGTTTCATTATCAGAAGTTTTGGGCCCGATTTTTGTTCGCAGAAACAACATATGGGCTTTAGCGATGTGTGCCTGAGCCTGTCTCTTGGTTAAAATTAGTCTCTGATTGGTTGCAATCAAGAAAATATTTGAATTGCTAGTTTTTTTACTTTTTATAAGTATTTAGCTAGCTATAAGTGTCTACTGGATGTTTATTGATATGTTGATTACTGAATTAATATACTCAAGGCAAGTTTGGCTCATTGCGTAAAGTTAGTGAGAATCCAGTCAAGTTGCTATGTCAATGCTTTTCGTGCCTTGTTTTTTTATTTTGAGTTTTTAATGAAATAGAAAGATGGTCATCGCTTATAACACCATTAACCAGTTGGTTGGAATATAATAATTTTGAAACGTGAACTGTCAAATTTATAATAACTTTGAGCGATATAACTTACACATCCACGAAGTTCTTTCTTCTGTGAAACTTTATCAGAAAAGATATCAAACACCGAAACGTATCCTTCTGAAAACTCTGGTTTATTTTATGAATGCAGTTTTATGACAATGACTGACGTTCGAATACATTTCCTTATCAAATAAAAATGCTATATTGCTCACAGACTGTATTAACCGCTCAGCTCATGTTTCAGACTTCTTTCTACTAATAACACTCTTTATTTTGCGTTGATCCTGGTCCGCGTAGTTCTAGACGAAACCCGAACTCGAAAGCAAAATTATTCTTAGTTTAACTAAAAATAAAGAAATTTAAAATAGACAAAAAACTTAAAAATTCTAAATGAATCATTGTCTCAAAAAACAGAAACTGTCTAACTTGATAATCCTAAGCGGTGTTTGGAGCCTTCCGCTATCCTAGCCGGCACTAGCGGGCGAGCCAACCTTCCAAAGAGAGGGGAACTTCTCCAAAGAGGGGGGAATTGGCAGGTAACAGGATATTTTACCCACACCTTAGGGAACAAATTCTGCTTTTTGGAACTGCCAAAGAGAGGGGAATTCCACTTCTCCGTTCTTCCCTCGTTCGCTAGTGCTATTCGGGCGGCTTTACATACATATTTGTACATACAGTAGTTAGTGTTGAGCGAATCCGGGGAAATTACCCTAATTTCAAATATTGTCCTATTATAATAAAACCGAATCATATCTTCCTACCTCTATACACGGCCACCAAATCCAATTTACGAAAATCTTTCAGACAACTTCCATATTACGCCCTCTCTTCAGAATCGATCGGAATAGGATTGAAGCTCGGACTTCTTTATCTCATGAACATGCATTTCAACTAAAGACACAACACGATTTCTGCCTGCAAAGCTGATCGCCACGCAACTCACTAGTGAAACATCAGGCACACGCACAGCTCACAACACAACTTTTCAAAACCAGCATTCTAATGCGTGTGTTACAAGATGTCACTCTAATGTTTCATTAGTGAAAAGTTTGGCACTTTGTTTTGGCGGCAGAATGGGTGTTCAAACAGTTACGAAAAACTGAGTTGTAACTGGACTACGAAAATACCCCGAATAATTGAAACAGAGTAAACAAACGTATATACAGTATGTATGTATTTTTTACTTGTTTCCCCTATTATTTCTTTTCTCTTTAGAGGTTTTTAACTTTACCGCAATGCTAAATGAAACATCGTCAGTTTCGCCAACAAACCTTATATAGCAATCTTGAAACGTGAACCAATCAGTTTTGTCCTATATGTATGTCGCCATTTTGCACGGTCATTAATCTACAAGAAAATGTATTAGTTAATTGTCTACCTTACTATAAAGAGGCTGAAAAGATTTTGAAATATTTTTCAGAAATAAAAAACTCTCAATGTGTTTCCAGCCGACTGTTATCCAAAACTGGTGCGACGTACATAATTGACCAAATACACCCGATGTTTTGCTCACGTTTCAAAGCTTCTATAAGAAAATTTCAGGACGGCAAAGGTTCAATACAACACACACTGAACAAACAAAAAACATTAAAAATAATAACATCTAAACGCTGAAAAAATATGTTCTAGGTACTCCTTTTTATCCATGCTAACCTTTTATCACAGATGTGTTGTAAATGAAATGTTTAATAACGGTTTTTTGCGCACACGCCTTATGAACCACTCAAACTTTTCGAAAGTTTGACACGACCGAATAACGTGGTTTCTGTGAAAATGCACACTGGGCAACTTAGATTGAACTAGAAAAAACGCATCATTTCTCTGACCCTCTGTGAAAAAAAGTTGTGTTGGTCAGTTCACCATTCGGTGAGTTGAATAACGTTGGGATTAAATTTCGGTGACTTAAATTCGGTGAGGTGCATTTCGGTGACATGATTTTCGGTGGGCAAGTCACCCCTATCCAATATGATGATTGAAGTCGTGTGGTTTGAAAGTAATGAGTAGTCGTGTGAGCACAATAAGACGGAGTTATTTGAACCACTCACACAATTTGCTTTATTTGGTCATTGGTACATATTTGGCTTCCATGCCTTGTTCTCAAATTTTTTACGTTTTTGATGTTAGAACTGGTTCGGAATTAGTCAAAATTAACATAAACAAAATTTTATATACTATTTTTGAAACGTGAACGGTCGGATTTTAAACAGTCAGGTTAATGGAATTGATCACAACTCACGTCTGCAAACCACCATCAGAAATGTTATCCAAAACCAAAGTGTATAAAAAACTGTTTCATTTCAAAATACGATGAAACAGCAGCAAATTTAAACGTGAACTTTTGCAATCTGTCTTGGTTGCCTTCAAGACGCACAGCTGGCTGGTGGAACAAACACTCATTAAAAAGAAGCTGAAAACGTGCATGAAACCATAAAATCGATTAAAAACAATGAAAAACAAATTTACTATGGCGAGAAAAAAACTAATTTCAGGAAAATTATTATTATTAGAAGTATTATCGACATCATTGTGTCAACCAATAAACAATTTACATAAAATTTGCTCACGTTTCACGTTTGTTGTCGATTTTGATTGGTCAATTTGGCTGACCAATGGAATGCCTATTGCATGTTTAAAATGAAATTATCCTTCAATAAACAACAAAAAACCGTTAAGTGGCATGCTTTCTTCGGTTGTCATTCAAATACCGTCGAAAATACAAGCAGAAAAAGTTCACAAATAATTTGTTCCCGTTTCACGATTGCTGGGGATTCGGGTTGGTCAGTTTGACTGACCGATGCCACACCCACTCAGGCACAATGAATAACAAGAAAACCATTAAGTCGGTGAAGTTAAACCAAGCTTTCTTCGGTTATCATTCAAATGTCGTCGAGTGAGAAGGCAGAAACAGTTCACAAATAAATTGGTTCACGTTTCACGCTTGCCACTGATTCGGGTTGGTCAGTTTGACTGACCAATGGAACGTTGATTCGCACACAGAAAATACTGCTTCAATAAATAACAGAAAACCGATGCTCGTTCACATGCTTTCTTCTGTTGTCATTCAAATGTCATCGAGTAAACTGGCAGAAACAGTTCACAATCACAAATAATTTGTTCACGTTTCACGCTTGCTATCCATTCGGTTTGATTGAACGATCGTACACTGAAACAGCTAGTAAACAAAAAAAAGCTAAAAAAAAATGAATACCAAAAAAACGTTAACTCGTTCGCATGCTTTCTTCGGTTGTCATTCAAATGTCGTCGAGTGAACAGGCAGACTGGTAAACCTCTAGCAGACGAGAATGAGAGGGAAAAGTGGAATTCACCCTCTTTGGCGATTTCAAAAAGGACGGTTTGTTCATCAAGGTGTAAGTAAAATAGCCTTGTTTCTGCCAACTATCCCCGAATTTTCAAACAAAAGAAAGCTAAAAATCTGAAAAATTAAGAACGGTTTTTATGTTTTTTTCCTTGAGGATTTGGGTAAAAGGGCTTGTAAACTGCCCACCGCGCCTCACTTTCGCGAATTGTCTTTGAACTAGGCTTTTCTCCCTCTTCAGCATTGTTTTCCGCGGCAGTTGTCTTCAACTTTGAATTTCTCAACTTCGAATTATTTTTTTTTACTTTGAATACACACTTTTTCTGACCTTTTCTTGTATAGCGAACTTTTTTATTCATCGTTGACGGTTTGGTGTGTTTTCATGGAAGTGCAATCAAAGATGAAAAGTCGGAAGTTAAAAAAGCCAAAGTTGAAAAGACCAAAGTTGAAAAGTTCGAAGTTGAAAAAGTCAAAGTTGAAAACGCTTCCTGCCACTCAATGACGTTGACTGTTATGGTTGACGGGTGTACAGTACAGGACATAAAGATGTGGCCGGCTGCGCGCAATTTCGGCGAATTTGCTGAAATTTCAGCGAGAGCATGCCCTTCGCTGATTGGTTGGCCACGCCCCCAAGCGTGGGGTCGGATTTTTCAGCTGTAGCTGAAATTTCAGCTACAGAAGAAACCGATTGTGAAGGTCAAATTTTGGTGGTATCAACAGTAAAGATCAGTTACATATTATATTTTTATTCATGAGAAGTTAATAAGAAAATAGTTTTTTATGTTTATGTTTTAGGTTGATGAAATTGCATACATATGCTGCAATTTTGACAGCTCAACAAAATTATACTGGCATTTTAACAGCAATGCTCGCATGTCACATAATTTTCTGAAATCCGTTTTTATTAGCTGTATTAAAAATTTGTACTATCTTTGGTTTTTTTATATATTACACAATGAAATGTTTTATTTACCATGCTAGTGTTGCAGAAGAATATTCCACTCCAGTACTTATTCAGTTATAACATACATAGACGTAGAAACCCGGTCTAATAAAACTGTCAAATGATAGTTTTATCAACGGGCCAGATGGCCTGGTGGTTAAGACGCACGACTTGCGCACCATCCGTATTGCGCTGAGGCGCCAGCTCGAATCCCAGTATAAATGAAAATGCATGTGTTAATACTAACCCCTACTAATTTTGGTAAATATTAGTGTTTTTTTACATTTTTATGTCATATTTATATGTAAATAAATTATTCGTGTTATAGTTTGGTTAATTTATATATCACATAGAATACATAGGCTGCAATTTTGACAGCTTACAGCAATTTCACAACTTTCTGAAAACTGTTTTTATCAGCTGTATTAGAATTTCCACTATCTACGGTTTCTAATATATTACGCAATAAAATATGTTTTATCTGTTATGCTAAGATTGCAGAAAAAATGTCCAATCAACAACTCCCGTCTTATGAACGTGAATTGGTGGTAAATCAAAATGAAAATGGTGCTACTGTCGATGAAATTGTTGAACATCTAAAGTTCCGATCTATCAACAAGTCACCGAAAGCGATTAGAAGAATAATCACTCGCTTTTCCGGCCGCGATTCTTTTCATAACAACAGTCAGAATTCCGGGCGTAAAACGAAGTATGATCATGAGAAACATTCACTCATCAAAAACTTCATCGACTTTCAACTTGAAGCCGATAATGAACAGACCGCTCCTGATATATCGACTCGTATCCACAAAGAATTGGGCCTCGACGTCTGCAGCAAAACAGTTCAGCGCTATATGTTGGTACAAATAGCATATTCAATAATTTTACATGGATTGAGTCTGCAGTACAAACACATATAAAACATTTTAATGAAGCATTTTAATCGAATATCAAGGTATTTTAATAGTATTTTTCATATTAGTTACTAGTTACTATTCACAGGAAGTCGCTTGGCTGGCGGAGTGCCCGGGTGCGCTATGGACAGTCAGTTCGATTGGCCAACCGTCCTATTCGTGTACAATTCTCGGAATGGATGATAAGAACCGACGAAAACTTCAGGTCAGAAACTCTAATCCATGAGTTTGTGTGTTAATAAATGACGGTACTACACGTTTGTGAGAATAGACAGAGATTTATTGTGGATCATGAAGGTTAATTGTGGAATGTATCATATTCTAAGTGAAACTACAGGTGCCACGTCTTCACCGACGAAACGACGGTGCAGGTGAATGCAAACCGCAGGAGGGCCATGTACAAGGATAGGGACACTGGCATGCTTATCAAACAGAAGCCCAAGCATCCTGCCAAGGTTAATCTAGATTACTGAACCACCTTTTAATTATCTGAAGACAAGTCACGTAATTCTTGTGTTCGTGTTCATTTACAGGCACAATAACAAGTCATGTAACGCATCTGTTACTGTTACATCACTCTCGTTACATAATGCACGTGTTTTGGTTGACTTTGTAAAAGGTTGTATTGATGTAATTCCCATAGAAATGTTGACTGAGTGTGATTTGCCCCAACACGTTTTTCCCACTTTTATCTGGTATCTGAACTATATTTACGGGCTAGCCAAAAAAGTAGAATATAACTGTTTGATTTAACATAGAATAACGGGCCGGATGGCCTGGTGGTTAAGACGCGCGACTTGCGTACCACCCAAAGCGCCGAGGCGCGAGCTCGAAAACCCATCGTGAATCAAGATCAAATATGCATGTGTTCATACTAACCCCTACTAATTTTTGGTAAAAAGTAAAATTATCTTTTTTAGCTTCATCTATGGGCCGGCATCGGCTGGAACGGCGCCACGGACGTCGTCATCTTCGACGGCAAAGTTCGGATGGAGTCGACTTTGTTCTGTCGGATCATCACGGAGGCGTACACCAAGCATGTTCGGGACGCCTGGCCGGATGAGGTGCCGTTCCTGGTCATGGACAATGACCCTAAGCACCGGTCGGCTTACACCACCAGAGTGCTGGCTGAAATGCCTGAGGTCAGGGCATTCGACTGGCCATCTGAGTCCCCTGATTTGAACTGCATTGAAACCCTGTGGGGTAATCTGAAACACTGGGTGGAAAAGCAGAAAGTGTCCAATTTGGCCGAACTAGAGGCAGCTGTCAGGACGTACTGGCGTACGTACGTGACCGTGGATCAGTGCCGTACCTACATCGGACATGTTAGGCACGTGGCCCCACTGGTCATTGCTGCTAAGGGTGGACCAACTGCTAAATAAATGTTTTGCAACTTGTTCTTAACGTACTCTGTTCCAGTATAAATGAAAATGCTTTTCACTTGCTCTGAACGTACTCTGTCCCAGTATAAATGAAAATGCTTTTCAACTTGTTCTGAACGTACTCTGCCCCAGTATAAATGAAAATGTTTTGCAACCTACACTGAATGTACTCTGTTCCAGTATAAATGAAAATGCCTTATATGTCCTGTTCTGATCGTACTTTGTTCCAGTATAAATGAAAATGCATTGTTTCTGTCGATGTTTCAACCTGTTCTATCGATAAACGTGATATTAATATGATTTATATTCATGATTAACATAAAGAGTTATATCACAGTCATATATTTAACATAAACGTAATGAAGTATGTATCGTTCGTCAAAAGGCTTATTATAAAGTCGACATTAATGCATTATCAATAATATGAATGAACTCTAAACTGTTATCACGGCTTTTACATTGTCACTGCAGGTGCCATCATACTTCAGTACAGTAAGCCAGCCAGGTGGGTGAGTGGCATGGTTGCTGGAAAAGTAATGAGTGAGTGAGTCAATGGTGAGTGAGTGAGTAATGATTGAGTTAGTGAGTGAGTGAGTAATGATGGAGTTAGTGAGTGAGTGAGTAATGATGGAGTTAGTGAGTGGTGAGTGAGTGAGTGAGTGAGCCAGTGAGTGAGTGAGTGAGCCAGTGAGTGGGTGGGTGAGTGAATGAGAGATTGAGTGGTCTTGTGAAGTACCCGGGTAGTTCCTAGTTTAGACCAACTTTTCCTATGAACCACTAGTGGACGAGAAAAGGAGGGAAAAGTGAATTTCCCCCTCTTTGACGAATTTGAAAAGTTCAGTTTGCTGCCTGAGGTGTAGGTGAAATGACTTCAAAACTGCCTATCCCCCCTCTTTCACGAAATATCCCTCCCTTTGGAGGTTCGATTTGTCCCCCAGTGCTATGAACTGCCCGGGTAGTACCTGATACCACTGGCGGACGAGCTTACTCCCCAAAGGGAGGGGAATTTCGTCAAAGAGGGGGGAATTCCATTTTTCCCACCCCTTCTCGTCCGCTAGTGCCTGATACAGGGAAACTGTTCATCTAAACAACCCGGATAGGTCCTAGTTTACTGACTAACCATTTACTGGGTGAGTAGGACGTCAACGGCCTCCTCGAGTGTGAGTGACTGAGTGCTGAAAGAGGTTGCCGTTTGCCCATCTCAACGTTAGCGCCACCTATCGTGCCGATGATCGTCAGCGCACCGTTCAACTGCAAATAAACATTCTGACTTCAACAAAAAAACTGACGAATAAAATTGATAACTCACTGAAATTTCTCCGTAAACACTACACTAAAGAAAGACCCATAGGCTCTGAACCTCAGTACCTCTGAAAAAAGAACCAAAATAAAACAAACCGAAGTTAAATAGGCCACGTGCAAAGTTTGTTTGAGTTTTTAGAGTCTAGAATTTCTCTCCATTGTCTGCAAATTTATCAAATTTCAGCCTGAAACTTTCAGGCCACTACGAAAACACTATTATATACGGTATCAGTGTTTCCAGTTGACTTCGTTAAGATTAAATTACCAGTAAAGAAATAATCTCAAAACAGGTAAAAACCAAACAATGTTAACCTTGAGTTTATCGCCAACGATCGGATCGTGAATAACCGCAACGGCAACGGAGCAGATCAGACGGATAATCCTATTGACGACGTGGTGTCCGGAAGCGGCCTTGCCACCGACCATGATTGTGCGCAAAATCTGAAAAATAAGTCGGGGAAGCAAAAACCGAAACAAAACGGAATAAACAATTAATGGACGAACCTCAACTACTTCTGGAACACTGAACACAGAACAATGATAAACTAACGAGGCACTAACAGACGAGAAGAGGTGAGAAAAGTGGAATTCCCCCCTCCCTGGCGGTTTCAAGAAGTGGAATTTGTTCCCTAAGGTCACTAGCGGACGAGAAGGGGAGGAAAAAGGGGAATTCCCCCTCTTTGGTGCTTTCAAAAAAACAGAATTTGTTCCCTAAGGTGTAGGTAAAATGGCCTAAAAACTGCCAATTCCCCCTCTCTATGGAGAAATTCCCCTCCCTTTGGGGATTTAGCTCGTCCGTCAGTGACTAAGGTGTAGGTAAAATGGTCTGAAAACAGCCAGTTCCTCCCTCTTTAGCAAAATTCCCCTCCCTTTGGAGTATTATCTCGTCCGCCAATGAGTTAAACAGTAATAAAAGACAATACCAATGCGAAAAAGCAGTAACTAATCGTCAAATCGATGACGAAATTCCCCTCCCTGCGGATGGTTGGCTTGTGCGCCGGTGTGTGCCTGTATCAGCCGGACGAGAAACGAAGCAACTTTGGTCTTTAACTGCCATGTGAAGAATATTTTTTTATTTTGGACTGCAAAAATACAAATTTAGAAATAATCACAAACAAAAAACAGAAACGTGATTCAACTGAAAGAATACAACATACAGCATCAGAACCAGCCTTGAATAACACACGCTGGCGCATATTTGAATGCGCGCCTAAACATGTAGTGTATGTACATACGAAATCGATTAGATTAGTTATGTTAGTTTAACAAGTATAACCATTATGGTCATATTTGCGTTTTAAAACACTAATAATAGCACGCATGAGAGAACAGTACAGATGTTATAATGATAAAATTCCCTTAGTTAAAAGTTGCTTAATCCGCTACTAGGATCATAAGAGCATCCATTGGCGGCACCCGCGGAAGAGCTAATCCTGGAAAGGGTGGGTAATTTTGACGAAGAGGGGGGAACGTCAGTTTTCAGGCCATTTACCTACACCTTAGGAAACAAATTCTACTTTTTGAAAAAGCCAAAGAGGGGAATTCCACTTTTCCCACCCCTTCTCGTCCGCTAGTGGCGGAAGAGTAAGTCTATAACAATTCAATAACATTCACGATTTCTATTACAGATAAATCAGCAAAATGAGCTACTCCGTGATCAAGTTCGCACCAAGCCAGGGATATATGTTCGGAAGTGTCACGATCTGCAAAACAGACCAGCTGATACCAGAAATTGGTAACAAAACCCATATCGGAGCCCAAGTAAAAGCTAAATATGAAAATTCTATTTTTGGCGGTGTTGTTGTGGCCCAGTCTGATGAGAAAGACGATTTAGAAGAACATTGCACGAGAATCGGTGATGAAATTACGGTAAAGATGAACAAGTTAGTGAAAAAGAGGAGTTGTCCTCTCTTTAGTGATTTCGAAAAGTAGAATTTTTTATCGTCAAGGTGTACGTGAAAAGGTCTTATTATTTAGAATTCTCCCTCTTTAACAAGATGCCCCTCCCTTTGGAGGATTGGTTCATCCGCTAGTGAGCTAATTAATGTACATATGAACAGGGTTGGCGCTGGACGAAAACGTGCTTGCAGTCTGGAACCAGCTGGTGTCAAGAAACGAATGCAGGAGCAGAAACTGTTGGTTTTTAGAACAACTCTCTAAAAACAGTAAGTTGAAAGGGATCAGATGATACGAAGTCAGTTAAATCACGAACTTATTGTATACTTACAGGCAGAAAATGGCTGCCGTCAAGTTGAAGATGGGCGAAGCCGCTGGTAATCATGCGCGATTCGCGAGTCAAGGAACTAGCACAAGTCAGCATCAAGAAGCCGTTCGCACACAGGTAGGTAAAGCACACACTTTTTGTGGACCAATCAATCAGTATGTATGAAGCATGACTAGAACGTTTTTGAACTTGCAAAACTCAAAAATTTCACTTTGCATTGGCTTTTCAGTCCGTAGTTCAAGAATGTGCCGGATGCAGTGAAATGCGTCTTCAATTGGAACAGCTGACAAAGGCATTTATTGAGTTGAAGGCGGTTGTTATAGATAGCAACCATGCGCTCATGAATAAACTCAACCAGGTCACACAGCCGGTGCCACAACAGCCAGAACAACCTGTCGTCATGCCACCACCCATCGAACATCTTGAGGGTTTGTGAGAAGCATGAACATGATTTACTGAATGAGTGCAATTGTTTAAAATAACATATTCTCAAATCTGAGTGAAGCTGAATGACAGTTTATTACGCACCATATGAGCAGATTAGAACCATGTGAACATTACAGAACCCGCATACTCGTACCTCAGCAAACCAATTGTCGACGAGATATTCGTGACGTTGAGCACCAAGCCTCTACCAACATTCGCGAGACGGCTTATGCGAGCGATCAACCCAGACTTGGAGTGCTATCAAAATACTGTGCAACAATCGAGCGGTGAACAAAAGCACAAGTTGAACTGGATAAGGCAGGTTGTAATGTGGAAGGGACGGGTCACAGGTGTGAAAGAAAGAGGTGAACTATGGTTGAACTGCGTTCGTTCCATCGACGCCCAGCGACGAAGCTTGTTCAGCAGCATACGCGAGAAAAACTATGCTTTCACCTTCAATCATCAGAGACTGGAATTCTGTCTGATTCCTCAGATTCTCGTCGGAATGGACCATAATCCAGATGTGTATCTCGTAAATGGTGGGAATGATGGTGCGGATGGTAATGAGGACATTGATGTTGGAGGTAATGAGAATGCCTATCCCAATCAATGATAACGTGAATCAAGTCAAATATGCTCAACTGTAGATCGAAATGCTAGATTTCCATGCCATGAGTGAATCCAGTTCAAATATGCTTAATCGTAGATGAAACAGCTCCATATACATAGGCAGTAGCGGACGAGAAGGGGTGGGAAAAATGGAATTCCCCCCTCTTTGGCGTTTCCAAAAAATAGAAGTTGTTTCCTAAGGTGTAGGTAAAATGGTCTGAAAACTGCCGATTCCCCTCTCTTTGACGAAATTCCCCTCCCTTCGGGTATTTAGCTCGTCCGTCAGTGTACATAGGTGAGTGAATCCGCTATACCAAACGAGACGGGGTGGAAAAAGTGTATTTCCCCTTTTTTCAACGATTTTAAGAAATTGAATTTCTTTCTGAGGTATTGGTAAAATTTCCAAAAACTTGCAAAATCAACCCCTCTTTGACAAAAGTCTCCTCCCTTTGGAATAATAGCTTGTCCGCCTGTGCATGGATGAGGTAAATACTATGCTCAAAATGATTTAACATGCTCAAAACTAATTAGAAACTTATTAAATGCTGATGTCGATGTGATATATTATATTATATACTATATTAACCAGTTATAAAATGATTGTTGAATCGCTCCAAATTTTTGAAACACAAATGTTTATGCAAATGGTTTGAAAACTATCCTGGTGCTTACACAACAATTGAATGTAAATAGTTACGTACATATGTACATACAAGTGAGTGGGTGTTATATTTTCAGATTTTGTCTTGTTCTACTAACATTGCGGAAGAGAATGAAAGAGAACTTGAAATCTCTGATTCCGTTTCGATTGCTTTGAATAATGAAACATTATTGTTTCACTCAAAGCTGTAAAGTACCAATTTCATTTTTTTCTCATTCTCTCAAATTTCTAACCCGCCTATTTTATTTGACCTCGGTTGTTTGACTGCCCCTTTGAATAGAACTGATGCCATTTTGTTTACGTTCTAATAACTTTGCGGAAGAAAATGAAAGAGAGCAAGAAATCTCTGATTCAGTTTTGATTGCTTTGAATAATGATAAATTATTGTTTCACTCAGAGCTGTAAAGTACCAATTTCATTTTTTTTCTCACCCTCTTAAATTTCTCACCCGCCTAATTTATTTGACCTCGGTTGAGTGACTGCCCCTTTGAGTAGAACTGATGCCATATTGTTTACCCACTGAAGCACTAGCTGACTAGGAGTACGAGAGAAGGGGAAAATTCCCTCTTTGGCGCTTTCAAAAGAGTGAAATCTGTTCCTGAACGTAGGAAAAAAATGTTGTAAACTTTTCGATACCCATCTTTGAGATTATGCTAGTTTTCTCAAAATAACAAGCATTCTCGTCCGCTAGTGTTTTTGCAACAAGGTTTTTTCTTCCATTTCCTGCTGTTTGCTATTGCATCGATATATATTTTCTCTGACTTGAAGCCGTTTGTTCTGACCATTTATGCGGACTTAATGAAGAAGAATGATTGATGTGGGAATTCGTGTAAATGACTGATTGGAGATGAACATTCGATGAGAGGGTATATGATGAAAAATAATAATTAAAAGGCATAGAAAAAAACCCGGTCATGAAAGTTTAATATGAGGCATTAAGCCGTTCATATTACTCAAAACCATTTACTTTCCGTAAAAACTTCAAAAAGGGTCAATTTATAGGTCACAGCAGACAGATTTATCATCATCCACAACCGTAAAAAACTCGTCGTTTTTTTACAAAATTGGCAGACAAGTAAATCTAAATTAAACTCGGGGAATGCTGCTTATGGAATAAACAAAAAGCAATCAACTCGGCAAAAGTCGAAATTTGACTTTACATTTGGGAGCAGAATTTGTAGCTTTTCTTTCCTTCTCGTGCCTCCGAAAGTGTGTAGAATTTTCCCCTATGTCCCCTTTTTTCATTTCCCTTAAACCATATTAATTTTGTTATTTATATGTCATTCTGATGTGTTATAAATGTCCAGAATTCACGCATCATGAAAAAAAATTCACAACCGTAACTCATGAGTTTCCCAAATCTGTAGCTGAAATTTCAGCTACAGCTGAAAAATCCACCCCCACGCTTGGGGGCGTGGCCAACCAATCAGCGAAGGGCATGCTCTCGCTGAAATTTCAGCAAATTCGCCGAAATTGCGCGCAGCCGGCCACATCTTTATGTCCTGTACTGTATCAAAAATCTGGTAATAATTTAAGATTCTGGTATGTATCTGTGAATGTTCATGGTTTCGTAAACGATAAGAATGATCTCGTTGTTGTTGACGTCGTTTTCAGCTTTTCTTTTAAAAATATCTCACGTTAAAACACCATACCTATTACCTACACTAATATTTGATTTAATAAATATAAAATTTTTGAAACATGAATAAGTTGGTCGCACAGTGTAAAATACGATCTATACTGTGCTTTGCTCTTTGGCGGACGAGTCAAAATTCCAAAGAGAAGGGAATTTCTCCGAAGAGAGGGAACTGGCAGTTTTAGGCTGTTTTCCCTACACCTTGGGGAACAAATTTTTTGTTACCTAAGATGTAGGTAAAATGGTATGAGAACTGCCAATTCCCCCCTCTTTGGCAAATGCTTTTTATTTGTTATTGTAATTGTTGTTTTTTTATGTACGATTTGGTAATCTGACGCACTATATAC
>OZ038444.1:26622877-26629603 GCA_964036265.1 Daptonema setosum
ACCATTGAAACATCTGGCCTAATGGTTGTTTAACGATTAACGAGATATGAAGATTTATGTAACGGACCGTACAAAAGTCTTCCAAGAATGTTCGGCACATTTGAAACGTGAGCAGTATCATATGTTCACGAACACAGCATGCTGAAGTCATGAACGTTATTCACAATCACAACAAAGTCACTTTTCATTTCACGTTTCATCATATGGACGTTGCTGTGAGATTATTTTCCGATCTAATGTCCCATGTTCAATCACAAAAAACTGTTCATCAACATATTCAGCTGTTGTTATCCTTATGTGAAAATTTACGTTTTACTTGATTTTAAAAGAGTCTGAAGAAACTATTACATCATCTCTTTAAGCGATTAAAATCACTTTAAAATGCTATGTCGCTCAAAAATTGTAATGATCAATCAGCTCATGTTTCAGCATTCATGTTTATTAAAATTCTCTTTATTTTGCGTCGTTCCTGACCAAGAAGTGCTACTATACGTATACATATACCAAAATGAAGCTGACTTAAAACAAAGCACTGAAGTTCAAACAAACTTCCTTGATCACTTTTAAATCGTAAAAAGTTATCAGTTACATATAAGAATAAAATGAACATATAAATATTTTACAACACTTTAGAAGAGTAAAATTATAATTTATTGTTATCTTGCGTACTTTTTGGAGGAAAAGTTTCGAAAACAAAAAACAATCAAAATCAAATATCATCATTTGCTGCGCATTAACTTATTTAGGTTAATCAGTGCAATACCGAATTGGACGGGTTGGAAGTTGATTCCAATCACTAACGAACACCTACCGCGTTGTTCACGTTTCACGCCAGCTACAGGTAGTTTCGGTTAGTTAAAATATTCGATATAAATCAAACCTTTTCTTGAATGAAACCACCTCAAGATAACACAAAATTGAAAAAGCCCTTTCTATGAATCACCACATCAAGTCGTTCGAAAGCAATTCAGTCGAATACCATTTACTGTTACATTACTGAAATAAAAAGGGAGTGAGTGGATAAATGAAGTGAGTGAGTGATTTGCTCACGTATCAGGGATTCATTTTTACGGTGAAAACTTTTCAAATATATCATCATTCGCTGTAGATTAATTTATTTAGTTCAGTCAGTGCAATACCGATTTGGATGGGTTCGAAATTCATTCGGACCACTAACGAACACCTCCCGCTTTGTTCACGTTTCACGAGAAAATAGAGAGAGTTCCGGTTAGCTAAAATATTTTGTGCCTTCCCAAACAACATCCAAAGAAAACCACCCAAGAAAACACAAGAATGAAAAAGGCATTTCTATGAATCACCACATCAAGTCGTTCGCAAGCAATTCAGTCGAATACCATTCACTGTTACCTTACTGAATTGAAAAGGGAGTGAGTGGATAAATGAAGTGAGTGAGTGATTTGCTCACGTATCAGGCATTCATTTTTTACGGTGAAAACTTTTCAAATATATCATTATTTGCTGTAGAATAATTTTTTTAGTTTAGTCAGTGCAATACCGAATTGAACGGGTAGGAAATTTGTTCCAACCACTAACGAACACCTTCCGCTTTGTTCACGTTTCACGCTAGCTACAGAGAGTTCCGGTTAGCTAAAATTTTTGATGCCTTACCAACTTAGCAACTTCCAAAGAAAATGGTCTAACCAAAAACCTCAATAAAGGATAAGAAGTGTATAAAACGTTCCACTTGATGTATCTGAATGAGAATCGAATGATTTCAACTTCAGAATATCCCTACGGTTCAATTCGATACGGATAATATGGTGAGGCCCGTGTTCAAGATGCCTGGCCAATTTTCGCGGTTTCTGGATTATTGACAAAACAGTTCAAGTTAAATGTTTTAATGGACCCTATGGTGCTAAAATAAGTCAAAAAACATGAATTATATGGTTTTTAGTTGTTTTAAGCTGGAAAATAAGAATTTTGAATTTTCCCATTTTCAGACTAAAATCGGTGATTTTCGTGGAAAAAGAAGCAATTATTCAATTTATTATGCATGAATGTAAACTTACTCTCCTGTTAAACGTTTAACAATATTTTTGTACATTCTTTATTACATACCAACATCAATTTTCGTCAAATAACAGTTTATATAGCGAGATAACTGACAAAAATCACTGAAAACAAACGAAAATATGGCTAATTTCGAGAAAAAGACGCATAACTCAAGAAATAAATTGTTGTAAGTTAAAATAAATAGCACAATCAAAATTTTCAGGTGTTTTAGCATCTTTTTGGATTGTTTAATCATATTGATGCAATATAATTTTTTGGAGAAATTTTGCGTCAACAAGTGTATAGTTACTTTTGCCCCACCCTGTATATGTATACGAATCACCGTAAACCACTAGCGGACGAGAAGGGGCGGATAAAGTGGAATTCCCCCCACTTTGACAGTTTCATTACGTAGAATTTGTTCCTTAAGGTGTAGATAAAACGAATTAATTGCTGCCAATTACCCCCTCTTGGAACAAATTCCCCTCTCTTTGAAGGTTTAGCTCGTCCGCCAGTGCTGTAAACGTTCGGCTTGTGGTGCGTAAACGAGTTTCTCTCTGTGTATCGGGATACAATAACCTCTTTCTTAGCTTTTTTAAAAGTACTTTTTAAAAGTAATACTTTTGATTTGTTTTTTTTCTGTCAAGGTGTTTATTTGGAATTGCGTCAATGCCGACCTGAAACTAATCTATAAGAGCTTTGAAACGTGAACTATTTGGTCAAGTACGTTTCACCCGTTTGGCGATAACATTCCTTGACAGCATAATGTAAGGTTTTATGGTTCTGAAAAATGTTTTTACTTCTGTTTTTACCTGTTCGTAATAAAGTAGACAATAACTATGTAATACCCTTTCTATTCGATTTTTGACCCGGCAAATATGACGGAACAAGAAACAAACCAAAGAAATTATCAAATGGTTCACGTTTCAAGATTGCTATAAATAGTGTTTGTAAGCAAATTTAACGATGTTCACCCGTCTTCCTTCCTTAAACAATTAAAATATAAAACGAACTGAAATTGTGACTGACAGGCTGACTGACTGAATTATTGACTGACTGACGGACTGAAATTGTGACCGACAGACTGACTGACTGACTGACTGACTGACTGACTGACTGACTGACTGACAGACGGACTGAAACAGTGACCAACGGAGTGACTCACTGACTGACTGACTGACTAACCGGCGGACTGATTGACTGACTGACTGATCAACTGAATGACTGACAGACATTCGGAAGTTAACTTTTTTTCACGTTTCACTTTTTTGTGAGATAGTTTTCTGAATAACGATCAAGTTGTTTAACTGTGTGCATACATTCCGAAAAACACTTTTGGCAATAAAAACAATCAGCATAGCGTATTTCTGAAAGGAATTCTGGTTAATTCCATTCACGGCAGTTTTACAGCAACAGCGGACATTCGACTATAGTCTCCCAATCATTTGAAAATACGATGTCGCTCATAAATTGTGATCATCAATCAGTTCATGTTTCAACTTACCATTGGATTACATTCATTTTCATTTTTCATCGTTCCTGTCAACACTGCAGACGTATACATAAAAGTAAAACCAGTTTATATTCAAGATCTAAATTGTTCCTTTATAACTTCACATGATAAAAATTATCAAAAAGTAAACTACATCATTGGCTGCCTATTTAATATACATATTTCGTTTATGTATCTTAATAACTATGTAACAATCAACAAAATTCAACAAGAAGGTAACTGAGTTAACAAGAAGAAATTAAAAATTTGTTGGACCACTTCCGTTGTCAGTGAAAATGAGTGGCTGTGGTAAGTCTTCTTTCGTTTCTTAGCGAGTGGGGGCTCGTATAAAGTGAAACTGGTGGACGAGCTAAACTTTCAAAGGGACGGGAATTCCGTCAAAGAAAGGAAGTTTTCGGCCATTTTACCTACACCTTAGGGAACAAATTCCACTTTCTGAAAACGCCGAAGAGGGGGGAACGCCACTTTTCCCACCTATTCTCGTCCGCTAGTCACGTTTCACTAATTACACTAAGGGTTTGTTAAAGCTTTGCATTCGATTACAAGTATAGACGCCCATTACGTACTAAAATAAAACCTAAATACTTAATTTAAACTTGCCATAAAAAAAATTTCGATTTGAAAAAAATTGTCAGTCTCTAGATCACTTACGGAATAATGTGATCGAGTTAACTCACCGAGAAAACGTGAACTTGATAACCCAAAAAATGTAAGAAATAATAATCATGAGTTCCGATTTCACTTCGGTCATTAAAGCAACCAGTCAGTCAATCATGTAACTAGTCTAGGTTTACTTCAATGAGCTTATGCGATTGAAGAGCCAACATTGTATTTTTTGCTCAACGAATTTTTTAAATGCTTTCAGATTTCATACCAGGATCACGTCCAAAGTTGAAACGTGAACTACTCGATTTAGCGTTGTGTGACTATACTCTGGTTAACTATTTACTGACCTTAGTAGCAAAAAGAAGTTAATAAGTAATTAATCATGAGTTTAGATTTCCCGTCTGTCATTCATACAACCAGTCACTCATGCATGCAACCAGTTTATCGTTCATCAACGGGCTTCACGTTTCACTTCGGTTATCAATATATTTCGAAGCCGATAAAGGTCGGTCACATTCGTTCTTTTACCATCAATAGCTAAATTAAATTCGAGGATCATTTCAAAAACAGAAAAAGCTTGAGGTTAAGTGTGATCTCGTTTATCGATTGATATAGCACACTTAACTGATAAAGAGACCAAATTATAAAATACAACCCATTTTCTTTTTCGATTTGTAATGGGAGTTACATTATCTGTGATGCTAAAGAGCTTATGGAGATTCAAGTGAAAAAATGACGCGTTAACATGTCCAACCCAGTGTAACACCCACTGAACATGATGATTCCATGTTATAGCATACAGCTGTTTGGTTCAGTTGAGTCGGACAGCCTCAGACAGACTATTGTGCGTCATCTTCTCTTACATTTGATGCAGCTATGTAACGATTCTTAAGTTGGAGTAATTAACACTACAACTTTTTACTTGAATCCCAGGCAGCCCTTTACTAACAAGGCCTAGAAAAGTGACCGGCTGTCCGACACTTGCTAGAACGTGTTGCACACAGCCCGGAGCTCATGACTAAGCCTATCACTAAGCCTAATCCCAGTGGTTTCTTCAACTTGCAACTTATCGCTTTCGTTTTTTTTCCATCAGCTTGGCTCTCTCTTTCTGCGTCTCTCTTTGTTTCTTCTTTCTTTCTGTTTCTCTCTCAGTCAAAATCAGAGTGTTTGGTAGAATTTTCCAATTTTGAAACGTATTTTTTCGGAACACTTTTACAGGAAGGGGGTTTCTGGAAGTGTGCCGTTATCAGCAAACTAAATGAAAAAATTCGTGCAGGGAAGAAAGTAACAAAGAAATTCACGAATTTTTCAAAATTTTTCATCGGAATTTTTAGTTTTATAAAATTGAGCTTGCTTTGCTGAATTTTGTTGGAAATAAATGATTTTTTTAGCAAAGCCGGCTTGATTTCAGCAGATTTTACTCCGCAGATATTAGTTATCGACTATATGTAGTGAGACAAGGTAAACAAACAAGTTGGTAATATCCAACTTTTTTAGTCCGGAAGTTGTGTAAAAGTACTGTTTGCTTCAGTACCAATTGTTCAAAAGTGGCATAAATAAATCAAGAATCGTAATCTGCCCGTTTTCGATTCGGCCCGTGAAACGTGAAGGAACGGATAGCAGGTCATTTATAGGTTGTTTGGAAAGGCCGGAAATGTACATTTCCATTGCTTGTCTGTTCCACTGATGTTTATCGTGGGCAATGATATTCATGCAGTATATAATAACATTTTTGTGGCTTTGCTGAGATCGAACAAAAAATTGCTTCCAACTAACTTGATTTGTGAAACGTGAACAAAACAACTGTGGTTGCACTTGTTGCTTTTTCAATGATGCCATTCCAGATAATCGAGAGACTTGTTGGAATTTAAGGAATTTATTAAGAAATTTTTTTTCCATTGTTGAGATTTGAGAATCATGTTTGAATTTTTTTTCCATTGTTGAGATTTGAGAATCACGTTTGAATTTTTTAGTAACGATCAGACAGGACAGCTAACAATTTATAAGAACTAAAACTGTTTTTATTAATTTATTTGCAGCCGAAAAATATCAATGGAGTTAACCTATGCGTAGCGTGAAACGCGAACCAAGTTCCTGTTCTAATTATGTAGCAACTATTTTATTGTGAGAGCAAGTAGTATTCTCAAATTACTGAAGTGAAAAGAGTTGTCATTTTTTGGTTCACCCTGTAAACAACGTCACGAAAGTGTTCACGTTTCACTTACCGTATGTAAAAGAATGCATGATGACATTTGTTTAATACCTTCTTCGCTGAAACAGAACATTTTCAAAAATTTAAATTTCAATTGCAAAACATGATGAACTCAGCTAAGTACCATTTACAGTTCGGTTCGGCTTCAATGCAATTACATGCAACGTTGCAACTGAAAATACGTACACAACAGTACAGTCATTGAAACAGTCATTCAGTTGAGCAGAGCCTTACCCATTCATATGAGTTTGGGTGCTTTCTCCAAAGTCTAGTTGATAGGATATCGGCATCGAAAACTGCTGATCATTTTTACACTATTTCAAATAATTAATTATTTTGCGGAAACCGTACTACAGATCAATAATTTATTTACTGCACCGTA
>OZ038444.1:26629803-26649803 GCA_964036265.1 Daptonema setosum
AATACCGAATTGGACGGGTTGGAAGTTGATTCCAACCTTCCGCATTGTTCACGTTTCACGCTAGCTACGAATTGTTTTGGTTTGTTAAAATATTTAATATCAGACTAACCTTTTTTTAAATGAAACCACCCCAAGAAAACACAAAAATAAAAAAGCCATTTCTATGAATCAACATCAAGTCGTTCGCAAGCAATTCAGTCGAATACCATTCACTGTTACCTTACTGAGTTAAAAATCGGAAAAAAAACATTAGTTTAATAAGTTTAATTAGTCGCAATACCGAATTGGACGGGTGGGAAATTTATTTCACCTAATGAACACCTTCCGCGTTGTTCACGTTTCACGCTAGATACAGACAGTTCCGATTAGCTAAAAATTTTGATATAATACCTTTTCAAATCACCCTCAAAGAAAACCACCCAACGATAACACAAGAATGAAAAAGTCATTTCAATGAACACATATAACACATCAAGTCGTTCGCAAGCAATTCAGTCAAATACCATTCACTGTTACCTT
The DNA here is from genome assembly GCA_964036265.1 of Daptonema setosum. Classification (NCBI taxonomy): domain Eukaryota; kingdom Metazoa; phylum Nematoda; class Chromadorea; order Monhysterida; family Xyalidae; genus Daptonema; species Daptonema setosum. Next base: position 26,630,323 of record OZ038444.1, read on the forward strand.
ACTGAATAAGAAAGGGAGTGAGTGGATAAATGAAGTGAGTGAGTGATCTGCTCACGTATCAGGCATTCATTTTTTGCGGTGAAAACTTTTCAGATAAATCATCATTTGATGTAGATTAATTTATTTAGTTCAGTCAGTGCAATACCGAATTGGATGGGTTGGAAAATCATTCGGACCACTAACGAACACCTCCCGCGTTTTTCACGTTTCACGCTAGCTTATTATAGTTTCGGTTAGCTAAAATGTTTGATGCCATCAAGGTATAACTCAACAAATGAAACCACCCAAAGATAACTTGAAAAAGAAACCAAAAAGCCATTCAATCAATTAACACAACAAACTACATATTCTATTTCAAGTCGTTCGCATGCTATAAATCAAATATGTACCACTCACTAATACTACCTTACTGAATTGGAGGGAAAAAAACAACTTTAAAAATGAATTAATGTACACTTAATAGACTGGCTTAAAAACATAAAGAGCAGCCCGTGAAACGTGATTAAAATCTGTTTGTAAATATAATGTCAGTCAGTAAGTCAGTTAGTCAGTCAGTCAGTCAGTCAGTCAGTCAGTCAGTCAGTCAGTCAGTCAGTCAGTCAGTCAGTCAGTCAGTCGGTCAGTCAGTCATTCAGTCATTCAGTTAGTCTTTTAAAATGTTGTTTGTTAGTTTATTAACATCGAGGCAAATCTGTGAAAGATGAAACTCGAGGCAGCTTTGGCTTGGTATCAAGTTGGAAAAAATTTAGTCAAAAACTTGAATTGTGAATTTTTAAATGATTTTTTATTGAACCTATGCAAGAGTGTTTTTTATCGATCAAAATGACTACCACTAGTTTACATATAGTGCTTTTGAAACATGAGCTGTCATGTTCAATGACTTTTTTGTTGAAAAGCTTTTCTATTCCTTGAAAAACACTTTTGGCAGTAAAAAAACTCTGGTATTTCTGAAAATAATTTGGGTTCATTTCATGCACGGCAGTTTTACGACAACGGCGGACATTTGACTACAGTCGCCCAATTACTTGAAAATGCGGTATCGCTCATATATTGTAATAATCAATCAGCTCATGTTCCAACTTACAAATGGATTACATTAATTTTAATTTTTCATCGTTCCTGTCCAACCTGCAGACATACATAAAAGTAAAACTAGTTTATAATCAAGACCTTAATTGTTCCTTTATAACTTCACGACAAAAAAATTACCAAAAAGTAGGCTACGCTGGCTGCTAATCAATCTGCATTATTCGTTTATAAGTCCCCATAACTAACATTCAACAAAATTCAACAAGAAGTAACTAAATTAACAAGAAGAAATAAAAATGTTGTTGGACCACTTCCGTCGTCAGTGAAAATGAGTGGCTGTGGTAAGTCTTCTTTCGTTTCTTAGCGAGTGGGGGCTCGTATAAAGTGAAACTGGTGGTCGAGCTGAACACTCAAAGGGACGGGAATTCCGTCAAAGAGAGGAAATTTTCGGCCATTTTATATACACCTTAGGGAAAGGGTGCGTAGGGCGCCGGCCTCGAAAACCGGCGGTCCTAAGTTCGAAACCTGACTTGAGACACAGATCCTGACGCGTTGCTCTGGGGTTTCTGCCATTGTCCGTCAGTTTATTCAACTCTCCGGCCACTACGAAAACACCATTCTGATATGGTATTAGTGTGCCTTATGGCTTCAGTTAATGAAGAAGTCCAAGTAAAAAAAACGAAAAAAAGGGGGAACAAATTTCACTTTTTGAAAATGCCGAAGAGGGGGAATTCCACTTTTCAAACCCCTTCTCGTCCGCAGTTGAAATACCGAGCACAAATACATAAGTACTGTCCAGTTAACCATGACGCCGCAGATAATTCCTGTAAACTCGTATAAAACTATTCAGCAGACAGTCATTATATCTTATCCAGTATTTCTTATTACTCAGTTCCTGGCGCGCAATTTGAAATCAAAAGTTAGTTGAGCGCGTGTTGAAATTTTCGAGAATTTTTTTATCATATCACACTGTGACGACGTAAGAACATGGTTATTTCTTATTATTTCTTATTTTTCTTTTTATTTCTTATAATTTCTTATAATTTCTTATAATTTCTTATTATTTCTCATTATTTCTTATTATTTCTTCTTATTTCTTTTTATTTCTTATTATTTCTTATTATTTCTTATTATTTCTTATTATTTCTTATTATTTCTTTTTATTTTTTATTATTTCTTATTATGTCTTATTATTTCTTATTATTTCTTATTATTTCTTATTATTTCTTATTTCAATGCTTCAGTGTGTAACGGGTTAATAATTATTTTATACCAAGATACTTTGACCACGCTATAACTGAGGTTCGAATATTTCGCGACAAAAGCGACAAATTCACCGATTTTTTTGTAAGACTTTTGCCACACACCTTAAATTAAAAATTTAAAATTAATGTGCCTGTGAAAAAATGTTACAAAAACAAACAAAAAATAGTGTGCTTGAAATTTTTTTACAAAAAAACTGTCCCGGCAATGTTCCGGAAAACTGTCGCGAAATATTCGAACCTCAGTTATACATATATAAACAAACCGAGCTCAATTTAAACCGTTTATCAGCAAGCTTAATTGAATCAACCTTCCTTCTTAAATACATACGTATCAGCTCACGTTTCACTAATTGCATCAAGCGTTCGTTAAAGCTTCATATTCGATTTTAGGTCTAGACACTCATTACGTACTATAATGAAACCTTAATACTTACTTTAAACTTGCCATATAAATTTTCGATTTGAAAAAATTTGTCAGTTTGTAGATCATTTACGGAATACTGTGATCGACTTAACTCACCGAGAAAACGGGAACTTGATAAACCAAAAAAAAATTAAATAAGTAATAATAATCACGAGTTTCGATTTCCCTTCTGTCAATAATGCAACCAGTCAGTCAGTCATGTAACTAGTCTAGATTTACTTCAACGAGCTTATACGATTGAGACGCCAAAGCGTACTTTTTGCTCAACGAATTTTTTAAATGTATTCAGATTTCATACCAGGATCAGCTCCAAAGTTGAAACCTGAACTACTCGATTTAGCGTTGTGTGACTATACTCTGGTTAACTATTTACTGACCTTAGTAGCAAAAATAAGTTAATACGTAATTAATCATGAGTTTAGATTTCCCGTCTGTCATTCATACAACCAGTCACTCATGCATGCAAGTAGTTTATCATTCATCAACGGGCTTCACGTTTCACTTCGGTTTTCAATATATTTCGAAGCCGATAAAGGTCGGTCACATTGGTCCTCTATCATCAATAACTAAATTAAATTCGAGGATAATTTCAAAATCAGAAAAAGCTTGAGGTTAATTGTGATCTCGTTTATCGATTGATATAGCACAATGAATTGAATAAGAGACCAAATTATAAAATACAACCCTTTTTCCTTTTCGGTTTGTAATGGGAGTTCCATTATCTGTGATGCTAAAGAGTTTAAGGAGATTCAAGTGAAAAAATGACGCGTTAACATGTCCAACCTAGTGTAACACCCACTGAACATGATGATTCCATGTTATAGCATACAGCTGTTTGGTTCAGTTTAGTCGGACAGCCTCAGACAGACTATTGTGCATCATCTTCTCTTACATTTGATGCAGCTAATGATTCACAATTAGTTGGAGTAATTAACACTACAACTTTTTACTTGAATCCCAGGCAGCCCTTTACTAACAAGGCCTAGAAAAGTGACCGGCTGTCCGACACTTGCTAGAACGTGTTGCACACAGCCCGGAGCTCATGACTAAGCCTAAGCCCATTTCTAAGCCTATCACTAAGCCTAATCCCAGTGGTTTCCTCAAACAATAATGTTCATCAAAATGACTCATAATGAAACATTACTAGCCTCAACTGTTTCCAGTTGACACTATAGTTTAACACAGTGAAGTATGGGGTGATGATGATTGACGCGTGTATTAACATTGGCTATCTGATAATATTCTGATTAGTCAGTGGAGGATCAAATTTTGAGTTTTTCAATGACTGAACCATTATTTTTGTGTCGGTCGTTTACCAGTTTTTCAGTTCAACTTTGTTTTTTTCTATAAAATCAACTTTCCTTTTTTTATCACGTTTGTCTCAATAATAATCTATTTTTGATTTTTCCTATGACGGAGCACCAAGAATTAGAATTAGACACACTCATACCTTATTGGAAGTGATTTTGAAACGTGAACAAATTTGGTTTTGTTGAGTCAGTTTGTCAATACCACTCGATGTAATGGCCCACCATCTTTATAAGTTGTCATGGGTACTCCTGGCTGGGCGTGCACTTTAACCTCACAATCACCACAACAACTTGGTTTCAGTGTCTGGTGAATGAGTAAGAGTGGAGGTGAAAAAGCGCGACGCGAGTAAACGAGTGAGTGAGTGAATGAGTGAATGAGTGAATGAGTGAGTGAGTGAATGAGTGAGTGAGTAAATGAGTGAGTGAGTGAATGAGTGAGTAAGTACATATGTAAGTGAGCGCGACGCGAGTAAACGAGTGAGTGAGTGAATGAGTGAGTGAGTAAATGAATGAGTGAGTGAATGAGTGAGTGAGTGAGTGAATGAGTGAAAGAGCGCGACGCGAGTAATCGAGTGAGTGAGTGGATAAATGAAGTGACTAGTGAATACCAGTGAGTGAGTGAGTTGCTCTTTATGAATTTCCACATCGTGTCAGTGATTATTGAGCCAGCTTTATTATTAACAAAGCAGACTGTCAAAACCACAAAGTGAACAAATAATAAATCAATAAAAAAACGTGAATGTATGTATAACTTGAAAAAAAACTGACCAACTTACAGAGTGAATAAAAAACCTATGGTGTTTCGACCCTATGGTGTTTCGACCCTATGCTGTTTCGACCCTATTGTGTCTCAACCTTATGGTGTTTTGACCACGAAACATACACGGGAGAAACGCGTTAACGGTCATGCCAACACTGACAGACCAATTTCTGAAAGGCCACATTGAAGCAATAAGGAATGGAGTTTTGTTCACGTTTCACCTTGTTATAAATGGTTTTGGGAGAAGTAATCTAATTAATCACTCTCGCGCTACATGTCCACAAAACACAAACGTTTTACTGTACGTATTTTACAAGTAGAGATAAGCCGTTCACCGTAATCGACTACGTAGTTGAAATACACAAAACAATTTTTCGATACATTCTCTTGATTAAAATGATTGTAAAAAGATTGTGATTTGAGGGCATTGACTTCCGGTCGTAGTCATCAGTAACTCAGTCATGTTCAGCTGTCACTCAGACGTATTCAGCACTAAGCCAGTCAAATCACTCTGTCAGTCAGTCATGGGATCAGTATATCTGAGCGGTTAGGCTGGCTGAGGAGCACGAATTCTAGTTACTCTAATTATCTGCTCGATCATGAATCGTTCTCTTCGAAGATTTCAATTTTTAAAATTTTTTGTTATTTGTATTTGTATGTCAGTCTCGGATTATCAAACAAAAATCTAAACCGAATATGAAGCTAATTTGAAACGTGAACTGATCGATGGTTTTGTGACTTGTGAACGTGAATAAGTTTGAGATTTTTATGTGAAAATGAAGGCGATTTCGGAAGTTGAGCAAATAAGATAAATCATTTGAGTTCGATTGATTCCATGAACTTGCTTGATGTGACCATGCCAAAGGTTGTAAAGAAGCTGCAAGTGTTTGATTTTCGGAATTTTACAAAGAACGCTTTCCACTGTTAGATCGTGTAACCACAGATTTGCTAAACTAACCCTGAAACTTTCCATACTCACCGTATTCAATAACAGTACATTTTTCAGGTTTGAAAGTGGATAGAGAGTGAGTGAGTAAGTGAGTGAGTGAGTGCGTATTTCAGTGAGTGAGTGAGTGAGTGAGTGAGTGAGTGAGTGAGTGAGTGAGTGAGTGAGTGAGTGAGTGAGTGAGTGAGTGAGTGAGTGAGTGAGTGAGTGAGTGAGTGAGTGAGTGAGTGAGTGAGTGAGTAAGTTAGTGAGTGAGTGATTGAGTGAGTGAGTGAGTGAATGAGCGAGTGAGTGTAGAGCTCTAACTGCATAAGTGCGTAATCAGTTGATAGAAATAGTTTTAGATAACAAGAAGAAATGAACCAAAAGTAGGAAAAAACTCATCAGACTTGCTGGTTATAAAAAAAAAATTTGTAGAAGCATTTGTATATTGGCTTTCTGATGCTAATCTGATTGGTCAGTGGAAGATCAAATTTTAAATTTGTCAAGGACTGAACCATTCTACAGATTTTTCAGTTCAACTTTCTTTCTTCTTACAAGACTCGACTTTTCTTATTAAAATTACTATTGGTCTCGTTAATACTCTATTTTTGATTTTTAGAAAAGGTGCATTTAAAAATGCCTACAAAAACGCTTACCCTATGGAAAGTGATTTTGAAACGTGAAGTACATAAATGAGCGCGAAGCGAGTAAACGAGGGAGTGAGTGGATAAATGAAGTGAATGAGTAGTTTGCTCACGTATCAGACATTTTTTACGGTGAAAACTTTTCAGATATATCATCATTTGCTGTAGATTAATTTATTTAGTTTAGTCAGTGCAATACTGAATTGGATGGGTTGGAAATTTATTCGGACCACTAACGAACACCTTCCGCTTTGTTCACGTTTCACGCTAGCTAGACCTGGTTTCGGTTGGCTAAAATTTCTGGTTCCTTCTCAAACCACTACCAAAGAAAACCACCCAAAGATAACACAAAAATGAAAAAGCCGTTTCTTTGAATCACCACATCAAGTCGTTTGCAAGATATTCAATCAAATACCATTCACTGTTACCCTACTGAATTAAAAATCGAAAAAAAACATTATTTTATTAAGTTTAATCAGTGCAATACCAAATTGGACGGGTGGGAAATTTATTCGAACCACAAACGAACACCTCCCGCGTTGTTCACGTTTCACGCTAGCTACAAATAATTTCGGTTAGTTAAAACATGATGATAAAACGAGCTTTTCTTTCTTAAATAAAACCACCCCAAGATAACCCAAAAACATAAAAGCCATTTCTATGAATCACCACATCAAGTCGTTCGCAAGCAATTCAGTCGAATACCATTCACTGTTACCTTACTGAATTAAAAATCAATAAAAAAACATTAGTTTATTAAGTTTAATCAGTGCAATACCGAATTGGACGGGTGGGAAATTTATTTCAACCACTAATTAACACCTCCCGCATTGTTCACGTTTCACGCTAGCTACAAATAATCTTGGTTAGTTAAATTATGATGTTGATCGTGCTTTTTCTTAGATAAAACCACCCCAAGAAAACACAAGAATGAAGAAGTCATTTCAATGAATTACCACATCAAGTCGTTCGCAAGCTAATCAGCCGAATACCATTCACTGTTACCTTTTTGAATTAAAAAGGGAGTGAGTGGATAAATGAGTGAGTGAGTGATCTGCTCACGTATCAGGGATTCATTTTTTACGGTGAAAAGTTTCCAGTTATATCATCATTCGCTGTAGATTAATTTATTTAGTTCCGTCAGTGCAATACCGATTTGGATGGGTTCGAAATTCATTCGGACCACTAACGAACACCTCCCGCGTTGTTCACGTTTCACGCTAGCTACAGATCGTTTCGGTTGGCTAAAATGGTTGATTAAAAAAAGTAATGCCCACCAAGTAAAACCACCCAAAGGTAACAAAAAAGCACAAAAAGTCATTTCCAGGAATAAAACACAACAAACTATGTATTTCAAGTCGGTTGCCTGAAATTCAATCAAATACCATTCACTGTTAACTCACTCAATTGAAGGGCAGAATTGATTGAAAACAACTTTAGCCTCGAATCATGTAATGTGCAGCAGGCATTAAAAGTAAACAGAATGCCGTCATTAAACTAAAAGCTCCGTATATCGAGAACTTTTCAGTTCATTTGAAAGACTCTTCGTATTAATAACTAAAATACCACTTTTATTGTACTTTATTACAGAAGATACTGGTTGCGAATAAAGTTTTATTGGGTAACTGCTGGACTGAATTAATAGTGAAACGTAATCAACATCTGTTCGTAGGGATAATGTCAGTCAGTAAGTCACTCAGTAAGTCACTCAGTCAGTCAGTCAGTCAGTCAGTCAGTCAGTCAGTCAGTCAGCCAGTCAGTCAGTCAGACAGTCTGCAAGTCAGTCCGTAAGTCTGTCAGTTAAAATTTTGTTCGTTAGTTTATCAACATCGAGGCAAATCTGAAACTCGAGGCAGTTTTGGCTTGATATCAAGTTGGAAAAAATCTAGTCGAAAACTGGAATTGTGAAGTTTTAAATGATTTTTATTGGACCTAAAGGATGGCTATTATTGATTAAAATTGCCACCGCTAATTGTCATATAGTGCTCTTGAAACATGAACTGTCATTTTCGATGATTTTTTCGTTGAAAAGCTTTTCTATTCCCTGAAAAACACTTTTGGCAATAAAAACAATCAGCATAGCGTATTTCTGAAAGGAATTCTGGTTCATTTCATGCACGGCAGTTTTACGACAACGGCGGGCATTTGACTACAGTCGCCCAATTACTTGAAAATACGGTATCGCTCATAAATTGTAATAATCAATCAGCTCATGTTTCAACTTACAAATGGATTACATTAATTTTCATTTTTCATCGTTCCTGTCCAACCTGCAGATATACACAAAAGTAAAACCAGTTTATATTCAAGATCTAAATTCTTCCTTGTATAACTTCACGTGATAAAAATTACCAAAAAGTAGGCTACACTGGCTGCTAATCAATCTGCCTATTTCGTTAATGAGTCCCAATAAGATTCAACAGGTCCAAACTAGGTAACTGAATGAACAGGAAGACGTTTAATTTTCGTTGGACCGCTTGCGTTGCCAGTGAAAACACAGATGAGTTTCTGAAAGGACACAAGGCGAAGAGTTTTGTTCACGTTTCACCTTGTTGAGAATGAGTTTGGGAGAAGTAATCCAATTAATCACTCTCATATCAGACGCTTACAAAAAAAAGTTCTTTTGTACCTTCAACCAAAGATAAGCCGTTCCCCGAATTCGACTAGTTGCAATACACAAAACAACTTTTCGATACATTCTCTTAATTAAAACGATTGTAAAAAGGTTGTGATTTCAGTGCATTAACTTCCGATCGCAGTCATCAGTCAGTCAGTCATGTTCAGCTGTCAATCAGACGTATTCAGTAGTAAGCCAGTCAAATCACTCTGTCAGTCAGTCAGTTGGTTAGTCAGTCGTTAGGTCGTGGGATCAGTATATTTGAGCTGTTAGGCTGGCTTAGGAGCACGAACTCTAGTTATTCTAATTATCTGCTCGATCATGAATCGTTCTCTTCGAAGATTTCAATTTTTATATTTTTTTGTTATTTGCATATGTATGTCAGCCTCGGATTATCAAACAAAAATCTAAACCGAATATGAAGCTAGTTTGAAACGTGAACTAATCGATGGTTTTGTGACTTGTGAACGTGAATAAGTTTGAGTTTTTTATGTGAAAATGAAGGCGATTTTGGAAGTTAAGTACTTTTAAGATAAATCATCTGCATTCGATTGATTCCATGAGCTTGCTTGATTGCCAAAGGGTGTGAAGAAGTTGCAAGTGTTTGATTTTCGATATTTTACAAAGAACGTTGTCTATTGTTAGATCGTGTGACCACTTACGTCATGAACTAAGCCTGAAACGTGAACCTTTCCATACTCACCGTATTCAATAACAGTACATTTTTCAGGTTTGAAAGTGGATAGAGAGTGAGTGAGTGTGTGAGTGAGTGAGTGAGTGAGTGAGTGAGTGAGTGAGTGAGTGAGTGAGTGAGTGAGTGAGTGAGTGAGTGAGTGAGTGAGTGAGTGAGAGAGTGAGTGAGTGAGTGAGTGTGTGTGTGAGTGAGTGAGTGAGTGAGTGAGTAAGTGAGTGAGTGAGTGAGTAAGTGAGCGAGCGAGTGAGTGAGTGAGTGAGTGAGTGAGTGAGTGAGTGAGTGAGTGAGTGAGTGAGTGAGAGAGTGAGTGAGTGAGTGAGTGAGTGAGTGAGTGAGTGAGTGAGTGAGTGAGTGAGTGAGTGAGTGAGTGAGTGAGTGAGTGAGTGAGTGAGTGAGTGAGTGAGTGAGTGAGTGAGTGAGTGAGTGAGTGAGTGAGTGAGTGAGTGAGTGAGTGAGTGAGTGAGTGAGTGAGTGAGTGAGTGAGTGTAGAGCTCTAACTGCAAAAAGTGCGTAATGAGTTGATATAAATAGTTTTAGATAACAAGAAGAAATGAATCAAAAGTAGGGAAAATTTCATCAGACTTGCTGGTTATAAAAAAAATTTTAGAAGCAATTATATCAACAACAAAATAACTTAGTTTTCCTGAAGTTTTCAATATTATACGTTGACTCTAACAAAAGTTGTGCACGTGCATCCAAAAAAACGTCTCGCGCATTTTTACAACAGCTTATAATGGGACTTAACTGCGATTTTTATCAATTTGTAGACTGTAATTTTCATCAAAAACTATCAAAACAATCAAATTTAGAGCATAAAAGAATTAACCCTATTTTAATTCAGACTAAAAATTCGAAACCACGCTTAAAACAGGTCATACTCTAATAAACGATATACTCTCATACTCAAAAAAGCACAAAAAGCCATTTCAAGGAATTACCAACAACAAGTCGTTCGCATGCAATTCAATTTAATACCGTTCACTCTTACCTTACTGAGTTGTGGGGCGAAAAAGTGACTTAGCCGCGAATTAATGTGCAGCATGCAATAAGACACATAAAAACGGGCAAAAAAATAAGCAGAAGTCCGTCATTGAATAAAACACTCCGTATATCGAGGAACATACAGTTAATTTGCAAGAGTCTTCGCTAAAAGAACTAAAGGCTCATTTGTTAGTGGACTTTATTAATAAAGATACTGATTGCGAATAAAATTCTATTGGGTGACTGATGCACTATATTACCAGTGAAACGTAATCAAAATCTGTTTGTAGGGTTTATGTCAGTCAGTCAGTCAGTCAGTCAGTCAGTCAGTCAGTCTATTACGATTGTTTTTCAGTTAGTTGATTAGCATTAACTACCACTATAATTGAAAAACAGAGACACTACTTCGATCATAGTAAACTTGAAACGTGAACTAAACGTAAATTTTTCAGATGGTGGGGCTCGTGTTGCCCAAGATAATGACTGGTGACAGGGTTAGCATACCTTCTTGAAATTCATACTTCTGTCGACTGGATTTGTTCTGTAATTGTGTCCTTTTGCGTGTCAAACTCTTATGTGATTGTTAATACATATGTACATACGTTCTCACAAGGATTCCTTGTCGATTTGAAATGATTAACTGTTCGTTTTACCGTGGTGTGCCTTTACGCTGGTTTAATAGTGTAAGTCATTAGCATCCAGAGGAACTGGTAAGAAGTAGGGAAATCTGCTCCTACAATTTTGAAGAAATTACCCTTTGAACAATTCACTTTTTGAACAAATTACGTGGTCACAAGTGGCATTGGTACCTGAAAAACGTATACCCTACTGGTAGTAATTTTGAAACGTGAAAAAATTTCTGTCGGGAAACAGTTATAGTCGAACTTTTTGGTTACGACTTTTTTAGCAAATTTTTTGTGTGTAAAACCTTTTCCTCAACCCCAAAGTGCTGCTTCCGACCGCGCCAGAGGAAACTCACATCGGCTAAAACTCAACTCCATTGTGTGTTCGAATTAACCTAGAATCGTCTTCAAAGGGCCGGGCGATCGGAAGCAGCAATTTGGGGTTCAGTGAAAGGTTTTACGCAAGAAAAATTCCTACTAAAAGTCGTAACCAAAAAAATCGACTAAGAAATAGAGGAAAATATCGATACGAAACATTTTGGAGCGTCAGGAAAGTAATTGTTATGCTAAGCTCACGTCAAAACAGATTTCTAAATTTTATGTTCTGCTTTTATTTCTTATCGTATTGTTTTTTCGATGGTTTTGCTATCATTTATTGATGGCACGTAGTATGTGGGAAGAAGCATCGTCAGTTCCGACGAACGAACGAAACTTCTAGCAAACTCGAAACGTGAATCAATTTATAACAACTGTGGCTTGTCTAATATCTGAGTTATGTAGTTAAAACTAAGTAAAACTTTTTACATGAACCTCAGGTAGCCCTTCAAATTATTTGCGATAAAAAGAACCGTTCAAGCCGTACGTGTTTGGTTTTATTACATGGTGTTCCGCATCCATTTTACCGTTCTAATCTCACAACTTTCCTGATGATGAATATATTTGCTAGTCCTTCAGGCCAATAAACCACTCATTAGTTAGAAACTCCTAATCATAACACTCACAAGAGTAAACTCGTGTATCAGTTCAGGTTTCACAAAAATATGAATAATTAATTCAAGTAATTGTGTTCAATGAGCTACAAATTCTCGAATAAACAAAACGTTATTACACATGAGCCTGAACCATAAAAATGTACGCCCATCCACTCATTTCATCAGTCAGTCTGTCAATCGATCAGTCATCAAATCAATTGAGCGAGTCCGGTTGATATTCTCATAGATTACTCGTTAGTTCAACTACATAATAATCTTGAAAATCACTTGAATGAAATCAAATATCAGTTCAGGTTTCACGTTTCACGAATAAAACATATAATTATTCAAAAACTTTTTGAATGACTTTACAAAACTGTTTCTTGCTGTAAATTTTGTATTTCCACAATTTTGTATGATATCTAGCATAAAAGCAGCATGCGTATGAGGCAAAAGTAGATTGACCAAACTTATTATCTGACATTGCATGATACAGCTTAACCACGGCTTCGGAAGTGGTTAAGTACAGCTGCTATAAGTACAGGAAAAACCTGATTTTCGCCGAATTTCTACGAAAAGTCTTAAAATCCTAAGAAATACATCAAATCTGACAACATAATTCGATTTTTCAGGTGTTTTTACATGTGTTTGCATATTTGAACACCAATCTTCAAATATAATTTTTTCGAGAAATTCTACGTCAAACAGCGGGTAGAGACTTTTGGGCTTCCCTGTATATACAGTGGAATTCCTCTGTTAAACAATAAGCAACGTACAAGCAACGAATTTAATCAACAAGTAAATTAACAACATAACCGATGTCCATATTGTTGTTGTTGTTGTTGTTGAGGGTCGGTCGCACGGCTGAATCGTTTGACAACACTTGAATTTTGAGTTGCATGATGAACCGCCCAACGTTTTAAATGACACCCGACCGTTTCTTTACGATGTTTTTAACGGGCACAACTGGTATAAGTTTGGGATCGAATGACTAAGGGTGCCGTTTAGTTTAATTTAATTAAGTTAGTAATTTTTCGTTGTGTTCCGAAAGTTTTTAGAACTAAGAGACAGGACTAAGTATCGAAACGGAACGTATTGGAAAGTTACGATTATTTTTAAAAAAATCACTACTCGACTATGAGGGCATCATAGTCAATTGGCATGATGAACTTGAGTCAGAAAAAAAACTGTAACCTTTATTTTTTCTTTTTCTTCTTTGTTCAAAGATTTTTGTGATAAGAAGTCATTTAATATCGTCAATTTGACCAACAAACGGTACTGTTGGAAATTTGAAACGTGAACCATTGCAGTCTGTCATGATGAGCTTGTCGTCATCGAAAATTCAAAACTTAAATTTTTTCTGCGTATTTTTTTTTATCGTCAAGCGAAACAGGTATAATCAAAATGACCAACAAACACTACTGATATCCAATTTGAAACGTGAACCGATTGATAACACCTGTGGCTTGTCTCACAGCTGAGTTCCGAACTCAGTTGATGACTCCTTTGGGTGGTTTTGTATCTCACCATACTGCAAACTTTTAAAATTAGAAGAAAATGTAATAGTAGTAGCCTATCCAAAGTTTCTTGTTACTCATGAAGCTCATGGCGCATATGTAGTTTGAATTCAAATCTGATTTTGGCGCGCGTTCAAAATCTCCGGATTTTTTTTTATTTCCACATGACGTTTGGACAACATATACATACATACAGGTTTATAGTGAGAAAACACCAATATTGATGGTGTTCCTAAACTTTTGACCGCCACTGTATGTATGAATGTAGGAACTATTCATTGCAAATAATGTTACGGATACTGTTTGAATAATACTTTTTGTTTTGGTCCCAAGTTACTATGACTACCAAGCTATAGTTTTTAGGGTTTTTCTCTTTAATTGTTTTTATATTTTAATTGTTTAAGGAAGGAAGACGGGTGAACATCGTTAAATTTGCTTACACACATTATTTATAGCAATCTTGAAACGTGAACCATTTGATAATTTCTTTGGTTTATTTCTTGTTCCGTCATATTTGCCGGGTCAAAAATCGAGTAGAAAGGGTATTGCATAGTTAATTGTCTACTTTATTACGAACAGGTAAAAACAAAAGTAAAAACATTTTTCAGAGCCATAAAACCTTACAGTATGCTATTAAGGAATGTTATCGCCAAACGGGTGAAACGTACTTGACCAAATAGTTCACGTTTCAAAGCTCTTATAGGTTACTTTCAGGTCGGCATAGCCAAATAAACACCTTTACAGAAAAAAAACAAATCAAAAGTATTACTTTTAAAAAGTACTTTTAAAAAAGCTAAGAAAGAGGTTATAGTATCCAGATACACAGAGAGAAACTCGTTTATGCACCACAAGCCGAACGTTTACTGCATTGGAGGACGAGCTAAACCTTCAAAGAGAGGGGAATTTGTCCAAAGAGGGGGGAATTCGGCAGCATTTAATTAGTTTTATCTACACCTTACCGAACAAATTCTACGTAATGAAACTGTCAAAGTGGGGGAATTCCACTTTTCCCACCCCTTCTCGTCCGCTAGTGGTTTACGATTTATTCGTACATACATATATGTACATGCATACTGTAGTTTTTTTGTTACTGCTTATTATTTTCTAGATAATCTTTTTTATTCATGCTAACCTTTCATAACAGATGTAGTGAAATGTTCAGGTACAGTTTTTTGTGCACACGTGTAGTTTCAGCATAAACACGCCCGAAACACAATAAGACGGAGGTAATTTTATATTCACACAATTGTGTTCATGCTTTGATATTAAACTGTTAACGTTCAAATGAACATTAATGGTAAAGTAGGCAGGTGAATATTAGTCAAAACTACCACCAGCCAATTTTTTTATAAACGTTAACGGTCAGATTCAAACGCGAACGTCTATATAAGACCTCCAGTCAGTAAGAATCGACAAGTCCAGGAAGAAAATCATTTTTCGTGAAACCACCTCCGATGCCAGTGAAAATGAGTTTCTATAGTAAATCGATATCACTGATCACGATTCACATGGTCCCATGCTTCAAAACTCACTCAAAATAAAGATAATTGCGAATCAATAGCCTAAAGCGCACCCAATTTTTTTCCAAACGCATGCATTCGCTACAAAGGCTTGTGACAAGAAATTCCTCAGAGCTCGGTACTCCATATTTCATACAGCTAATTGTTAGAGTCTTACGATACTCGTATGAAATTTTCAAGGAAAATGAACGGACCAAATTTTTTATTTACAGGTTTGACCGTTGCCGATTGAGCACTTTTTTCGCCTCTTATCCGCGTTTTCCACACAGATTTTGTAGAAACACATTTCGGTTCAGGTTTGAACGAACATTCAGCGTGAGTTTTATCCGCAACGTTCGTATGAACAAGTCTATAACAGAACTCGGAGCCCAAACTCTGTTAGAAATATTTTTGAGATCGGTTTCAAACGCGCGCCTGTGCAAATTAACCTGTACATGGCAAGTTGAAGAGGCGGGCCAGTGGCGGGCGAGAAAATCGTAGGGAATTTTGATGAAAACATGAAATAACGGTAGAAGATCATTCAATTTTGCCCTAGATAATAATTTCGAATCTTGAATACACTAAAAGCTCGAGATATTCAGTCATTCACACTTCTTCCCTTCCGCTAATTCGATTATACGCCAGACCAAATGTTTCAATTTCTGAGCCGTCAACCAATCCTACTAGAGCGACTGAAAAGGAATAAAATAGCGGAACGCCTCCTTTTTCTGAGTTAAAACAACCAAACGGTTCTTCATTTCATACTTATTAATTTATTTTATACTTGTTTTCACTATAAAGTTTTATGTTTTTGTCAAAATTCTCTATGTTTGAGTCATTTTCTCGCCCGCCACTCGCCCGCCACTAACCCTCCTCTTCAACTTGCCATGTACAGGTTAATTTGCACAGGCGCGCGTTTGAAACCGATCTCAAAAATATTTCTAACAGAGTTTGGGCTCCGAGTTCTGTTATAGACTTGTTCATACGAACGTTGCGGATAAAACTCACGCTGAATTTTCGTTCAAACCTGAACCGAAATGTTTTTCTACAAAATCTGTGTGGAAAACGCGAAGAAGAGGCGAAAAAAGTGCTCAATCGGCAACGGTCAAACCTGTAAATAAAAAATTTGGTCCGTTCATTTTCCTTGAAAATTTCATACGAGTATCGTAAGACTCTAACAATTAGCTGTATGAAATATGGAGTACCGAGCTCTGAGGAATTTCTTGTCACAAGCTTTTGTAGCGAATGCATGCGTTTGGAAAAAAATTGAGTGCGCTCTAGGCTATTGATTCGCAATAATCTTTATTTTGAGTGAGTTTTGAAGCATGGGACCATGTGAATCGTGATCAGTGACATCGATTTACTATAGAAATTCATTTTTACTGGCATCGGAGGTGGTTTCACGAAAAATGATTTTCTTCCTGGACTTGTCGATTCTTACTGACTGGAGCTCATAAGTAAGATGTCAGATCAAGTGATTTCTTCAAACAATACTGTTCATCAATCTTACTAATAATGAAACATTACTAACTTCAACTCTTTCCAGTTGACATGTGATGATTTACACGCAAATACGACAATGGCTGTCTAATGCTATTCTGATTGCTCAGTGGAAGATCAAATTTTGCGTTTTTCAAGGACTGAACCATTATTTTCATTATTTTCACGTCGGTCCTGTAACAGAATTTCGGTTCAAATTTTTTTAAATAAAATTCAACTTTCTCAAATTTAAATTTACGTTTGTCTCTATAATACTCTAATTTTGATTTTTATTACTGAGATGCATGGGAGAGGGTAATTAGGTATTAGACACACACAAACCTTATTGGAAGTGATTTTGAAACGTGAACAAATTTGGTTTTGTTGAGTCAGTTTGTCAATACCACTCGATGTAATGGCCCACCATCTTTAACAGCTTGTCATGGGTACTTCTGGCTGGGCGTGCACTTTAACCTCACGATCACCACAACAACTTGGTTTCAGTGTCTAGTGAATGATTAAGAGTGGAAGTGAAAGAGCGCGACGCGAGTGAGTGAATGAGTGAGTAAGTACATACAGTATGTAAGTGAGCGCGACGCGAGTAAACGAGTGAGTGAGTGAATGAGTGATTGATTGAGTGAATGAGTGAGTGAGTAAATGAATGAGTGAGTGAATGAGTGAGTGAAAGAGCGTGACGCGAGAAAGACAGTCAGTGAGTGAGTTACTCTTTATAAATGTCCACATCGTGTCAGTGATTAATGAGCCAGCTTTATTATTAACAAAGCAGACTGTGAAAACTACAAAGTGAATAAATGAAGTGATTAGTGAATAAAACCAGTGAGTGAGTGAGTTGCTGTTTATGAATTTCCACATCGTGTCAGTGATTATTGAGCCAGCCTCAATATTAACCAAGCAAACTGTCAAAACCACGAAGTGATAAAATAATAAATGAATAAAAAACGTGAAAGTATGTTTAACTTTAAAAAACTGACCAACTTACAGAGTGAATGAAAAACCTATGGTGTTTTAACCCTGTGGTGTTTTGACCCTATGGTGTCTCGACCTTATGGTGTTTTGACCCTATGGTGTCTCGACCTTATGGTGTTTTGACACTATGTGTCTCGACCTTATGGTGTTTTGACCTTATGGTGTCTCGACCTTATGGTGTTTTGACACTATGTGTCTCGACCTTATGGTGTTTTGACCCTATGGTGTCTCGACCTTATGGTGTTTTGACCCTATGGTGTCTCGACCTTATGGTGTTTTGACCCTATGGTGTCTTGACCTTATGGTGTTTTGACCCTGAAACATACACGGAGAAACGCGTAAATGGTCATGCCAACACTGACAGACCAATTTCCGAAAGGCCACATTGAAGCAATAAAGAATGGAGTTTTGTTCACGTTTCACCTTGTTATAAATGCTTTTGGGAGAAGTAATCTAATTAATCACTCTCGTGTTTAATGTCCACAAAACAACAACGTTTACTGTATGTTCAAGTAAAGATAAGCCGTTCACCGTAGTCGACTATTTGTATTACACAACACAATTTTTGGATACATTCTCTTAATTAAAACGATTATAAAAAGGTTGGGATGTCAGTGCTTTATCTTCCGGTCGTAGTTATCAGTGACTTAGTCAGTCAGTCATATTCAGCTGTCATATTCGTAGTCAACGTATTCTGCAGTAAACCAGTCAAATCACTCTGTCAGATAGTCAGTCAGTCAGTCAGTTGGTTAGTCAGTCGTTAGGTCATGGGATCAGTATATCTGAGTGGTTAGGGTGGCTTAGGATCCCGAGTTCTCGTTATTTATCTGCTCGATCATGATTCGTTCGCTTCGAAGATTCCAATTTTTATTTTGTTTTGTCATTTGTTATACAAATATTGTCAACGTCATAATGACATATGGTCAACGTCGGATTATCAAACAAACATCTGAACCGAATACGAAGCTAATTTGAAACGTGAACTGATCGATGGTTATGTGACTGGTGAACGTGAATTTTGAATTTTTTATGTGAAAATGAAGGAGATTTTGGAAGTTAAGTACTTTTAAAATAATTTATCTGCAGTCGATTGATTCCATGAACTTGCTTGGTTGGACCATGCCAAAGTTTTGTAAATAAGTTTCAAGTGTTTGATTTTCGGTATTTTACAAGGGAAGATTTTTACTGTTAGATCGTGTAACCACAGATTTGATTTACTAAACCTGAAACGTGAACCTTGCTACCGAATACGGTACTCACCGTATTCAATAACAGTAAATTTTTCAGCTTTGAAAGTGGATAGAGAGTTAGTGAGTGAGTTTGAGAGATTCAGTCTGAAAGATTGACAGTGAGATCAATGTAATCAGAATTCATGTCTTTGTATTTTCTTTAATTCATCTCATCTGCAGTTTCATCGTCATGTACAGAAGACCAGAATTGATTACCAATCCGACTACTCGAACTTAAATACAATAAAAAAGTGAAACGTGAACAAAAGGCAGCGCGTTCGTTGCTTGGATGCCGATTTGGTCTGTCAAAATATTGATAGACTGAAAGATCGTTTGACTTTTTGAATGACACACTTATTAATGAAAAATACTGTTTTTGTGAGTTAATAGCTGAAAGATGTTAAGTTTTTTGTGGTAATATTGGTTTATTGGTGTTTTTTTGCTTATAACAAAAGCATTCAACAAGAATTATCAAGTTCTTTGAAAAACATGGATGAATGCCCTTTTGAAACGTGAACCAATGG
>OZ038444.1:26654803-26697303 GCA_964036265.1 Daptonema setosum
GAAGTTATGATGATTGACGCGTGTATTAACATTGGCTATCTGATGCTATTCTGATTAGTCAGTGGAAGATCAAATTTTGAGTTTTTCAAGGACTGAACCATTATTTTTTTTCCTATAAAATTCACCTGTCTTTAATTCAAATTTACGTTTGTCTCTATAATAATCTATTTTTGATTTTTCCTATGACAGAGCACCAAGAATTAGTATTAGACACACTCATACCTTATTGGAAGTGATTTTGAAACGTGAACAAATTTGGTTTTGTTGAGTCAGTTTGTCAATATCACTCGATGTAATGGCCCACCATCTTTATAAGTTGTCATGGGGAATACTGGCTGGTCGTGCACTTTAACCTCACGACCACCATAACAACTTGGTTTCAGTGTCTGGTGAATGAGTAAGAGTGGAAGTGAAAGAGCGCGACGCGAGTAAACGAGTGAGTGAGTGAATGAGTGAGTGAGTGAATGAGTGAGGGAGTAAATGAGTGAGTGAGTGAATGAGTGAGTAAGTACATATGTAAGTGAGCGCAACGCGAGTAAACGAGTGAGTGAGTGAATGAGTGAGTGAGTACATAAATGAATGAGTGAGTGAATGAGTGAGTGAGTGAGTGAATGAGTGAAAGAGCGCGACGCGAGTAATCGAGTGAGTGAGTGGATAAATGAAGTGACTGGTGAAAGACAGTCAGTGAGTGAGTTACTCTTTATAAATGTCCACATCGTGCCAGTGATTATTGAGCCAGCCTCAATATTAACCAAGCAGACTGTCAAAACCACGAAGTGAATAAATAATAAACGAATCAAAAACGTGAATGTACATATGTATAACTTGAAAAAAACTGACCAACTTACAGAGTGAATAAAAAACCTGTGGTTCACCCTATGATGTTTCGACCCAATGGTATTTTGACCCTATGGTGTTAAAGTAAAGTAATGAAACATACACCAGAGTAACACGTTAAAAACCATACCAACATTGACAGATGAATTTCTGAACGGACACAAATGAAGCAATATGGGATGGAGTTTTGTTCACGTTTCACCTCGTTATAAGTCGTTTTGGCATAAGTAATAAATTTAATCACAAGCGTGCTATATGCCCATGAAACACCAACGTGCTATTTTTCTCTATCTACATATAACTAAAGATAAGCCATACAGCGAGTTCAACAGTTCCAATATAAGTAACAATTATTCCATTCTTCGCTACATTGTCTTAAAACGATTGTAAAAAGGTTGTGATTTCAATGCGTTGACTTCCGGTCATAGTATGTGAATCAGTCACTCAGTCACTCAGTCAGTCAGTCATGTTTAGCTATCACGCTGACATAATCAGCAGTAAACCATGCAAATCACTCCGTCAGTCATAAAACAGTCAGCCAGTCAGTAAATTGGTCTGTCTGTTGTTGGGTCAGTTCCTAACGAGATCCGTAGTTAACTTGAAACGTGTACCATTTTAAGTTTGCGAGAAAATGTGTCATGGTGCCTGATATATAAGAGAGGTCAGTACAGTATATCTGAGTGGTTAGGCTGACTTAGGATCACGAATTCTCCTTAATTATCTGCTCGATCATGTTTCGTTCTTTTCGAAGATTTCAATTGTTATAATTTTTTGTTATGTGATTATGTCAGAAACGGATTATCAAACAAAAATCTGAACTGAATATGAAGCTAATTTGAAACGTGAACTGATCGATGGGTCTGTTGTGAATTGGCTACGTGAATAAATTTGGCTCGTGAATTTTTTATGTGAAGAAGATGGCGATTTTGGAAGTTAGGTAATTTTGAGCTAAGTCATCTGCAGTCGATTGATTCCATGAACTTGTTTGGTTGGATCATGCCAAAGTTTAGTAAAGAAGTTTCAAGTGTTTGATTTTCGGTATTTTACAAAGAACGCTATCCATTGTTAGATCATGTGACCACAGATCTGATAAACTAAACCTGAAACGTGAACCTTTCCATACTCACCATATTCAATAACAGTGCATTTTTCAGGTTTGAAAGTGGATAGAGAGTGAGTGGGTGAGTTTGAGAGATTCAGTCCGAAAGATTGACGGTGAGATCAATGTAATCAGCATTCATGTGTTTGTATTTATTTTTTTTATTTAGAAGACAGATTTTATTATCAATCCGACTACTCAAATTTACATTCAATAAAAAATCGAAACGTGAACAAAATGCAGCGCAGCGCGTTCGTTGATTGGATGCCGATCTGGTCTGTCAAAATATTGATAGACTGAGAGATCGTTTGACTTATTGAATGACACACTGTTTTTGTGAGTTCATAACTTTCTTTTTTGTCATTATTCTAAAGAAGGTTATACGTTGACCAAAAAAAATTTCGTCAAAAAGGATTATTCATAGTAATTTTGAAACGTGAATGGTTGGACAGTTCCTGCAAATAAAAGAGGGAGATGTGACTGTCTATTATATTTGTTTTATTTTGTACAACACGAGATTATCATGTTCGCCAACCGAACGTTGGTAATCTCTTTGTTGAAACGTGAACCGATTGTTCCGTTTACGGTTCGTTTTACGCCTCACCTTCTAGCATGATTAGGAATAGAAAAAAATGCGGAATTCGAATATTATCCAAAAATCTAGAGCAATTCAATGATAATGCTTCATCACTCTGTCGTTGAACCATGGGTATTTCAGAATTTTTATTTTAAAGAAGGTTATACGATGTACCATAATTATAATGTAGTCAGTGCATCATAATTTTCGTCAAAAATTCAGATTCCGCAGATTTCCGCAGATGGAATGAATTTGCGTCTGACTGACTGGAAAATTTGATATTGAGGTTATGAATCAGAGTTATTCATGTTTTTTTTGTTTGTTTCGACAAAACACTGAATTGATCAGCGTTTTGTCGAACAAACTTTACCAATATCAATCTTGAAACGTGAATCATTGTTTTTTGTTTCTGTTATTTTACTCGGTATTTCAGGCAAGAGTAGATAGAGAAGAAAGGAGTGAAATTCTGTCTCATTTTGACAATCTAATATATTAAAATCCATGTCCGTCCGTCTGTCACGCTGAGTATAAATATCAGAAACGAAATGTTCAAAACCTCTTTTTGCCATTTTTACGAAGGATTTTTATTCATCATCACCCTCTATCGATGAATTAAAATTTAATTTGTCATCAACACTCTCTCAGACGCAACCCATACTGAACTCCTCAACGATACAACATAACATCGAAACCAATTATCGCGTACCCCTCATTTAAACGACCTTTTAGCAAATAAGAAAGCCATCTCAACCAGTAATTATGTACATAGGTCATAATTAACGGTGCGGGTCAAAATTCGGAACCAGAAGCTTATTGCAAAAAAAATCACCCTCAACAATGAAAGTCATCAACACCGCCTCACATGTCCCGTCAACTGAACTGCGACATGACTTGGGTTTTTAATGAACGGGTGTTAGATCTTCACCGGACGGGTTTAACAGTGAATCAATTTTTAGGATTTATTTATCAGTTTACCTAACTTGGATTATACTGGACGGGTTTGGGTTATGTTAACAGTACTGATTACGTTTTGTAAGTTTTGTAATTAACGGGTGTGAGAGAGATCATCTCGACGGGACGGGTAATAACAGTTCAAAATATATATTTTTGGGGTTTACTGAGACGGGTTGAGTTAACAAATAACACAAAACAATAGCTGTTGTGACTGAATTTGTTGAGAAGTATATGCGAGAAAACGGGTATATTCACAATCACAACATTAAATTTGGTTGTTGACCACTCTAATTTTAGGTCATGTTACGTCACAGATCAAATAAAAAGTTTGTTGGAATTCTTTACTTACGGGTAATACTCGCAGCAACGGGTTTGAAAACAAAAAATAGAATTGTAGAAAATTTGTATTTAGTTAGTTAAATGCAGATAATTAATTATCCGTTGCTTTGCAACGGGTTTACCCTAGTCTATATATAAATTAGACGATGTCTGTCTGTCACGCTTTTAGTATAAATATTAAGAAAGAACACTAAAAAACCTTTCATTACTTCATGAAAACAACGAAATAAATCATCGCCTTCCCTTCAACCTGACCAGAATGTATGTACCTCAACCGAGGCTAAGGCCATAATAATTAGGTAAGGTCATGATAATTGCGATCCATTAAGTTTTTTATTTCATTCACTGATTATTTTTTCTCAACAAAGGTTGCAATCATCAGCACTCTCATAATAGCTGAACTTACGGACCACAAAACTTTCGAGTAAAGTTTATGAATTAGCTCATGTGTATTCGAAGATTCGAAGGTTCAATGAAGAAACATCGACACCCTCCCAATCGATTAACAACATTTCCAGAACTGAACATAACATGGTGCCTCGATCGCACTTCGATGTATGTACCTCAGTTATCAGTGAGGCGAAGATCAAAATCAAATTTAACATTCATGAAAGATTTCTTCGAAATGTTACATTCTCATAGTTTATCTCACTCAGAAATGACGAAGTCAATCATCAGCACCTACTCTCATGAAAGTTCAGGTGAAATGGTCATCGACAGATATAGGATATTCCCCAATTTACCGAACTTGAAATATCAATGATCTTAACAAAGATTGAAGCTAATTAATTTACCCACGGGGTCAGATGTTTTATGAACGATTTCTTCGAAATGTTCACAATTTATCACAGTCAGAAATGCTGAAGTCGATCATCTGCACCTAAATGTTTTGTGTTGAAATTTCAGTTAAGTTATAAATTACCGTACTTACGTACGTACGTATACAATCAAACGACGGGTTATGTTGAGGAAAAGGGTGTGTAAAATTCCACGCCATTAAGCTAAATAGATTAAAGTAACGGATGAATTGAACTAATTTCAACGGGGGGGGGGGATAATTTCAACTGAATAGATAAGTTATATTGATACTCAAAAATTGGGATTGATTATCGAACAAACTTGCAAATGATAATTTCCTGTAAATGGGCTAAAGATAAGCTAATGAATGAGTCGACGGGTTTTGTCTGAGTTTGCAACAATAGTTGAGTTTAGTACAATTAAAAAACAGTTGCGTAGCAACGGGTTCACCCTAGTTTTCATAAAACTAAGGCAAGTTAAATAGAGGAATAGAAGTAAAGGTTTCAAAAATTGTTGAAATGGTGTTTCGACCAGATATTAAGACACCGAGGTAGAAGAAGGGTCTTGAGGTCTCATCAGTTAAGCAAGACCGAAAAAAGGGAGAGAGAAGCAAAAAAAGGAAAAATAAAATTAATATTATTTTGATGAAATGATCGCATTTGTATTTTCAGGTTACAAAACGTTGACAACAAAGTGTTCAACAGATTGATAACCCTTAGACAGCAAATGGAGATTCGAAATTATTATTTATTAAATTAATGTTGTCATTACACTCAATGCATAACTAGAAAGAAGTGAATATGCATTTCACTTCAGTCGTAGTATGCAAGGTGTTTGTCGGATTGATGAATGAATGACAAACTAGTGAAATGGTTCCAATATATATAGGGAGTCACTCGCGCTACTGTTGAGGTATAATCCGTGAGGATTATCGGAGTGACGCATACAGGGTGTTCGAAAAATCAAAAAAAGAAAAAGATTGAATTTAGAATTTTTTCAAAAAAAACAAATAATCCTAATAGTTTGTTTTGAATTTATAGTGTGTTCACAAATTTTTTATTAGGCTCAGAAACTGTTTTTTGTTTGTAATTTTGAATTTCCACATCAGCTGAGGATGTTTCGCGTGAAATTTCAGTAAGCAAGTTAAAATAACGGGTTCATTGAAACGGTTTTCTCTCATTGTACCGATTAATTTTCTGGTTTCAACTTTCCAGCTTTCAACGTTGGAGAGTTTTCTGGAAAATTGTATTAGTCGACCTATGACTATTCCGGTTATCATTTTACTGTGTACGCAGTTTGTGGAGGTAAAATATTTTTTGACTGTGAAAGGAAAAGCGTCTGTTTTATCAAATATTTTCAAGTTCGTAGTATTCTTGGTTATATGTAAATCCAGATAGTTGATACCGCTTTGTATCATGCATTCTTTGTTCAATTTGAGACTGCGGTCGTAGATATCTTTCGTGTGTTTCTCGTAATCATAATTAATTGCTAGGATATCATCAATATAACGAAACAGGGGTGTATTAGATGGTAAATGAATTGTTTTCATGTATTTGAATTCCATTGCGCTTAAGACCAAGTCAGCAATCAAGGGACTAGCGTTTCCACCCATCGGTATTCCTTTAATTTGTCTGTATATGTGTCCGGTGAAAGTTACGTATGTGTTATCGATCAAAGATTTGGTCATTTGTTTCATTGTGACTGAATCAATGTAATAGTACTTGTCACTGTTGGTTTCTTCTTCTGTATAAAACGTTTCACCATATTCTGATTTCGGAACAGCTAAGTACTTTTTGCATGCGTTTTTAAAACAGAGATCAAATATCATGAACAAGTTTTGTTCGATTATATCGTGCTTTAGTTCTGTATAAAGAGTAGAGAAATCGAAACTGTTTCCCGTTGTGGGGGTTATTTGCTTGTTTGAAAGAAAGTCACAAACTTGCTGACTGTCGTTAATGGAGATGTAAAGTTTTTTACCGGAACGTTTTTCCGAAATTTTGCAATAATTTATGAAATGTAATCTGAATTTTTTTAGACATTTCAGAATTGTTACAGAAAGTTGTTTAGTTGTTGCTGAAGCGGCACCAGCTATCATGCGGAATTTTCGTGGATTTTTATGTAGCTTTGGTAACGCATATATAGTTGGAATTGTGTTCTGATTACTGTCATGTGTGATTCCGAAACTTTTGTATATGTTCTGATGTTGTGTAACAATTTGTTCACTTGTCAGTTTGGTTTTTATGTAAGCACAACCGGTTGAGTTGAGTTCAGTGTCAATGACTTCATAGTATAATTTTTTACAAATAAAACAAGGATTGTTGGAGGCTTTGTCAATTGGTGTAATAACGAAGTTTTCTTTTAGTTTTTTCAATTCCACGGAATCTTCGTATGAAAATTCAGGTGTTATGCCGTATTTTGAGTTTTTGTGGTAAGAAGTGTATATTGAGCTTAGCAACCATAATTTGTGTCTTTCCAAATCATTTGAAATTTGAGGAAATTCACGCAGTTTCTATAGAAGTCTCGGACGTTAGGAAGTCGTATGAACTTGTGATTTAAAATAAACGGATTGCTAACTGCAGTAAAGTGTACGTCAAATTAAAGTTATGTACGACATTCGTAACTTTTTTTTTTATGTAACTATTGTTTTTTATTTTTTATTTGGTATAAATCAAAGTATATGTACCATAGTTTTGCCGAACAGCCTAAACCCTTATCAATCTTGAAACATGAATCATAAGAAAATTTCTGTGGTTTACTCAAACCATCAGGTACGAGTTGGAAAGAAACGATAGAAGTTGTCATCGTTTGACGAACTTCAAATGTGGCTTTTTGTTAGAAAAATATCCGTACTGTGAAGAATTACGAGACAGTACTTGCAATGTTAACCACTTTTCTCCGTGGTTATAAGACTATTTCGGCTGCGATCTATGTCCAATAAACTCTGTGCACATAAACGACTAATAATGATCCATAAAGCCCGTATGTTGTTTCTGCAAACAAAAATCGTGCCCAAAACTTCTGATAATGAAACATCAGACAATCAGTTTTAACACGCACATCAATCATCATCACCCCATGCTCTGGTGTTAAACTATGGTGTCAACCGAGATGAGTTAAAGCTACTGATGTTTGGGCAGTACGTTTGCTCGCAGAAACAACGTACGGGCTTTAATTAATTCGGCATTTTTCGATCAGCGTTTGATGTCTTTGCTCAGGTATCCGCTCGAAGTGCACACTTTAGTCATGGCTGAACCTTCAATGATATCTCTCATAAAGTTACATTCTTCTAAACACTTTACCCTGAAATAGTATTTAGCTATTGTAAATGTTTTATTTCGATTTTAACTTTGAGTACCAGAGACGTGGAAGAACTAGTTAAAATTGCTCTCGGAATATTATTCATAACATGTTTGAAACGTGAACTGTATTTGTGTTTTTTTCTTTTATGATTTTCGCTTGCGACTGGAATGGAACAGGCTTATCGTTGAATGTAAAAAGTTTGTTTGATCAGTCTGTTTGTTAGTCAGTCGAGTTTATTAAGGTTTAAAATATTGAAATTTCTGTTTTAAAATGAAAATAACTCGAGTCCAATAAAGATCAGAATCGTTTTTTTCAGATATAATAACCTTTATATTGCTATCATCATCTTATACACTTATACACATATATATTTTTTGAGAAATTGGCCTCCAACAAGTGTATAGTTTCACCCCACTCTGTATGTATGTATGTAGTATGTCACGGACAAACATTCGGACCTTTTTCTCACTTTTTATCTTGTTATAAGGCAGTTTTTTTAAGAATGAGCCAACTGCTTCCCGCATAGCTGCCCAAATAAAAAATAAAGAAATTTGTAAACTAATTAACCTGAATTAAAATAAAATTCTTGCCCTATTACAAATAATACATGACCCTCATCAAACAAATAGATTCACATTTCGTTTTCCACTTTCTACACTCTCCCATTCTTCAGTTAGGTAACCAGACAAATTGACTGATATATTTACAAATGTATTTGTCGACTGGTTCACGTTTCAAGTGTGATGAAATTAATTCATGTAAAAAACTGGAGCAATCAAGATTCTTCTTTCCTCTTGTAAAAAACAGTATAAAATCACGAAAACAGTATTTTTCATTAATCAGTGTGTCATTCAGTCAAAAAGTCAAAAACCTTTCAGTCTATGGATATTTAGACAGATCGTGTCCAGCATCCAAACAACAAACGATGCTATTTTTTGTTCACGTTTCACAATTTCAATATACCTAACTGAGAAAACTATTTATTGTTACCATTAATGCTTCACTAAATAATAAAAACTGAAAATAATGTGTAATGATTGATACGCTGTTTAGGTTAGACAAAATATGTTTTTACCAAATGTAATTCTGTAAACCTTTTACCAACCAATAAATAAATCGTGCTGTTTTTATTCGTTTATTAGAATTCACTTTTTATAAGCACTATTTCATAACTGAACTGGGTGCTGGTAGTTTAAATAATAACAACCATCCTTTCGCATGAAATCTTCATGCATATAATACATAAATGACTGTCAGTGTAAATCAGTATTTTTGGTGTTTCACGTTCGCATTCCATATGGAACTTTATACTGAATCAGTCAGTCAGTCAGTCAGTCAAGCAATCAGACCGTCAGTTAGTCAATCAATCAGACAGTCAGTCAGTCAATCAAACAATCAGTCAGTCAGTCAGTCAGTCAGTCAATCACTCAGTCATTCAGTCAATCAATAAGTCAGTCAGTCAGTCAATCAGTCATTTAATCAATCAGTCAGTCAGTCAATCAATCAGTCAGTCAATCAGTAAACGGGAACATTATTAACGCGCCAATCCTCATCAAACAAATTGGTTCACATTTTGTTTTTCACTTTGTACCATCTCTCATTTCTCCACTCAGCCAATCGTCTGTTAGGTAACGAGACAAATTGGCTGATAATATTTACAAACGTACATACTTGTCGACTGGTTCACGTTTCATGTGTGGTATCAGAAATGCATGTAAAAAAACTGAAGCAATAGAGAGTCACTCCATCTCAAGAAAAAGAGTTATAAAGCTATAAACTCACGAAAACAGTATTTTACATTAATCGGTGTGACATTCATTCAGAAAGTCAAACGATCTTGTAGTCTAACAATATTTTGACAGACCAAATCCGGCATCCTAGCTTTTTGTTCACGTTTCACATTTTTATTAAATCTAAATTAGAGTAGTCGGATTGGTAATCTGACCTTCTGTCTGTACATCACCAAGAAACTGCAGATGAAAATAATAATAAAATAATTATAAATACTGCAGAATTGATTAAGCGCATTAGTATGATTAACACTTTTTCGCGCACGGATGTGTTGTAACTCCATTTTTTTATCTTTCTTAAAAGAAAAGCTTCCTAAACTCATAAACGGAAGAAACCGTTGTCTGTCCGCAGTTTTTGTCAAAAATGTTTTGCTTTTTGCTTTTCAACAAGAATGAAAAACGTTCGCCGCCCAATAAACATCATCATCCGCCCAATTGCTACGCCCAATGAACATCAGGCACTTGACCAGGAAGAAATAACGCGCCATTCTAAGTTTGGGATCAACGGACTAGGGTGCCTTCTAGTTGTAACCTTTCGTTGCGTTCCGTTCGTTTTTTTCGAACTAAGACAAGACGAAATATCGAAACAAAACGTATCAGGAAATCCTGATGTACTTGTGTCAGAACGAAAATTCAAGACTTTTCAAGTTTTTTCTGTGTTTTTTTTTCCTCTATTTATTGTTTTTCTTGGTTGTCAAGCGAATGGTGGTATCGTCAAATTTGCAAACCAACATGAGTGATAGCAATCTCGAAACGTGAATCGATTGATAACACCTGTGGGTTGTCTCATATCGGAGTTCCAAACTCAGTTGATGACTCCTTTTGTTTGGTGTACGATTCTAAGTATGATTATGCAGTTAACACCAAGTAAAACTTTTTACTTGAACCTCAGGTAGCCCTTCAAGTTATTTGCGATAAAAATAACTCCTGTTCAAGCAGTACGTGTTTTGTTTGATCACATGGGATCCGCATCCATTCGGCCGTTCCAATCTGCTAAGTTTCCTGATGATGAAAATACATTTTTCATTTCTCTGCAAGTTTTTTAAGATAAATAATTATATTACTTTAACAGGAGTAGGTGCCTTTTGAATCACTCGAAAGAAGACCTCATGTTACTCATAATATTTTTGAAACGTGAACCTGCATTCAATTTTTCAGTTACAAGTGTGTAAAGGGAAAATAAAATAGCCACGAACAAAAAAACATTTCACCCATCCACTGATTTCATCAGTCAGTCAGTGTTGAAACTCTCATAAACCACTCATTAGTTCGACAGTCTTTATCATAAACACAGTTATGTAACAGTTCAGGTTTCACAAAAGGTATGAATCAAGGATGAGGTCATTTATTTTTGTTTAACGTTCTTGCATACCCGAAACAATATAAAACAGAAGCAATATAAACTAAATGTAACGTTAGCAAATCCACAGATGTCTCCAGTTGGTCTGTTACAAACTATATAACGTTATTAAATCCATTGATTTCTACTGTTGGTCTGTCAGTCAGTCAACCAGTCATCCGAGCACACAATCAAATCGAGAGAAGAAACTAAAACATCTTAATCAAGCAGAATACAGCAAATAAACTAACCAGGAACTAATGAAAGTAATGCATATCATCCTCCTGAACAAATTGCAGAAGTTAGAAGTTATTCTATGATTTTAGCTATATTTGCATAATTGGATAAGTACCAATATGTATATAAAGATAACAATCATTGTAGCCGACCATTTTCTACAACAACTTTTCTCCAACAACAAACGTGAACTGTTTGATTGTTTCCAGGATCTTATGGTTGAAAAATGTCACCGATTACTTAGGCTTTGTTTACGAGGCAGAATTTGTACTGTTAGCCACTTTTCTCAGCGGTTATACGATATTTGGGTCAGAAGTTGCATTGAATATGTACACTATGTTTTCGTCCATGTTCTATATATATGACTGGAACTTCAATGATAAGTTTTTATAAATCTTGTTGCACTGAGCTTTTACGTAGATACTGCAGCAATGTACATAAGTGTGAAATTTCTATCGAAATTTATCTTTGATTAATGTATGAAGGGATGACTGAAGCAGCCGAAGCTTTTCTCGGAACATGATTTCATAACATGTTTGAAACGTGAATCATTCTTGGGGTTTATAATTTTGTTTATTTTTTAGATTTATGATTTTGGTTTATGGATAGATTGGAACAAGCTTATGTTGAATGGATTAAGTAGTTCAATCAATCTGTTCGTTACTCAGTCAACCTTTATAAAGTGATTCTTGAGGCGGACAACCCTCATGTACCTTTGTAGTATGTCACGGACAAACATTCGGACGTAAACATTTTTTTCACGTTTCATCTTCTAATACGGCAGTTTTGAAGAATGAGCCCGGCCCAAAAAAATCCGTACCCAAAAAGCAATACTAAAAAATCCGGATTAGTAGGTTGAAAAAGTATTTTTTCTGGTATGGATCTTTATGGTGGCTTTTTTATATGGGTTTGTTTTGGTATGTATTTGTAAATCAGGGATTTTCTTGGTTCGATTTTTTTTGGTATATCAACTTTTTACTGTATGTGGTGTGACTGTATATTTGTTTTCTGTTGTACGAGGAAGATGCCGAAGTATTTTCATGTTCGCCGAACAAAAACGTTCACTGAAACAGCCGTGAAACGTGAACAAAGTGTTTCGTTCGTTTTGCGTCTCACCATCTAGCATTATCAGGAATCGAAAAAAATGCGTAATTAGAATAGTCAATGGGAATGCTTCATCACTCTGCAGTTGAACCATGGGTATTTCAGAATTTTTATCCTAAAGAAGATTATACGGTGTATATAGCCAGTTTATTAAAATTTTCGTCAAAAAGTCATGATCGATAGTAATTTTGAAACGTGAATTGTTGGACAGTTCCTGCAAAGAATAGAGAGAGATGTGACTGTCTATTCGTTTTTTTTGTACAACACGAAATCATCAAGTTCGCCAAACAAATGTCACTGATTTCGATCTTGAAACGTGAACCAATTGTTACGTTTACTTCTTACCATCTAACATTAACAGGAATCGGAGAAAATGCGGAATTCGAATAACATGAAAGGGTTTATTAACATGCAGCCAGGGGCATTTCAGAATTTTTATTCTCAAGAAGTTTTTTGTTCGTAGGCCTGAGGCAATGAGCGTATCAGAATAAACGTCAAAAAGTCTTTATCCATAGTAATTTTGAAACGTGAAACAATGAACGGCATCTGCACATTTTGAACACTGATATTTTTTTTATGAAACTGCAAGTTTTATCAAGCTTTTGGAGATTAATATTTAGAGACTTCAAACAGCGCGACCACATAAAGTCTGTCTGGTCAGAGGTTATCGTTACTCCAAAGTTTTCACCGTAATCCTTTTGGCGCGCCTTTTCAAATTTCGGCGCTTGTTCAAACTTATGTAGTAAAAATTTTCAGCTGTTCACACTACATGTTGTTCTGACTGATCATTGGAAGATCAAATATTTAATTGTTCAAGGACTAAACCATATTTTCATGCCGGTCGTTTCACAGACTTTCAGTTCAACTTTTTCTTCTTCTTACGAGATAATAATTTATGAATGTCATTTGCAAGTATGCTGCTGGTGGAATCGGTACTTGACAAAGATCATAATCATGAAACGTGAACAAACTTTTGGTGAAAACATCTCATCATTCATTGCGCTAATTACAGCAGTGAAGGCGGACCAATAAAAATGTCCATTACATCTCGGTTAATAACGCATAAAAGAACAGTGACTGACTGCAATATTACATAACCATATCAAAGAGGGAGGGGGTACTCTGAGGAGGGGTATTACATTTGTTGTTGGATTATGGACGTTCAAAATCCAAATTTTTAGGTATTTTGGACTTTTTATATGTTATGGGCGTCCCGTTTTGAATTTTGGGCTTGTGTTGGATTTTGTCCAGTTAGGTATTTTGGCTTCTAGGGATTTTGGTAGGGACCCGTTACTTTTCAATGAGTCTTCAATGGAGTTTCCATTCCTTGTCAAGTGGTTAACGCGCCGGCCTCGCACGCCGGAGTTTTTTAGAACCAAGAGACAGGACGAATTATCAAAGTCGGAAAGCAATCCCACTCGACTGTGACGGCAACCATGTTATGAAAAAATGTCTTTGTAGTTCACGTTTCACAAAAGCTTCTTTCACTGTGCTGTCGTTACATTAACGATCCTCCGCGGGTATCACTAGAATAAATACCTATTTATCAACTCAAGTATAATAATATAAATTAGCAACACCGTTTATGTTTTATCAGCCATCACCACTGGTGGACGAGCGAATTCATCAGAGGGAAGGGAATTTCGTCAAAGAGGGGGGAATCGACAGTTTTCGGGCCATTCTACCTACACCTTAGGGAATAAATTTTACTTTTTGAAACCGCCGAAGAGAAGGGAATTCCACTTTTCCCTGCGCTTCTCATCCATTAGTGGCCACCACGGTGCTCATACTGCGCCGGATGTTTCTAGCCGGACTAGGCTGACTGGACTGACTGACTGACTGACTGGCTGACTGACTGACTGACTGACTGACTGACTAACTGACTGACTGACTGACTGACTGACTGACTGACTGACTTACTGACTGACTGACTTCAAAATACTACGCAAAGATTTCGTATGCGTTTCATTATTAACTACTGACTGACTGACTATTTGACTGACTGACTGATTGATTGATTGCTTGATTGATTGACTGACTGACTGACTGACTGAGTGAGTGACTGACTGACTGACTGACTGACTAACTGACGGACTGACTGACTGACTGACTGACTGACTGACTGACTGATTGACTGACTGATTGATTGATTAACTGACTGACTGACTGACTGACTGACTGACTGACTGACTGACTGATTGACTGACTGATTGATTGATTAACTGACTGACTGACTGACTGACTGACTGACTGACTGACTAACTGACTGACTGACTGACTGACTAACTGACTGACTGACTGACTGACTGACTGATTGACTGACTGACTGGCTGACTAACTGACTGACTGACTGACTGACTGACTTCAAAAGACTACACAAAGATTTTGTATGCGTTTCATTATTACTATAGTCAAGCAGCTACTCAATAAATATGATTCACATCCCTTGTCTGCAGTAAAAAAGTACCGTGAAAATTATATGAGAAAAAGTTCATCAGCTAGCTAAATTTAGTTTATTTCCTTCTTGTATTTTTTCAATGTTTTGCCGTCATTTTTTTCTTTTCTTTTTATCATGCGAGAAGGCGCATTAACGAACAATACTTTCTAAGTAATCTTGAAACATGAATCAATTTATAACTTTTGTGGTTTGTGTCACTCACTCACTGAGTTTAAAATTTTACGTTTCGTTCGTTATCTTCTCATATTGTTTTTTCCTTAACGTTTTTAATTTGTTACGATATTACCAATAAAGTATTGTAAAGATCACCGACGAACATTACTGATAGCCATCTTGAAACGTGAACATAGTGGTAACATCCTTAGGTTTGCCTCACAACCACCATCCTGTTTTATTTGGACTTATTTTATCGACTGAAACCATCAAGACTCACTAATAACATTCAGAATGATATTTTCGTAGCGGCCAAATGAATAAACTGACGGGCAATGGCAGAAACAACATAGCACCGCGTCAGGATCTGTGTCTCAAGTCAGGTTTCAAACTCAATGCTGCCAGTTTCCCAGGCTGGTGCCCTACGCACTAGACTAGACAGGCGATCAAAATCTGGAAGAAAAAGTGTTCGTTAATTGTCTATATTATTTTGGACAGCCGAAACATAATGTGTATCAAAAAACTCTTACAATAAGCTATCAGGCCACTGTAATCGGAAACTATTGCAAAGTAACTATAGAAATAGTTGGTTCACGTTTCAAAGGTCTTTTCAATTCTAGTCAAGTCGAACACTACCTGATGCAACCGACCGATCAACCTTACGCTAAAAATTTAAAAAAAAAATAAACAGAAAACTAAATGCTGAAAAAGCAGATACTAACTTTTTATCAAAATAGTTTTATGCATTTTGCTGTAAATAAACATTGTCGGTCAAGTAATTTTTTGAAAGAAGTCTTACGTTAAAACATGGTTGTTTCAGTGTTTCACATTTTGGCAGTCTCTTGGCAAACTTTATGTTTGTAATCGCTAGACCGAACGTGGAATAAACTGACCACGGCAGAAACCCCATATTCAGTTTCACAAGACAGGCTTCGAACCCTGGACTGCCAGTTTACGAGGCTGGTGCCTACACCACTAAACTAGGAAATTGATTATGTCGTTCGCTGGGGTAAAGCACATACCAGTTCTCACTTTCTTGTTTGTAATCGCTAGTTTTCACTGCCACCATTCACTCTTTCTATGTTTTAAAATTTTCTTTATTTTCATTGTTTTTTGTTTTTAAATTACTTAGTCATCAATGAGAAAGAATCCACACCTGGTTATATTCCGAGAATGAAACATGAGCCGTTCGATTTTGTTGAAGACTTTGGCAAGCTATGACAATTGAAATTTAGGCTACCCAGAAAACGTAAAATGCCTCAAATGTTTTAGTCATTAGAAACATTTATTTTCATATCAACAAAAAAACTTTTATTTAATGAAATAATTTAGTTAGTTCACTCTGTTGAGAGACCCTAACAATTAACAATCTGAACTCATTTGCTATTCCACCGGAACAGGGAGTAATTTAGTACAAATATGACTTAGAAAAAAGTTTGTCAGTCCTTCAGACCAACAAACCGCTCAATAGTTCGACTCCTGTTCATAACACTCACAACAGTAAACTCTTGTTTCAGTTCAGGTTTCACAAAAAAATTGATATGATTAAGTCAAACAATTGTGTTCAATCAAGTTCGCCATTTCCGAATAGACTAAAACGTTAATATGACCCATAAAATGTAAAAACAATCAAGTACGCTCTTCTCATCCACTGGTTTCATCAGTCAGTCTGTCAATCGATCAATCAGTCATCAGACCGTTGAGCGAGTCCGGTTGAAACTCTCAAAAATTACTCGTTAGTTCAACTATATAATAATCTTGACACTCACTTGATTTTTCAAATTAAACAACAGTTAAGGTTTCACAAAATTAATTAATACATACAATATATAATAATCAAATCAAATCGATTGACACCACAGTTTTAGCATGGGGTGATGATGATTGGTGTGCGTGTTAATACTGATTGTCTGATGTTTCATTATCAGACATTTTGGGCAATACATTTGCTTGCAGAAACAACATACGGGCTTTATGCAATTTCGATTCTTTAATACACCACTTGGTGTTTGGTTCTGTAAAACAACTCACATGGAAAAGCGCAATCAGTTCAGGTTTATGAAAAATACGAGTATTATATTAAATAATTCTATTTAATACCTTCTGTAAGCGTATTCTTACTTACGCGATTCTTATTTAGGTTCTCTCGATAACCACCCGTCAGCTCAATTCTTTTTAAGAAAGATAACACTCACATCAGTACATATGTACATTTATTTATCAGTTCAGGTTTCACAAAAATTATGGATATTGGTTTTTACGTTTGTTCTTTAATGTTAAGTATCCTAACACAAAAATATAAAGAAATCTATCAGTCAGTAAACTACCATAAACTATGAAAGGTTACGCCCATTTGTTGCTCTCATCAGTCAATTAGATTCGGGTTGAAACTTTCATAAACCATTCATTCGTTCCACTCTTAAAAATTATAATTATATAAAAAGAACATAAGTATCAGTTCAGGTTTCACGAACAGTATCAGTATCAGTTCAATTGGTGTTGTATAATAATCAAGCCTCTTTTTTTGTAGACTATTTGTTTATAATCCATGAAACGTTTTGCTCATCCGTTGTTTTTATCAGTCAGTCTTTAGATTCGGGTTAAAACTTTCATCAACCACCCATTACTTCAACTCATGAAACATAACACTCACATTGCAAAAAACACTCATGTACCAGTTCACGTTTCACGAACAGTATCAATTTCAGTTCAATCAGATTTGTTTAACAATTAATGAATCGCCGTAAGTACACTAAAAAAATTACCATAAACTATGAACCATCACATCTAGTGATTTCATCAGTTAATCTAACAATCGACCAGTCAGTCATCAGGTTCGGGTTGAAACTTTCATTGACCACCTATTAGTTGGACTCTCGACAGTCTGTAAGTCGGTCAGTCAGTCTTCAGAAACGGGGTGAAATTCTCATAGACGACCCATTAGTTCGACTCTCGACTCTTTATACTCACATAAATGAAGTCAAATATCAGTTCAGGTTTCATGAAAAAAACATTATCATTGTAATCGGTTTTAATATCTTCTCCACTTTTTTGAAAGATAACCATAAATTACAAAACATTACGCCCGCCCATCAAATGATTTCATCAATCTGCCAGTCATCGATGCGATTAAGTTTGAATTGAAACTATGAAACAAAACACTCACATGAATGAACTCAAGTACCACTTCAGGTTTCACAAAAAATATGGATCTCAGTTTTGATTGATTTTCGTTAATGTCTTAAAAGTTTTACACCCATCTATAGATTTCATTAGTGAGTCTCTCAATCGATCAGTCAGTCATCAAATTTGGGTTGAAATTTTAATTGACCGCTTATGAATTCGACTCTCTTTTATATTTTGTGCTCCTTTCTTCTTTTGTTTTGTTTTTTCTTCGATGGTTTTTTTATTCTTATCATGCAAGATAACGCCTCAATCGACGTCTTCTCCGTTCGAACGAAACTTAGAGCAATCTGTAAACGTGAATCAACTGATAACTACTGTGGCTCATTCACTCACATCTTAGTTCAAAATTTTATGTTTTGTGCTTTTTACAGAAAAAGTTGACAAATGACTTGGTTCACGTTTCACGCTTGCTTGGGATTCGGGTTGGTCAGTTTGGCTTACCGATGTTACACCGAGTTACACGCAAAAAAACTACTCCTTCAATAAATAACAAGAAAACCGTTAAGTGGTTCCCATGCTTTCCTCTGTTGTCATTCAAATGTCGTCGAGTAAACTGGCAGAAGCAGTTCACTAATAATTAGGTTCACGTTTCACGCTTGCTATCCATTCGGGTTGATCAGTTTGATTGGACGATCGTACACTGAAACCAACACAAAAAAAGTTCTCTCCCAATAAAAAACAAAAACCGATAACTCATTCGTATGCTTTCTTCGGTTTTCATTCAAACGTCGTCGAGTGAACAGGCAGACTGGTAAACCTCTAGCGGACGAGAAGGAGTGGGAAAGGTGGAATTCCCCCTCCTTGGCGATTTAAAAGGTCTGTTTGTTCCTCGAGGTGTAAGTATAATAGCATCATTTCTGCCAACTCCCCCTTGAAAAATCCCCCTGGAGGGTTTGGCTCGGCCGCCAGTGTGGTAAACCGAGAACTAATTGAAAAACCTCCAGCAACACGTGTTATTATACCATCAAACTCCGAATTCCTAGCCTAAAACTCAAAAAAAGTTACGGTCTTAATATTTTTTTGTTCTTTGTATGCAGGTGTAAATGAAAGTACTTGTAAACTGCTATCCTCCCGTGCCCCCTCGCGGATCGGGTGCTGTCAGAGTGAAAAGGGAAGTAAAAAGGACATTAAAATAAAAAGTAAAAGGGGTCTTTGAACTTTAAAACATCTGAGTAAAAACTATTATTTTGTTCCTGGGAACTCATCTTCGATGAATTGTTTTACAGTTTAAATGACCTTTTTACTTTTAATTTTACTTTTATTTTATTTTTTTATTTTGAAAACATCCTTTATACCGTGGGTTTTTCAAGTTCAACAAACGTTGTCGTTCATGTGGTTGTGACGAAAAATTTAAGTAACTTAATTTACGTTGACCGTCACGGTTAACGGATGTATCAAAAATCTGGTAAAGCCCGTATGTTGTTTGTTTAAGCAAAAGTATTGCCCAAAACGTCTGATAATGAAACATCACTGGCGTCAACTCACTCGGTTGACACAATAGTTTAACACAGTATAGCATGTGGTCATGATGATTGATGTGCGTGTTAACACTCATTATCTGATGTTTCATTATCAGTTACTTTGAGACATGATTTTGTTTCACGAAATAACATATATTAACAGCTGTGAATGTTTATCATTTCGTATACGAGGTTATTGATCTCGTCGTTGTTTTCAACTGTGTTTTTGTTTAAAATATCTTACGTACAAAGCACCGAATACATTACCTATAAAAATATTCTTTTAAATATTTATAGCATTTGTGAAACATGAATAAGTTGGTGGCACAGTGTGCGATAAAGGCGATAAAATACGAACTTTTTTCTGCTATGCTCAACAACCGTATACCCTACTTTTACAGTTAAATTAGAGATTAAAAGTCCGAACAGTTTAATTGACGGAGATACATGCCTAATACATATGAACAGTCATTTTCGCACTTCAACTAGAAGCAGTTTTTTTCAATTCGTTTGTCGATGACCGTGAGCCGTTTGGTTGAAAACAAAGTTCTTGTGATTGCAAATTTACAAAGATTACTTACTCAGTCTTTGTTACGAGGCTGAATTTGTATTGTTACCCACTTTTCTCAGTGGTTAGAAGCCTAATTCGGGTGCGATATTTGAATAAGTAATCGCATTGGATATGTACACTATGTTTTCGTCTATGGTCCATTTGACTGGAACTTCAATGATAAATCTCATAGAGTTATTGTTAATGTAGATACAGTAACTACATATGTAAGTTTCAGTCGCAGTTGTCTTTGAGTTTTTATGAATGCAGGTTAGATTTTATAGCAGCTGGAGTTGCTCTCGGAAGATTATTCATAACATGTGTGAAACGTGAATCGTTTTCGGGTTTTTATAATTTTTTTTGATATATGATTTTTTCGCTTGTGACTGGAATGGAACATGCTTAACGTTGAATGTAATAACGAGTTTATTTGATCAGTCTGTTTGTTAGTCAGTCAACATAATTAAGTTGATTTCAGGCAGTATATGTAGTATGTCACGGCCAAACATTCGGACCTTTTTCTCACGTTTCATCTTCTAATAAGGTAGTTTTTAATGAATAAGCTAACTGCTTCCTTCATAGCTATCTAATGGCTACCAAAATAAAAATAAATAAATTATTATACTAATTACCCTAAATTGAACTCAAAGTCATGCCCTATTCCAAATAAAACATGATCCTCATCAAACAAATTGGTTCACATTTCGTTTTACACTCTCCCAATTCTCCACTCAGCCAATCATCTGTTACGTAACGAGACAATATGACTGATAACATTTACAATTATATTTTTCGAGTGGTTCAGGTTCCATGTGTGGTATAAGGAGTTCTTGTAAAAAACTGAAGCAATAGAGGGTCTTCCTTCTCCATGTCATAAAAAAAAGAATTATAATCTCACGAAAACAGTATTTTGATGAGCTTCACAAAACGATAAGTCTATCGATTTGTGTTAAATAAAGCTCTCGTAATAAAACGTTAAGAGAAAGCGAAACAATATGTATAATCCAGCAAACAAGGTTCTTGACTTCACCGTATCCGATTCAGCGAAAACTTTATCAAATATTAATGGCGGCTCTGTTTTACTTCACGCACGTGCGTATGTCACTTTTCATTTCACGTTTCATCATTTGTATATGACAGCCGTTGTAACTCAATTCATCGACTTTATTTCCTCTGACCAACCACCAAAAAACTTTCATAATTATGATTTATGGAAGATCACTCACTCACTCACCCACTCACTCATTCACTCACTCACTCACTCTGTCTGTCGCTCACTCACTCATTCACTCACTCACTCACTCTGTCTGTCGCTCACTCACTCATTCACTCAATCACTCACCAGCTCTCTCGCTCACTCAGGATGTGAAAGTCCGAAGGTAGACTTTGAATACGAAATTTCAATTATATAGACTCAGTATAACTCAAACGCCAAGCCGTCAACATCGGCGGTCAAGGATGGGACACCCTGTACATTCATACTTGCAGACTTGCTATTGAGTTAGATCCGTAATCATCGTTGTAAAATATATTGGAAGACAATAAAAAGTGGAACACACGGCTAATTCTCTCATGAGCACCACCGATTTAACCGAGAATCTATATATAAATTAGACGATGTGTGTCACGCTTTTTTTAGTATAAAAGTAACAAAATAACTCTCTCAATTCCTTTCTTCATTTGATGGGAAACTTGGAAAAATCATCGTCACCCTCTTGATGGCAAGAAGAACACATATCATCACATACCCTTCAACCTGACCAACCCTAACCTCAACCGGTGGTTAGGTCATGATAATTGCAATTCATTAACACTTTATTGAATCACTTAAAATTTTAAAGTAACAAAATAACTCGCTTCAAACCCTTTCTTCATTTGATGGGAAACTTGGAAAAATCATCGTCACCCTCTTGATGGCAAGAAGAACACAAATCATCACATACCCTTCAACCTAACATACACTATCCTCAACCGGTGATTAGGTCATGATAATTGCAATTCATTAACACTTTATTGAATCACTTAAAAAAATTTACAACAAAGATTGCAGTCATCAGTACCCTCAAGTGACTGAACTTAACAACCACAAAACTTCCGAGTAAACTTCTGTGAAAAACTTAATTTCAATTCAAGTATGTGCATTTTGGATTCGACATGT
This sequence comes from Daptonema setosum, assembly GCA_964036265.1. Classification (NCBI taxonomy): domain Eukaryota; kingdom Metazoa; phylum Nematoda; class Chromadorea; order Monhysterida; family Xyalidae; genus Daptonema; species Daptonema setosum. Next base: position 26,677,143 of record OZ038444.1, read on the forward strand.
TCAATGACAACCGGTAGTATGACGGACTAGACAGGTATATAATATTATTCTGCATATATTTTTTATTATCAGTTGTGTTTGAATAATATAAAAAAATTATGCCAACGGAGCAGTTAAATCAAACTGAAATTTTCATCAAACCGTTTGATTTCAACGGGTTAAAATAACCTAATCGTATGAATGTTTTGATTCTACTAACTTTATTTGAACTGTAGAAACTTTATAAAGGTGTTAAATTTCATGTATTTGAATGTAAATAGGTTACTCTCATTATGTTTGTATTACAGTCGGGTAGTGCGTAAGAAATATGATACGGTTATTACGAGATGGTATTACTACTGGAAGTTATGTTAGAAGTTCTCTTTAGAATGTGGAACAATGATGATTTGAGTTGCACAGCAACGGGTTCATGATACATAGATCGAAGCTAATTTAATCAGCCGACGGGTTTACTCAATTTTTTTCTAGGATAGTTGATTTTTGTTAACATAAGAAACAGTTGCGTAGCAACGGGTTTACCCTAGTTATAAAAATATAATAGATTAGATTTCAATGGGTTGACTCGAACATAATCGGTCTCACAAAGTACGTATTGCAAATTACCAAATACACTGAATTAACGATAGAGTAATAGAATAAAAGTAAACGTGGTAAAATTATTTTGTAAACCACGGAGGGGGGTCCCTACCAAAATCCCTAAAAGCCAAAATACCTAACTGGACAAAATCCATAACATGCCCAAAATCCAAAACGGGACGCCCATAATACATAAAAAGTCCAAAATACCTAAAAATTTGGATTTTGTACGTCCATAATCCAACAACAAATGTAATACCCCTCCTCAGAGTACCCCCTCCCTCTTTGATAAGGTTATGTCAATGTCATATTGCTGTCAGTCACTGTTCTTAACCGAGATAAAATGGACACTTTCATTGGTCCGCCTTCACAGCTGTATTTATCATGAATGATGAAATGTGAAAGAAAATATTTTGCATTAATAACCGAAGTATGCGCCCTCATAATTGGTGTCATTGACCAATACGAGTTTTAGAGTACCTGGTGAGTGTGGCAGTGAGTGAGTGAGTGAGTGAGTGAGTGAGTGAGTGAGTGAGTGAGTGAGTGAGTGAGTGAGTGAGTGAGTGAGTGAGTGAGTGAGTGAGTGAGTGAGTGAGTGAGTGAGTGAGTGAGTGAGTGAGTGAGTGGGTGAGTGAGTGAGTGAGTGAGTGGGTGAGCGAGTGAGTGAGGGAGTAAGTGAGTGAGTGAGTGAGTGAGTGGGTGAGTGGGTGAGTGAGTGAGTGAGTGAGTGAGTGAGTGGGTGAGTGAGTGAGTGAGTGAGTGAGTGAGTGAGTGAGTGAGTGAGTGAGTGAGTGAGTGAGTGAGTGAGTGAGTGAGTGAATGAATGAGTGAGTCAGTGAGTGAGTGAGTGAGTGAGTGAGTGAGTGAGTGAGTGAGTGAGTGAGTGAGTGAGTGAGTAAATTCAATCAAACAATGAATCGAAAATATGCAGTTACCTAAAAAAAGACATAAAATTACTGCCCATCACTCTCCCCTTTTAGTACCAGATCCACTATTCATCATGTTTTCGACCGCTACTGTTTTCAACAGCAACCGCTACACTACGTTCACCATACGGTTAATATGCAATATTATTCCACATTGCAAGTAACTGTTACATGAATACTGTAAGGGTGGGGAAACAGGGGAGGGGTAACATTTGTTGTTTATGTACTTCGGATTATGTAATTTGGGCGGACATAATCCAAAAAAATATAAAAATGCACTACCAAAATCCAACAATGTTGGATTTTGGTCGTGTTGTATTTTGGGCGTGTTTTTAGGTGTTTTGTCCAGTTAGGTATTTTGGCTTTTAGGTATTTTGGGATTCACCCCACGGAGGGCACATTCCAACTGATGAAAAAAATTCCAACATTTTGCCTTATTTTAATATGACCACTCTTCATTATACTTTTTAATTACAGACAAGGAGGAGAATTATACTTTACTTGGTGCAGTTCAGGTTTCACAAACAATATTAATTTCAGATAAACGTGATCCATTGCAATCTGTCGTGTGCCTCCAAGACGCACAGCTGGCTGTTAAAAGCAATAATTATAAGACGCTGAAAACGTGCATGAAAGTATGAAATCAAACAAAAACAATGAAAAACAGATTTGCTCTGACGAGAAAAAACTAAATTTCCGTAACATTATTATTATTAGAAGTATTATCGACTTCATTGTGTCGACCAATGAACAATTCACTAATAATAATTGGTTCACGTTTCAGACTTGCTATGGATTCAAGTTGGTCAGTTTGTTTGGTTGATACCGTTCCCCCACAAACAGAATAAAAAAACTACTTCAATAAATGAAAATGAATCATCAAGTTCTGCATACTCTCTTCTGTTCTCATTCAAATGTCATCTTGCGAACAGGCAGACTGGTAAACCTCCAGCAGACGAGAATGGGCGGGAAAGTTGTAGTTCCCCCATCCTTTTAAAAAGTGTAATCCCCTCATTTTAAAAAGGACTGTTCGCTCCTCGAGGTGTAAATATGTTAGTCTTATTTCCGCTAACTTCCCCGTCTTAGGTAAGATTCTCCTCTCTTTGGATATTTGGCTTGTCCGCCAGTGTGGTAAACCGTGAACCAATTGAAATGCTCCAGCTCCACGTGTTATTATGTTTGCAATGCAACTCCAAATTTCCAAATATTAGAGGGCTGAAAATCTGGAAAAATGTAACGGTTTAGTTTGTTTTTTGCTCCTTGATAAGTAGGTAAAAGGGCTTGTAAACTGCCCACCGCGCCTCACTTTCGCGAAGTGTCTTTGTACTAGGCTTTTCAAGTTCAACGAACGTTGTCGGATGCGTTTTCAACTTTGGCTTTTTCAGCTTCGGTCTTTCCATCTTCCGATTTTTTTTCCGCGGCCGTCGTTTTCAACTTTGGATTTCTCAACTTCGGTCTTTCTTCACTTTGAATACACACTTTTCTGGTATTTTCGTGTTTAGCTATTTTTTTATTCATCGTTGACAGTTTGGTGATTTTTCATGGAAGTTGAAAAAGCCAAAACTAAAAAGACTGAAGTTGAAAAGTTTGAAGTTGAAAAAGTCAAAGTTGAAAACGCTTCCTGCCACTTAATTTACATTGACCGTTATGGTTGACGGGTATATCAAAAATCTGGTATCAACATCTGTGAATATTCATGGTTTCGTATACGAGATGAATGATCTCGTTGTTGTTGACGTCGTTTTCAGCTTTTTTTTTTTAATATCTCACGTTATAACACCGTACCGATTACCTACACTAATATTAAATTTAATAAATATAAAAATTTTGAAACATGAGTAAGTTGGTCGCACTCGCACAGTGTGCGATAAAACACTATCTTTGTTCTGCTTTGCTCACTGGCGGACGAGTCAAAATTCTAAAGAGAAGGGAATTTCTCCGAAGAGGGGGGAATTGGCAGTTTTTAGGCCGATTAACCTACACCTTGGGGAACTAACAGCACTTTTAAAAATCACCAAAGAGGGGGAATTCTATTTTTTCCTCCCCTTCTCGTCCGTTAGTGGCCATGCTCAACAACCGTAGACCGTACTTTTACAGTTGTGGGATTAAAATTCTGAACAATAGGGAAGGGGGGGGGTGGAAAAGTGGAATTTCCCCTCTTTGGCGGTTTCAAAAAGTAGAATTTGTTACCTAAGGTGTAGGTAAAATGGCATGAGAAAATTTACCATAAACTATGAAACGTTACGCCCATCTATGTAGTAATGTTATCAGTCAGTCATCAGATTCGGTTGAAACTTTCAGTAACCACACATTAGTTCGAATCTTGGAACATAACCCTCACACTATGTACACTCATGTATCAATTCACGTTTCACGAACTGTAATACACCCAGTTTAATCGGTTTTGTTTAATGGTAGATTGATCACTAGTACACTAAAAAAATTCCATAAACAATTTAACATTACGCCCATCTAGTGATTTCACCAGTCAATCTGTCAATCGACCAGTCAGTCATCAAATTCAGGGTGAGACTTTCATTGACATAACACTCACATAAATTAACTGAAGTATCAGTTCAGGTTTCACAAACAGAATTGATCTCAGTTCAGTTAATTTTGTTTATTATCTTCTTTTATCAAAAATCTAAAAAGTAGCTAAGCACCATAAAACATTATGCCCATTGTCAGTCCGTCAATCGATCAGTCAGTCATCAGATTCTCGTTAAAACTTGCGTTGAACACCCATCAGTTCAACTTTTCTCAACACTCACCTGAGTGAAATCATGTATCAGTTCAGGTTTCAAAAACAGTATTAATACGCACATAAAAAACTCATCAAAAAGCGTAAATCCCAACCACTCATTTCATCAGTCTGTCAGTCATCAGATGCGATTAAGGTTGAAATGAAACTCTCAAAAATAACACTCACTCAAATGAACTAACGTATCAGTTCAGGTTTCACAAACAGTATTAATGTCAGTTCAACTGATTTTGTTAATAGGTTTTTCGGCTTCACTGTTACACTAAAAAAGATTAATCATTAACCATGAAACGCTACGCTCATCTAGTGATTTCATCAGTCACTCTGTCAATCATCAAATTCCGGGTGAAACTTCCATTGACCACCCATTGGTTAAACTTTTCTAAACACTTACCTCCGTGAAATCAGTTCAAGTTTCTCAAACAGTATCACGGTCAGTTCAACCAGTTTTGTTTAATCTGCATTTAACGATGAACCAAAGAAACGTTAATCCCAACCACTCATTTCATCAGTCAGTCAGTCAGTCAGTCAGTCATCATATGCGATCAAGGTTTAATTGAAATTATCGAATGTAACACTCACATGAATCAACTCAAGTATCAGTTCTGGTTTCACAAACAGTATTGATCTCAGTTTAATTAATTTTGTTTTTTTTTCTCTTCTTTTATCAAACTCTAAAAAGTAGCTATGCACCATGAAACATTACACCCATTCACTGATTTCATCAGTCAGTCTGTCAATCGATCAGTCAGTCATCAGATTCGGGTTGAAACTTCCATAAACCACATGTTAGTTCGACTCTTGGACATAACACTCACTTCAATGAACTCAATTATCAGTTCAGGTTTCACAGTAAATCTTGAATGTGAAGCAGTTGATGACTCCTTTGGTTTGGTTTCATCTCATGTATGGCAAGCTCGTAAATCTAGAAGAAAATGTATTTTAATTAGTTAGGGTTTTCCTCTTTAATTGTTTTTATACTATTGTAACTGTTTACGAGAGCATAATCACGTTGATCGTTAAATTCACCAACAAACAACACTGATAGCATGCTTGAAACGTGAACCAGTTGATAATTCCTATAGTTTGTCTCATATGGTCCGTCATCCTAGAGGAAAGAGTGTTTATAACATAGTTAATTGTCTACTTTATTACGAACAGGTAGAAACAGAAGTAAAAACATTTTTCAGAACCCAAAAACCTGAAAATGCAGTATGCTGTCAACCGACTGTTGTTATAAGTCACATTATCTTCCTTTGATTGATATGGCACTTCTGACTTACAACGTTGCAAACACTGAAGATTCATGCACTGGACATGTATAATAAGAGACACTAATGATCTAAGCTAATGTGCGAAGCGGATGACATGAATTTTTCAAAGATATTAGGACAATATTGATCATAATTTATACTTCATAAACTTTTCATCAATGCACATTTATTTTATCAGTTTCATTATAGCGAAGCGAGAAATAGCCAGTTATTTCTATTTGTCATCCGCTACAAGTATAAAATTATATGTACGTAATGTACATACTGTAAATACGTGTTACGTTATAAATTGACTCATACCTGATCATGGTCATATTACACGTTCACGCACAAATTACAATGGATTTTTTTTGGTATGGATTTTTTTTGGGTGGATTTTTTTTTGGTATGGATTTGTTTTGGGTGGATTTTTTTTGGTATGGATTTTTTTTGGTATAAGCAAATCAGGGATTTTTTTTGGTTTGGATTTTTTTTGGTACACCATCTCGGTAAACGAATGCAACGTGAAAACCTAACCAAATAGTTCACGTTTCAAAGCTTTAATATAATAAATTCAAGTCGTCATAGACACAATTCCAAATAAACCAAACAACAAAAAAATATAACTAAAAATATTTAAAAGCTAAGAAAGAGGTTATGATATCCATATACACAGAGAGGAACTCTTTTACGCATCACAAGCCGAACATTCATTGTGATTTGCATTGATTGTTCATTACTGCTCAATATCATTTTTTATTTATTGGGGTTGATGCGGCATTTATATCGTTAAACTAACCAACAAACAAAAACTGATAGAAAATTTGAAACGTGAACCAACTGGAAACTCTTGTGATTTGTTTCATAAATCTAGAAGAAAGGGTTATAGTTAACCGTCTACCTTATTATTGAACAGACGGAAACAAGGTTAAAAACATTTTTTTCAGAAACATAAACCCTAAATTTGCTGTAAACCGACTGTGATCAGCGAACGAGTGCAGGCAGCGTACTTAATCAATTAGTTCACGTTTCAAAGCTTTGATATATATATTTCAGGTCCGCATAGACACAATCCAACCAAAGTCTGGATACTTACAACAAAAAATATTAAAATAAAATTAACTGAAGCTAAGAAAGAAAACATAGTGTCCAGATACACGGAAATGAACCCTTTTACGCATCATAAGCCGATGGTGATTTGCATGGATTGTTCATTACTGCTTAATATTGTCCTGGTTGATCTTTTTTATTCATGCTAACCTTTCAGCACGGATGTAGCGAAATGTTCAATTACAGAATTTTTGTGCACACGCCATATGAACAACTTAAAGTTTTGAAAGATTAAGTATGTAAGTTTTAGAAGCAGTTTTGAACACGTCCCAATAACGTGGTTTCTGTGAAAATGCGCTCAAACTTTGACGGAACTGAAAAATGTGCGCCGTTTAACTAAAAAAATTTCGCCCTCTTCTGTGAAAAAAAATTAGCGCACAGTAAAAAATTTACAGTTTGCTTAGGAATGATGGGTAAGTATTAATAGTCATAAACTGATTGACATATTATTCAATATGATGATTGAAACATGAGCTGCCGTGTAGTTACAGCATAAATACGCCTGAAGAACAATAAGACGGAGTTAATTGAAAAATTCGCACAATTGTGTTCATGCCTGGAATTGAACTGTTTGAACATTAATGGTTAACCAGGTAGGTATTATTAGTCAAAATACTGAAATATACTGGATATTAGTCAAAATACTACGAACAACTATAGCTAGTTTATTGTTACCGTGTGTGGCCTTGCTTTGTCCATGTGCGCATGTGAAACATTAGTGAGAACTTTGGCAGCAGTGTTACAACAACTTTGCGGCGATGAATTATTTTATTTTCTTGTTTAGAAACTTCAAAATGCATTGGTGAAACTTATTCTGAAAACTAAAACGGTTAAGTTTCCAAATTGAAGAGGAAAAAGGCAACTTTAAATTGGACCTGATGTTTCGCATGCGCGCAAGGCCGAGGGAGGGCCAAACGCGGTAACAATAAATCAGCTATATACATATAATGTTTTTGAAACGTGAATGGTCAGATTCTTAACAGTCAGGTTAATTGACTCAATCACACTTCACAATGGTCTGCAAACCACTATCAGAAATGATATCAAATAGCGTATTTTAAAAAAGTTCTTTTTCAACTCATGCACTGTTTGAAATCACGATGAAACAGCAGCAAATTTGAAACGTGAACCTTTTCAATCTGTCTTGGTTGCCTCCAAGACGCACAGCTGGCTGTTAAAAGCAAGAATTATAAGACGCTGAAAACGTGCATGAAACCATAAAATCGATTAAAAACGAGGAAAAACAGATTATTTGCTTTGGCGAGAAAAAACAAATTTCGGTAAAATTATTATTATTAGAAGTATTATCGACATCATTGTGTCGGACAATGGAACAAATCACAAATAATTTGTACACGTTTCACGGTTGCTAAGATTCGGGGTTGGTCAGTTTGAATGGCCGATGCAACCACACAAAGCTAAAAAAACTACTCCTTCCATGGATAACAAAAAACAGTTAAGTCGTTGGAATGCTTTCTTCGGTTTTCATTCAAAGGTCGTCGACGTCGAGTTAACAGGCATAGAAAGTCCACAAATAATTTGGTTCACGTTTCACGCTTGCTACGGGTTCGGGTTGGTCAGTTTGTCTGACCGATGGAAAATTAATTTGCACATGAAAAAAATACTGCTTCAATAATTAACAAGAAAACCATTAAGTCGTTCCCATGCTTTCTTCGGTTGTCCTTCAAATGTCGTCGAGTAAACTTGCAAAAACAGTTCACAAATGATTTGTTCACGTTTCACGCTTGCTATCGATTCGGGTTGGTCAGTTTGATTAAACGATCGTAAACGATCGTACACTGAAACCAACACAAAAAAAGTTCTCCCCCAATAAAAAACAAAAACCGATAACTCATTCGTATGCTTTCTTCGGTTTTCATTCAAACGTCGTCGAGTGAACAGGCAGACTGGTAAACCTCTAGCGGACGAGAAGGAGTGGGAAAGGTGGAATTCCCCCACTTTGAAGATTTAAAAAAACTGTTTGTTCCTCAAGGTGTAAGTAAAATAGCCTTATTACTGCCAACTCCCCCTCTTAGGAAAAATCTCCCCTTGAGGGTTTGGCTCGGCCGCCTGTGTGGTTAACCGAGAACCAATTGAAAATCTCCAGCACCACGTGTTATTATATCACCAAACTTCCAATTTTCAAACAAAGGAATGTTAAATTGGAAAAATTGATTGAAAAAACGGCTTTCATATGTTTTTTGTTCCTTGAGGTGTAGGTAAAAGGGCTTGTAAGTTGCTCTATGACAAAATTTCCCTTCCTTTGGAGGTTTGGCTCGTTCCGCTGACTTCTTTTTTTCTTCTATCTTATTATTTTTCACAATTTGAATTTGACTTCGGCTGAAGAGTCCCACCAATCCAGGCGTCTCGATTAAGGGACGAAACGCCATACTTTTTTTCAGACATTTATTTTATTTATTAGCGATTTAAAACGTGGTATCGAAGCAAAGTTTAGTCATGGATAAACCTTTCCTCCAGTATGCATGTGTCAAGGTTTCTTTACTTGGTGCAGTTCAGGTTTCACAAACAGTATTGGTGTCAGTTCAATTGATATTTTTTTAATTTGCTTATTCCGCTCCTTCTTATCATCAAAAACAATAACGTTAAACCATGAAACGTAACGCCCATCCATTAAATTCCGCAGTCAGTCATCAGAAAAATAAATGATTTACAATAGAAGTAAAGGTTTTAAAAATTGTTGAAACGGTGTTACGCCCATCCATTGAATTCCGCAGTCAGTCGTCAGAAAAATAAATGATTTACAACTTTTGATTTCACCGACAACTTATGATTGACTGAGTAACCGACGGAGTGACTGACTGACTGATTGACTGAGTTAGTGACTGACTGACTGACTGACTGAATTAGTGACTGCTCCAATAACTGACTATGAGAATATTAGCAGTTAAATGGTTTCTTCGATTCAACGACAGATTAAATGATTGTCAAACGGAAGTAAATGAGAGCAATCTATGTATTTCATTCTTTTGTTCACTACAAAGATAATTAATTACTCAACTTGAATCAGTTTTTTATAAACTTTTTTTGTTAAGGAACTGCGTAAATCATTAACCAAGCCGAACAGTCACGGATGCCATGTATTTCATTTCTCAACTTCAACTTGAATCGGTTTTTATGAACTTTTTTGCTCAGGAACTGTGTAAATCATTAGCCAAAACCGAACAGTCATGCGTTAATTGCTTTTTTTCAGCCCATAGAGTTCTAACTAAAAAATCCTAGTTTATTTCAGGCAAAAATTTTTAAAGCAGTATATAGCCAGTGTATTAAAATTTTCGTCAAAAAGTCATGATCGATAGTTATTTTGAAACGTGAAATGTTGGACAGTTCCTGCAAGAAATGTGAGAGAGATGTGACTGTCTATTCGTTTTTTTTGTACAACACGAAATCATCAAATTCGCCAAACAAACGTCACTAATATCAATCTTGAAACGTGAACCAATTGTTACGTTTACTTCTTTCCATCTAACATTAACAGGAATCGGAGAAAATGCGGAATTCGAATAACATGAAAGGGTTTATTAACATGCAGCCATGCAGGGGCATTTCAGAATTTTTATTCTCAAGAAGTTTCTTGTTCGTAGGAATAGTAGGGCAATGAGCGTATCAGAATAAACGTCAAAAAGTCATCGTTCATAGTAATTTTGAAACGTGAAACATTGAACGGCTTCTGCACATTTTGAACACTGATATTTTTTTTTTCAAATTGCAAGTTTGATCCAGCTTTTGGGGATCAATATTTAGAGACTTTAAACGTCGCGACCACATAATGTCTGTCTGGTCAGAGGTTCTCGTTAACCCAAATTTTGTACCGTAATCCTTTTGGCGTGCATTCAAATTTCGGCGCGCGTTCAAACTTATGTAGTAAAAATTTTCAGCTGTTCACACTTCATGCGTATAATATATGCAAAACATGCATAACTTATTAATTGTTTAGCATAAAGTTTCCAGGAAAATAATTAGTAACAAGATACTTTAACCAAGCTATATACAGGGTGGCCCAAAAGTCTCTACCCGCTGTTTGACAATGAATTTCTCAAATTTATAAGTTGCATGATTCTCTTTTACAACCTAAATATACGTAACAACACCTGAAATTTCTTATTATGTGGTTTATTTTTCTATATGAATGCTCAAATTTTAGTTTTTTGCCGAAATTGACGGATTTTTCGTGTATTTTCGGCAATTCTGACCAAAATACTATGGAAACTGGACATAATGATGCGATTAAATGATAAAAATAAATGTAAAGAATTTCACATTGCTGAAAACAAGTGTTAACTGGGTTTTTATGATATTTATATAAAAAGACAGGTTGATATTAAAGTGATTTACGACAAAAAAGTTTGGGTAACCGAAAAAAATCAACGTTTTTGACAAAAATCGAAAATTTTCTAAAATGGGTAAATTAACTTCTAGTCGGGATAATCATGCTTCAACAACTTCCAATGTGCGGATGTATCGTCATAAAACCCCATTTAGGGTCATTAAAACAAGAAAAAGGCTGAAAACGGCCAAATTGCCGACTTTGGTCCGAAAATTGACTTGCGCAATTTGGCTCATATTTCGCTGGTCGAAGCCAATAATCATTTTATTTTGTGATAAGTTCAGTTCAAACATCATCATAAAACAGAATTATGCAATTCTTGAGTCTTATAACACGTTCACATTTGAAAAAATTCGACTGAAGATCATAAGAGTACAGGAAAAACCTGATTTTCATCGAATTTCCGCGAAAAGTCATAAAATCCTGAGAAATAGGTCAAATCTGACAACATAATTCAATTTTTCAGGTGTTTTTACATGTATTGGCAAATTTGAACACCTATCTTCAAATACAATTTTTTTGAGAAATTCGACGTCAAACAGAGGGTAGAGACTTTTGGGCCTCCCTGTACAGAAATCAGGAAACCCGAAAAACGGTAAATTTGAAAACGAGGGGATAATAAATTTTGAAAAAATGGGGATATCGACTTTAGAGATTGATAATTACATATGGAATAATTGATGACACGAATTAGGAGATTATTTTTTATTCATACTGATGACAGGTGCAATTATTTAGGAAACTAAATTTGAATTTACGTCATTGTCTTTAACATTTCAGTCATTGTTGGTTTGTTCATCTGGTGCAGTTCACGTTTCATAGCGACATAGATCATTATCACTACAGTCACTCCATCATTACATCGCAAATCAATCAATACAATAAATTTAAGTTTTAATCGGTCAGTAAACATGTAAACCTGATAGTTCACGTTTCAAAAGCACTATATTCTAATTGGGTAGTAGTAGTTTTCACCAATAACACCCATCGTTCATTCCATTAAAAGTTACTTGAAAGTTCAAAAATGTAGAACGATTCACGAAGACCATTGTCAAAGTCTTTGATTTCATGCTCCCCACCTTGACCCCATGAGCCATACAAACTTGCCTTAACTGCTCACTCACTCACTCACTCACTCACTCATGCACTCACTCACTCACTCACTCCCTCCCTCACTCACTCACTCACTCACTCACTCACTCACTCACTCACTCACTCACTCACTCACTCACTCACTCACTCACTCACTCACTCACCCACTCACCCTATCACTCACTCACTCACTCACTCACTCACTCACTCACTCACTCACTCACTCACTCACTCACTCACTCACTCACTCGCTCGCTCAATTACTGAAATGAAAAATGATAAAAAAGAAAGTACCTCAGTCAACTTTCTAAATAGTTTTCAACGGAGTTTCCTTTCCTTGTCAAGTGGTTAAAGCACCGGCCTCGCACGCCGATGATCCGGGTTCGAGCACCGGCTTGAGACCCAACGCATTCAAGAACGTCGTTGATGCATCAGTGATTGTCATTGGTGAATCGGATGACCGTTTTCCACTAAATTTATAACGTGGTACCCAACTTTGCTATTATGGCATAACAACTGAATAAATTTGAATTTGAGTTATTAATTTTGAGCTCATGATGAAACCGGTTAAGTAAGGTTATTAATGGCAGTCGACCGTTTTTTAGATTTTTGTCATTAACTGAAGCCATAAAACACTAATACCATATCAGAATGGTGTTTTAGTAGTGGCCAGAGAGTTGAATAATGGCAGAAACTCCAGGGCAACGCGCTAGGGTCTGTGCCTCAAGTCAGGTTTCGAACTTAGGACCGTTTCTAAACGAAATCTTAATTAAATTTTCTTGAACGGGCACAACTGGCATAAGTTTGGGATCGAATGACTACGGGTGACATATTAGAAATTTTTCGTTGAGTTCTGAAGTTTTTTAGAACTAAGAGACCGGAAAATAAATATCAAAACGAACCGTATCGGAAAGTCACGAATATTTCCGAAAAAATCACTACCCGACTAGACATTGGCTTGATGAGCTTGCTTGGAACGAAAGTGTAAACTTTGTTTTTTTTCTTTGTTTGATTGGTTTCGAAGTAGAGTTTATATTGTCCGATTAACCAACCAAACACTACAGATAGCAAATTTGAAACGTGAACCGATTGATAACACCTGTGGCTTGTCTCACAGCTGAGTTCCAAACTCAGTTGATGACTCCATTGGTTGGTTTTCAATCTCGCCATTCTGCAAGCTCATAAATCTAGAAGAAAATGTATAAGTAATAGCCTATTCAATGTTTCTTGTTACCAGTTTGAATTCAAATCTGGTTTTGCCGCGCGTTCAAAATCTCGAAATTTTTTTTTCACATGACGTTTGGACCACATGCAATACAGTAATAATACAATAATAATAATAATAATAATAATAATAATAATAATAATAACAATAATAATAATAATAATTCAATAAGTAATAATAATAAGCAATAATACAGTAAGTAGGAACTATTCATTGCATATAATGTTTTGGAGCCATAGAAAGAATTTTTGGTCACAGGATACTTCGACCAAACTAAATGCATTTTTCAGAGTTTTTCTCTTTATTTGTTTTTATGTTAATTGTTTAAGGGAGAAGTACGGATGTGGATCGTTAAGTTTGCTTACAAACACTATTTATAACAGTCTTGAAACGTGAACCAGTTTATAACTTATATAGTTTTTCTTTTGTTCCGTCATATTTGCCGGGTCAAAAATCGAGTAGAAAGGGTATTACATAGCTAAATGTCTACTTTATTACGTAAAAAGAAAAACAAAGGTTAAAAACTGGTTTTCAGAAAAATAAAACCCTAAATATGCTGTCAACCGACTGTTATTAGCAAACGGGTGCAACGTATAGACTTCACCGAATACATATGTAGTTCACGTTTCAGAGCTCTTATATATAAATTTTAGGTCGGCATAAACACAATTCCAAATAAACCACACGACAAAAAATAATTTTAAATAAAAATATTCAAAAGCTAAGAAGAAAAAAACATAGTATCCAGATACACAGAGAGGAACTCTTTTACGCCGATGGTGATTTGCATGGATTGTTCATTACTGCTTAATATGGTCCTGGTTGATCTTTTTTATTCAACCTAACCTTTCATAACAGATGTAGTGAAATGTCCAATTACAGTTTTTGTCCACACGTCATATGAACAACTAAAAGTTTTGGAAGACAAAGTATGGAAGTTTTAGAAGAAGTTTTGAACACGTCCCAATAACGTGGTTTCTGTGAAAATGCACTCAAACTTCGACGGAACTGAAAGATGTGCGCCATTTCTTATCTACAAAATTTCTGGAAAAAAAAACTTGAAATCCCGCCTGTGCCACTGAGAGAGTTATTACACTAAATTGGGTAATGATTTGACATAAATATACTGAAGTATAAGATACTTTACGTAGTTTTTCTGGATCGATCAAAGATTCTGTTTAATCAAAATGTACATATTTCCCAGATTTTTTGTTATTTCATATTGACACGACTTCATATTGTGGGTATTTCACTATATATTTATCTGTTTTCCTACGGGTGCTTCAGAGTTCAAATTAAAGGAATGTAAAAGTAAAATCTGTAGACCGATGGACCAAAAAAAAATTTCATTTTCATTTTCATTCTACTTTTCCTTTTTTACGTTCCATTGGACTCTGAATGAACCCTAACCTACAGCCAGTATGCTGTTTCTGCCACCAAAATTATTGTCTAAACGTCTGATAATGAAACATCACTAGCCTCAACTCAACTCAATTGACACCAGTTTAAAACACAGTATAGTATGGGGTGATGATGACTGATGTGCGCGTTAACACTGATTGTCTGATGTTTCATTATCAGAAGTTTTGAACACAATTTTTACTTGCAGAAACAACATACGAGCTTTACCCACAAATCGACAGTCGACCTGGTGCTTGACCGAAATTACTATTTGTATGTATTTGTTTTGTTTAAAACTCTCTTCTCATATTGTGACTGTTAACATTTGGTAATTATTTTGTATTTTTCTGAATTCTTGTCTGTCAAATATACATAATATCATAGCCATGCAATTTTCACTGGGACATCTTCAATAGCAAAAACAAAGCAAAAAATTATACAGCTCATTTATTCATGTACGTATGTAGATAGCCGAACTATTAGTCTAACAATCCAACAGTACAAAAGTCAATTAACGAGAATTTTAGCAAAATATATTCTTTACATGCATTATATGCATAACTAAATATACATACAGGGTGGCTAAAAAATGTGGCACTTTTTAACAGATATTGTGAAAGTTGGGAAGAAGCTATTACAAGATATGACAATGGGGATTCGATTAAGCACATTTGACTCGAAGAATCATCGAAATTATTTAGTTCGGAAGTTTACAGCAGCAGCAGCATAAACATTTTGTAAACAGTGCCTTAATCGAAGGCGCTATACCGCATTGGCATAGCTTTTCTACAAATTTCGCCATGTCTGTTCAAAAGTGCCATGTTTTTAGCCACCCTGTACGTAAGTGCATTCAACAATTTCAAATGCTAAAATGCTCACCAGAACAATAATAAAAGGTTAAAAGCCTATACATTTCCAGCAATACATCAACTCCATTTACGCAAGACAATCAGCATTAAGCAGACGGTAACTTACATGTAAATCTGTACTGTACATCTTTATATTTCTATCATTCACTGTATTTTAATTTTTTTTCACAATAAATGAAACATTATGTGGTTCTGGTTGTTCTGAATACAGCTGAACGTGTTTTCTTGTAACGCGAGTTTTTATTTTCAAATTCTTTACCGCAAAAATACTATTTTCCTATAATTAGTCAACACATACTCACGTATTCATTGCGGTCGATGAAAAAGTTAAACTCAGTTCGAGAAAACTGACGAGCGCCGTTAGAACCACTGGCGGACGACCCGAACCTCCAAAGGGAGGGGAATCTCTTTGAAAAGAGGGGATTTGACATAAATTAGGCCATTTTACCCACACCTTAAGGAAAAATCTTTACTTTTTTAAACCGTCAAAGGGGGAGGAATTCCACTTTTCCCTCCTATTCTTTTCCGATAGTGATCAGAACACGGTGTTGACAAAAAATTGTTTTTTTCGACAATCGGTTGAGGATTTCGATTAAAAATGGTCTCGCAACATAAATGTAAACCGAGCGGGCGCCCTCTTCAAAAAAATATTCGCCTGTCAATGGAATCATTAGCGGTCGGTCGAGGAATGAGAAAAGTGGATTCCCCTCCCCTCTATTTTGCGTTCATAACAGTAAAATTTGTTCCCTAAGGTGTATGTAAAATGGTTTGAAAACTGTCAATTCCCTCTCTTTGATGCATTTCTCTTCCCTCGGAGGATTAGTTCGTTTGTCATTTTTACAGACATTTTCGGAAATCGTTCGCATAAAAAAAATGAACTGCATGATAACGTGTCTGCTGATGGCGGTGGCAGTTGTGGTTATAGAAACCAGCTACTACAGTAAGTTAATTTTTTGAGTGAGTGAGTGAGTGAGTGAGTGAGTGAGTGAGTGAGTGAATGAGTGAGTGAGTGAGTGAGTGAGTGAGTGAGGGAGTGAGTGAGTGAGTGATTGAGTTAGTGAGTGAGTGAGTGAGTGAGTGAGTGAGTGAGTGAGTGAGTGAGTGAGTGAGTGAGTGAGTGAGTGAGTGAGTGAGTGAGTGAGTGAGTGAGTGAGTGAGTGAGTGAGTGAGTGAGTGAGTGAGTGAGTGAGTGAGTGAGTGAGTGATTAAGTGAGTGAGTGAGTGAATGAGTGAGTGAGTTTGTCATCGTAGGGTACTGCATATCGGATGTATCCGATAACTGCTTGAAATACAAAGAGCAAGGCTTCTGCAACCACGAGGTAAACAAAACGGCCATACTAACTTATGACAACAATTCGACATACGAATATTCCATTACCGCTGATTGGGTGTCAGAATTTTGCGATAACACGTGCAATTGTTATGGTTATGTATTTGAATGTTATCGGATGAATGTCTGACGGCTGCATGACTGACTGAGTGAATAATTAGCTGTTTCACTGACTGAATGACAAACAGACTTACTGACTTTTTTCGTGCGACTGACTTATCAACTTATTGACTGACTGACAGAGCGAACGATTGACTAAATAATTGAGCGACTTACTGAATGACTGATTCACTGACGATTATTGAGTGAGTATTTTTTAGGAGGATGCAGTATCTTGTGCGGTCATCCAAGACTTGGCCAGAGCGACCCGTGCCGTATTGGTCGTGTCAGGAGAGATTGTGGTTAGTGTAAGGTATCAGGGTGATGCGTGGTGTACGTATAGCAGGGGATATCAGGGTGTAGGGTACGGGGTTAGCAGGGTTGAGCTGGGTTATTGACTGACTGACTGACTGACTGACTGACTGACTCACTGACTGACTGACTGACTGACTGACTGACTGACTGACTGACTGACTGAATGACTGACTGACTGACTGACTGACTGACTGACTGACTGACTGACTGACTGACTGACTGACTGACTGACTGACTGACTGACTGACTGACTGACTGACTGACTGACTGGTTGGTGACTAGTTATGTAGAATGAAATGTATAACGTATGAACACATACAGTGTGGCCCATAAAAATGTTGCGCGTTTGAGCAAAACTACATACGGTGAAAATTCAGTCAGCGCAAAAAAACTGAATAGTTTTATAAAAGACCGAGAAACATGCAAATAAGCGAAACAAAAAAAATCGTTATCACTCACTCACTCACTCACTCACTCACTCACTCACTCACTCACTCACTCACTCACTCACTCAATCTTGGTGGTTTCATCATAAAGTTAATCAGCTCATCTATTCATCATCTCAACCGGTTCGTCTTGCAAGCCTTCATCGCCTCACCTCATCTGAAATCAACACCAGCACAACTCACCTTCCAGTTCTAACTCGCTAAACCTTTGATCCTAAAGCACTAGTTATACTTCGGCGCACGGCGCACGAGCACGCCCTGATCGCGTGACGTGCGCCAAAGTGGTTCTACTTCCGGCGCACGCGCACATAGCGCACCAATCTGCCTTCAATAAAAAGTTGCGCTGCGCACGTGCGCTGAAATCGGTGCAGAGCACGCGTGCTTTGTGCACCGTGCACCGTGCGCGGTGCGCTGAAGTATAACTCGCGCTTGAATGCCACCTGACCGGTGTTGTTGTGGGGGTGTTTGGAATGAAAAGTACTTTTGAACGAATGTTGAAAAGACATTGCTTTACTCACTTTTCATTGTTATATTAATAAAACCGTTTATTGCTGACCAATTATGAGCTAATCAGTATGGGTTCAGTGATAAAAGTTCTACTGCTGATACCCTGTATTTTACTAACCATCACATTAATAACTCGTCTTTTGAAAAATATCCTACTGTTTATGCTATGTAACATTACACGTGCGTTTGGCACTGTAAATCATGATCTGTTATTATCAATCCTTAATACACAATATAATCTACCAGGTCATCTTCTTTCTATTTTAAAATCCTATTTGTCTAATCGTTCTCTTGCTGTTCGATGTAATGGGTGTATTTCTGACGTATATGAAATTCCCTGTGGTGTCCCTCAAGGTTCCGTACTTGTTTCCACGTTATTTGCAGCTTTTATAAACAGGGTAGGTAACATTAAACTCAGTCCTAACTCGTCTTTATTATTATATGCTGATGATATAGTATATTTACATGGTTTCGATGATAACAACATGTCCACAGTCCAGGATGACCTCGATGCCATCACCTCACATATTCACAATAATAAATTACTTTCCATCAACCCTACAAAGACCAAATTTAAAATTTTCGACCGTAACGGTGTCGAACATCATGTTATTCCTGACATTTCTCTAGCTGGTCACAAATTATCTCTAAGTGAAAATGTTAAACATTTAGGTGTTTATTTGGACTCCAAACTCAACTATTCTTATAACACACATATTGTTGCATCACGTGTTAAACGTAAATTGGGTTTTATCTACCGTTGTTTACGTCGATCCGTATCTCCACGTCAGCTTATTAATATTTACAAATCCCTATTCAGGGTGTCTTTATTGTACTCTTGTGAATCTTCGTACCCTACAAATAGAGAGGACTCAAATTTTTATGTAAATTGGTCACCGGAAATTTTGGCTATTCTACCTCATATACCGATCTGTTCACTCCATTGGGACTCGTTCGTTGTATCAAACGGTATTCACCCGCAGATTGTGTTTGTTAAACAGTTACATATATTCGCAATTACCGGTGTTTCCCGCCTGGCATCTTCTCAGTCGTTCATGAAACTGGATTTCGTCGTAGTAATAGGAACAATAATCCAAATTCTGTCTTCATTCCTACATATAAACGCAATAATTTATCTCGTTCACCGTTCATTTCAGCTATCGCACATAATTTATCACCAAACTCTTGTCTATCACTCAGTAAAACCGGTTTTAAAACATTCCTCAACAGAACAAATATTTTCCATGATATAATACCACAACTCCACCGTCATAATATTCCTGAAAAATCTCATATTACCAAAATTCTTGATTTAGAATGTTATTAATTTCTTGCAGACTCATGGTCATACAATGCATTTGTCATGTGTACTCATGCTTTTGTATGTCCTGGGATGGCCCTAATGACATGAAATGAAAATGAAAATTGTTTTTTTTCACCTATACTTCACTTGAATGTCTAAAAATGTGTTCTTTACCTGCCATTATACGAGTATATATGTTATGTGCAACACGTTAAGGCTTGTTTCGATGAATGTATGGTAATTTTGTTTAATGTGAAACAGTACTCGTCTTTTGAAACACATACTTAATAATACTGTTATTTGTACAGATTAAAGTGGCCGCATTATAACAATAGCCGTATATTTACATCGTTTTCACGGGAGATATTTCAATCCAATCATGTTAATTACCATCATACTTGTAACGTAATCCAAACATTACGATACTGCACTATGAGAATTTTTAGTTCGTTTGTCATTTTTACAGAATTTTTTGTAACGGAAATTATTCGCACAATAAAAAATGACCTGCATGATTACGTGTCTGCTGATGGCGATGGCAGTTGTGGTCATGCAAACCAGATACGTCAGTTACATAGTATAACATTTTTTAATATCCAAACA
>OZ038444.1:26699803-26710644 GCA_964036265.1 Daptonema setosum
TCAGTCAGTCAGTCCGTTGATAAGTCAGTTGTACAATGTTAACTGACGTTGGTGAATAGTAATTGTTCATGTTTCAGTCATGCTTTGAGAAAGTTCGAGAGTTTGTCATCAATGATTCTGATAATATTAGAGCAGAAGCGTACAAAGTTTTTAATAATCTGACCCATGAATAAAAATGTGATTCTTCATGTAAACTGACAAATAAATTTCAGTGATCAGTAGCAATCGTTCATAGATTCACCCCTTCTCGTCTGCACAGGTGATCGTCAAATCCAAAATCTTTTTTTGGGAAAACGCTGCTCCCCTCATTTTTCCCTATTAGAACTCTGTACGTATAACTATACAGTGGAAAATCTATTATCTACGTTTCAAATAATTTATTTATTAAAGTTACTCTTGAAAAAAAGATTAGATCAGATCAATTCGGTCTTCAATTAAATCAATCGATAATGCTACTGAAGCAAAAAAATTAAATGCGCGCAAAATCTGTTTTGAATTCGAATTGCGCGCCAAAACGCTTCTGAGTAACGAGAAACCTCGGATAGGCTATATTTGACGACACCAGTCGTTTCATCACAATATAAAATATGTTAGCTGAACGAAATTGGTTGAAAACGGAACAGTTCACGTTTCAGGCCTAAAATATAAACTGGGTGGTTTCATTATTTAGCAGTCTTCCTGCTGGATTGTCAATAAAAAAATTAAATAAAAAAATTATGATAAAAGACCGCAGTGAATAAGTTTTATTCATTGCTTATCCTGTTATTGTAGACGTGTTGGATATTCATATGAATGAACCAATACGATTCACGTTTCAGAATTAGATAGCCATGTAAACTGAGTCACTGACTGACTGAGTATTTGAATGAATAACTGACTAACAGACTGACCGAGTGACTGACTAACTGACTGACTGCCTGATTGATTGATTGAATGACTGACCCGACGAGTGATAAGTTACTAATGACCCGACTGCCATACGAACAAATCCACCTGAATTAGTTATTGTTTTTCTTAATGAGTTATATTTTTTCTTTTTTCATCTGTTGAATGTTTTTCATGTTTGTAGAGCAGATAGATTACTTTGTGAATTGTCGATTTCGCTTAGTGAACTGAAGTGATATCAATCTTGAAACGTGAGCCATTCAAGTTCTGCAAGCAAAAATTCTGCCAAAAACGTCGGATAATGAAACATCAGACAACCAGTAATAACACGCGCATCAATCATCATCACCCCATGCTCTACTGTGTTAAGCTATGGTAACAACCGAGATGAGTTGATGCTAGTGATGTTTCATTATCAGAACATCAGGGCAATATTTTCGCTTGCCGACACAACATACTGTCTTTATCTGAAGTTCCATCATTAACCAGCTAGAAAATGTCATGAACCCATTATGTCTTTTTTTACAATAAAATCGGTGCGTCTTTTGTGTTTTGTCCAAATGTGCTGTGACAATAAGTTAACAAGTGGAATGCGTGCGAAATCTGTTTCGAATTCGAATTCGAATTGCGCGCCAAAACGCTTCTGAGTAACAAGAAACCTTGGATAGGTTATAATAGACGACATCAGTCGTCTAATCACTATAAAATATTTCAGCTGAACAAAACTAATTGAAAACCAAATAGTTCACGTTTCAGGTAAAGACCCTTTCGAGATTCTAGTGATAATCACACACACTATTTCGCCCAGACCATGAAACATCAACTTAACTTTTGTTGCATGTTGAGAGTGGAGTTGATGTTTCAGTGATTTTCGTTTGTCAGACGTGCGTCTGTTTCGAATTCGAATTAGGCGCCAAAACGCTTCTGAGTAACAAGAATTCTTGGATACACTATATTTGACGACACCAGTCGTCTAATCACTATAAAATATTTTAGCTGAACAAAATTAATTGACAACCAAATAGTTCACGTTTCAGGTATATTATATGAGTTGGATTGTTTGATCATTCAGCAGTACGTCTGATGCTCCCCTCAATGAATAAAAAACAAAAAAGGAGTAATAACACCGATTTGAGTAAATTTTCTTCCTTGGTATTTTACATGACTATCCTGTTATTGTACACGCGGAGGACATTCTTATTATTCTATGGAACGAAACGTGACATTCATAACTGAATGAACCAATATGTACCATTCACGTTTCAAGCTGGTTAACTCAAGTTCCTCTAATCTAATGACTAATAAGTTATCAACATAACAACAAAATAATATAACAAACTGTAATTTGAGTATTTTTTAATTTTCAGCTGTTTGGTTGCTTTTTATAGTTTGACTGGGCTATTTTCATCACCATTTTTGCCGAACAAACTTAACTCATATTACTCTTGAAACGTGAACCATTTTATCCGTTTTTGTAGCGTCAGGCAAGAGTGGATAGGGAAATAACGGGTGGATTTTTTTACGAATTTCAAATGCGGTATCTTTATAAAATTTTCAAGCATTCCTTTCTCGGGGAAAAATCACACTCGGAGAAAATTGAGGTCATCCCACATTGAGGGCAGCCCGTCAGCAAGTGGTATAAATTTGTTCTTGACTAATTAGATTATTGAGCATGTGTCGCAGAGAGTTTTGAAAGTTGATTGCGTTTCTTTCATATCTGTTGAATGGAATTTAATTTTTTGATTTTGATTGAACATATTTTTACTAATTGACGTTTCATCAAACAATCTGGTATGATAACATTCTTGAAACGTGAACATTTTTGAGTCACACCATACGGCGGGATTCAGTGTGAAAACGGATGGAATTCCCCCCATTTTGATGAATTTTAGACACGGCGTTTTTTCATCACACTCAACATAATATCATCATCACAATATTATTAATGGCACACTCCATCTACAGTGAGTGAGTGAGTGAGTGAGTGAGTGAGTGAGTGAGTGAGTGAGTGAGTGAGTGAGTGAGTGAGTGAGTGAGTGAGTGAGTGAGTGAGTGAGTGAGTGAGTGAGTGAGTGAGTGAGTGAGTGAGTGAGTGAGTGAGTGAGTGAGTGAGTGAGTGAGTGAGTGAGTGAGTGAGTGAGTGAGTGAGTGAGTGAGTGAGTGAGTGAGTGAGTGAGTGAGTGAGTGAGTGAGTGAGTGAGTGAGTGAGTGAGTGAGTGAGTGAGTGAGTGAGTGAGTGAGTGAGTGAGTGAGTGAGTGAGTGAGTGAGTGAGTGAGTGAGTGAGTGAGTGAGTGAGTGAGTGAGTGAGTGAGTGAGTGAGTGAGTGAGTGAGTGAGTGAGTGAGTGAGTGAGTGAGTGAGTGAGTGAGTGAGTGAGTGAGTGAGTGAGTGAGTGAGTGAGTGAGTGAGTGAGTGAGTGAGTGAGTGAGTGAGTGAGTGAGTGAGTGAGTGAGTGAGTGAGTGAGTGAGTGAGTGAGTGAGTGAGTGAGTGAGTGAGTGAGTGAGTGAGTGAGTGAGTGAGTGAGTGAGTGAGTGAGTGAGTGAGTGAGTGAGTGAGTGAGTGAGTGAGTGAGTGAGTGAGTGAGTGAGTGAGTGAGTGAGTGAGTGAGTGAGTGAGTGAGTGAGTGAGTGAGTGAGTGAGTGAGTGAGTGAGTGAGTGAGTGAGTGAGTGAGTGAGTGAGTGAGTGAGTGAGTGAGTGAGTGAGTGAGTGAGTGAGTGAGTGAGTGAGTGAGTGAGTGAGTGAGTGAGTGAGTGAGTGAGTGAGTGAGTGAGTGAGTGAGTGAGTGAGTGAGTGAGTGAGTGAGTGAGTGAGTGAGTGAGTGAGTGAGTGAGTGAGTGAGTGAGTGAGTGAGTGAGTGAGTGAGTGAGTGAGTGAGTGAGTGAGTGAGTGAGTGAGTGAGTGAGTGAGTGAGTGTACATACAATACTATATATACGGATGTCGCGGGCGAGTTTGAGAAAACTGGAATATACGTTTCAAATATGTTATTTCTCTTAGTTACTCTTGAAAATAATTCATATCCGATTGCAACGATTCTGAACTCAGTCTCCAATTGAGTTCAATCAATCGATAATGCCACTGGAACACAATAAAACAGACTTGAGATCCAATGAATTCTGAGTTGATTATCTAAACCAAAAAAAGTTTGGGTTTTTTTTTTCTTTTTTTTAAGTTTGTTTTCAAGGTTGTTATGACTGTACTTAGCAGTTCCGGACTGTCAATTGTAGCTAACAATCATAACTCATATCATTTTGAAACGTGAACCATTTGATTACACCATCGTTAAGAGACGTTGAACAGTTTGATACTCATGGGGTTTATAAGAAAAGGATAAAATTTCTAACCCGACCAAAAGTTAGAAGAGGTAATTTCCTAAGCTATAATTGTGTGAAGCAACATATAAAAACGTTAAGTCCTCTCCAGAAAATTACCCACCACCTCTTTACCAGCGAGTTAACTTGGACATCGAAAACTGGTACAAACTTAGGATTGACTGATTATAAAAAGAAATGGAATAACTGACTAAACTATGTTGTCAACGAAATTGAGGTGGAAAACTTTATGTTTTTATTTCTTTTTCGTTTTCCTTTTTTTCTTCTTTTGCTTATTTGATTGGCAGATAACCAACAACGACAGCAAACAGTCATGATCCATACCACTTTTGAAACGTGAACCATTTGATTATACAAACGTTTTCCTACGTAATTACACTATCCGATATGTAGCCGAGTGAGGAAGGACAGCATTTCTCCGCTACCAAATTTTATAGCTAGGTCGAGGTTTCCTGTAGTCAAAAATTTGTTTTGTGGGTCGGTTCCGCACGTGTGCCAAGAATTAAGCGCAAATATCGCATGTTGTCCAAATGTTATGTGAAAAAGTATTTCTTTCTCGAAGTTTGACCCCCATATCACAGAAACTTTTGGCATTGGGTGCCTAAATTGGTGCATCTTTATGCAAAAAACTTGAAGTTCTATAACTCACGGTATAATCGGTTACAAATAAAAAACTTTTGTTCTGATAAAGTTCGTTTTTTTCCTCATAATGCAATCAAGAAAAACTCAAAGTAAAAACATTTTTAATTGGATAGAAAACATGCATTTTATATCACACTCAGTTTTCGCTCCGAGACCAGGTGCCAAAGGACGCTTTTGTCATAAGCAGCAGTGCATAAAGTTTTGCCATACCATTTTCAATGCATTATAATGTGTTTGTTTTGAGTTTCTTATTTTTCTCATGTGTAAAAATAGACGATCTCACCTCTGATCAAAAGTTTTCAACGTAAAACCATTTCTCACGTGAGTTATAGAACTTGAAAGTTTTCTTGCATAAAGATACACCGATTTAGGCACCCAATGCCAAAAGTTTCTGTGATATGGGGGTGAGAGCGCGCCAAAATCAAATTTGAATTCAAACTGCGCGCCAAAAAGTTGTTGAATAACAAGACACCATGGATAGGCTATATAGATTGAAATTTTTAGCGGTATCCAGGTGATATTACTTTAAAATGGTTGAATCGTATCTTCAGAAATATTCTCGTTCCCACTGCTTGGGCATCGACAAGTAGTACAAACTTAATCGACCGATTAAAAAAATTAATTATCTTACTAAACTGGTTATCGCGATTATGTGCTGATAACGTGTGCTTTTTTACTTTATTTCATTTCTTTTATTTAGTTTTAAATGGATTGAGTTAGCAACGTTTAATGCGAACAGCCATAATTGATAGCAATGTTGAAACGTGAACCGTTTAATCACATCATAGGGTTCACCCAACTATCCGGCCATAAATCGCGAAGAAAAAGGTTTAATTTCATATGCGACCAAATGTTAGGTGATAATTTTTCACTATATTTGAAGCAATATTGAAGCAAAACTGTCAATTCCTCTTCACAACAATCCCATCGAGTTATCTTGACTATAAAAAGTGGTACAAACTTATGTAGGATCGACTGATTGGAGAATTGCCTTTGAAAAAGCTTTCGTTGAAACAGATTTCTTCGTTAAAACATTTTTCAGTTCTTTTGCTCATTCTTCCTAGTTTTGAAAAGTCAATAAAATTTTATAATGAAGATTTGCAACAAGTGCAATATAGAATAATACCGATCGTTTAGTGGAAACCACGTTTTGTCTACTGTCTAGACTAGTGCGTAGGGCGCCAGCCTCGGAAACTGGCGGTCCAGGTTCGATATCTGACGTGAGACACGGATCCTGACGCGTTGCTCTGGGGTTTCTGCCATTGACCGTCAGTTTGTTCAACCTCTTTGGTCACATTCTGAATGGTATTAGTTTTCCCTGTCGGCTCCAGTAATGTAGAAGTCCCAATAAAAATGAAAATGAAGAAGTTCCAATGAAAATGAAAATGAAGAAGTTCCAATAAAAATGAAAATGAAGAAGTCCCAATGAAAATGAAAATGAAGAAGTCCCAATAAAAATGAAAATGACGTAGTAGCATTCGTTGATCTCATGAAATGGCT
This sequence comes from Daptonema setosum, assembly GCA_964036265.1. Lineage (NCBI taxonomy): Eukaryota > Metazoa > Nematoda > Chromadorea > Monhysterida > Xyalidae > Daptonema > Daptonema setosum. The sequence continues at coordinate 26,706,164 of OZ038444.1, forward strand.
GGATTTTGATGGTTTTCAAGCTTTTTTTTTTTTTTTTAACTTCATTCACACAATAGTGGGATGGTCAAAGTTGACCGGAATGATGTATATCAATGGTTATATAATATTAGTGTCAAGTGGTCATTTGCCTCTAACTGCAAGATAGTTAGTGACATCACGGTTTATGTGTAGAAAAATGTATTTCACATAATATCAAAAATATAACATAGTTTATAGTGGAAGTGACAGATTACACGTTAATAAAGTCAATTGACGGAAGATTATGGGATAAACTTTCTAGAATTTCATTTTTAAATCTTTTCTGTAGGTATTCCTTGAACATTTTGTGGGAACCAAGGTCAAATGTTTCATCGGGCAATTTGTTCCATAAATCTATAATTCGTACACTCCAGAAGTTAAGGCGTCGGGTAGTTTTTGCCACTGGTTTTCTCAACTTGAATCTATTGTTTCGTCTCAAGCGGCTATCTGGTGATAAATCAAAAAATGTGGTTTTGTCGATATTGGTATAATAGTCTGTCATTACTTTATAAGCAATTACCAGATCATTAACTGTGCGGCGGAATAATAAACTTTCTAGTGATAAGATGTTCATCCTTTCATGATAGGCAGTATCAAATAAATTTCCAGTTAATTTGGTCAATCGTCTCTGTGGCCTTTCAATAGATTTAACTTGATGTATGGTACCGATGTTCCATATTGGGCTTGCATATTCAAGTATGGGTCTGACGTAGAGTTTATGCATGTGTTTTCTAAACGCATATGTTTTATTATTAAAACAGTTTCTGATGCAACTCGATTTAACACTTGCAGAGCGAGTGATTTTAAGGATGTGTTGGTCAAATGACAATCGACTGTCAATAAGGACACCTAGGTCTCGACATGTAACGTTTGATGGTAATTCAATACCATTCAAGAAATATATGTGATTCAAATCATTTTTGTTTCCCAAAGGTTGAATCATGCATTTGCTTGCAGATAAGCTTAGCTCATTGCGGAATAGCCAATTTGATAGGTTATTTATGTCCGATTGAAACTCATTTATGTCATTCAATTGTTTGATTTCTTTATAAATCTTTATATCATCTGCAAACATAACTATTTTTGAATGTTGAATCGCTGAGGGAAGTTCATTTATGAACATAACGAACAAAAATGGAGACAGTACAGCTCCTTGAGGCACACCAGAGAACGCTGTCCTTTTGTTCGACACAGTATCATTGACTTTAACAGCATGTGTGCGATCAGAAAGAAAAGATTGAATCCACCGTATAATAGCTGTGTTTATGTTTGTTTCCATCAATTTTTTTATGAGTTGTGCATGACATACCGTGTCAAATGCTTTGTTTATGTCAGCATACAACACATGTACTGCAGATTTTCTGTCTAGGTATGTTGTATAATCATTCAAGCACGTTAACAGTTGAATTTCTGTAGATCTTTTAGGGACGAATCCAAATTGTTTGTCTGAGAAAATGTTGTGTTCAATGCAATGGTTATTGAGGTGAAAACGAAGTACTTTCTCCATAACTTTGGAGCATGTGCATGTTAAACTTATCGGTCTATGATTACTTACATTTGCGTTATTGGGTTTTTTCCTAACCGCTACAATTATAGAGTGTTTCCAGTCTGTCGGACATACACCCGTTCGCATTGATTCTTTGAAGATTGCAGTTAAAGGCTGAGCCATTTGTGCTGCTGTTTTCTTTAGTAAAATATAGGATATACCATCATGGCTCATAGACGATTTGCAAGGCAGTGACAACAGGGTTTGAAACACCACGTTATCACGAAAGATAGAACATGCGTGTTCAATGTCTTTGTCATCAATATTATTTATCGTTGGTTGAGTGAATGGGTAAGTGAGTGAGTGAGTGAGTGAGTGAGTGAGTGAGTGAGTGAGTGAGTGACTTTATCTGATGTGGATTGCACTACATATTTTGCGATGAGGTAAAGATTGGAAACCACCGTGAATTTCATAATTCGAATCCATTATGTACCATCATTGAAACGTGATAACTAATGATTTGTTTGTCATTTATTACCATATTACACTGGCTAAGATTCCTAAGGATGTCTTTATATAGCTTGGTCAACAACAACAACAACAACAACAACAACAACAACAACAACATTATCAACATGTTTCACTGTGATCTCAAAGATTATACTGTAGATGTGTTTGCGAACGTAGACTAGAAATGTCCAGACTCATTGATTGACTGACTGACTGTCTGACTGACTGACTGACTGACTGTCTGACTGACTGACTGACTGACTGACTGACTGACTGACTGACTGACTGACTGACTGACTGACTGACTGACTGACTGACTGATGAACGCTTAGCTCTGCTTTACGAACATAAAGACATATTTATTTTTAATATAACATAACAAAGACATATGCAACACCGTCATCCTCAATAAAGAGGCTACATGTACAGGGTGTCTCACTTAAAAGTCGGCATTTGTTTTTTGCCAAACTTTTGTATTGTTTCAATGATTTTCAAAAATTTTCAATATTTTTTTGTGAAAACGCTTGAATTTTCGGAATCCGTTGAGCACTGGAAAAGTTATACAGGAAACAAACCGGACTTTTAAGCGGGACACCCTGTATAAACGCTCTTCAAAGATGTACAAACTAGCACATGGGGCGAAAATCTGGAAAGCAGAAAAACTTGCAATAAAACCATTGAAATATTTCGAAAGCTTATTTCAGAACACCATGTGACTAGAGTTTGTGTTCTTGAACCCCTTGTTATCGTCATAAAATCTTTTAGTTTGTAGATCTAGGGGAAAGCTCATATCGGCCAGAGATTTACAAACCGAAATGTGGTAAAAAGCATTCTCAATTAATTAGGTTACTGAATTTGAATGAGCGCCATTATAGGATTTTAGTAAAACTTTTCCATAATCCATGCATGCGTGTCGGTTAATAAAATAAATGAATGGTCATAATTGATTTAGAAAATTATGAGAAAATTATTATATCTCGGAAAAAATATTTCGTAATATTTCAAATTTAATATCTTATTTTCGGAAATTTCGGCATTTTCAGGTCATGCCGAACTCTGGTCATTATTGACGATGAAGTATGATCGGGGTTACGGTATTACTGAAGTTGTTCGTTTTCGCTTCGTATAATTTCGATTTCGTTTCGGTTAGTCAACTAGTCTGCCAGTCAGTCAGTCAGTCAGTCAGTCAGTCAGTCAGTCAGTCAGTCAGTCAGTCAGTCAGTCAGTCAGTCAGTCAGTCAGTCAGTCAGTCAGTCAGTCAGTCAGTCAGTCAGTCAGTCAGTCAGTCAGTCAGTCAGTCAGTCAGTCAGTCCGTCAGTCAGTCAGTCAGTCAGTCAGTCAGTCAGTCAGTCAGTCAGTCAGTCAGTCAGTCAGTCAGTCAGTCAGTCAGTCAGTCAGTCAGTCAGTCAGTCTGCTAAATCTAATTATGTTCATTCAAAGTTTCGCTTGGCTTGAGGTAAAGCAATGCATTTAAAAAAGCTCAACCAACGCTTAGATTTTCCACTATTCGGTACGGTCATATAAAATGATTCAAACACAACAAAACCTGTTCACGTTTCACAGTTGATATAAGTAAGATTCCGTATGTCTTTCAGTTAATCCACGTATCTCATCATGTGTAGATAAAAACTATATAAATTAAAAGGGGTAAACTACATGTCTATTTGTAACAGTGATTCAATTGCCATTAATATAATATTAATTTAAATACTATGGTTTAAATGTTTTTATTATTATTTCTGATTAATTATTATAAAAGGAAAATTGTTATAATAATTTTTTAGGCCCGTCCCTTCTTCGGTGATGTCACATATAGTCATGTTGAGCTCAATGAAATACTGGTTAGCTACTTGATAATCTAAAGTCCGTTTGTTGTTTCGGCAAGCAAAAATGTTGCCCAAAACGTGTGATAATGAAACATCAGACAACCAATGTTAATACACACATCAATAATCATCACCCCATGCTATGCTGCGTTAAACTATGGTGTCAACCGAGTTGAGTTGAGGCTAGTCATGTTTCATTATCACACGTTTTGGGCAACATTTTTGCTTGCAGAAACAACTTACGGGCTGGGCTTTCTGTATATCGTTATTTTGTTTGATTGTTTTTTTAAGTTCTTATTTTTATTCTTATATTTAAAGGTGTTATGCTTCAAAAAGCTAGATACCTGTAGGTTAATCATATTTTTTTTTCATGCAATGTGCTGCAATTTCACTGTGAATTTTGTTGGACAAATGCCGCAATGAACAGTGCAGAAATTCTGTGAACAATGCCTAGGGTAGGGTGCTTTCAGAGTTCAAATGAAAAGTAAAAAGAAAAGTGCAATGGAAAGTAAAAACTGTAAACCTATAGTCATTTTGTTCTTGAATTATTTTTTCGGTGAATAGGGTGTACAGGTTTTACTTCCCTTTATACTTCCCTTTGGACTTTGAAAGCATGCATACGGTTGACTGTTGTTCAAAAA
>OZ038444.1:26713344-26720844 GCA_964036265.1 Daptonema setosum
CATGAATATTTCAAACAGGTTTCAAAAAGTTTTATTCACAACCGAAAACGTCTAATTATATCCAGAGGAAAGACTAAATCTGTGTTTTTACAAATAAATGATATTAGTGAATAGTAGAACAGCTAATAATTTGGTGGAGTTTATGTAGAATTTCAATGATTTTGATGATTACTTGATTTGATACTGTTTATAATATTATATATATCTTTTATAACTAATTATTCCCGTTGAAAGTTTTCTCATTAGTGTTTTATTTGCTCAACTATTTTTCTATTTTAACAACCTACCTAGTGTGAGATGTTTGTACTGTTTGATTTTCTTCCCCTCTACAACCATTATGAAATATACAGATTTTTTGTGCATTATAAATTGCAATGTGTATTAAATATATCATGACATTCTGCCTTTATTCATACAGCTTTCTTGTTGTTAGGCAATAATCCTTTCATTATATTTGTTGACAAAATAAAATTATCTACTTGGAGGTGCTCGGATCAAGTATATTTTTAACAAACGGCATAAAACAACTCACTCTTGCTTATATGCGGTTTCGAAACGTATATTTTTCCGCACGATGAAAGTCCTCTGAATATCTGAATCTGAATCTTCGCCTATGAAAAATCTTTTTTCCGGGGCTTTCATTGTTTTTACTAAAATTACTGTAACTACACATAATAGCGAACAATCATATTCAACGAGGAATATAGTTATTTCTTTTAGGATAATAAAAGTATAGCCTGATCGTAAACGGACAAGTTCTGACTTTGTTTTTTCGATAAGACTTTTCCGCACCAGGGGATGAAACATCTAAGTAAATGTAAAACTTTTATGCATCAGGGAAATATTTTTGGCGCCAATTCAAAATGGCGCTTTGAGAATTCATGAAGATTAACGACCCTTGCATAGATACTCGATCATATATATTTTTTATAGTCGAAATATTAGAATTTATATCCGTGGTTCATCAAACGCAAGAGCAAGCGAGAAAAAAAAGATTTTGACGTGGTAGTGATTTAATTCATAAAATTAATTTTGGCGCTTGGGCAAAAATTTAGCTGATCAAAGTGATACAATAACTGTTTTGACTCATATGCGAGTAAATGAATAAACTCAAATAAAAATAATTTCAAACTAGTGATAATGATCGACCTTATCTACAGTAGTGACGGATTATAATTTTCCACTCGGTTTTATTATTATATTCCTTCATAACCGTGGTTCATCTGCTAGATTACGGTACTCACCAATCCTGATAATTGTATTTATTTTTACCAAAAATTACTGGAACATGAAATTTTTTAGAGCCGTGTTTTGAAAAAAAACTAATTTGAAAGTAGTAGTGTTAGTTCATCAATGTCCCGCTGGTCCGTTTACGATCAGGCTATATACTAAATTTATGAGTAAAAAATACGGTATAACCCACAAAGAGGAATTTTTCCCGAAGAAATGGCACTAAATAATCACACAGTCAGCTGAACCTGGCCTTGAAACAAACAATGACTTGGGTTTTAACCTTTTAAGTTATCATGTTATTACGTTAAAACTTGTTTCTATAAACCTGATGTCACTAGCGGACGAGAAGGGGAGGGAAAAGTGGGATCCCCGCTCCCTTCATGTTTCTCCAAAGAGTGGAATTTGCTCCCCAAGGTGCAGAAAAATGAACTGAAAACTTCCGATTCCCCTCTCTTTGGACATATTCCCGACCTTTTGGAAGATTAGCTTTTCCGTCAGTGTCTGAAAGTATAATACATGTAACGCGTTCGTGTTTTTCCTACAGTATACAAACACATCTGCTACACCTATAGGCCTCATGATTGATTATAAGAAATGGTTTAAAACTGTGAGAACCCATGTTATCGCCAGAACCAGATTCTCAAGTCCAGAACCGGATTCTCAAGTAATAAATTTTCTGTGCCACGTTTTACCCACTTACTGGATCGTTGTCACTGGATCGTTGTCACCGGATCGTTGTCACTCGATCGTTGTCACTGGATCGTTGTCACTCGATCGTTGTCACTGGACCGTTGTCACTGTATCGCTGTTACTCGATCGTTGTCACTGGATCGTTGTCACTCGATCGTTGTCACTCGATCGTTGTCACCGGATCGTTGTCACTCGATCGTTGTCACTGGATCGTTGTCACTCGATCGTTGTCACTGGACCGTTGTCACTGGATCGTTGTCACTGGATCGTTGTCACTGGATCGTTGTCACTGGATCGTTGTCACTGGATCGTTGTCACTCGATTGTTGTCACTGGATCGTTGTCACTCGATCGTTGTCACTGGATCGTTGTCACTGGATCGTTGTCACTGGATCGTTGTCACCGGATCGTTGTCACTCGATCGTTGTCACTGGATCGTTGTCACTCGATCGTTGTCACTGGACCGTTGTCACTAGATCGTTGTCACTCGATCGTTGTCACTGGACCGTTGTCACTGGATCGTTGTCACTCGATTGTTGTCACTGGATCGTTGTCACTGGTTCGTTGTCACTCGATTGTTGTCACTGGATCGTTGTCACTGGATCGTTGTCACCGGATCGTTGTCACTCGATCGTTGTCACTGGATCGTTGTCACTCGATTGTTGTCACTGGATCGTTGTCACTGGATCGTTGTCAATGGATCGTTGTCACCGGATCGTTGTCACTCGATCGTTGTCACTGGATCGTTGTCACTCGATCGTTGTCACTGGACCGTTGTCACTGTATCGCTGTTACTCGATCGTTGTCACTGGATCGTTGTCACTCGATCGTTGTCACTCGATCGTTGTCACCGGATCGTTGTCACTCGATCGTTGTCACTGGATCGTTGTCACTCGATCGTTGTCACTGGACCGTTGTCACTGGATCGTTGTCACTGGATCGTTGTCACTGGATCGTTGTCACTGGATCGTTGTCACTCGATCGTTGTCACTCGATCGTTGTCACTGGATCGTTGTCACTCGATCGTTGTCACTCGATCGTTGTCACCGGATCGTTGTCACTGGATCGTTGTCACTGGATCGTTGTCACTGGATCGTTGTCACTGGATCGTTGTCACTGGATCGTTGTCACTGGATCGTTGTCACTAGATCGTTGTCACTCGATCGTTGTCACTGGATCGTTGTCACTCGATCGTTGTCACTGGACCGTTGTCACTGGATCGTTGTCACTCGATTGTTGTCACTGGATCGTTGTCACTGGTTCGTTGTCACTCGATTGTTGTCACTGGATCGTTGTCACTCGAACGTTGTCACTGGATCTTTGTCACTAGATCGTTGTCACTGGATCGTTGTCACTGGATCGTTGTCACTGGATCGTTGTCACTGGATCGTTGTCACCGGATCGTTGTCACTCGATCGTTGTCACTGGATCGTTGTCACTCGATCGTTGTCACTGGATCGTTGTCACTGGATCGTTGTCACTGGATCGTTGTCACCGGATCGTTGTCACTCGATCGTTGTCACTGGATCGTTGTCACTCGATCGTTGTCACTGGACCGTTGTCACTAGATCGTTGTCACTCGATCGTTGTCACTGGACCGTTGTCACTGGATCGTTGTCACTCGATTGTTGTCACTGGATCGTTGTCACTCGATCGTTGTCACTCGATCGTTGTCACCGGAACGTTGTCACTCGATCGTTGTCACTGGATCGTTGTCACTCGATCGTTGTCACTGGACCGTTGTCACTGGATCGTTGTCACTGGATCGTTGTCACTGGATCGTTGTCACTGGATCGTTGTCACTGGATCGTTGTCACTCGATCGTTGTCACTGGATCGTTGTCACTCGATCGTTGTCACTCGATCGTTGTCACCGGATCGTTGTCACTGGATCGTTGTCACTGGATCGTTGTCACTGGATCGTTGTCACTGGATCGTTGTCACTGGATCGTTGTCACTGGATCGTTGTCACTAGATCGTTGTCACTCGATCGTTGTCACTGGATCGTTGTCACTCGATCGTTGTCACTGGACCGTTGTCACTGGATCGTTGTCACTCGATTGTTGTCACTGGATCGTTGTCACTGGTTCGTTGTCACTCGATTGTTGTCACTGGATCGTTGTCACTCGATCGTTGTCACTGGATCGTTGTCACTCGATCGTTGTCACTCGATCGTTGTCACCGGATCGTTGTCACTGGATCGTTGTCACCGGATCGTTGTCACTGGATCGTTGTCACTGGATCGTTGTCACTGGATCGTTGTCACTCGATTGTTGTCACTGGATCGTTGTCACTCGAACGTTGTCACTGGATCGTTGCCACTCGATCGTTGTCACTGGATCGTTGTCACTGGATCGTTGTCACTCGATTGTTGTCACTGGATCGTTGTCACTCGATCGTTGTCACTGGATCGTTGTCACTCAAAAAGAAGCAACAAAAGAAGCACCAGAAGAAGCACCAAACGAAGCACGAAAAGAAGCACAAAAAGAAGCACCAGAAGAAGCACCAAACGAAGCACGAAAAGAAGCACAAAAAGAAGCATTTTGAAATATTGAAAAATAGAAAGATTGACAGATTGAAAGATTGAAAGATTGAAAAATTGAAAGATTGAAAGATTGAAAGATTGTAAAACTGAAAGATTGAAAGATTAAAAGATTGGAAGATTGAAAGATTGAAAGCACGAAAAGAAGCACCAAAAGAAGCACAAACAGAAGCAACAATAGAAGCACTTTAAAAGATTGAAAGATTGAAGGATTGAAAGATTGAAAGATTTAAAGATTGAAAGATTGAAAGATTGAAAGATTGAAAGATTGTAAAATTAAAAGATTGAAAGATTGAAAGATTGTAAAATTGAAAGATTGCAAAAGTGAAAGATTGAAAGATTTAAAGATTGAAAGAAGCACCAAAAGAAGCATCAGAAGAAGCACCAAAAGAAGCACCAAAAGAAGCACTTTGAAAGATTGAAAAATTGAAAGATTGAAAGATTGAAAGATTGATAGATTGAAAGATTGAAAGATTGAAAGATTGCAAAATTGAAAGATTGAAAAAAACTGAAAGATTGGAAAATTGAAAGATTGAGAGATTGAAAGATTGAAATATTGAAAGAATGAAAGATTGAAAGATTGAAAGATTGAAAGATTGAAAGATTGGAAGATTGAAAGATTGAGAGCACGAAAAGAAGCACAAAAAGAAGCAACAAAAGAAGCACTTTGAAAGATTGAAAGGTTGAAGGATTGAAAGATTGAAAGATTGAAAGATTGAAAGATTGAAAGATTGGAAGCACAAAAAAGCACCAAAAAAGCACAAAAAAGCACCAATCTGTCAATCTTTCAATCTTTCGATCTTCCAATCTTTCAATTTTTCGATCTTTCAATTTTACAATCTTTCAATCTTTCAATCTTTCAAATTTTCAATCTTCCAATCTTGCAATCTGTCAATCTTTATATTTTTCAATATTTCAAAATGCTTCTTTTTGTGCTTCTTTTCGTGCTTCGTTTGGTGCTTCTTCTGGTGCTTCTTTTGTTGCTTCTTTTTGTGCTTCTTTTGGTGCTTCTTTTTGTGCTTTCGATCTTTCAATCTTTCAATCTTTCGATCTGTCGATTTTCCAATCTTTCGGTTTTTCGATCTTTCAATTTTGCAATCTTTCAATCTTTCAATCTTTCAATCTTTCAATCTTTCGATCTTTCAAATTTTCAATCTTTCAAAGTGCTTCTTCTGGTGCTTCTTTTGGTGCTTCTTTCAATCTTTCAATCTTTCAATCTTTCAATTTTGCAATCTTTCAATCTTTCAATCTCTCAATCTTTCAATCTTTCGATCTTTCAATTTTTCAATATTTCGGAGTGCTTCTTTTTGTGTTTCTTTTTGTGCTTCGTTTGGTGCTTCTTCTGGTGCTTCTTTTGTTGCTTCTTTTTGTGCTTCTTTTTGTGCTTCTTTTGGTGCTTCTTTTTGTGCTTTCAATCTTTCAATCTTTCAATCTTTCAATCTTTCAATTTTTCAATCTTTCAATTTTTCAATCTTTCAATCTTTCAATCTTTCAAAGTGCTTTTTTTGTTGCTTCTTTTTGTGCTTCTTTTGGTGCTTCTTTTTGTGCTTTCATATTGAAAAATTGAAAGATTGAATGATTGAAAGATTGAGAGATTGAAAGATTGAGAGATTGCAAAATTGATCTTCCAATCTTTTAATCTTTCAATCTTTCAATTTTACAATCTTTCAATCTTTCAATCTTTCAATTTTTCAATCTGATTGAAAGATTGTAAAACTGAAAGATTGAAAGATTAAAAGATTGGTGACAGATTGACAGATTGAAAGATTGAAAGATTGAAAAATTGAAAGATTGAAAGATTGAAAGATTGTAAAATTGACTGGTGCTTCTTTTGTTGCTTCTTTTTGTGCTTCTTTTTGTGCTTCTCTTGGTGCTTCTTTTTGTGCTTTCAATCTTTCAATCTTTCAATCTTTCAATCTTTCAACTTTACAATCTTTCAATCTTTCAATTCTTTCAGATTCCTTCTAATTAACCCAACTAACAACTTACTTAAAAATCAGTAACTCACTCAAAAAATCAACATCCTTGCTCGAAAAGTATTTTACTACCAATTACTGTGCCACTCAATCATAACCAACAACGCGACTAATACAATGCCAGAAAAAATTGTTTTATTTCTGTTGAATGAGTCAAAAAGCTCCCCGTCTGTGCACGTGCGCCAAATGTACTATTGTGCACTTTTATAAATTCTGCATCGCTTTGAAACATGAATGTTCGAATAGCGTTGCACTTTCAATGGATGTCGTTACCCCGCTGTTTGGCCAGAGTTCCGCCTTATTTATCTGATGGCTTTCATAATTAATATTTATATTCATAATTTATATTTATATTTATATTTACATGAAGCTGTCTTTAGCAACTGTCAATGAAATTTGATAGAAATATAAAGATGTACAGTACAGATTTACTGTACATGTAAGTTACCGTCTGCTTAATGCTGATTGTCTTGCGTAAATGGAGTTGATGTATTGCTGGAAATGTATAGGCTTTTAACCTTTTATTATTGTTCTGGTGAGCATTTAAGCATTTGAAATTGTTAAATGCACTTACGTACAGGGCGGCTAAAAACATGGCACTTTTGAACAGACATGGCGAAATTTGTAGAAAAGCTATGCCAATGCGGTATAGCGCCTTCGATTAAGGCACTGTTTACAAAATGTTACTGCTGCTGCTGCTGTAAACTTCCGAACTAAATAATTTCGATGATTCTTCGAGTCAAATGTGCTTAATCGAATCCCCATTGTCATATCTTGTAATAGCTTCTTCCCAACTTTCACAATATCTGTTCAAAAGTGCCACATTTTTTAGCCACCCTGTATGTATATTTAGTTATGCATATAATGCATGTAAAGAATATATTTTGCTAAAATTCTCGTTAATTGACTTTTGTACTGTTGGATTGTTAGACTATTAGTTCGGCTATCTGAACTACATACGTACATGGATAAATGAGCTGTATAACTTTTTGTTTTTTTTTATTTTTGCTATTGAAGATGTCCCAGTGAAAAATGCATTGCTATGATATAATATTTGACAG
>OZ038444.1:26725844-26740779 GCA_964036265.1 Daptonema setosum
AAAATCTGAAATACCCATTTTTCACCACAACAACAAGTACGACAACGTTTGTTGAACTTAGAAAAGCGTACGGCCCTGAGGCACTGGGGCGCGGGGGGATAGCAGTTTACAAGCCCTTTTACCTACTTATCAAGGAACAAAAAACATACTAAACCGTTGCCTTTTTCCAGATTTTCAGCCCTCTATTATTTGAAAATTCGGAGTTTCATTGTATAATAACACGTGGAGCTGGAGCATTTCAATTGGTTCACGGTTTACCACACTGGCGGACAAGCCAAATCTCCAAAGAGAGGAGAATCTTTCCTAAGAGGGGGAAGTTGGCGGAAATAAGACTATCATATTTACACCTTGAGGAACGAACAGTCCTTTTTAAAATTGGGGGATTACAATTTTTTTAAGGATGGGGGAATTACAATTTTCCCGCCCATTCTCGTCTGCTAGAGGTTTACCAGTCTGCCTGTTCGCTCGATGACATTTGAATGAGAACAGAAGAGAGCATGCAAACAACTTAAAGGTTCTTTTTATTTATTGAAGTAGTTTTTTCTATTCTGAGTGTAGGGGAACGGTATCAACCAGTCAAACTGACTAACCCGAATTGATAGCAAGTCTGAAACGTGAACCGATTAATATTAGTGGATTGTTCATTGGCCGACACAATGAAGTCAATAATACTACTTATAATAATGTTACGGAAATTTGGTTTATCTCGTAAGAGCAAATCTGTTTTTCATTGTTTTTGTTTGATTTCATAGTTTCATGCACGTTTTCAGCGTCTTATAATTCTTGCTTTTAACAGCCAGCTGTGCGTTTTTAAGGCACACGACACATTGCAATGGTTCACGTTTCAAACTTGCTATTCAGCCATTGCAATTTGAATACTTGCAAAAGTAAAAAAAATTTCAGAATACGCTTCGGTTTTTGATATAAGTTCTGACAGTGGTTTGCAGAAAAGTTTGACATGTGATTGAGTCAATAAACCTGACTGTCAAGAATCTGATCGTTCACGTTTCAAAAAATTATATATAAACTTGTTTATGGTAATTTTGACTAATCTTTGACGAAGTCCATCATCAAAAACGTAAAAAATTTTAGAACAAGGCGTGAAAGCCAAATACCAATGACCAAATAAACAAAATTGTGTGAATGCTTCAATCAACTCCATCTTATTGTGTTCACACGACTACTCATGACTTTCAAACCACACGACTTCAATCATCATATTGGATAGGGGTGACTTAAGCCCACCGAAAATCATGTCACCGAATTTAAGTCACCGAAATTCAATCCCAACGTAATTCAACTTACCGAATGGTGAACTGACCGAATGGTTTTCGACTGACCGACACAAGTTTTTTTTCACAGAGGGTCAGAGAAATAATGCGTTTTTTCAGTTCAGTCTAAGGTTCCCAGCGTGCATTTTCACATTTACCACGTCAAAGGTTATGTAGCATGTATAAAATTCATTATCTGGAACATTTTTTTCAGCGTTCAGAGGTTATTAGTAAATTTTTTGTTTGATTCAGTAAATAAAAATATCAAGGCTTGCCGACCTGAAATTAGTTCATAAAAGCATTGAAACGTGAACTATGTATTTAATTAATTACGTTGCACCCGTTTGCCGACCACAGTCGGTTGACAGCATACTTAGGGTTTTATGGTTCTCAAAAAAAGTTTTAACCCTTTGTTTCTGCCTTGATGATAATAGGGTAGACAGTTAACTAATATGTATCCTTCATTCTTGATTTGTGAGACAAGCCATGTGAAATTCCAGTTAATTCACATTCAAAATTGATATCAATTTGCTATATAGTGTTTTTTGGTCAATCTGACGGTGCATGTTGCTATTCAATAAAAAACCAATCAAACCAAAAAAAAATCTTTACACAAAGATGAAAAAAACAAAGGTTAGAGTTTTGTTATGTCACAAGTTCATTCATCATGCAAATTGACTAAGATGCCCACATAATCGACTAGTAATTTGTTTGGAAATATTTGTAACTTTGCGATACGTTTCGTTTCGACATTTAGTCCTGTCTCTTGTTCTGAAAAACTTCGGAACGCAACAAAAATTTACAACTAAAAAGCACCCTCAGTCAGTCGATCCCAAACATATACCACTTTTACCCGGAACCGGTTTTAAACGAAATATGTGGAATAAATAGACAGCCAATAATGTAGATTTCTCTTTGGTAACTTTTACTATGAAAAGTTATACAAGGAAGAATTAAGATCTTGATGCTAAGCTGTTTAACTCTTTTAATTTCAAAAAAATCTATTATTTTACGGAACGATAAAAATGAAAATGAATGTAATCCAATGATAAGTTGAAACATGAACTGATGATTGATGATCACAATTTATGAGCGACATCGTATTTTCAAATGATTGGGAGACTATAGTCGAATGTCCGCTGTTGCTGTAAAACTGCCGTGAATGAAATTAACCAGAATTCCTTTCAGAAATACGCATTGCTGATTGTTTTTATTGCCAAAAGTGTTTTTCAGGGAATAGAAAAACTTTTCAACAAAAAAATCATCGAAAATGACAGTTCATGTTTCGAAAGCACTATATGAGAATTAGCGGTGGCAATTTTGATCAATAATAGCCATCCTTTAGGTCCAATAAAAATCATTTAAAACTTCACAATTCCAGTTTTTGACTAGATTTTTTCAAACTTGATATCAAGCCAAAACTGCCTCGAGTTTCAGATTTGCTTCGATGTTGATAAACTAACGAACAAAATTTTAACTGACAGACTTACTGACATACTGACTGACAGACTGTCTGACTGACTGACTGACTGACTGACTGACTGACTGACTGACTGACTGACTGACTGACTGACTGAGTGACTGACTGAGTGACTTACAGACTGACAAACAGATGTTGATTAGGTTTCGCGGGCTCCTGTTTACGTTTTTAAGTCCGTCTTTTATGTGTATTATTGCATGCTGCACTAAAATTCGAGGCTAAAGTTGTTTTGCCCTCCAATTCAGTAAGTTAGTATTAGTGAGTGGTACATATTTGATTTATAGCATGCGAACGACTTGAAATAGAATAGTTTGTTGTGTTAATTGATTGAATGGCATTTTGGTTTCTTTTTCAAGTTATCTTTGGGTGGTTTCATTTGTTGAGTTATACTCTGATGGCATCAAACATTTTAGCTAACCGAAACTATAATAAGCTAACGTGAAACGTGAACTACTCGGTGTTCGCTTGTGGTTGGAATTAATTTCCCACACGTTCAATTTGGTATTGCACTGACTAAACTAAAAAAATTAATCTACAGGAATGATGATATATTTGAAGACTATTCACCGCAAAAAATTAATCCCTGATACGTGAGCAAATCACTCACTCTTTTCATTTATCCACTCACTCCCTTTTTTATTCAGTAAGGTAACAGTAAATGGTATTTGATTGAATATCTTGCAAACGACTCGTTGTGGAATTCATTGAAATGACTTCTTTGGAAATTGCTTGGTAAGGCATCAAAAATTTTAGCTAACCGGAACTCTCTGTAGCTAGCGTGAAACGTGAACAACGCGGGAGGTGTTCGTTTGTGGTTCGAATAAAATTCCCGCCCGTCCAATTCGGTATTGCACTGATTAAACTTATCAAACTGATGTTTTTTTCGATTTTTAACTCAGTAAGGTAACAGTGAATGGTATTTGATTGATAATCTTGCAAACGACTTGTTGTGGAATTCATTGAAATGACTTTTTCATGCTTGTGTTTTCTTGGGTGGTTTTCTTTGGAAGTGATTTGAGAAGGAACCAAAAACTTTAGCTAACCGGAACTCTTTATAGCTAGCGTGAAACGTGAACAACGCGGGAGTTGTTCGTTAGTGGTTCGATTGCTTGCTAACGACTTGATGTGGTGATTCATAAAAATGGCTTTTTTATTTTTGTGTTATCTTGGGGTGGTTTCGAAAGGTTAAATTGATATTGAATATTTTAACTAACCAAAACTATTCGTAGCTAGCGTGAAACGTGAACAACGCGGGAGGTGTTCGTTAGTGGTTGGAATCAACTTCCAACCCGTCCAATTCGGTATTGCACTGATTAAACTAAATAAATTAAAGCGCAGCAAATGATGATGTTTGATTTAGATTTTTTTTGTTTTAGAAACTATTCCTTCAAAAAGTTTGCAAGATAACAATAAATTATAGTTTTACTCTTCTAAAGTTTTTACTTTTTTTAATCGCACTAATACCATATCAGAATGGTGTTTTCGTAGTGGCCAGAGAGTTGAATAAACTGACGGGCAATGGAAGAAATCCCTAAGCAACGCGTCAGGATCTGTGTCTCAAGTCGGGTTTCGAACTTTGGACCGCCGGTTTTCGAGGCCGGCGCCCTACGCACTAGACTAGACAGGCGACAAAGGGTTGTAATATATTAGTATGTTCATTTAATTTTTATAACTGATAACTTTTAATCATTCCGAAATGATTTAGGAATAATAAAGTTTTTTGTTATGTTTCGGATTCACTTTGGTATATGTAAAGTGTATATGCATAGCACTTTTCTGTCAGGAACAACACAAAATGAAGAAACTTTTAATAAAAAGGAATGCTGAAACATGAGCTGATTGATCATTACAATTCATGAGCGACATAGAATTTTTAAGAGATTTTAATCGCTTAATGAGATGTTATAATAGTTTCTTCAGACTCTTGTAAAATTAGGTAAAACGTAAATTTTCACACCAGGATAAGACCAGCTGAACATGATGATGAACAACTTTTTTGAGATTGAACATAGGACATTAGATCGGAAAATAATCTCGCAGCAAGGTCCATATGATGAAACGTGAAATGAAAGTGACTTTGTTGTTAATAATGTTAATGAATTCAGCATGCTGTGTTCGTGAACATATGATGCTGTAGTACTGCTCACGTTTCAAATGTGCCGAGCATTCTTGGAAGACTTTTAGACAGTCCGTTACATAAATCTTCATATCTCGTTAATCGTTAAACAACCATTAGGCCAGATGTTTCAATGGTTTGTCCCGCTTCTGCCTGTTCTATAGGTTCGGACTAACCTACAAACATTTGCATACTTATTTTCTTTCTTCTTTAGGGTCTTGATTTAACTGATGAGATCACAAGACCACTACTTCTACATTGGCGTCTTAATTTATGATCGAAACGTCCGTCAATTTTACAAAAACATTTTTTGTGTGCGCTCTTTGCACATGAGAATAAATCGTTGAATTATGTTAAACCTAAATATTACATATGTATATTAATGATCTAAACTACTGTACATATGTTTAAGATTTAATAAAAACAAATTGTGGTCCCGTCACAAAGTTTCTAAAAAAGTTGGCAGAAAAGCTATTTTTGTGACTGTTTGATATTTTTGAATGTACACATTAAACGTAACCGATTATATTTTTATTTATATATTTCCTGAAACTTGAAACATTAGTGTACTTTTGTGTGTGTTATGATTAAGAGTCGTATTGATGGGTTTCAGAAAGTTCTAGCCCAATTCTGGTGCACCCGACAGATCGATTGACAGATTGACTGATGAAAGTCGATGGGGTGTGCAAAACGATCCACCATCTTTTCTTCATTTTCTTATAAATTTATGGTCCTGTGAGATGTGAGACGAAACACACAAGTTATCGTTTCGTTCACGTTTCAAGATTGATATTGACATGGTTTGGTTCAGCGGAGTTGACAATAGTATTTCCTGTCGCTCAAAAACATCAACTATAAACAAAGTCTGAATCAAGAAACGATAAAACCCTGAATAAACTAAGAACAAAAGTTTGTAGACGGTCTTAGTATAAAATCGCTCTTCAATTGAGCATAATAGGAATCGATGTTCCCGACTTCTTGAGCGTTAAAAAGATGTGGGGAAACATTCTGGCATGCACAGACAAGCAAGAAATATAAACAATACGTTGGAAATTCATACTTTTTCTATTTCTGTCGTTCGATTTTATAAACGGTAAATGATAATATGTAATGGTCAAATGACAGCTGTAGAGCATTATCAACTGATCAGCAGACTAAATTCCTAAAATTTCGCTATTTTCTTTTTTTACTATCCCATGCTTCATTGAAACATGAATGAGATCAATGGACCTTCCTAATAGAAGAAAACCACACCCGGAAAGTCTTCAATGTTACTGGAGATTTGCCCGTTTTTTATACAAAATATTTGTACCGATTTTTTTTACTATATTTTTTTTGTTGAACTATCGCACACTAGTTATTTACTTGACGAACCTTTCTTGATAGGATCTGTGAAACATGAACGGTTCGATTGTGTATTGATGTTGGTTGGGAAGTTGGTTGATCAACTGGTCAGGGTATATTGTTGGTAATTCTTTCAGAAAAACCTTATACTTACCTTATTTAGGGCTTGTTTATTAGTACAGTATATAAAATACGTACAGTATGTTGTCCACATGTATGTACATATGTACGTAGTGCGAACAGTTGAAATTTGTTGTTTAGTTCAAAAGCACTCTGAGATTTGAATGTGTGCCAAGATAATTACGGTGAAAATTTCGGAGTACCGAAACACTCTGACCGGGCTCTAATGGCTGATTTGAATAAGCCGATCCAAACGTTTTGGCGCGCAGTTTGAATTCGAATCTGTTTTCGGCGCGTTTTAAAATTTTCTTGAAATAAATTATTGTTCCTCTAACATTTGAACAACATGAGAAAACTGCGTTTTTAATTCATTGCATGTACGCACGTTACATATGTACGGACGAGCTATTGGGAAAGGGAGCCAAAGGGAGGGGAATTTTGTCAAAGAGGGGGGAATCGGCCGATTTCAGGCCATTTTACCTACTCTTTAGGGAGAAAATTATACTTATTCAAAGCGCCAAAGAGGGGGGAATTCCACTTTTCCGTTCTTCCCTCGTCCGCTAGTGCATACATATATGTACGTGCGTAACCGGCTCATGAAAATAATTTCTGGCAACAGGAAACCCTGATCAAGCTATAGTCGCATCGTTTTTTACGCACCACACTCTGCTGTAGACGAGGGAGGAACAAAAAAGTGGAATTCCCCCCTTTTTGGCAGTTGGACAAAGTTGAATTCGTTCCTCAAGGTGTACGTTAAATGGCTTGAAATTTGCTAATAACTCCCCGTTTTAGTAGAAATCCTTGGAGGATTGCCTTGTCCGTCAGTTTGTAAGCCATAATTTTTTTTATACTGGTCTCGGCTGCTTCCAAAGGATTGATCGATTGACAGACTGGCTGATGAAATCAGTGGATGTGCATAACGTTCTACGTTTTTTTCACTTATGACTGTTACTTTTTTTATTTTTGAGTAAAAAGAGAAAAATCATCCAAAAAAATCTAATGAACTTCCATTGGCTAGCTGATGAATATATTGATTGGTTCACGTTTCAAATGTTCTATGAATAAATGAACGGAATTTGTTTTGACAATGTCCACACCTTCTGGAGAATAACATATCTAACATTCAACAGATAGATTTTAAAATCAACCATTACATAAGAGAGGGCGTAGTACGTATGGAAGTAATCTGAAAGATTTTAGTAAATAGGATTCGATGACTACAGTATGCACTGATGTAGGAAAGCTATGTATGATTATATTGCAAAAAATATTATGTTATATGACAGGATTCGGTTTTATTATAGGACAATATTTGAAAACAGGGTAATTTCCCCGGATTCGCTCAACACGACCTACATATGTACACATAGAGCCGCCCGAATAGCACTAACGAACGAGGGAAGAACGGAGAAGTCGAATTGCCCCCTTTTTGGCGGTTTCAAAAAGCAGATATTGTCCCCTAAGGTGTAGGTTAAATGTCCTGTTATCTGCCAATTCCCCCTCTTTGGGAAAATTCCCCTTCTTTTGGAAGCTTGACTCGTCCGCCAGTGCCGGCTAGAATAGCGGTGTCTTATGGAAGGCTGCTAAGGATCATCAAGTTAGACAGTTTCTGTTTTTTTGGAACAATGATTCATTTTGAATTGAACTAAATTGTCTATTTTGAATTCATGTATATTTTTTTATTTTTAGTTTTTTTAATTTCAATTTAGTTTTTGAAATTTTAATACGGGTTTGGTGTAGAACTACTCGGTTAGGAACGACGCAAAATGAAGAGGAATATTACTAAAAGGAATTCTGAAACATGAGCTGAGCGGTTATTACAGTTTCCGAGCGATATAACATTTTCATGTGATAAGGAAATGTATTCGAACGTCAGTCATTTTCATAAAACTGAATGCCTGAAACATACCAGATTTTTTCAGAAGTATACGTTTTGGTGTTTGATATCATTTCTTATACATACGTTTTCACAGAAACATGAATTTCGGGAATGTGTCAGTTGTAATGGCCGATGAATAATTTGAAACTGTTCACGTTTCAGCAGCATTATAGTCAAACTGGTTAATGGTGTTATGAACAATAACAACATTCCTTTCAAACCAACAAAAATTACTTGAAAACTCAGTATTTAAAAACAATGGACGAAAGCCAATGTCATATTGCCTAACCATGGTTATAAGTTAGTCAGAACGGTATGAATTCAAATCTGTTCTTGGCGCGCTTTTCGCGCAAACTTTTCTTTCACATTACATTTGGACAGTACACTAAAATTGCGCCTAATGCATTGCATACGTAAGTAACCGTCCGACAAAATTATTTTTCGATAACAAGAAACCTTGACCAAGTTCGGCAACTTGACTGGATTCTCACCAACTGACTGGATTGGCTCACTAACTTGACCCAATGAGCCAAACTTGTCTTGAGTATACTAATTCAGTAATAAACAAATCATTAGACAACCAATCACTTATAGCTACATAGCTACTTAATACAAATTCAAAAAACTATCAATAACATTTTTTTGGATTGCAATTAAAATCAAAAACTAAAACAAGATACCGGCTCAGGCTCACATCACAAAATCGAATAGTTCACGTTTCAACTATACAACGGCAGCCCCGGTGCGGATGCTTGTTTTAATAATAAGACTAACCGGTTTTTTACAATTATTAAAAGCAAAAAAACTTTACAAAAAGCAGATTCAATTGACAGACAGAGTTACGAATTGAGAAGTTATGTATGCTACCAATCAACTACCAAGCATTATATCGGGCACCAAGCGCCACACCATACAACACACACGTTTAATTCACGTTTCAAGGGTTGCTAGGAATAAGGTGGTGTTACCACTTTCATCAATGAGACTAGAATATGCATACACATTGATAAATTTAGGAATGAAATATCCCATCTTTCATTGTCTAAAATGCTCATTCAGCTCGGAGACTGAATTTCAATATGTGCCACTCTTCTTGCAGTTTTCAGGACTTTTCTGTTTTGTATTTAATGCAGACGTTAATTAAAAGAATGGTTCAGTGAACTCATTCTATTACATACGTACAATGTATATGTATATGTAAATGTATAAACATTGTTTTCCCCAGCTCCGACCTGTTCTCGTCATATACAGCGACGAAACGTTTGTATTTTACCAGCAATCTCATAAACACGACATGCCTTGCGTGGTTCTCATTGTCTGACAGGCAGGAAGCGTTTTCAACTTTGACTTTTTCAACTTCGGTCTTTTCAACTTCAGAAAACTGGGAATTTCGTTTCCAACTCTGGCTTTTTCAACTTTGGCTTTATCAACTTTGGTCTTTTCATCTTCAGATATTTTTTCCAAAACAGTCGTTCTTAACTACGGTCACTTTTTACTTCGAATACACACTTTTTCTGACCTTTTCATCTTTGGCCAATTTTTATATTCATCGTTGACGGTTCGGTGTGCTTTCTCGGAAGTGCAATCAAAGATGAAAAGACCGAAGTTGAAAAAGCCAAGGTTGAAAAGACCAAAGTTGAAAAAGCCGAAGTTGAAAAAGCCAAAGTTGAAAACGCTTCCTGCCATTTGACAACCATAATTCAGTAAGATTTCTTCAAAATAATTACTTGTCCGACAATGTTTCACTTGTTTCTTGCAAAATTCATAATATTTTAATTTAACAAAGAACTTATATCCGGATTTAATGGTTAGTTCTTTTTTTAATTCAATTAACTTTCAACGTTGGTTTCGGAGTTAGATTAGTTAGCCATCAGGCAATGCGAGACCTGACGCAGATTGATAAATCCTTTGAAACGTGAACGAATTAGTTACCTTGCATTCGCGATAACAGTGGGCTGACAGCTTATCGTTACAATTTTTATTAACCTTATGTTTTGCCTGTTTAAAATAATGTACACGAATCACTAACATCTTTTCTTCTTGATTTATAACCCTGCATGATGTGGATTGTGAGAAAAATCAGAAAAAAAACCGAAAAAAAGGACTGACCACTTGGTTCTTATTTCAAGATGGCTATCACTACTGTTTGTTGGTTAACTTGACGATAAAGGGTTACGCATTGCGGTACTCACTCACTCACTCACTCACTCACTCACTCACTCACTCACTCACTCACTCACTCACTCACTCACTCACTCACTCACTCACTCACTCACTCACTCACTCACGCACTCACTCACTCACTCACTCACTCACTCACTCACTCAGTCACACACTCACTCACTCACTCAATCACTCACTCACTCACTCACTCACTCACTCACTCACTCACTCACTCACTCACTCACTCACTCACTCACACACTCACTCACTCACTCACTCACTCACTCACTCACTCACTCACTCACTCACTCACACACTCACTCACTCACTCAATCACTCACTCACTCACTCACTCACTCACTCACTCACTCACTCACTCACTCACTCACTCACTCACTCACTAACGCACTCACTCACTCACTCACTCACAATTTTATGTTCGTCAGGTACTGCAGTGCCTGATGACTACCAAACACTCACATCAATCTTGAGAGTAAAAAAAATATTTAACGAACTAAATGCTGATAAAAAGATAGTGACTGATTGGCCGACTGACTGAATGATTGACTGACTGAATGACTGACTACTGATTTCATGCAAGTTTGTTTGGTTTCGTGAGTGAGTGGTGAGTGAGTGAGTGAGTGAGTGAGTGAGTGAGTGAGTGAGTGAGTGAGTGAGTGAGTGAGTGAGTGAGTGAGTGAGTGAGTGAGTGAGTGAGTGAGTGAGTGAGTGAGTGAGTGAGTGAGTGCGTTAGTGAGTGAGTGAGTGAGTGAGTGAGTGAGTGAGTGAGTGAGTGAGTGAGTGAGTGAGTGAGTGAGTGAGTGAGTGAGTGAGTGAGTGAGTGAGTGAGTGAGTGAGTGAGTGAGTGAGTATGTGAGTGAGTGAGTGAGTGAGTGAGTGAGTGAGTGAGTGTGTGAGTGAGTGAGTGAGTGAGTGAGTGAGTGAGTGAGTAAGTGAGTGAGTGTGTGAGTGAGTGAGTGAGTGAGTGAGTGAGTGAGTGAGTGAGTGAGTGAGTGCGTGAGTGAGTGAGTGAGTGAGTGAGTGAGTGAGTGAGTGAGTGAGTGAGTGAGTGAGTGAGTGAGTGAGTGAGTGAGTGAGTGAGTACCGCAATGCGTAACCCTTTATCGTCAAGTTAACCAACAAACAGTAGTGATAGCCATCTTGAAATAAGAACCAAGTGGTCAGTCCTTTTTTCGGTTTTTTTTCTGATTTTTCTCACAATCCACATCATGCAGGGTTATAAATCAAGAAGAAAAGATGTCAGTGATTCGTGTACATTATTTTTAACAGGCAAAACATAAGGTAAATAAAAATTGTAACAATAAGCTATCAGCCCACTGTTATCGCGAATGCAAGGTAACTAATTCGTTCACGTTTCAAAGGATTTAACAATCTGCGTCAGGTCTCGCATTGCCTGATGGCTAACTCCGAAACCAACGTTGAAAGTTAATTGAATTAAAAAAAAGAACTAACCATTAAATTCTTTGCTGATATAAATTCTTTGTTAAAATAAAATATTATGAATTTTGCAAGAAATAAGTGAAACATTGTCGGACAAGTAAATATTTTGAAGAAATCTTACTCAATTAATGGTTGTCCAATGGTTCACGTTTCAAACTTGCTATTCTGCCATTGCAATTTGAATCCTCGCACAAGTAAAAAAAAAATTCAGAATACGCTTCGGTTTTTGATATAAGTTCTGACAGTGGTTTGCAGAAAAGGTTGATATGTGATTGAGTCAATAAACCTGACTGTTTAAAATCCGACCGTTCACGTTTCAAAAATAGTATATAACATTTTGTTTATGTTAATTTTAACTAATTCCGAACCAGTTCTAACATCAAAAACGTAAAAAATTTGAGAACAAGGCATGGAAGCCAAATATGTACCAATGACCCAAATAAAGCAAATTGTGTGAGTGGTTCCATTAACTCCGTCTTATTGTGCTCACACGACTACTCATGACTTTCAAACCACACGACTTCAATCATCATATTGGATAGGGGTGACTTAAACCCACCGAAAATCATGTCACCGAATTTAAGTCACCGAAATTTAATCCCAACGTTATTCAACTCACCGAATGGTTAACTGACCTGACCGTATGGTTTTCGACTGACCGACACAAGTTTTTTTCACAGAGGGTCAGAGAAATGATGCGTTTTTTTCAGTTCAGTTTAAGTTGCCCAGTGTGCATTTTCACAGAAACCACGTTATTGGGCCGTGTTCAAACTTTCGAAAAGTTTGAGTGGTTCATAAGGCATGTGCGCAAAAACTGTTTTAAACATTTCATTTTTACACCACATCTGTGATAAAAGGTTAGCATGGATAAACTGTATTTAGAATCTAGAATCTGATCTAGAACACATTTTTAGATGTTATCATTCAAATGTTTTTTGTTTGGTTTAGTGTTCCATCAAGCCTATGCCGACCTGAAATTTTTTCATAGAAGCTTTTAAACGTGAACAAAACATCAGGTGTATTTGGTTAAGATCGTCGCACTAGTTTTGGATTACAGTCGGCTGGAAACACATTGAGGGTTTTATGTTTCTGAAAAATATTTCAAAATCTTTTCAGCCTCTTTATAGTAAGGTAGACAATTAACTAACACATTTTCTTGTAGATTGATGACCGTGCAAAATGGCGACAAACATATAGGACAAAACTGATTGGTTCACGTTTCAAGATTGCTATATAATGTTTGTTGGCGAAACTGACGATGTTTCGCCTAGCACTGCAGTAAAGGTAAAAACCTCTAAAGAGAAAAGAAACAATAGGGGAAACAAGTAAAAAATACATATATACGTTTGTTTACTCTGTTTCAATTATTCGGGGTATTTTCGTAGTCCAGTTACAACTGAGTTTTTCGTAACTGTTTGAACACCCATTCTGCCGCCAAAACAAAGTGCCAAACTTCTCACTAATGAAACATTAGATTGACATCTGGTAACACACAACACACGCATTAGAATGCTGGTTATGAAAAGTTGTGTTGTAAGCTGTGCGTGTGCCTGATGTTTCACTAGTGAGTTGCGTGGTGGGCAGCAACTGTGTTGGGGGTCTAGTTGATATGCATGTTCATGAGATAAAGACTTCCGAGCTTCAATCCTATTCCGAACAATTCTGAAGAGAGGGCGTAATATGGAAGTTATCTGAAAGATTTTCGTAAATTGAATTTGGTGGCCGTGTATAAAGGTAGGAATGCTATGATTATAGTGCAAAACATGTAGGACAGGATTCCGTTTTATTATAGGACAATATTTTAAATTAGTTTATTTTCTCCGGATTCGCTCAACAAGAACTACATATGTACACATGTAGAGCCGCCCGAATAGCACTAGCGGACGAGGGAAGAACGGACGAGTGGTATTCATCCCCTCTTTGGCGGTTTCAAAAGGTAAAATTTGTTCCCTAAGGTAAATATCCTGTTATCTGCCAATTCCCCCTCTTTGGAGAAATTCCCCTCTCTTTGGAAGCTTGGCTCGTCTGTGGCTCAGTGCCGGTTAGACTTAGGATAGCGGTGTCTTATGAAAGGCTCCAAACACCGATTAGGATTATTAAGTTAGACAGTTTCTGTTTTTGGAACAATGATTCATTTTGAATTTAAAACTCATTTGTCTAATTCAAATTCATGTATATTTTTTTATTTTTAGTTCCTGTTCATTCCGTTACCTAGTTTGGACCTGTTGAATCTTAGTTATTGGGACTTATAAACGAAAAATGCAGATTGATTAGCAGCCAATGATGTAGCTTACTTTTTGATAATTTTTATCATGTGAAGTTATAAAGGAACAATTTAGATCTTGATTATAAACTGGTTTTTGGGTTAGGACAAGTTGCGCAGGAACGAAGAAAAATGAAAATTAATGTAATCCATTGGTAAGTTGAAACATGAACTGATTGATGATTATAGTTTATGAGCGATATTGCATTTTTCAAGTGATTGGGCGACTGTAGTCGAATGTCCGCTGTTGCTGTAAAACTGCCGTGCATGGAATTAACTAGAATTCTTTTCAGAAATACGCTTTGGCGATTGATTTTTTTTCGATGAGTGTTTCCAGGGAATAGAAAAGCTTGACAATTAAATTAATCAATGAACATGACAGTTCATGTTTCAAAAGCTTTATATGATAATTAGTGGTAGCAATTTTGATCAATAATAGCCATCCTTTAGGTCCAATAAAAATCATTTAAAACTTAACAACTCCAGTTTTTGACTAGATTTTTTTCACCTTGATATCGAGCCAAAACTGCCTCGAGTTTCCGATTTGACTTGATGTTAATAAACTAACGAACAAAATTTTAACTGACTGACTGACTGACCGACTGACTGACTGGCTGACTGACTGACTGACTGACTGACTGACTGATTTACCGACTGACTTTGTGTCGCGACCACAACCAGGCAATTTGAATGTAGAGCTTGGTAAGGATTCTTTGTTATCAAAACTAAACTTTCTGGGTCGGTTACGCACGTATGTAGTAATGAATGAACTAATAGCAAATTTCGTATGATGTTCAAAGTTTTTTATTCGAAATAAGCCAAAAACAGGTTCGATTTC
>OZ038444.1:26740979-26850878 GCA_964036265.1 Daptonema setosum
GATTTGACGATTTTCGTCAAAATAATTAACATACAAAAAGTTTGAGCTGATGTCACTTACCCAAAAAATCATCCAAAAACCACCAAATAGGGCTCAAAATGAGCGCAGTGAAGTCTATTTTCATAATATGTTATCGGTTTAGTCATGCGAGCTCTCTATCGTTCAGGGCAGCCGTTTAAAGTTGCGTCGGCGCATGCATTTTGTGGCAAATGTGTAAATTTGTAAAAATGACTAAAAAAACCGATCATTTTTATCATTATACTGGTGTATTATATGCTACGTCAGTAAAGCACAATCAGGATAACCCATATGCAGCATTTTATGAAAGTTAGTTGACATAAGGTACCACAAACATCCGAAATAACACTAATTTTTACTGTTTTTCTACAACATATGGTGAATTTCGAATTCGAACGAACTGTATGTCGGTTACTCGTCTAGTTGAAACACAGTTCGGTATTGCGGTTATGCTGAGGAACTGAGAGCACAACATTTCAGGTCAAGAACGATAAAACGGCGAAAATCGCTTTTTTCGCGATTTTTTGTAAAAATTGGCTCATAACTCGAAAATGAAGGAGTATGTGGGGGGGTGGGTGTGTTCCATTCGGACGACCTATCATCTGGGTACAATGTGTCATACTCGGTTTGGCTGGATCCGGCGGGCACAATTTTTTATATTCACTTTTTCAACTCCGATTTGACGATTTTCGTCAAAATAATTAACATACAAAAAGTTTGAGCTGATGTCACTTACCCAAAAAATCATCCAAAAACCACCAAATAGGGCTCAAAATGAGCGCAGTGAAGTCTATTTTCATAATATGTTATCGGTTTAGTCATGCGAGCTCTCTATCGTTCAGGGCAGCCGTTTAAAGTTGCGTCGGCGCATGCATTTTGTGGCAAATGTGTAAATTTGTAAAAATGACTAAAAAAACCGATCATTTTTATCATTATACTGGTGTATTATATGCTACGTCAGTAAAGCACAATCAGGATAACCCATATGCAGCATTTTATGAAAGTTAGTTGACATAAGGTACCACAAACATCCGAAATAACACTAATTTTTACTGTTTTTCTACAACATATGGTGAATTTCGAAATCGAACGAACTGTATGTCGGTTACTCGTCTAGTTGAAACACAGTTCGGTATTGCGCTTATGCTGAGGAACTGAGAGCACAACATTTCAGGTACATATGAACTGCTAAATATTGGTCAAGAACGATAAAACGGCGAAAATCGCGTTTTTTCGCGATTTTTTGTAAAAATTGGCTCATAACTCGAAAATGAAGGGGTATGTGGGGGGGTGGGTGTGTTCCATTCGGACGACCTATCATCTGGGTACAATGTGTCATACTCGGTTTGGCTGGATCCGGCGGGCACAATTTTTTATATTCACTTTTTCAACTCCGATTTGACGATTTTCGTCAAAATAATTAACATACAAAAAGTTTGAGCTGATGTCACTTACCCAAAAAATCATCCAAAAACCACCAAATAGGGCTCAAAATGAGCGCAGTGAAGTCTATTTTCATAATATGTTATCGGTTTAGTCATGCGAGCTCTCTATCGTTCAGGGCAGCCGTTTAAAGTTGCGTCGGCGCATGCATTTTGTGGCAAATGTGTAAATTTGTAAAAATGACTAAAAAAACCGATCATTTTTATCATTATACTGGTGTATTATATGCTACGTCAGTAAAGCACAATCAGGATAACCCATATGCAGCATTTTATGAAAGTTAGTTGACATAAGGTACCACAAACATCCGAAATAACACTAATTTTTACTGTTTTTCTACAACATATGGTGAATTTCGAAATCGAACGAACTGTATGTCGGTTACTCGTCTAGTTGAAACACAGTTCGGTATTGCGCTTATGCTGAGGAACTGAGAGCACAACATTTCAGGTACATATGAACTGCTAAATATTGGTCAAGAACGATAAAACGGCGAAAATCGCGTTTTTTCGCGATTTTTTGTAAAAATTGGCTCATAACTCGAAAATGAAGGGGTATGTGGGGGGGGTGGGTGTGTTCCATTCGGACGACCTATCATCTGGGTACAATGTGTCATACTCGGTTTGGCTGGATCCGGCGGGCACAATTTTTTATATTCACTTTTTCAACTCCGATTTGACGATTTTTGTCAAAATAATTAACATACAAAAAGTTTGAGCTGATGTCACTTATCGAAAAAATTATCCAAAAACCACCAAATAGGGCTCAAAATGAGCGCAGTGAAGTCTAGTTTCATAATATGTTATCGGTTTAGTCATGCGAGCTCTCTATCGTTCAGGGCAGCCGTTTAAAGTTGCGTCGTCGCATGTTGAAAAATGGGCATGGTCAAAAATCTAAAAATCTCGATTTTTCTGGAAATAAGCGGTTTTGGGCCGAACGGTCTTACGGAATTGTTACACTACCCTGGGTGGTTCCAAAACGCTATAGAACTCAATTTTGATAAGAGGGGCCACAGCCTGTAGATTTTCTCAGGCAACGCGTTTTAACTGGAGACTGAATCCAGAATCGCGCCTCATGGATATGAATTATTTTCAAGAGTAACTTTAAGAAATAACATATTTGAAACGTCTATTCCAGTTTTCTCAAACTCGCCCGAGACATCCGTATATACAGTATTGTATGTACACTCACTCACTCACTCACTCACTCACTCATCACTCACTCACTCACTCACCCACTCACTAACTCACTCACTCACTCACTCACTCACTCACCCACTCACTCACTCACTCACTCACTCATCACTCACTCACTCACTCACTCACTCACTCACTCACTCACTCACTCACTCACTCACTCACTCACTCACTCACTCACTCACTCACTCTCTCACTCACTCACTCACTCACTCACTCACTCACTCACTCACTCACTCACTCACTCACTGTAGATGGAGTGTGCCATTAATAATATTGTGATGATGATATTATGTTGAGTGTGATGAAAAAAACACCGTGTCCAAAATTCATCAAAATGGGGGGAATTCCATCCGTTTTCACACTGAATCCCGCCGTATGGTGTGACTCAAAAATGTTCACGTTTCAAAAATGTTATCAGACCAGATTGTTTCATGAAACGTCAATTAGTAAAAATATGTTCCATCAAAATCAAAAAATTAAAAACCATTCAACAGATATGAAAGAAACGCAATCAACTTTCAAAACTCTCTGCGACACATGCTTAATAATCTAATTAGTCAAGAATACAGGGTGGGCCAAAAAAAACTCTGCGATTTTGTGAGACCATAACTTTTGCTGTGGACCTTGAATTTCTTTTAAATTTTCAGGTTATTTCAATAACATATGAACTTAATTTTCTCTAAAATTTCAATTAGATATCTAACACACACCGGCCACACGATCAGGATACATGAAAATTTCAGTTTTTCTTTTAAACGGCGTCATTATTTCAAAAAGAAATCATGTGTATACGTTATTTTTAGGTACTAATCTATAATTGAATTGAACGAGTGAACTAAAAAACAATACAAGGATTAAAAGAAACTTGTTTAAGTAGCAATTCGGTTTAAATTTAGTTTCTTTGGGAATGGAAAACTCTTACAGTAAGATGATTGCTTTTTGTTCCCTTGTTTGATGTACGGCATTGCCTTAGAGTAGATTTTTATTGATGAATTTGAATGAAAATCACAGAATACCTCACTGATTTATTATTTGTTATCTTCCTAAAATTTCAAAGACATGCATTGCATATAAGCATGAAATTTGCGAAATGAACAACTACGGTACGTGGAAAACTCAACTTTTGCCATAATCAGCTTTTTAACAAGCTTGAACCGCGCCGACTAACGATCCCCAAAAAACATTGACGTATGGACAGAGCGAGCATACTTTTCATAAATCTTGTACTTTTATTCATTTAACTTGAAGTTTTGAGAAAAAAGTTACGTATTTGAAACGAAATATCGCTGAGGAGGAACTCAACAACCAGTAACAGACATAAAAAAACAGTTTAGCACCAGAAATATCGCGTTATTAGAAGAATGGTTTTGAAATAAATTATTATAATAATTAACCACTTAACTTTTATTTTCTGGACAACCATTTAATTCATTCTTTCAATAATTAAACAAATTAATGCTTTTAAGTTACGTATGCACATGATTTCTCTTCACAATAATGACGCCGTTTAAAGACAAAAGTGAAATTTTCATGTATTCTGACCGTGTGGCCGGTGTGTGTTAGATATCTCAATGAAACTTTAGACAAAATTAAGTTAATATGTTATTGAATTAACCTGTAAATTTCAATGAAAATCATTGTCCACAGTAAAAGTTATGGTCTCACAAAATCGCAGAGTTTTTTTTGGCCCACCCTGTATATTCATAAAACTTGCTGACGGGCTGCCCTCAATGTGGGATGGCCTCAATTTTTTCAGAGCGTGATTTTTTTCAAAGAAAGAAATGCTTGAAAATTTTAAAGAGATACCGTATCAGAAATTCGTAAAAAACGACAAATCAACCCGTTATTTCCCTATCCACTCTTGCCTGACGCTACAAAAACGGATAAAATGGTTCACGTTTCAAGACTGATATGAGGTAAGTTCGTTCGGCAAATTCGGTGATTCTAAGAAGTGCCCAGTCAAACAATAATAAGCAACCAAACAGTTGAAAATAAAAAAAATGTCAGATTACATTTGGTAATATTATTTTGTTGTCATGTTGATAACTTATTAGTCGTTTAAATTAGAGGAACTTGAGTTGATAACCAGCTTGAAACGTGAATGGTACATATTGGTTCATTCAGTTAGGAATGTCACGTTTCGTTCCATAGAATAATAAAATTATCCTCCACGCCTACAATAAAAAAAACACGTAAAAACGAGGGAGTAAGTTTGTTCAAATCGTTGTTTTTACTCCTTTTTTATTTTTGTTTTTTTAATTAGGGAGACGACTTACTGCCGAATAATCAAACAATCCAACTCATATATTAGACCTGAAACGTGAACTATTTGGCTTTCAATTAATTTTGTTCAGCTAAACTATTTTATAGTGATTAGAAAACTGGTGTCGTCTATTATAGCCTATCCAAGATTTCTTGTTACTCAGAAAAGTTATGACGCGCAATCAGAATTCGAAACAGACGCACGTCTGACAAACGAAAATCACTGAAACATCAACTCCACTCTCAACATGCAACAAAAGTTAAGATGATATTTCATGGTTTGGGCGAAATAGTGTGTGTGATTATCACTAGAATCTCGAAAGGGTCTTTACCTGAAACGTGAACTATTTGGTTTTCAATTAATTTTGTTCAGCTAAAATATTTTATAGTGATTAAACGACTGGTGTCGTTTATTAAAGCCTATCCAAGGTTTCTTGTTACTCAGAAGCGTTTTGGCGCCTAATTCGAATTCGAATTCGAAACAGATTTCGCAAGCATTCCACTTGTTAACTTTTTGTCACAGCACATTTGGACAAAACACGAAACACGCACCGATTTTATTCTTAGAGACATGGGTTCATGGCATTTTCTAACTGGTTAATGATGGAACTTCAGATAAAGCCCGTATGTTGTTTCGGCAAGCAAAATATTGCCCTGATGTTCTGATCATGAAGCATCACTAGCATCAACTCATCTCGGTTGTTACCATAGCTTAACACAGTAGAGCATGGGGTGATGATGTCTGATGTTTCATTATCAGACGTTTTTGGCAAAGTTTTTGCTTGCAGATACAAGATACGGGGCTCTTTGACCTACAGAAACGGCATTAGGAACAGCATTTCACTCGTGAAGGTCGATCACCTTTGAAGCTAAAAAGTTTTGCTTTTAGAAGCTGACACTCGAACACACGTCTGACACAACACACGTGCACAATCGACACCCGAAAATTACTGAAACATCAACTCCACTCTCAACATGCTGTCCACACGCACAACACTGGTCTTCGTTGTTCTGTCTATGGTCACGCTCGCGGCCGGACTGAAATGCTACGAAGGAATGGGCGAGAGTCATGAAGAAGTGCAATGTGAAACTGATTTCGTTTTTTGTTTGAAGGTTATTGTACTATTTCTACTGAGCTACAGGAATCTATGCTAGATTTTTTCGATTGATATGGGTTTTTCGACAAAATGGGCGTATACCTATGTACGTGTGTTCTTATGCATTTATGTACTTATATGGAGTTTTCACTGCCGGACGGGAAAAAAATTAATTTGCATCCCGATAAACTTTCGAGATGGAAAAAAGTGAAGATTGATGCCTTTCAATCCTGCCCGTTTTTCTCACTGCAATGTTGGTCTAAAGTTAAATTAAACTGGAGAAAAGGCTAGAACGACTGATAACTACCGATCGGACAATCTATAAAGCCCGTATGTTGTTTCTGTAAGCAAAATATTCCCCAAAACGTCTGATAAGGAATGTTAACACGCACATCAGTCATCATCACCTTATGCTATACTGTGTTAAACTATGGTATAAACCGATTTGAGTTGAGACTATTGATGTTTCATAATCAGGCGTTTTGGGCAATAATTTTGCTTGCAGAAACAACATACGGACTTTACTTTCAGTATATGTTTATCAGATTGCGTGAGCTCACTTTCAATTAAATCTTCGCTTCTTTAAAAGTTTTGTATTTCAGTCAAAGATAGGAGAAAGGGTCGAACGAACTTGCTATGAAAAAAACTGCGAATCAGATGCTAAAAAAGCTGAAATCAGATTAAAACCCAGCGGCATATCCTTCGAATACGGCTGCTGTGCTAGTTGGTTGTGGTATGAACGAGCCTAACTCAGAGTTTCTTGGTATTGAAAAAAGGTGTCAGTCAGTCAGTCAGTCAGTCAGTCAGTCAGTCAGTCAGTCAGTCAGTCAGTCAGTCAGTCAGTCAGTCAGTCAGTCAGTCAGTCAGTCAGTCAGTCAGTCAGTCAGTCAGTCAGTCTGTCAGTCAGTCAGTCAGTCAGTCAGTCAGTCAGTCAGTCAGTCAGTCAGTCAGTCCGTCAGTCAGTCAGTCAGTCAGTCAGTCAGTCAGTCCGTCAGTCAGTCAGTCAGTCAGTCAGTCAGTCAGTCAGTCAGTCAGTCAGTCAGTCACTTTTCCGTAATTGCAGCCGACTTCTGCAACTCGGCGTTCGGTGTAACTGCGCCCGGCGTTACGGTGGTGACTGCGCTGGCACTGGTCGCGCTCGTGGCCGTCATTGATTTTAAATACTGAAAGTTAAAACTGATAATATACAGTATTGACTTGCTTTTATTATTATTATTATTATTATTATCATATACTCTATTGTGAGCTCATTTTTGTTTCATGCCATGAATTAAGAAGTCATGAAGAAGAACTATTAATTTAAGAAAATGAACCTGACCTGTTATTTCAAACATGTAGCTGAAACGTGAACAAGTGATAGACTTTGTGTAGTATTAAGTTAAATAGACAGTTTTTTTGTTTTTTTGAACAATATTTCTAGTTGAATTGAACTTCATTTGTCTATTTAAAACTTTTTGATGAACAAATAAATAAACTTTTGATTTTTATGATGATGATTTCTACCTTGATTTGTATTAATGTACGGGAAGATGTATTCTTGTATCAGAAACGTTGTTAATTATCTCCTGATATCCCTTTTGGTTTTCGAAATGTGCATGGAAAAATAATTTCCCATCTATGTCCGGTCGTTATTCTTATTTTATCTTTTAGTTACAATAATTTGAATTCTATTTCTCTATCATTAATGCAATGTATCTTGTACTTTGTAATAAGTAATTTGTCAGACCGATTATATACGGGTCTACCTAATGAAATCTAAACCATAGTAAACTCCATATTTGTATAATTATCGATTAAATTAGTGCACATGAGAGAATTAGCGGTATGCTCTACATTTTATTGTCCTAATATAATTAACAACAATGATAACAGATCTAACTCATTAGCAAGTCGACTACTCAACATACCTTACAGAACTGTGAAACGTGAACAACAAAAAAGCAGTTTCATTGATTAGATGCCAGATTTGGTCGGTCACAATATCGATGGGCTGATTGGTCATTTAAATAGTGTTTATTGACAGACTGATTGATGAATAAATGCCTATATTGAATTAAATTAATTAGTTTTTTGTTCTCTGAAATACTGTTAACTATTGCTTCAAAAAATTACGACGTTAACTCATACCGTAGGTGAAACGTGAACTGGTAACTGAAAAAATGCTGTCAGTTAAACTGACTAAATATCTGGAAGGATTTCGGACTGTTTAGCTGAATAACAAATGAATGTAAATGCTCGAATGTGTTCCATTAACCAATTAACAACTCATTTTAACCATTCATTTGTCTTCCTTAATGTTCTCCGGGGACTGTTTCTAATGTTGAATGAGTGTTGACAGTCACGATGACTGTCAATCTGGACTGATTAGCTGAATAACGAATCAATGTAAACGAAAAAATACGCAATTATTATTATTAATGGATGAATAATGAATAAAAAATTATTATTAACTCTATTTGAACACTGTAAGATGCTTATTTTTATTTATTTTTCAACTACGTGTTTTTGTTGACGAGTGATTAGCAACTTGTACTTAATGAAAAAAATTATGAAACGTGAGCTGAAGTGAAGAAATTTTGATTTGTGATGTTGAGTACCAGTCAATTGTCCAACTTACTCATAACTGCAAAATTAAGATGGACAGTTGAATGGTACTCAACATCACGAAAAATAGCTTGAATGACCATTTAATTTTTTCTTGTTTATCTAAAAGAATTTGAACTTTTCGACGATGTTTTCAACTCAGATTAACTAAAGATATTTCTTCTTCGATTCACGTAAATCTCTGATTGTTTGAGTGCGTTTTGACTTCATTAGAGCGTGGTAAATCTGTATTCGGCGTTGACACGTTTCTTCATGTTTTACCCTACGGATTTATTGGTAAATCTTGACAAGGTTTTTTCAGAAAAGACTTTCTTAGAAATAACATTTATACCTAAAGAGAATCGTGATCTAAATCCGCTTTGTGTCTACGGTTGATGAGCAGGACAGACGAGCAAAGTTTTTTGTCGCAACTTGGGTATCCAATTCATGTTTCAAAATCTCTATATGAATCTAGAAGAAATTCTTCAAGGATGTTAATATATAACATAAGATAATAAAAACAATGCCCAAAATTGACGGCAACAACAACAACAACAACTTTACAGTCACTTCTAATTGTCTCTACCTCCGTGTTAATTTTCAAGTTGCATTTTTCAAACCTTGGTCGGGATACGTTAATTGAAAATTTCCGAAAACCTTTCATTTTACGATTAATGAGATGGTTTGATATTAGCTGAAATTTCTGATTTGGTTTGAACGCGCGCCAAAAATAATTATGGTGAAAATTTCGGTGTAACAAGAAACTCTGACCGGGCTCTATTGGCTGATTTGAATTAACTTCTCATATAGCCGATCCAGGGTTTCTCGTTAGTTGTTAGCCAAAAACTTTTTGGCGCGCAGTTTGAATTCAAATCTGTTTACGGCGCGTTTTCAAATTTTCTTGAAATAAATTGTTGTTTCTATAACATTTGAATAACATAACAAAACTGCTCTTGGTTCACACCTGTCCCAGCTGTGGGTTTTTAGCCACAGTCCGGGGGGGGGGGGGGGGGGGGGTAGACTGTGGACGTGAGTGCTTTAAGCACAGTCCGATTCCTCTTTAACCACAGTACCGTTTAGCCAAAGTACCATTTAAGCACAGACCGATTCCTCTGTAGCCACTTTACCGTTTAACCACAGTATCATTTAAGATAAGTCCGTTTTTTAGCCACAGTCTACCCCCCGGACTGTGGCTAAAAACCCACAGCTGGGACAGGTGTGTCTTGGTTCATTGCATAAGTACGTGCGTAACCGGCTCATGAAAAGAATTTCTGGTAACAGGAAACCCTGATCAAGCTATAGTCGGCTCGTTTTTTTACGTAACAGTTTTTAAGTCACCACAATCTTCTGTAGCCACCAGCAAATGAGAGAGGAACGAAAAAGTGGGGAAAATTCCCCCCTCTTTGGCAGTTGGATGAAGTAAGTTCCCTTCCTTAAGGTGTACGTTACATGGCTAAAAATTTGCTAATAACCCCCGTTTTAGTGGAAATTCCCCTTTCTTGGAGGATTGGCTGGTCCGTCAGTGTTTTTAAGCGGTAATTTATTTACATATATTGGTCCGACTGCTTCCATAGGACTGATCAATTGACAGATTGACTGATGAAATCAGTGGATGTGTGTAACGTTTTAAATTTTTTACTTATGTTATGACTAACTTATATTTTTGAGTGAAAAAAGGAAATCATCCAGAAAAAATCTTATTAACTTCTCTCGGCTAGCTGAAGAATTATTTTCTTTCTTCTAAATAATTTTTATGGTGTTTTTTTTGCTGCAGACAGCAGCTGTGAATCATACTTTATTGAGACTGCTATAATATAGTAATAATGAAACGTAAACAGAATCCTTGCGTAGTTTTTGTAAGTCAGTCAGTCGGAGTCAGTTTTTAATGATTGAGTGTTGCGAGTATATTTTGAACGATGTGATTACACCGACTTTGGATTGTGGAAGTGAACATTATTCCATTGTCAGCTGTTTTGCATACATTTATTTTCTTTTGAAAAGCCCTCTAGCCTCTATTCAGTATTTTCATAAACCCTATTATCGAGATGCTGCCAAAAAACTGATTCATTCACGTTTCAAACATCCTATGATCGAATGAACGTAATATTTTCGACAATATATCAATATCATCTGGATCTGGAAAAGTAACCTAGAGAAATATCCAAATCTTCCTACAAAAAAAATATAACATTCAACATAGATGATAATCAACCAATGAGAGCCTTGAAATTAATGTATCAACTAATGTTCTTTCCAGGCACCCGGTCCCCGACCCGAATGCATCATTTCATTTCCCTTGCACTACATACATATATGCTGTACATAAAGCCCGTATGTTGTTTTAGCTAACTTAACTTGGTTCACACCATACCCCCATATCACAGAAACCTTTGGCATTGGGTGCCTAAATTGGTGCATATTTATGCAAAAACTATAACTATAAGTTCTATAACTCACGATATAATCAGTTAAAAATAGAAATTTTTTTGTTCAGATGAAAGTTCGTTTTTTTTCCTCATAATTCAATCACGAAAAACTCAAAGTAAAAACATTTAATTGGATAGAAAACATGCATTTTATATCGCACTCAGTTTTCGTTCCGAGACCAGGTGCCAAAGGACGCATTTGTCATAAGCAGCAGTGCATAAAGTTTTTCCATACCATTTTCAATGCATTATATTGTGTTTGTTTTGAGTTTCTTATTTTTTTCATGCGTAAACATGGACTATCTCTCCTCTGAACAAAAGTTTCTAATTTAAAACCAATTATCACGTGAAATATAGAACTTCAAAGTTTTCTTGCATAAATATGCACCAATTTAGGCACCCAATGCCAAAAGTTTCTGTGATATGGGGACCATAGTTTAACATGGTATACCATGGGGTGATGATGATTGATGTGCATATTGACACTGATTGTCTGATGTTTCATCTGGTAAGTGTCTGAGTTGAATGAAATTTCACGTTTCAGGTTCAGTTGGTTTAGTTTCAAGTCAGTCGTAACACGATCCAACAATAGGTATCGTTCTTTTTGAGTTACTGAAAATCAAATACTTGTAACGCGTTGCTCTGGGGTTTCTGCCATTGCCCGTCAGTTTATTCAACTCTCTGGCCACTACGAAAACACCATTCTGATATGGTATTAGTGTGCCTTATGACTTCAGTTAATGAAAAAATCCAAGTAAAAAAAAAGTGAACCAATTTGTTTGATGAGGATTGGCGCGTTAATAATGTTCCCGTTTACTGATTGACTTACTGATTGATTGACTGACTGACTGACTGATTGATTAATTGACTAATTGACTGACTGACTAACTGATTGATTGACTGACTGACTGAGTGATTTACTGACTGACTGACCTATTGATTGACTGACTGACTGACTGACTGACTGACTGACTGACTGATTGATTGACGACTGACTGTCTGATTGATTGACTGACTGACTGACTGACTGACTGATTAAGTATAAAGTTCCATATGGATTGCGAACGTGAAACACGAATAATACTGACTTACACTGACAGTCATTTATGTCTGATATGCATGTAGATGTCATGCGAAAGAATGGTTGTTATTCCTAAAACTACCACCACCCAATCAGTTATGGAATAGTGCTTATGAAACGTGAATGAAAACAGTACGATTCATTTATTGGTTGGTAAAAGGTTTACAGAATTACATTTGGTAAAAACATATTTTGTCCGAGCTAAACAGCGTATCAATCATTATATATTCTTTCAGTTTTTTATTATTTAGTGAAGCAGTAATGGTATCAACAAATAGTATTCTCAGTTATTATGATTGAAATTGTGAAACGTGAACAAAAAATAGCGTCGTTTGTTGTTTGGATGCCGGACACGGTCTGTCAAAATATCGAATTGAAAGGTTGTTTGATTTTTTGACTGAATGGCACACTGATTGAGGAAAAATCTGTTTTCGTGCGTTTATAATGATTTTTTAACAAGAAACAATAAGGGTCTTTATTGTTCCAGTTTTTTACATGAATTCATTCATAACACACATGAAACGTGAACCAGTCGACAAATACAGTTGTAAATATTTCAGTCAATTTGTCTCGTTACGTAACAGAAGATTGGCTGAGTGGAGAATTGGGAGAGTGTACAAAGTGAAAAACGAAATCTGAACCAATTTGTTTGATGAGGAATATGTTTCATTTTGAATAGGGCATGAATTTGAGTTTAATTTAGGTTAACCTGTTTAATAATTTCTTTATTTTTTATTTGGGTTGCCATTAGAAAGCTATGCAGGAAGCAGTTAGCTCATTCTTAAAAAACTAGCTTATTAGAAGGTGAAACGTGAGAAAAAGGTCTGAATGTTTGGCCGTGACATACTACATTTACTGCCTCAAAATAACTTTTAATAATGTTGACTGACTAACAAACAGACTGATCAAATAAACTCGTTATTACATTCAACGTTAAGCTTGTTTCATTCCAGTCACAAGCAAAAAAATCATATATCAAAAAAAATTATAAAAACCCTTAATGATTCACGTTCCAAACATGTTATAGATAATGTTCCTAGAGCAACTTCGGCTGCTATAAAATCTAACCTTAATTCATAAAAACTCGAAGACAAATTTCGACTGAAAATTCACACTTACATATGTAGTTACTGTATCTACACAAAAGCTCGTCGTTGTAACAAGATTAATTAACATTAACTCTATGAGATTTATCATTGAAGTTCCAGTCAAATGGACCATAGACGAAAACATAGTGTACATATTCAATGCGATTACTGACCCAAATATCGCACCCGAATTAGGCTTCTAACCACTGAGAAAAGTGGGTAACAATCAAATCAAATCAAATCAAATCATCAGGGTTTGAGTGATAACGGCCACCAGGTGCTATCGAGCAGTAGCAAGTTACCGATAATTTGATAGGCGCCATACCGTCCCGGTTTAACCGAGTAATGCAGGAAGAAAGCCCTGCTCCTCATTTTGCGACCCCGAAGGGATGGAGGATGAGTGATCCTGGCTTGGTGTGCATACTTCTATCTTCAACACACCAGCTTATAGTGCGATGTCTTTAACGCCCCTCAC
Source organism: Daptonema setosum (assembly GCA_964036265.1). Lineage (NCBI taxonomy): Eukaryota > Metazoa > Nematoda > Chromadorea > Monhysterida > Xyalidae > Daptonema > Daptonema setosum. The sequence goes on from OZ038444.1 coordinate 26,754,652, forward strand.
CACCAGGGCAGCCAGTCTCAATCAGTGACCGCGGGAATTGAACCCACGACCTAACGCACTTGAACGTAGCGTAACAATACAAATTCAGCCTCGTAACAAAGACTGAGTAAGTAATCTTTGTAAATTTGCGATCATAAGAACTTTGTTTTCAACCAAACGGCTCACGGTCATCGACAAACAAATTGAGAAAAACTGCTTCTAGTTGAAGTGCGAAAATGACTGTTCATATGTAGGCATGTATCTCCGTCAATTAAGTTGTTCGGACTTTTTAAATCCCACTTTTAATCCCTAATTTAACTGTAAAAGTAGGTTCTACGGTTGTTGAGCATAGCAGAACAAAGATCGTATTTTATCGCACACTGTGCCACCAACTTATTCATGTTTCACAAATGCTATGAATATGTAAAAGAATATTTTTATAGGTAATGTATGCGCTTCTTTGTTCGTAAGATATTTTAAACAAAAACACAGTTGAAAACAACAACGAGATCATTAACCTCGTATACGATATGATAATCATTCACAGCTGTTAATATATGTTATTTCGTGAAACAAAATCATGTCTCAAACTAACTGATAATGATGTCAGATAATGAGTGTTAACACGCACATCAATCATCATGACCCCATGCTACATATACTGTGTTAAACTATGGTGTCAACCGAGTTGAGTTGACGCTAGTGATGTATCAATATAAGACGTTTTGGGCAATATTTTTGCTTACACAAACAACATACGGGCTTTACCAGATTTTTGATACATCCGTTAACCATGACGCTCAACGTAAATTAAGTTACTTCAATTTTTCGTCACAACCACATGAACGACAACGTTTGTTGAACTTGAAAAACCCACCGTATAAAGGATGTTTTCAGAATACGTTCGTTGAACTTGAAAAACCCACGGTATAAAGGATGTTTTCAGAATAAAAAAATTTAATAAAAGTAAAATTAAAAGTAAAAAGATCATTTAAACTGTAAAACAATTCATCGAAGATGAGTTCCCAGGAACAAAATATAAGTTTTTACTCAGATGTTTTACAGTTCAAAGACCCCTTTTACTTCTTATTTTAATGTCCTTTTTACTTCCCTTTTCACTCTGACAGCACCCGATTCGCAAGGGGGGCTGGGAGGATAGCAGTTTACAATTACTTTCACCTACATACAATATACAAAAACATATTAAGCCCGTAACCATTTTTTCAGAGTTTTAGGCTAGGAATTCGGAGTCTGATGGTATAATAACACGTGGTGCTGGAGATTTTCAATTTGTTCACGGTTTACCACACTGGCGGATCAGCTTATCCTCGAAAGAAAGGGGAATTTTTCCTAAGGGGAGTTGGCAGAAATGATGTTATATTACTTACACCTTGAGGAAGAAACAGTTTTTTTAAATCGCCAGAGGGCGAATTCCACTTTTCGCTCACTCCTCTCGTCTGCTAGAGATTTACCAGTCTATCTGTTCACTCGACAACATTTGAATGGCATCAGAAGAGAGCATGCGAACGACTTTTTTTTGGTATTCATTTTTATTAGCTTTTTGTTGTTTACTAGCTGTTTTAGTGTATGATCGTTCAATCAAACTGACCAACCCGAAGCCGTAGCAAAACCCTGAAACGTGAACCAAATTATTAGTGAACTTTTTCTGCCTGTATACTCGACGATATTTCAATGACAACAGAAGAAAGCATGCCAAAGACCTAACGTTTTTTGTTATTTATTGAAGGCGAATTTTTTTAAGTATGCAATATCCCGTGTTATTGGTCAGTCAAACTGACCAACCAAGATTTGGAGCAAGCGTGAAACGTGAAAAAATTATTTTTAAATATTTTATTGGCCGACACAATGATGTCGATAATACTTCTAATAAAATAATGTTATTGAAATTTATTTTTTTCTCTCTCTCTCTGAGCAAATCTTTTTTCATTGTTTTTATTCGATTTTATGGTTTCATGCACGTTTTCAGCTTCTTATAAGCGTTGGTTCCACCAGCCAGCTGTGACTGTGAGTGTTGGAGGCACCATATTGCAATGGTTCACGTTTCTTATTTCCTGCTCTTTCATCGTATGAATCAGTTTTTTTTAATACCCTTTGGTTTTTTATAGCATTTCTGATAGTGGTGTGCAGAAAAATGTGATGTTACTTTAATTCCATAAACCTGGCTGTTCAGAATCTGACCGTTCACGTTTCAAAAACTTTATTTGCTAACTTGTTTGTGGTATTTTTGACTAATACCCAGATGCCTTCATGCTTAACATTATCTGGAACAACAATCGGAAAAAAGTTTAAGGAGAAAGAAAAGCTGATTTCAAGCAATGACATAATGGCAATCTTAACAAAAATGTTAATACTCTACTTAGCACCCCCAATTAATTGAGGAACTAATTTCGAATGCAAGGCATTGTTCCAGAGAGTTCGCCCCGTCCTCCTCCAAAGGTATAAAGTTTGCATCTGTTCACATGAAAACCATGCAATTCAGGTTTCATCATGGGTATCTATAGCAAAATGGTGAATTGTCTACAATTTTGAGTGTCCATTGCCACTCTCACTTATTACTTAAGTAAATAATAAACATGGTTTTGTTAGGTGGGTAAAGAATGGCAATTTTAATTTGAACTGTGGTGTTTCGAACTCAGATTGATAGATAAGCCCAAGCTCTCATGTCCTCAATAGTTTGTCAATATTCGCTACAGAAAAATTTTCACCGCTCCATTATTGTAGTGTCAATAGCACGTATTCAAGTTCAGTCTCTCAATCAATGCGTTACAATGAACCCATTTACTTCGCTCAACGGATGTGAGAGTTCCAGACAGTCAACCACTCAGTAAGTTTAACGGTCAGTCAGTCAGTCAGTCAGTCAGTCAGTCAGTCAGTCAGTCAGTCAGTCAGTCAGTCAGTCAATCAGTGAGAACAGAAGAGAGCATGCCAACACTTAAAAGTTCTTTTCCATTTATTGAAGTAGTTTTTTTCTATTACGAGTGTATGGAAAAGGTATCAACAAGTCAAACTGACCAACCCGGATTCATAGCAAGTCTGAAACGTGAACCAATTATTATCAGTAGATTGTTCATTGGCCGACACAATGAAGTCGATAATACTTCTAATAATAATAATGCTACGGAAATTTATTTTTTTCTCCTCAGAGAAAATCTGTTTTTCATTGTTTTTGTTTGATTTCATAGTTTCTTGCACGTTTTCAGCGTCTTATAGTTCTTGCTCTTAACAACCAGCTGTGCGACTTTGAGGCACACGACAGATTGCAATGGTTCACGTTTAAAACTTACTATTTTCACATTGTAATTTGAATCCTTGCAAAAGTAAATTTTTTTCAGAATACGCTTTGGTTTTTGATATAAGTTCTGACAGTGGTTTGCAGAAAAGTTTGAGATGCGATGCGATTGAGTAAAAAACCTGACTGTTAAGAATCTGATCGTTCACGTTTCAAAAATTTATCTATGAACTTGTTTATGGTAATTTTGACTAATCTTTGACGAAGTCCATCATCAAAAACGTAAAAATTTTTAGAACAAGGCGTGAAAGCCAAATACCAATGACCAAATAAACAAAATTGTGTGAATGCTTCAATCAACTCCATCTTATTGTGTTCACACGACTACTCATGACTTTCAAACCACATGACGTCAATCATCATATTGGATAAGGGTGACTTAAAGCCCACCGAAAATCATGTCACCGAATTTAAGTCACGGAATTTCAACCCACCGTAATTCAACTCACCGAATGGTGAACTGACCGAATGGTTTTCGACTGACCGACACAAGTTTTTTTTCACAGAGGGTCAGAGAAATGACGTGTATTTTTTCAGTTCAGTCAAAGTTGTCGTGCATGCCTTTTCACAAAAACCACGTTATTGGGACAGGTTCAAACTTTCGAAAAGTTAAGTGGTTCATAAGGCGTGTACAAAACTGTAACTGAACATTTCACTACATCTGTGATAAAAGGTCAGCATGGATTGAACTTTTTCTCAGCGTTTAGATGTTATCAATTAACCGTTTTTTTTCTTTTATTTGTTAATCAAGTATTATATCAAATCTTTGCTGACCTGAAATTTACTTATAGACGCTTTGAAACGTGAAGCATATACATTAGGTGTATTTGGTTATACGTTGCACCAATTTTGGATGGGGATCGGTCAACTGCCGCCACTGCCAACTACCGCCACAATTATCAAGACAACTGCCGCCACTTTTTTTGAAATTTTTCGGCTGCAGTTGACTCACCTTAAAGTGGCGTCAGTTGTCGTATGTCAACTGCAGCCACAAAACTCTGAAATTTTCTGGTTGCAGTTATCTCGCAAAAAGTGGCGTCAGTTTCCATAGGACAACTGACGCCAAGTTTCAAACGGATCCAACCAAGGAATAAAAGAAGGATGATTCATGTAATCAATGAAAAATGATTCATGCAATCAATGGTAATGTCGCAGACGAGTACTTTCGAAGTTTTACCATTCCCTTTGAAGTATTACTGTTCGTTAACCCCCGATAATCTATCGTAAGGCTGGCTTGTCCGAGCAGAGCGAGGAAAAGCCCGTGAGCACCGCGCGGAGCGCGGAGGTTGGATCCGTTCGAAACTTGGCGGCAGTTGTCCTATGGAAACTGACGTCTTTTTCAGCGATACAACTGCAGCCAGAAAATTTCACAAATTAATTACTGACTGACTGACTGACTGACTGACTGACTGACTGACTGACTGACTGACTGACTGACTGACTGACTGACTGACTGGCTGAGCAACTGACTGACTGACTAACTGACTGACTGACTGACAGACTGACTGACTGACCGACTGACTGACTGACTGACTGACTGTCTGACTGACTGACTAACTGACTGACTAACTGACTGACTGACTGACTGACTGACTGACTGACTGACTGACTGACTGACTGACTGACTGAGTGACTGACTGACTGACTGACTGACTGACTGACTGGCTGAGCGACTGACTGACTGACTAACTAACTGACTGACTGACGGACTGACTGACCGACTGACCGACTGACTGACTGACTGTCTGACTGACTCACTAACTGACTGACTAACTGACTGACTGACTGACTTTTTGACTGACTGACTGACTGACTGACTGACTGACTGACTGACTGACTGACTGACTGACGGACCTACAGACGTCGAATAAACTTTTGGTAGGTATCAAACAAATTTCCAAAGCCTCCTCTATTCCAGTAAAAAAATTCAACCATATTGTTACTGAACAAATCAAATGCGGAGCCGTCAACATCGGGACAAAAGGATGGGACACCCTGTAGGCCTGTACATACTGCTTGAACTTGCTTCATACGTCATGAATCTTGGTTGACTAACGAACAGATTGATTTGACTACTTGTTCCATTCTAGCCAAACGCTAAATCATGAACCAAAAATAAATGTCATAAAAACACAAATACAGGGTGGGCCAGAAAAAACTCCGCGATTTTGTGAGACCATAGCTTTTGCAGTCGACGATGAATTTCTTTGAAATTTGCAGGTTATTTCAATAACATATTAACTTAATTTTGTCTAAATTTTCAATGAGATATCTAACACACACCGGCCACACCATCAGGATACATGAAAATTTCAGTTTTTCCTTTAAACCGCGTCATTGTTTTGAGGATAAATCATGTGTATAAATCAGTTTTAGGTATTAATCTATTTCTGAATTGAACGAGTGAACTAACTAGTAATACAAGGATCAAAAGAAACTTGTTTAAGTAGCAATTCGGTCTGAATTTACTTTCAATGTTATTGGAAAACTCTTACAGTAGGATGCTTGCTTCTTGTTCCCTTGTCTGATGTACGGCATAACCTTAGAATTGGTTTTTATTGATGAATTTGAATGAAATTCTCAGAATATCTCATTGATTTAATATTTTTTAACGTCTTGAAATTTCAAAGACATGCGTTGCATGTAAGCATGAAACTTGCGAAATAAACAACCGCGGTAGGTGGGAAACTCAACATTTGCCAAAACCAGCTTTAACAAGCTTGAACCGCGCCGACTAACGTTCCCCAAAAAACATTGACGTATGAACAGAACGAGCATGTTTTTCATAAATCTCGAACTTTTATTTATTGAACTTGAAGTTTTGAGGAAAAAAATAACGTATTTGAAACGAAATTTCGCTGAGGAGGAACGCAACAGCCGGTAACAGACATGAAAAACAGTTTTGCCACCGGACCTATCGCGTTATAGGAAGAAAGGTTTAGAAATAAAACTTTTTTTACTAATTAACCACTTAACTTTTATTTTTTAAACCATTATTTAGTTCACTCGCACAAATCCATAAACAAATTGATGCTTATAAGTTACGTATGCACATGATTTCTCTTACAACAACGACGCGGTTTAAAGGAAAAACTGAAATTTTCATGTATCCTGATGGTGTGGCCGGTGTGTGTTAGATATCGCATTGAAAATTTAGAGAAAATTAAGTTAATATGTAATTGAAATAACCTGCAAATTTCAAAGAAACTCAAGGTCCACTGCAAAAGTTATGGTCTCACAAAATCGCAGAGTTTTTTTTGGCCCACCCTGTATAATTCACGTTTCATTCATGTTATCAATAATCTTCTGAGAGCGATTTTAACTGATAAACTATAATACTCAAAGTTAAATTTCGATTGAACTTTGCCATTTAGAAACAATACATAGCTACATACAAGCTCAGGGTGACGTGTAACAACAATGAGTTCAGTATTCAGTGATTCAGTATAAAGTTCCATTTGGGATGCGAACGTCAACGACGAAAAAACCTGATTGACATGAGAGTCATTGGAAAAGTAAAACACGTAAAAAGTCCATTAACTCCATCAACTCTTCAATTCAATCATCTATTGGTTGATAAAAGGTCTACAGAATTACATTTAGTAACAAGATGTTTTGACCATGCTACATATGTATACAGCATTTCAATTAATGTACAGTTTTCATTATCATTAATTTTGTTATGTAAAAAGCAATTACTACATAGGCAAATCAGTTAAATTTACTTAAAACGTGAAACGTGAAAAAAAAGTTGTGTCGTTCTTTTGCTTGAATGCCGGACACAATCTGTCAAAATATAGATAGAATGAAAGATCGTTTGACTTTTTGAATAAAGACACACTGATTAATGAAAATTTATGTTTATAGTTCTTTATTTTACATGGAGAAACAACATCCGCTATTGCATCAGTTTTTTACATAATTATCTTATAAAACACATGAAACGTAAACCAATCGACAAAGACATTTGTAAATATTATTAGTCAAATTGGCTAGTTATCTGACAGAAGATTGGTTGAGTGGAGAATTGGGAGAGTGTAAAAAGTGAAAAATGAAATGTGAACCCATTTGTTTATTGATGATCATGTTTTATTTGGAATAGGGCATTAGTTTGAGTTTAATTTGGGTTAATTAGTAAAATATTTTTTTTATCTTGGGGAGCATTGTGGGAAGCAACTATGTACAGTGACATACTACAAAGGTACAGGAAGGTTTTCCGCATCAAGAATTACTTTATAAAGGTTGACTGAGTAACGAACAGATTGATTGAACTACTTATTCCATCCAACATAAGCTTGTTTCATTCTATTCATGAACCATAATCGTAAATCCAAAAAGAACAAAATTATAAACCCCAAGAATGATTCACGTTTCAAACATGTTATCAATCATGTTCCGAGACCAGCTTCAGCTGCTAAACAGTCATCACTTCATATATTAATCAAAGACAAATTTCGATTGTAATTTCACACTTATGTACATTGCTGCAGTATCTATGTACATAAAAGCTCAGTGCAAAAAGATTTATAAAAAAACGTATCTCTATGTGAGTTATCTTTGAAGTTCCAGTCATTTAAAACATGGACGAAAACATAGTGTACATATTCAATGCGATTTCTGACCCAAATATCTCACCCGAAATAGTCTTATAACCACTGAGAAAAGTGGCTAACAATATAAATTTCATGTCGTAACAAAGCCTGGGTAATCTGTGAAATTTTTTGGTAAAAAATGTCAATCATAAGAATCTTGTAACCAACCAAACGGCTCACGTTTCAAAGTTGCGTTAGAAATCGGTCGGTAGCTAAATTGGTTGTTATCCTTATATCTTGGTACTTATCAAATTATGCGAATATAGCTAAAATCATAGAATAAATCTAACTTCTGCAACTTGTTCAGGAGGATGACATGCATTCCTTTCATATCACGGTGGGAAGGTGCAGGGTTAGTTTATTTGCTGTATTCTGCTTGATTAAGATGTTTTAGTTTCTTCTCTCGATTTGATTGTGTGATCTTCTCTTGATTTGACTGATTGACTGACTGACAGACCAACAGTAGAAATCAGTGGATTTGCTAACGTTATATAGTTTGTAACAGACCAACTGGAGACATCTGTGGATTTGCTAACGTTACATATTTAGTTTATATTTTTGCGGTTTTATATTTTTTGACTTAGGAAAGAACGTTAAACAAAAAAAAACGAACTCATCCTTGTTTCATACCTTTTGTGAAACCTAAACTGATACATGACTGTGAGGTTTATGATAAAGACTGTCAAACTAATGAGTGGCTTATGAGAGTTTCAACACTGACTGACTGATGAAATCAGTTAATGGGTGAAATCGTTTAATTCGTGGCTATTTTATTTTCCCTTTACACACCTGCAACTGTAAAATTCAATACAGGTTCACGTTTCAAGATTATTATGAGTAACATGAGGTCTTCTTTCGAGTGATCCAAAAGGCCCCTACTCCTGTTAAAGTAATACAAATATTTATCTTAAAAAAATTGCAGAGGAATGAAAAATGTATATTCATCATCAGGAAACTTGGCAGATTAGAACGATAAAATGGATGCGGATCACATGTGATCAAACAAAACACTTTCAGCTCGGTCAAGGGTTCTTTTCATCGCACGTAAGTTAAAGGGCTATCTTGGGTTCAATTAGAAAGTTGTCGTGTTAACTACATAATCATACTTTGAATCGTACACCAAACCAAAGGAGTCATCAACTGAGTTTTAAACTCAGATATGAGACAAATCCCAGGTGTTATCAATCGGTTCACGTTTCGAGATTGATAACAGTAACGTTGGTTTGCAATTTTGACGATACCACCGTTCGCTTGAAATCAAGAAAAACAATAAATAGAGGAAAAACAAGTACACAGAAAAGACTAAAGTCTTGAATTTTCGTTCTGACACAAGTCAGTGATCGCTATCGGACGAAACGGAACGAAACGAAATTTTCAAATTCATTCCGGAATGGTTTCGGAACGAAATTTCTTCATTCCGTTTCGAATGATTTCGGAACGAAATTTCTCCATTCCGTTTCGGACCATTTCGGAATAATTCCAAAATTATTCCGAAGTCGTTAGGCCCAATTCACCGCGTGGTGTGTGCTTAGCACATGCATCACACACAAGTGTAAAATTGTAAATAAATGTTGTGTTAAGTTCATGAAACGTGAACTATTTCTTAGCGACTAATCCTATCGGTGGGGTCACTATCTGAAGATAAAGAAAGGAAAAAGTGGGATTGTCCCTCAATGACGGTTTCCAAAAGTAAAATTTGTGTCTTCAAACAGTTTCAGTATCCTAAATGGCCTAATTTTTGTCAATCCCCCTCTCTTTGGAAAGATTCCCCTTTCTGTGGGCGGGGGTGGCTGTCGTTGGTTTCGAAACAATTTCGGAATTCCGATCAGAGATTTCGAATCGGAATCGATTTCGGAATATTCCGAAATCATTCCGGAATAATTTCGGAATTCCGAAAGGAAGATTCGTTCCGAAGATTCCGGAATACTTCGTTTCGATAGCGATCACTGACACAAGTACATCAGACTTTCCTGATATGTACAGTACGTTTCGTTTCGATATTTCGTCTTGTCTCTCAGTTCGAAAAAAAACTTCGGAACGCAACGAAAGGTTACGAATAAAAGGCACCCTTAGTCCGTTGATCCCGAACTTAGGATGGCGCGTTATTTCTTCCTGGTCAAGTGCCTGATGTTCATTAAGCTTAGCAATCGGGCGGTGGATGATGTTTATTGGGCCGCGAACATTTTTGTTTCATGTTGAGAAACAAAAAACAAAAACTTTTTGAATAAAAACTGCGGAGAGACGGTTTTTTCTTCCGTTTATGACTTTCGAAAACTTTTCTTCTAAGAAAGATTATAAAAATGAATTCGCAGTTACAACACATCCGCGCATTTGGCGCTTGGAAAAGTATTAATTATAATAATGCGCTTAATCAATTCTGCAGTCTTTTTTTTAATTTTCATAAATTTTTTTAATTCCTTTCATCTGCTTTTTATGGTCATGTAGAGAAGATTAGGTTTTATTACCAAACCGACTACTTTAATTTATTTTGCTCAAAAAATGTGAAACCTGAACAAAAAGCAGCGCGTTCGTTGCTTGGACGCCGGATTTCCTTTTTGAATGAATGAATTTACGAACAATACTGTTTTCATGAGTTTATAATTCTCTTTTCTACATTAGTGGAGGAGAATCGTGATCCGTTATTGCTTCAGTTATGTTCGAGAGAGACCGATATCACACTTGAAACGTGAACTATGTAGTTGTTTAATTATGTAGCTGAACGATGTTTTGACTGATTAGCAAAATAGCAAATCCGCCGACGCCCTGAAATACACAGTTTTCACAGTAACTTCAAACTCTTTTAACCCATTAGTTAGAAGACGTTTATTAATTTGTTGTCTGAATAAGATCTACTAGTGCATTTGAGAATTTAGCTGACTGACTGATAGAACAACCGTCATGCATGCCCCAAACATAACCACCCTTTCTCGAATATATTTTACCGCTTTTCAAGTGTGTAACTGAAATACTTTTTTTCGTTTTGGGAGGCATAAGGGTGATTAAATTGCTTACTTCTTCCCAAACCATTTCCATTTATAAAAGGTGGAACGTGAACAAAACTCCACCCCTTATTTCTTCATTTGAGGCTTTTCAGGAATCATCTGTCAGTGTTAACGTGTTACTCAGGTGTATGTTTCATTGCATCTATGGGCTTTACATCAAGTAAACAAGAGTTAATAATTTGTTCAGAAAAAAATCAAATCGAGTTTTTTTAGAAATAAAAGTCAGACGAGTGACCCATTCTTGAGGAACACAGTGGATAAGGGTCACATGGATGCAAAACACCTGTAATCAAACTAACATGGTGAATGTTTATTTTTATCAAACTTTTTTTCATTAACGCGATACCACCATATAATAAATCAGGTTCAAAGTTGCAAGCAGTCTGGTTTTCACTTTGAAAAAGAGTTTAAAAAGTAGGAAAGAAAATAGAGGTTAGTTTGGATTCAAACAGCGCGCCCAAAGACTTTTCGGAGTAACAAAAAATAGTCATATTGGTTTCCACAACACAATAATTCACTCTTTGAGAAGTTTTTCTTTCTTGTCAGCATAATTTCTTTTCCTTATTATCCTACTTGCTGTTGTCACTGGAAAAATTTTCTTTTTTCATTCAAACAAAAGTCCACTAAATGGGCCTTTAATAAGCCCTCCGCATTCAGTCAAACCTTTATAAAACTTATTGAGAAAAAAAAGTGGTTCACGTTTCAGGCTTCGTATCAGTAGAACATGTTGGCCTAATTCTCGATTAACCTGTGACTCCCATAACAAAAAAGTACTACAAAAATAGATTATAGAAACGTTCAGTTGTTACTCATTCAAATTCTTTAAAGGCAAGTTCGTGAGCGAGAGAGTGAATGAGTGAGTGAGTAAGTGAATGAGTGATTGAGTGATTGATCTCCTGTAAATCATAATTATGGAAGTTTTTTTTGTGATTGACTATGGGACATTTTATCGGAAGAAAATATCACAGCAACCATCTTATGCAAATGATGAAACGTGAAATGAAAAGTGACTTTTTTGTAAATAACGTTCATGAAAATCAAACTTTTTCTATTCGTTCGTCTATGTCGTTCGATTTTATAAACGGTAAATGATAATACATATATGATGTTCAAATGAAAGCTGTAAAGCATTATCAACTGATCAGCGGACTAAATTCGTAAAAATTTGCTATTTTCTTTTTTTTAGTTTGCGGTACTTCAATGAAACATGAATGAAATCAATGGACCTTCCTAATTGAAGAAAACCACACCCGGAAAGTCTTCAATGTTACTGGAGAGTTCTGCCACTGCCCGTTTTTTTATTAAAAAAATATTTGTACTATAATTGATTATATAAATAATATTTGATTTTTTTACTAACTTTTTTTTAAGTCGGTTAATGGCGTACTAGTTAATTTGCATGACGAACCTTTGTTGATAGGATCTGTGAAACATGAACGGTTCGATTGTGTGTTGATGTTGGTTGTGAAGTTGGTTGATCGACTGGTAAAGTTTAGTCGGGGTATCTTGTTGGTAAATTTTTTCTGAAAACCTTATACTAACCTTATATTATTCTTATGATTATTGAGTTGAGCTTGTTTATTAGTACAGTTAGTAAAATACGGATGTTGTCCACATGTATGTATGTACGTAGTGCGAACAGCTGATTTTGTTGTTTAGTTCAAAAGCGCGCTGATATGTGCGCCAATATAATTACGGTGAAAATTTCGGAGCACCGAAACACTCTGACCGGGCTCTATTGGCTGATTTGAATACGCCGATCCAAAATTTTTGGCGCGCAGTTTGAATTCGAATCTGTTTTCGGCGCGTTTTCAAATTTTCTTGAAATAAACTATTTTTCCTATAACATTTGAACAACATAAGAAAACTGCGCTTAGTTCATTGCACATGTACGTGCGTAACCGGCTCATGAAAATAATTTCTGGTAACAGGAAACCCTGACCAAGCTATAGTCGCATCGTGTTTAACGGAACAGTTTTTAACACACCACAATCTTTTGTAGCCACTGCCAAATGAGGCCGGAAGTGGCATTTCCCGTTCTTTGGCAGATGGAAAAAGTGGATTCCTTTCCTTAAGGTGTACATAGGTTAGTTGAATGGCTTATAGTTTACTAATAACCACCGTTTTATTTAGTAGATATTCCCCTTCCTTGGGGAATGGCTTGTCCGTCAGTGATTTAGGCCATAATATTTTTATACTGGTCTCGGCTGTGTCCAAAGGACTGATCAATTGACAGATTGACTGATGAATCAGTGTATGTGTGTAACGTTAACGTAAGGAAAAATTTACTTATGACTAACTTATATTTTTGAGTGAAAAAAGGAAATCATCCAGAAAAAAACATAATTAACTTCTCTCGGCTAGCTGAAGAATTATTTTCTTTCTTCTAAATAATTTTTATGGTGTTTTTTTGCTGCAGACAGAGGCTGTGAATTATACTTAATTCATATTTAATTGAGACTGCAATACTATAGTAATAATGAAACGTAAACAGAATCCTTGCGTAGTTTTTGTAAGTCAGTCAGTCGGAGTAGGTTTTTGATCTTGAGTGTTTTGGAGTGTACGTTGAGCAATGTGATTACACCGACTTTGAATTTTTGAAGTGAACATTATTCCACTGTCAGCTGTTTTGCATACATTTAATTTCTTTTGAAAAGCCCTCTAGCCTCTGTTCAGTATTTTCATAAACCCTATTATCGAGATGCTGCCAAAAAACTGATTCGTTCACGTTTCAAACATCCTATGATGGAATGAACGTAATGGTTCCGACAATATATCTATATCATCTGGATCTAGAAAAGTAGCCTAGAGAAATATCCAATTCTACTTACAAAAAAATTATAACATTCAACATAGATGATAATCAACCAATGAGAGCCTTGAAATTAATGTATCAACTAATGTTCCTTCCAGGCACCCGGTCCCCGACCCGAATGCATCATTTCATTTCCCTTGCACTACATATATGCTGTACATAAAGCCCGTATGTTGTTTTAGCTAACTTAACTTGGTTCACACCATACCCCCATATCACAGAAACTTTTGGCATTGGGTGCCTAAATTGGTGCATATTTATGCAAAAACTTGAAGTTATATAAATCACGATATAATCGGTTAAAAATAGATTTTTTTTGTTGAGATGAAAGTTCGTTTTTTTCCTCATAATTCAATCACGAAAAACTCAAAGTAAAAACATTTAATTGGATAGAAAACATGCATTTTATATCGCACTCAGTTTTCGTTCCGAGGCCAGGTGCCAAAGGACGCATTTGTCATAAGCAGCAGTGCATAAAGTTTTTCCATACCATTTTCAATGCATTATATTGTGTTTGTTTGAGTTTCTTATTTTTTTCATGTGTAAACATGAACTATCTCTCCTCTGAACAAAAGTTTTTAATTTAAAACCAATTATCACGTGAAATATAGAACTTCAAAGTTTTCTTGCATAAATATGCACCAATTTAGGCACCCAATGCCAAAAGTTTCTGTGATATGGGGACCATAGTTTAACACGGTATACCATGGGGTGATGATGATTGATGTGCATATTGACACTGTTTGTCTGATGTTTCATGTGGTAAGTGTCTGAGTTGAATGTTGAATGAAATTTCACGTTTCAGGTTTAGTTCGTTTAGTTTAAGTCAGTCTAAACACGATCAAACAATATTTTTCGTTCTTTTTGAGTTACTGAAAATCAAATACTTGTATCTACACTTGTGGCCTGGACCATTCAAGCAAGTATGGGTGCAATTCAGTGATCTGCCAGACTCTCACCATTGACTGACTGACTGACTGACTGCCTGACTGACTGACTGACTAACTGACTGACTGACTGACTGACTGAATGACTGACTGACTGACTGACTGACTGACTGACTGACTGCACGACTGACTGACTGACTGACTGAATGACTGACTGACTGGCGGACTGACTGACTGACTGACTGACTGACTGACTGACTGACTGACTGACTGACTGACTGAATGACTGACTGACTGACGACTGACTGACTGAATGACTGACTGACTGACTGACTGACTGAATGACTGACTGACTGGCTGACTGACGGACTGACTGACTGACTGACTGACTGACTGACTGACTGACTGACTGACTGACTGACTGAATGACTGACTGACTGACTGACTGACTGACTGAATGACTGACTGACTGACTGACTGAATGACTGACTGGCTGACTGACGGACTGGATGACTGTTCGATATAACAACCTGCATGCATGGCCCAATGATAACAATCCTCTCTCGACTTAATAACGTCCGAGACTTAGATGGAAGCTGCGTGAATTTCCTCAAAAAGAGCTTACTTAACTTTTATGAAAAATTTCAAAATGAGACACAATCTCACCCGTTACTTCCCTATCTATTATTGCCTGAAATACCGAGTGAAATAATAGAAACAGAAACAATGATTCACGTTTCAAGATTGATATTGGTAAAGTTTGTTCGACAAAACGCTGATCAATCCAGTTGCTACAATTTGAAAAAAACAACAAAAAAAACATAAATAACTCTGATTCATAATCCCAATATCGAAATCTCCAGTCAGTCAGTCGCGAATTCATTTCATCTGCGGACGTCAAAATCATCGTTGAAAAGATTGATTATAGCCTGTCCAGGGTTTCTTATTACTGACAAAAGTTTTTGGCGCGCAATTTAAAAATTCCAAACTTATTTTGGCCCGCTGTCAAACTTTCGGGAAAGAATTTTTTTCACATCACATTTGGGCAACATACGAAAATTGCAACTAATTCATTTCAAACGTGCGTAACCGGAATTTCGTCAGAGAGGGAGGAAGTGGCAGAAATCAAGGCTCTTTTACCTACACTTTTTAAGGAAGAAACTCGAATTTTTGAAATCGCCAAAGAGCGGGGAAAATCCACGTTTCCTATTCCTTTTCGTCCGCTAGTGTGTTCAAAGGCAGTTTGTGAAAGTGGGGCGCGGGGGAATACAGTATGTACATATGTAGCAGTTTATAAACTCTATTACCGACACCTACAAAAAAAATACATTAAAACTTTTCAAATTTGTAGCCCTCTTTTGCTTGAAAATTAGGAGTTTAATGGTAAAATAACACGTGGTGCTGGAGATTTTACTCACACCTTCAGGAACAAACAGTCCTTTTTAAAATCGTCAAAGACGGGGAATTTCAATTTTCCCGCCTCTTCTCGTCTGCTAGATGTTTACCAGGTTCACTGTTCATTCGACGACATTTGAATGACAGCCGAAGAAAGCATGTATGTAAACCGCTTAACGGTTTTTTTGTTATTCACTTTTGTTAGCTTTTTGTTGTTTACTAGCTGTTTCAGTGTATGACCCTTCAATCAAACTGACCAACCCGAACCCGTAGCAAGCGTGAAACGTGAACCAAATAATTAGTGAACTGTTTCTGCCAGTTTACTCGACGACATTTGAATGACAGCCGAAGAATTCATGCCAACGACAAAACGATTTTTGTTATTTATTGAAAGGGAATTTTACTCTAAGCACGCAATAGGACGTTCCATCGGTCAGTCAAACTGACCAACCCGAATTCATAGCAAGTCTGAAACGTGAACCAATTATTATTAGTGAATTGTTCATTGGCCGACACAATGCAGTCTATAATACTTCTAATAATAACAATGTTATGGAAATTTGGTTTATTCTCTGAACAAATTTTTTTTCATTGTTTTTATTCGATTTTATAGTTTCATGCCCGTTTTCAGCTTCTTATAAGTGTTGGTTCCACCAGCCAGCTGTGCGTCTTGAAAGCAACCAAGCCAGATTGCAAAAGTTCCACTTCTGATAGTGGTTTGCAGGCAATGCATGAGTTGTGATCAATTCCATTAACCTGACTGTTTAAAATTCGACCGTTCACGTTTCAAGAGCAATATATAATTGACTATATACATATAATTAACACCAATAACTTGTTGGTAGTATTTTGACTAGTATCCACCTACTTGATTAAACATTAATGTTAGTTTGAACGTAAACAGTTCGCATGAACGCAATTGTGTGAATAATTATATATCAACTTGTTTATGTTAATTTTGACTAATCTCTTACGAACTCCATCATCAAAAACGTAAAAAATTTGAGAACAAGGCGTGAAAGCCTTGATGTCACACTTATTAACATTGGACATGAAATCAATTTCGTGTCACAATTTGTTTCACATAGGGTCAGAGAAATGGCGCGTATTTTTCAGATCAAAGTTGTCCAGCGTGCATTTTCACATTCAGTTTCAGTTTCAGTTTCAGTTTCATTGGGTTGACTCGTATATAATCGGTCTTACAAATTACGAATTACAAATTACTTTGAATAATCAATAAAGAAATATAATGAATGTAAGTGAGACGTAATTAATAAAAATTAAAATATAAAGTGAGAGTAACGACCAGACATATACGGAACTTGTCCTGATGGACATATCGAAAACCGGAGGGGTTTAAGGAGAGGAATAACAACGGGTTCGAATAAACGAATACATCTTTCGTTACTGTAATACAAAAACAAATCAAATAAGAGTATATATCGGAAAATAAAAAGTCGAGATTCAATTGATTAATGGAATGTGTGATTATGGTAAGGCGGAATAGTAGTAAATAGCAAATTAATTACAGTTCTGTGGTTTAGGCATATCGGCTATCTAAAAAAGTGGGCTTTATATCTTCGATGTACTTATACACAATGTTTGAATCAATTAATTTGCGTCTAAAAACAACAGAACATGGGATTTCAACCAATTCCTGAGAAAGATCATTCCAGAGGTTCAAAGATCTGAATATAACATGGTTTCTCAAGGAGGGTCCTGTATGAGTTTTTACAATCCTGAATGAGTGTCCTCGTGTACTAGATCTATTAAATGAAATGAAATCAGTTGGTTCCAAGTCTCTGAACTTCTTGTGAACGAGTTTATGGAGCACCACCAGGTCATTGACAATCAGTCTAACAATAAGCGGTATTAGATTGAATTTACTACAACGGTTTCTGTATGATAAAGTCATGGCATCAGGTAAGTATCGTGTAAAATCTTTTTGAATAGCTTCAATTGATTCTTTATCCCCCCATTAACCACGTCAAAGGTTAGCATGGATAAAAATGATTATTTGGACCATTTTTTTCAGCGTTCAGAGGGTATTAGTTGGTTGATCTTTTGTTTGATTCAGTAAACATAAATATCATGGCCTTGTCGACCTGAAATTAGTTCATAAAAGCATTGAAACGTGAACTATGTATTTAATTAATTACGTTGCACCCGTTTGCCGATCAAAGTCGGTTGACAGCATACTTAGGGTTTTATGGTTCTCAAAAAAAGTTTTTACCCTTTGTTTCTGCCTTAATGATAATAGGGTAGACAGTTAACTAATATGTATCCTTCATTCTAGTTTTGTGAGACAAGCCATGTGAGTTTACAGTTAGTTCACGTTTCAAAATTGATATCAAATTGCTTTTAGTGTTAATTGGTCAATCAGACAGTGCATGCTGCTATTCAATAAAAAAACCAATCAAACCAAAAAAATCTTTACACAAAGATGAAAAAACAAAGGTTACAGTTTTTTTCTGACTCAAGTTCATCATGCCAACTGACTAAGATGCCCGCATAATCGAGTAGTAATTTTTTCCGGAAATATTCGTAACTTTACGTTCCGTTTCGATTTTTAATCCTGTTTCCTAGTTCTAAAAAAACTTCGGAACGCAATGAAAAGTTACAACTAAAAGGCACCTTTAGTCAGTCGATCCCGATCCCAAACTTATACCACTTGTGCCCATTCAAGACATCGTTTAGAAACGGTCCTATAGGCCTCATAATTGATTACAAGAAATGGTTTAAAACTGCGAGAACCCATGGCATGACCAGAACCAGATTCTTAAGTCCAGAACCGAATTCTAAAGCAATGAATTTTCAGTGCAACGTTTTAGCCACTTTTTAAAATTTCTGAGAACCAGATTCTCGAGTCCAGAACCGGATTCTCAAGTAAGAAAATTTTCTTATAAACAATTACGATACCTATAGGTTCGAAACCTGACTTGAGGCACGGTCCTGAGGCGTTGCTCTGGGGTTTCTGCCATTGCCCGTCAGTTTATTCAACTCTTTGGCCACTACGAAAACACCATTCTGATATGGTATTAGTGTGCCGTGCCTTCTGGCTTCAGTTAATGACAAAAATCCAAAAAACGGTCGACTGTCATTAACTGTCACTTCTGTCACCTTACTTAACCGGTTTCATCATGCAGTTCAAAATTCAAAACTCAAATTCAAATTTATTCAGTTGTTATGTCATGAAAGCAAAACTGCATACCAGGTCACAAATATAGAGAATGAAGGTCATCCGATTCACAAATGACAATCACTGATCATCAATGAGCCGGGGCTCGAACCCGGGATCGACGGCGTGTGAGGCCGTCGCCTTAACCACTTGACAAGGAAACTAAACTCCGTTGAAGACTCTTTAAAAATTGACTGAGGTTCTATTTTTTCTTATCATTTTTCATTTCAGTTATTGAGTGAGTGAGTGAATGAGTGAGTGAGTGAGTGAGTGAGTGAATGAGTGAGTAAGTGAGTGAGTGAGTGAAAGAGTGAGCAGTTAAGGCAAGTTTGTAGTGCTCATGGGGTCAAGTTGGGGAGAGTCAAATCAAAGACTTTGACAATGGTCTCCGTGAACCGTTCTTTATTTTTGAACTTTCAAATACCTTTTAATGGACTAAAAGGATGGTTGTTATTGGTAAAAATACCACCACCCAGTTATCATATAGTAGTTTTGAAACGTGAACTGTCAGGTATACATATATACTGACCGATTAAAACTTTAATTTATTGTATTAATTGACTCAGCGATGTAACGAAGAAGTGACTGTTGTGATACTTAATTATGTTTGCTATGAAACGTGAACTGCACCAGATCAACAAACCAACAATGACTGAAATGTTAAAGACAATGA
This sequence comes from Daptonema setosum, assembly GCA_964036265.1. Taxonomy (NCBI): domain Eukaryota; kingdom Metazoa; phylum Nematoda; class Chromadorea; order Monhysterida; family Xyalidae; genus Daptonema; species Daptonema setosum. The sequence goes on from OZ038444.1 coordinate 26,774,483, forward strand.
CGTAAACACAAACTTAGTTTCCTAAATAATTGCAGCTGTCATCAGTATGTAGTGAATTAAAAATGATCCCCTAATTCATGTCAACAATTATTCCATATGTAACTATCAGTCTCTAAAGTCTATATCACCAAATTTTTTTCCAAATTTTTTCTCCCCTCGTTTTCAAATTCACCGTTTTTCGAGTTTCCTGATTATCAGTTCCCAAATATATATAGCTTGGTTAAAGTATCGTGTTACTAATTATTTTCCTGGAAACTTTATACTAAACAATTAATAAGTTGATCATGTTTTCATATGTTATACACATGTAGTGTGATCAGTTGAAAATTTTTACTAAATAAGTTTGAACGCGTGCCGAAATTTGAATGCGCGCCAAAAGGATTACGGTAAAAAAATTGGAGTTACGATAACCTCTGACCAGACAAACATTATGTGGTCGCAACGTTTAAAGTCTCTAAATATTGATCTCCAAAAGTTTGATCAAGCTTACAATTTGGAAAAAAAATATCAGTGTTCAAAATGTGCAGAAGCCGTTCAAAGTTTCACGTTTCAAAATTACTATGGATAATGACTTTTTGACGTTTACTCTGATAGTCTGATTCGTTCATTGCCTTACGAACAAAAAACTTCTTAAGAGTCGATGCCAGAGAAAAGCACCCGTCCGGGCCGTTTTCCTCAGATTTTTCGAAATCATTAATTTCGCTGTTGTTAACGCTATATATGCAGAAAAATGTGGCGATTCTGAAAATATTCTTTGTTTTCAAATTTGATCGACAGAATTCATATGAAACTCCTTTTTCTGACCACAGGTCAAATGGTTTTGGATAGAATCGACGTTTTCATGAATTTATCAATTTCTCTATATGTGAGCTTCAGAGGCTCATAATATTTCAGATATATATTTTCCAGGTCATTATCAATTTGTGTATACAATTTCAGTTTGAAAAACAAATTTTTCGTTTGTCAATTTCTTCTCTAAACATGGGACCTTTTACAAGGCGACAAGATTCTCAATCGTTTCCGATCATCAACCTCGTATACATTCTCAGCTGTTAATACCAGATTTTTTGTACACCCGTCAACCACTGGCGGACGACAAGGGGTGGGATAAATTTGAATGACAACCGAAAAAAGCATGCGCACGAGTAAACGGTTTTTGGTATTCATTTTTAGTAACTTTTTGTTGTTTACTATGTAGCTGTTTCAGTGTACGATCGTTTAATCAAACTGACCAACCCGAATGGATAGCAAGCGTGAAACGTGAACAAATCATTTGTGAACTGTTTTTGCCTGTTAACTTGACGACATTTGAATGACAACTGAAGAAAGAAAAAAGCGAACGACTTATCGGTTTTTGTTATTTATTGAAGGAGTACTTTTTTTGCGTGTAACTCGGTGTAACATCGGTAAGCCAAACTGACCAACCCAAATCCCCAGCAAGCGTGAAACGTGAACCAAGTCATTTGTCAACTTTTTCTGCCTGTTCACGACATTTGAATGACAACCAAAGAAAGCATGCCAACGACTTAACGGTTTTTTGTTATTTATTGAAGGAGTAGTTTTTTTTAATTTCTATCTCGGTGTAACATCGGTCAGTCAAATTGACCAACCCGGAATTGTAGCGTGCGTGAAACGTGAACAAATAATTTGTGAATTGTTCTCTCTTGTTTTGTTCATTGGTCGACACAATGATGTCGAGAATACTTCTAATAATAATAATTTACCAAAATTAGTTTTTTTTCGCCAGATTAAATCAGTTTTTCATTGTTTTCTTCGATTTCATGGTTTCATGCACGTGTTCAGCTTCTTTAAAGTGTTGGTTCCACCAGCCAGCTGTGACTGAGTGTTGGAGGCACCAGACATATTGCAATTGTTCACGTTTCAAATTTGCTGGTCTTTCAACGTATGAAACAGTTTTTTTTAAATACACTTTGGTTTTTTAAAGCATTTCTGATAGTGGTGTGCAGAAAAATGTGATGTTACTTAAATTCCATAAACCTGACTGTTCAGAATCTGATCGTTCACGTTTCAAAAACTTTATATCATAACTTGTTTGTGGTATTTTTGACTAATAAACAAAAACCTTGATTCTTAACATTATCTGCAACAACAATCGGAAAAAAGTTTAAGGAGAAAGAAAAGCTGATTTCAAGCAATGACATATTGGCAATCTTAACAAAAAGGTTAATACTCTACTTAGCACCTCCCAATTAATTGAGGAACTAATTTCGAATGCCAGGCATTGTTCCAGAGAGTTCGCCACCGTCCTCCCCCTATACGGTATAAAGTTTGCATCTGTTCACATAAAAACCATGCAATTCAGGTTCCATCATGGCTATTTATAGCAGAATAGTGAATTGCCATACAATTTGAAGTCTTAAGAACTCTCACTCAAGTAAATTAAGAAACATGGTTTTATTAGGTGGGTAAAGAATGGCAATTTTAACTTGAATTGTGGTGTTTCGAACTCAGCATAAACAAGCCCGAGCTCTCATGTCCTCTTTAGTTTGTCAATATTCGCTACAGAAAAATTTTCACCACTCTTTTTTTGTGTCAATAGCACGCATTCAAGTTCAGTTTCTCAATCAATGAACCCATTTACTTCGCTCAACGGATGTGAGAGTTCCAGACAGTCAACCACTCAGTAAGTCCAACGGTCAGTCGGTCAGTCAGTCAGTCAGTCAGTCAGTCAGTCAGTCAGTCAGTCAGTCAGTCAGTCAGTCAGTCAGTCAGGCAGAATTACAAAAGCTACCCCTTTTCTCTTTTGTATATTTTCTCTTCACTAAGTCAATTCAGACTTAGGCATAAGCTTTTTTACATGCCTATGTATCAGGCGTAGGCTTAGAATTAACTTTCTGCTATGTATTTGTTTTTGACCAAAAAGACGGGTCAAAATACTTCTAAATCTCGATGAAAAAAGGGTAGGGTTGGGAAATTACCTAGCAGAATCTCCATACCCTACCCTTTTTCTTATTTTGCTGTTCAACTTCAAACCATTCGATTGAGGCTCCGGCTTAGGCTTAGTTCCGAGCTTGGAACTTAGGCTTAGGCTTAGGAATGAACTTTGGCTCCGTATTTGGCTTAGGCTTAGGCATATGAGCGATTTGAGAAACTTGAAGATGAAAAAAGGGTAGCTTATGGATAACTGCGTCAGTCAGTCAGTCAGTCAGTCAGTCAGTCAGTCAGTCAGTCAGTCAGCCAGTCAGTCAGTCAGTCAGTCAGTCAGTCAGTCAGTCAGTCAGTCAGTCAGCCAGTCAGTCAGTCAGTCAGTCAGTCAGTCAGTGACCGTTTCACAGTCAGGCGCAACGTTCTAAAGTGAAAAAAATCCGCTCAAAAAAAACCATCACGGATCTGAGCCACAAACAAAAACCTAAGCTATAATCATGGTTTCAATGGTCCAGTTCTGGGAGACGAAATTTGAAATAAACCGTCATTCATTCCTGTGGTTGCTCAGTCAGCACACGGAAATAAATACACGTGCAACCAACATTGAGCAAACTTATCGGTTCACGTTTCAATAATGATATTCGAAAGATTTTCAGTAACAATGTAGGGTTTCCCACCCAGATATCACTTTAAAACAATCAATAATACAACCCTCATAAACAAAGAACACCTGTTCATGCCTAAATGACGTGCAACCACGCACAACCACACTCATAAAGTACATATGTAAAGCATTATTGAAATAAAAATTATCACTCATTGAAACAAAAAATATCGATAAAATTACTACATAAGCAACCCATGAGAGTCAGTAACAACCAATTATCATTCGATTGCTCAGCTAATTATTTCAAAGATTACTGGAAAAGCCTTAAAAACGATGTCAATCAAAAGTTCGGCTTACGTTTCACTACATTATACTTTTACGCGTCCCAAAAGATCTACAAGTTTAGAGTTTGAAGTTTCTACAACCTTTGATTTTTCAAGACGAATCGGAACGCAGTCAGTCAGATAAGCTGTTTTCATGGTTTTATGCTTTAAAACGCATGGTCTGAGAGAATCTACGGGTTGTATGGAGTTCGTGGCCCAAATAACGATCTCCTGGTTTATTGCGGTTTTTGATACCCCTAATAGTAGTCATTCTGGAACCAAAATTTTTTGAGCCTAGGAGCATGCTTTTAATAAAAAATTTGAGATCAAAACTTGAAAAATCAACTTTTTGAAGAAAATTTTTTTTCTGATTTTTTTTGTGGTTTTCTGCGCATAAAATTTTATAGACCTCATGGAATGAGCTGAAATTTTAAATACGTGTTCTACGTTTCACGGCGGTCATTTTGAGCTATAAGTGACCTGATTTGAAAAAAATTTCACTACGGTACCATACCCAAACATAACGGCAAGTTTGGTCAAGTAGGTGTCAACTTTGACCCGAAATTCCTAACATGGCCACCATAGAAGAAAGATGCCGTATGCGGCAATGGATGGGCTGTTGGTCGGTCATCATCACCCCGGGAATCCACCCCCCGCGCATCGCCCTGTAGATCAGTGAAAAATTCGATTTTCTAAAAAAAAGTGCTAAATTTGCTTAAAAATTACTTTTTTGTTGTGAAAACCATGACATAATTTTTTCTCCAGATTTCTATTTGAACATGTTATTATACATATCGTTAATCAAATCTATTAGCTACATTTTGAGCCCTACAGGTTGACATTTCGACCATTTTTCAACATCTTAACGAGGGAATGTGCACTGTGAAATCTATTTTGCCTGGAAAGCACGCGTCATCATGCGACACGGACACTTTCAACGGCGGCCGTTAGTGATAGAGTCATATAATCACTAAATCAATGGCATATTATGAAAGTAGACTCAATTCCACGTGTTTTTAGCTTTTTTTAACCGCATTTGATAGAATATTCAATATAGAGATCAACCCCGAAAATTTTTTAACGTTAACATTTTATCTAAAAAGTGTCAAGTTGAAGACATAAATGTCAAAATAAAGAAAAAAATTTAAGATTTATTCACACAAACCGAGTGATGCCCCTACAGTAGACCTTCAACAATGTAACGTGATATTCCTTCCCCACATGTAAAAACTTTTTTTTACTTTCTGACGGGATCAATTTTGGTCAAAAGTTCTAAATTTACTAAATTTTTCAATTTTCCGGGCATGGTTGATTGTTGATCAGTATGTCATGCATGATAATACGTTTCCCTGATAAACAAAGTATTGCTGTCATACGTTTATATGCTTTAGTAAACCTTCAAAATAACATAAATAGGGCTAGAAGGCTGAGAATGACCAAAAATCGATGAAACCCCAATAATTTTATGCTTGCTAAAAATAACGAAATTTTTGCGTTGTAAGCCAGCAAAGAGGAGTGAAAAAGGATGTGTCGTGCAAAATGAAGTTTTTAATTCTAATTTATCGAAAATGAAACTTCCTGCAACGTTAATACTGGTGTTAACTGTTTTTAACAAGAAGTTTTCATCGATTTTCGACTGAAACTCAATAATGTCGGTTGTTGGTAAATAAGCGGTGGAAAAATACCTTCATTCCTATTCAATCGTTCAAATAGGTTCGAAATGTGTTTGCTGATTAGTTTTTTTACAGATGTTTGATATTGTTTCCTAACCATATTGTATCAAAGTCTAAAGGACCTGCTGATTGCCAGTCAACTCTGGGACCGGGAAAGTATGCATAAAACTATGCGCCGCTTTATTGTTTCAAATTGAACTGATGTCAATCGAGGAACCAACAACTCAACCACTTATAAATTAAAGTTTTTTACATTCGTTTACCAAGTCTCAAAACGTGAAAAAAAAATTTTTCGTATTATACCAAATTGGATTTTGACATTTCTATTCAACATGAACCCACCCACGGTGGCGATTTCTTCTCTCTAAAATTACTACTTCCATAATCAAGATGTCGAAGCAGTAGAAAGCAGTTCATAATAGCAAGACTCAACCTTGTTTTCCCACTACGGAAATGAGTGAGCCAATGAGTGATCGATCGAGTGAATCCCTGAGTGAATACGGGAGCTTGTGGTACAGCTGAGTGTTACCAAATACTATAGAGTGTTACCCACTACTATAGAATACTAACTATTGAAAATAAATATAATTCAGTCATTGTTTAAGTATAAAGTAAAATATTCACCATATCATACACACGCTTCCACCTCCCAAAAAGGCCTTTTTTGGGATATCTTTGTCAGTCAGATTGATATACGAGTGAAACCAGCATGATTCATTGAGAAATTTATACAATAGGAAATCAGATTTTCAGGCGGTTCTATCCACCATTTGAGAAAAGAACTCCACTTTTTACAACCGTATTCCCTTTCGTTTTCGTTCGTTTCCGGAACGTCTGTCTCCCTCCACCATGTACGTTGTGTTCCATACGTACAGTACATAAGTACAGTAAGTATGCAAAGGTGGAAACGTTTTTTACAACAGATCTGAACGATTTATGAATGAGACGTTCATGACTCCTTCGAGTTTCATTTTAGAGTTACAAGAACTTCAGACAAAAATCATTTGTGCAGGTTGACACCGTCGTGTAGGTGAGGTTGCATTACATACGCACTCGTCATAAAATAATAACACGAATCAGCGGAACCATTAGATACATACACACGACACTCGTGAAAAGAATTTTACGGAGTCACCGAGTTTGTGAACGAACGAGGGAGTTGATTACTAGGTGACTTAAAACGGTAGCTAAGTGAAATGATTTGAAACTAATACAATGCATCTGCCAACAGTATTCAGTTATTCGATAAAGCACTGGAATCATACCGCGGAAACAACCATCAAATTCTCTAAGTAATATACGTACGTAGTACATGTACGTACATATGTATGTAGGTACAGTATGATTATAAAACAATATCAAATATCTGTAAAAAAAACTAACCAGCAAACACATTTCGAATCTATTTGAATAATTGTTTAGGAGAGAAGGTATTTTTTCACCGTTTATTTACCAACAACCGTCATTCTTGAGTTTCAGTCGAAAATCGATGAAAACTTTCTGTTCAAAACAGTTAACACCAGTATTAACGTTGCAGGAAGTTTCATTTTCGATAAATTAGAATTAAAAACTTCATTTTGCACGACACTTCCTTTTTCACCTCTCATTTCTGGCTTACAACGCAAAAGTTTCGTTATTTCTAGCAAACATAAAATTATTGGGTTTTCATCGATTTTTGGTCATTCTCAGCCTTCTAGCCCTATTTATGTTATTTTGAAGGTTTACTAAAGCATCTAAACGTATGACAGCAATACTTTGTTTATCAGGGAAACGTATTATCATGCATGACATACTGATCAACAATCAACCATGCCCGGAAAATTGAAAAAATTAGTAAATTTAGAACTTTTGACAAAAATTAGTCCCGTCAGAAAGTAAAAAAAGTTTTTACATGTGGGGAAGGAATATCACGTTACATTGTTGAAGGTCTACTGTAGGGGCATCACTCGGTTTGTGTGAATAAATCTTAAATTTTTTTCTTTATTTTGACATTTATGTCTCCAATTTGACGATTTTAGATAAAAAGTTAACGTTAAAAAATTTTCGGGGTGGATTTCTATATTGAATATTTTATCAAATGCGGTTAAAAAAAGCTCAAAACACGTGGAATTGAGTTTACTTTCATAATATGCCATTGATTTAGTGATTATATGACTCTATCACTGACGGCCGCCGTTGAAAGTGTCCGTGTCGCATGATGACGCGTGCTTTCCAGGCAAAATAGAATTCACAGTGCATATTCCCTCGTTAAGATGTTGAAAAATGGTCGAAATGTCAACCTGTAGGGCTCAAAATGTAGCTAATAGATTTGATTAACGATATGTATAATAACATGTTCAAATAGAAATCTGGAGAAAAAATTATGTCATGGTTTTTACAACAAAAAGGTAATTTTTAAACAAATTTAGCACTTTTTTTCAGAAAATCGAATTTTTCACTGATCTACAGGGCGATGCGCGGGGGGTGGATTCCCGGGGTGATGATGACCGACCAACAGCCCATCCATTGCCGCATACGGCATCTTTCTTCTATGGTGGCCATGTTAGGAATTTTGGGTCAAAGTTGACACCTACTTGATCAAACTTGCCGTTATGTTTGGGTATGGTACGGTAGTGACATTGTTTTCAAATCAGGTCACTTATAGCTCAAAATGACCGCCGTGAAACGTAGAACACGTATATGAAATTTCAGCTCATTCCATGAGGTCTATAAAATTTTATGCGCAGAAAAACACAAAAAAAATCGGAAAAAAAATTTTCTTCAAAAAGTTGACTTTTCAAGTTTTGATCTCAAATTTTTTATTAAAAGCATGCTCCTAGGCTCAAAAAATTTTGGTTCCAGAATGACTACTATTAGGGGTATCAAAAACCGCAATAAACCAGGAGATCGTTATTTGGGCCACGAACCGTAGATTCTCTCAGACCACGCGTTTTAAAACTGATCCATTGAATAGTGGTGTGTATCTACTTTTACGGTCAGAAAATGTTACATTACACACATGTTGACTTCTTCTTCTATAACAGCACATGAAACATGAACGATTCTAGCGACTGTTCTCGTATAATAGCACACATGAAACATGAACGATTCTGTCGACTGTTCTCGATCACTATGTATCTATGTATTTTAGCATTTATAAGACAACTATGTATGTACATTACAAACATGTCTATTTCTTGATTCAATTCACCACACATGAAACATGAACGATTCTGTCGACTGTTTTGATCGCTATCAGAGTCGGCTGAATTCAATAACGATTCACCACCAGCGGACAAGAAAGAGTGGGAGGAGTGGAATTCCCCCTTCTTTGGCGTTTTCATTTTTTTGTGATTCGTAAGGTATAGATGAAATGCCTTGAAAACTGGCAATTCCCTGATTCGGCTGTTGATTTTTGAGTGTTATGAGTCAATGATGAGCGATATGATTATACCGACTTTGGATTGTTGAAGTATTATTCGTTTGGGAACCTGTTATCTGTTACGAAAAGTTTCCTTTGAAAAGCCCTCTTGCCTCTGTTTACTAAAATGCTGTCCAATAAACTGATTGATTCACGTTTCAAAAATTCTATCAATTTGTTCAATTTCTTCAATTCTTCAATTCAATCTGAGAATGCCCGAAATTTCTGGCAAATAAAATTTTAAAACTAAACAGAGATACATAGTTTAATCAAACATTGAGACTCTTGAATTTTGTTGTATCATCCAATGGTTCCTTCCAGGCAGTCCATCCATGACCCGAATACACCATTGCATGCCCCATGCACTATGTACTAAATAAAGCCCTATGTTGTTTCTGCAAGCAAAAATGTTGCCCAAAACGTCTGATAATGAAACATCACTAGCCTCAACACAATTCGGTTGACACCACACATACAGGGTGGTCCAAAAAAAATGCCAACACTTTTGTGCGGAATATCTTGTGACACAAATTTCCGATTAAGCTGAAATTCTCAGGGATTAACATCAACATATTGTCTTAAATAAATCTAAAAAGTCAGAGAGATCGGCCAATCACAGCGGCCGTCACGTCTCGTTGCGTGGAAAACTGCGCATGGAGGAAAAACCGAGGTCTACATCACTTGTTGCATATACAATTATTTTCACTTGTCAGGGAAAACATCAACCTCAGTTGTTTGAGCAATTAAAAGTTCGATGGGTGTCAGCGTTTGTTCTGAAGCACTTTTAACTCTCAAATTCGCTATTTTTCGTATAAAATTTTTTTATTCACTAAATTTTTTGCAAAAGCAATAAAATGACTTTTTCAGGCTAACAGAATTTTTTTAGATTCATGAGCAAAAAAACCACTTCAAATTTACTAAAATTAAAGGTAAGACATAGAAATATGTTTATTTTAATTAAAATCTTTATCTCAATCCATGTTTCATTTAAAATGTCTATAATATGCTCCGTGCCAGCACGCGCATATACCCCGGTTTTTCCTCCACACAGTTTTCCAGGCAATCAAGCGTGAGGGCTGCTGTGATTGACCGATTTCTCTAATATTATGCAGTTCGCTAAGTTAATATGTTAGTGTTAATTCCTGAAAAAACGCAATGAAATCGGTGCGTCGTGTCAAACGATATTCACCACCGAAGTGTTGGCATTTTTTTTTTTTTTGGACCACCGTGTAGTTCAACGCACTATAGCAAGGTTGATGACGATTGATGTGCGTGTTGACACTGATTGCCTGATGTTTAATCTGTTGAGTGTCTGAGTTGAATCTTGAATGAAATTTCACGTTTCAGGTTTAGATTATAGCATCAGTCATAACACGATCCAACAATACGTATCAATCTATGCAAAATACTGAAAATCGAATTCTTGAATCTACATTTGTTGCCTAGACCAATCAAGCAAGTATGAGTGCAATTCAGTGTTCTGGCAGACTCTCTGACAAAATTGTCTGACTGACTGACTGACTGAATAACTGACTTACTGACTGACTGACTGACGGACTGGCTGACTGTTCGATATAATAACTCGCATGCGCGTCCCAATGATAACCATCTTCTTTCGAACAAATTATAGTCCTTTTAAATTTTTGCTTGAAATAAACTAGCAGCAGCATTGAAAAAAATTAATTAACTTATCATTCAATAAACTATCTCATCAAAAGATAAAACGTGAACAAAAAGTTCGATCAGTGAAAATTTTTAAAATTTTTAAGTTTGTACTTTACCGGGCAAAAAAGCTTGTTTAACCTTCATCAAAGCGAATCTCTGGTCAGAAATATGGGTTCAATCGTAACCTAAATTTTTTTGTCCAAACAAACCAGACCCCACTAAACCAAAAAAAGATAAATGAAACTATTCATGTTCTACATACGATTGAAATTATGATATACTAAACGGCAACATTAATGAAATTAATGATCACGTTCCAAATCGAGCGATACAAGTCCGCAAACAGTATTCTGTTTTGAGTCAGTCGATCACAAATTTATACCACCTGCTTTAGCCCGAGGCATCTTGATCCTTTTCCTTAAGAAGAAATAATTTTTTTATGATCCTTCTGAAAAAGGAGTTAGAGCCTTCTACTAATAAAACATGCCAATTTTGAAATTCGTCAAAATAGGACAACGTCAATCGTTTCTTTTCAATTTTACCCGACGGTTTAAATAAACCACAGCATTTTATATGATTCACGTTTCAAGATTGAAATAGGTTAAGGCGGTTCGGCGAAATTGACGGTTCGTGTTCTTCAATAATCGAATATACCAAATCAAACATAAAAAACAACATAACATGTCATAAGAAGAAAAGTAATGAGTGTCGTAATTCTGCTTCGACGTAAGCTTAATATTGCAATTAGTTAATCAGTTTAGTAAAATCCCAAGTTCATAAGACTTAATAACGTCCGAGAATTAGATAGAAGCTGCGTGAATTTCCTCAATATAGACGAATGTATTTAACTTTTATGAAAATTTTCCAAATGAGACGCAATATCACCCGTTACTTCCGTATCTACACTTGCTTGAAATTCCGAGCTAACCACAGAAACAGATACAATAATTCACGTTTCAAGATTGATATGAGTTCAGGCGGTTCGGCGAAATATACGGTCCATTGACAAATTTACGGTGCGTCAGAATACCAAATCGTACATAAAAAACAACAAATACAATAACAAAGAAAAAGCAACGAATTTCGTTACTCTGCTGTGATGTGCATACATACTGTACATACATACATACGCCTAACACTGCAGTCAGTTAATCAGTTGATTAAAATCACAGTACATTCATACGACTTCCTAACGTTCGAGATAACTTTATATAGAAGCTGTGTGAATTTCCTCAAAAGGGACTTACTTAACTTTTTAAAAATACCACATTTAACAGTTGCAAAAATGAGACGCAATTTCACTCGTTACTTCACTTTGTATCTACACTTGCCTGAAATTGCGAATGAACACATAACCAAATAAAAAAAATGCTATGATTTACGTTTCAAGATTGATATGGGTTCAGGCAGTTCGGGTAAATAAACGGATTTTTAATAATTCAATATACCAAATCAAACATAACAAACAACAGTTACTATAACAAAAAATAAAAGAATTTCGTAACTCTGCTTTGGCGTACATACTGTATGTACAAATGTACATACGGTTAATACTGCAGTTATGTAGTTAATCAGTTTATTAAAACCACAGTACATTCATACGACTGCATAACGTTCGAGATAACCTAATATAGAAGCTGCGTGAATTTCCTCAAAATGGACTTTTCTTTTATGAAAATTATCCAAAATGAAACACAATTTCACCCGTTACTTCTCTATCTACTGTTGCTTGAAATTGCGAGTGAAACATAGTAACCAACACCATGATTCACGTTTCAAGATTGGTATGAGATAAAAAATTTCATCGAAATGCTGATTTTTTAGCTAAATTCTCTAAAACGAAACAATTACATAAAAAAATCTGCTTCAGAACCTCAATATCGAAATCTCCAGTCAGTCATATTCAAATTCATTCCACCTGCGGACGTCAAAAGCATCGTTGAAGAGATTGATTATAGCCTGTCCAAGGTTACTTGTTACCCAAAAAAAGTTTTTGGCGCGCAATCCGAATTCAAAACTGATTTTGGCGCGCTTTCAAATTCGCTTGCTAGTCTCCCAATGCAATTTGAATCCTTGCAAAAGTTAAATTTTTTTCAGAATACGCTTCGGTTTTTGATATAAGTTCTGACAGTGGTTTGCAGAAAAGTTTGATATGTGATTGAGTCAATAAACCTGACTGTTAAGAATCTGATCATTTACGTTTCAAAAAATTATATATCTACTTGTTTATGTTAATTTTGACTAATTTCTTACGAAATACATCATCAAAAACCTAAAAAATTGAGATCAAGGCGTGAAAGCCAAATACCAATGACCAAATAAACAAAATTGTGTGAATGCTTAAATCAACTCCATCTTATTGTGTTCACACGACTACTCATGACTTTCAAACCACACGACTTCAATAATCATATTAGAAAAGGGTCACCTAAACCCACCGAAAATCATGTCACCGAATTACACCTCACCGATTTTAAGTCACCGAATTTTTAGGACACCGAGTGGTTAACTGAGCGAATGGTTTTCGACTGACCGACACAATTTGTTTCACAAAGGGTCAGAGAAATGGCGCGTATTTTTCAGATCAATCAAAGTTGTCCTGCGTGCATTTTCACATTAACCACGTCAAAGGTTAGCATGGATAAAAATGATTATTTGGACCATTTTTTGCAGCGTTCAGAGGTTTTTAGTTGATTTTTTGTTTGATTCAGTAAATATAAATATCATGGCCTTGCCGACCTGAAATTATTTCATAAAAGCATTGAAACGTGAACTATGTATGTATTTAATTAATTACGTTGCACCCGTTTGCCGATCACAGTCGGTTGACAGCATACTCAGGGTTTTATGAATCTCAAAAAAAGTTTTTACCCTTTTTTCTGCCTTAATGATAATAGGGTAGAAAGTTAACTAATATGTATCCTTCATTCTAGATTTGTGAGACAAGCCATGTTAAATTCCAGTTAGTTCACGTTTCAAAATTGATATCAATTTGCTATTATAGTGTTTATTGGTCAATCGGACGATCATCATGTCTTTTGCTATTCAATAAAAAACCAATCAAACCAAAAATAATCTTTACACAAAGATGAAAAAACAAAGATTAGAGTTTTGTTATGACACAAGTTCATTCATCATGCAAATTGACTAAGATGCCCGCATAATCGAGTATGGCTAGTTTATTGTTACCGTGTGTGACCTTGCTTTGGTCCATGTGCGCATGTGAAACATTAGTGAGCACTTTGGCAGCAGTGTTACAACAACTTTGCGGCGACGAAATTTTTTATTTTCCTGTTCAGAAGCTTCAAAATGCAGTGGTAAAACTTATTCTGAAAACTAAATGGACTAAGTTTCGAAATTGAAGAGGAAGAAGGCACCTCTAAAATTGGACCTAATGTTTCGCATGCGCGCAGTGTCAATGCAGGGCCACACGCGGTAACAATAAATCAGCTATAGGAATTTTTTGGAAATATTTGTAATTTTGCGATAAGTTTCGTTTCGATATTTAGTCATGTCTCTTTGTTCTAAAAAAACTTCGGAACGCAACAAAAATATACAACTAAAAGGCACCCTCAGTCAGTCGATCCCAAACATATACCACTTTTACCCGGAACCGGTTTTAAACGAAATATGTGGAATAAATAGACAGCCAATGATGTAGATTTCTCTTTGGTAATTTTTATCATGTGAAGTTATAAAGGAACAATTTAGATCTTGATTATAAACTGGTTTTACTTTTATGTATGTTTGCAGTGTTGACAGGAACGATGATAAATGGAAATGATTGTAATCCAATGGTAAGTTGAAACATGAACTGATTGATGATCACAATTCATGAGCGACATCGTATTTTCAAATGATTGGGAGACTATATTCGAATTTCCGCTGTAAAACTGCCGTGAATGGAATTAACCAGAATTCCTTTCAGAAATACGCTATGCTGATTGTTTTTATTGCCAAAAGTGTTTTTCAGGGAATAGAAAAGCTTTTCAACAAAAAAATCATTGAACATGACAGTTCATGTTTCAAAAGCACTATATGAGAACTAATGGTGGCAATTTTAATCAATAATAGCCATCCTTTAGGTCCAATAAAAAATACATTTGAAAATTCACAAATCAAGGTTTAGGCTAGTTTTTTTCAACTTGATATCAAGCCAAATCTTTCACAGATTTGCCTCGATGTTGATAAACTAACGAAAAAACCCTCAAAAGAATTACTGACTGACCGACTGACTGACTGACTGACTGACTGACTGACTGACTGACTGACAGACTGACTGACATACTGACTGACTGACTGACTTACTGACTGACATTATATTTACAAACAGATTTTAATAACGTTTCACGGGCTTCTGTTTACGTTTTGAAGCCAGTCTATCATGTGTACATTAATTCATTTATAGTTGTTTTTTTCCCTCCAATTCAGTAAGTTAGTATTAGTGAGTGGTACTTATTTGATTTATAGCATGCGAACGACTTGAAATAGAATAGTTTGTTGTGTTATTTGATTGAATGACTTTTTAGTTTCTTTTTCAAGTTATCTTTGGGTGGTTTCATTTGTTGAGTTATACACTGATGGCATCAAACATTTTAGCTAACCGAAACTATGATAAGCTACCGTGAAACGTGAACTACTCGGTGTTCGCTTGTGGTTGGAATTAATTTCCCACACGTTCAATTTGGTATTACACTGATTAAACTTATTAAAATAATGTTTTTTTTTCGATTTTAATTCAGTAAGGTAACAGTGAATGGTATTTGATTGAATATCTTGCAAACGACTTGTTGTGGAATTCATTGAAATGGCTTTTTCATTTTTGTGTTATCTTAGGGTGGTTTCATCTAAGAAAAGCCACGATTAACATCATATTTTAACTAACCGAAACAATAATAAACTAGCGTGAAACGTGAACTACTCGGTGTTCGCTTGTGGTTGAATTTAATTTCCCACACGTTCAATTTGGTATTACACTAATTAAACTTATTAAAATAATGTTTTTTTTTTAGATTTTTTATTCAGTACCTTAATAATGACTTTTTTAATCTTGTGTTTTCTTGGGGTGGTTTTCTTTGAAAGTTGCTTGAAAGGCATCAAAAATTTTAGCTAACCGGAACTCTCCGTAGCTAGCGTGAAACGTGAACAAAGCGGAAGGTGTTCATTGGTTGAAATAAATTTCCCACCCGTCCAATTCGGTATTGCACTAATTGAACTTATTAAACTAATGTTTTTTTCCGATTTTTAACTCAGTAACAGTGAATGGTATTTGACTGAATTGCTTGCGAACGACTTGTTGTGGTGATTCATAGAAATGGCTTTTTTATTTTTGTGTTATCTTGGGGTGGTTTCGAAAAGTTAAATTGATATTGAATATTTTAACTAACCAAAACTGTTCGTAGCTAGCGTGAAACGTGAACAACGCGGAAGGTGTTTGTTAGTTATTGGAATCTACTTCAATTCGTCCAATTCGGTATTGCACTGATCAAACTATATAAATTGATTTCAAATGTGCCGAGCATTCTTGGAAGACTTTTGTACGGTCCGTTACATAAATCGTCATATCTCGTTAATCGTTAAACAACCATTACATACAGGGTGGCTCAAAAAAAAGCTTGCGCGTTTAAGCGATTATTGTGAAAGTTGTAGACAAGCTGTAAGATTGCGGTATAGCTCATTCGATTCGGCATGTCTTTTTCTACAAAATGATGTCATATGATGAGTTTTAGAAGTTAGCAGCAACAGCGGCATATCTTTATTTAAAATGAGCGCCCAACGGATCATGCGCACGTGACCAAAGTGAGATCGTGTTTGTGTGCTCTGTATTGAACACTGCTTGCACGTTTATCAGTTTCAATATTTTAATTCAGTTTTTATTGATGAAGAAGCATTGTTTTTGTCTATCAGCTCCGCTAAAAAGTATCATTTGTAACCGAAAGAACGTTTTGATGGATTTCAGCCACCATGGTTGCTTTCTGTAGTCTGTATTGAAAATTCTGTACTGCTTTCTGTATTTGAGAATAGTTTCGAGCTTTATTAACAATAAATATCACTATAATGTTTGATATTGTTCTGTTTCACAAATGATGGTTGTGTTTCTGGTTTTATATGCACTTATTTTAGTTATTAACCATGTTTTATTGTACACGAAGCCGAAATTTTGCGAAAAATAAAGAATATTTTTTTAATCAACTTGTAAATTCAGAAAAAAATTTGAAAAAAACTTAAGTCTCATATTATTTTGTAGGCAAAAACATACTCTTTCGAATGCGCCATACCGCAATGCCACAGGTTGTCTACAACTTTTACAAGAACCGCTCAAACGCGCAAGCTTTTTTTGAGCCACCCTGTATGTATATGAATGATCTAAACTACTGTACATATGTTTCATATTTAATAAAAACAAAATGTGGTCCCGTCACAAAGTTTCTAAAAAATTGGCAGAAAAGCTATTTTTGTGACTGTTTGATATTGTCGAATGTACACATTTTAAACATTACCGATTAAAATTTTATTTATATATTTCCTGAAACCTGATACATGAGTTCACTTTTGAGTGTTTGTTATTAGTCGAACCAATTGGTGGTTTCAGAAAGTTCTAGCCCAATTCTAGATTCGATTGACAGACTGACTGTTGAAAGTCGGTGGGGTGTGCAAAACGATCCACCATCTTTTCTTCATTTTCTTCTAAATTTATGGTCCTGCGAGAACTGTGAGATGTGAGACGAAACACACAAACCATCATTTCGTTCACGTTTCAAGTCTGATATCAAGATGGTTTGGTCTAGCGGAGTTGACAATGGTATTTCCTGTCGCTCAAAAACATCAACTATAAACAAAGTCTGAATCAAGAAACGATAAAACCCTGAATAAGCTAAGAGCAAAAGTTTGCAGACGGTCTTAGTATATAATCGCTCTTCTATTGAGCATAATAGGAATCGATGTTCCCAACTTATTGAGCGTTACAAAGATGTGGGGAAACATTCTGGCAGGCACAGACAAGCAAGAAATATAAACAATACGTTGGAAATTAAAACTTTTTCTATTTCTGTCGTTCAGTTTTATAAACGGTAAATGATAATACATATGTGATGTTCAAATGACAACTAAAGCATTATAAACTGATTTGCCGATTAAATTCGTAAAAATTCGCCTTTTTCTTAGTTTTTACTTTTCCATGCTTCAATGAAACATGAATGAGATTAATGGACCTTCATAACTGCAGAAAACCACACCCGTAAATTCGTCAATATTACTGGAGATTTCTGCCACTGCCCGTTTTTTATAAAAAAATATTTGTACTATAATTGATTATAAAAATAATATTTGATTTTTTTACTATATTTTTCTAAGTCGGTTAATGGCGTACTAGTTAATTTGCATGACGAACCTTTCTTGATAGGATCTGTGAAACATGAACGGTTCGATTGTGTGTTGATGTTGGTTGTGAAGTTGGTTGATCGACTGGTAAAGTTTAGTCGGGGTATCTTGTTGGTAAAATTTTTCTGAAAACCTTATACTAACCCTTTAGTATCTTTATGATTATTGAGTTGGGCTTGTTTATTAGTACAGTATGTAAAATACGTATGTTGTCCTTGTCCACATGTATGTATGTACGTAGTGCGAACAGCTGAAATTTCTTGTTTATTTCAAATGTGCGCCAAAAAAATTACGGTGAAAATTTCGGAGTACCGAAACACTCTGACCGTGCTCTATTGGCTAATTTGAATAAGCCGATTCAAAATTTTGGTGCGCAGTTTAAAAACTCAAATCTGTTTTCGGCGCGTTTTCAAATTTTCTTGAAATAAACTATTGTTCCTATAACATTTGAATAACATAAGAAAACTGCGCTTAGTTCATTGCATAAGTACGTGCGTAACCGGCTCATGAAAAGAATTTCTGGTAACAGAAACCCCTGATCAAACTATAGTCGGATCGTTTTTTTACGTAACAGTTTTTAACAGCCTTTTCCTGTAGCCAATAGCGAATGAGAGAGGAACAAAAACGTGGAATTCCTCCCTCTTAAGCAGATTCCATTCCTTGAGGTGTACGTTACATGGCTAAAAATTTGCTATGTAATAACCCCCGTTTTAGAAGAAATTCCCCTTCCTTGGAGGATTGGCTGGTCCGTCAGTGTTTTAAGCGGTAATTTATTTATATTGGTCTCGACTGCTTCCAAAGGACTAATCAATGGACAGATTGACTGATGAAATCAGTGGATGTGTGTAACGTTCAAATTGTTTTTTTACTTATGACTAACTTATATTTTAAAGTAAAAAAGGTAATCATCAAGAAAAAATATAATTAAATTCTCTCGGCTAGCTGAATACTTATTTCCTTTCTTCTAAATAATTCTCATGGTGATTTTTTGCTGCAGACAGAGGCTGTGAATCATACTTAATTCATATTTAATTGAGACTGCAATACTATAGTAATAATGAAACGTAAACAGAATCCTTGCATAGTTTTTGTAAGTCAGTCAGTCGGAGTCAGTTTTTGATGATTGAGTGTTGCGAGTATATTTTGAACGATGTGATTACACCGACGTTGGATTGTTGAAGTGAATATCATTCCACGGGGAACATTTCAGCTGTTTTGCATACATTTATTTTCTTTTTAAAAGCCCTCTAGCTTCTGTTCAGTATTTTCATAAACCCTATTATCGAGATGCGGCCAAAAAAACTGATTCATTCACGTTTCAAACATCCTATGATCGAATGAACGTAATGGCTTCGACAATACAATCATCCAAATCTTTAAATTATAAGAAAATTTATAACATTCAACATAGATAATAATCAACCAATGAGAGCCTTGAAATGGGCCCGGCCCAAAAAAAATCCAAACCAAAAAAAATCCATGCCAAAAAAAATCCATACCAAAAAAAATCCACCCAAAAAAAATCCATACCAAAAAAAATCCACCCAAAAAAAATCCATGCCAAAAAAAATCCATCTACATTTTGCTATACCAGAAAAAATCCATCTACATTTATGCTATACCAAAAAAATCCATGATGATTTTTGCTTTACCAAATTATGTGTATTCGCTGTACCAAAAGCAATGAAGGTGTAAATGAGCAGCGTATTTACAGTATGTACATATTTATACGTTAACTCATCAGAAATATAATTTTCTGAGGGTTGAGGGGTTATTTTTTTCGAAAATTCAATAACCTGTTGTCATAGGTAATCCAACCCATATTAACCCTAAAATCGATGATAATTAACGTTTTTCACATGTCCGGTGGCAAAAACCGCCGATGCGCCAGCCGTGGTACGCGTGGGGTTTCACTGACGGATGAGCCAAATCTCCAAAGGGAGGGGAATCTCTTCAAAGAGGGGGAATCGGCAAAAAATAGGTCGTTTTATCTACATCTTAGAGAACAAATTCTAGTTTAAAAAAAACGTCAAAGAGGGTTGAATTCAACTTTTCCCACCCCTTCTCGTCCGCTGGTGTACGTATGTATATTGATCTTTTAAACTTGAAACAAAGGGCCATCGGTCCACATAAAACGATAGTTTTCAACTGATAGATTTCGTTGCTTAAATATACTTTGTTTCCGTAAACATAATAAGTGAGTTAATCTTTGTTGATACGATGGTTGAGAACTGCTTTGTGCTTCCTCAAGGTCAAACGCTTCAGAACGCCTAACCCTCCTTATTATGCAACCGTTCTTAACGAGGATCTAACATGGAAAATGAGTAAAAACAATACGGCGATGCCTGATAGAAGTCCCATATCAATCAACGTTATAAGTCACATTATCTTCCTTTGATTGATATGGGACTTCTGACTTATAACGTTTCAAACACTGAAGATTCATGCACTGGACATGTATAATAAGAGACACCAATGATCTTTGATATAAAGGGGACTTATACCTTTCGGAATTACTGTATAAGGTCAAACAGAAAATACGTTCTAAGCTAATGTGCGAAGCGGATGACATGAATTTTTCATAGACATTAGGACAATATTGATCATAATTTATACTTCATAAACTTTTCATCAATGCACATTTATTTTATCAGTTTCATTATAGCGAGAAATAGCCAGTTATTTTTATTTGTCATCCGCTACAAGTATAAAGTTATATGTACGTAATGTACATACTGTAAATACGTGTTACGTTCTAAATTGACTCATACCTGATCATGGTCATATTACACGTTCACGCACAAATTACAATGGATTTTTTTTGGTATGGATTTTTTTGGGTGGATTTTTTTTGGTATGGATTTGTTTTGGGTGGATTTTTTTTGGTGTGGATTTTTTTTTGGTATAGGCAAATCAGGGATTTTTTTTGGTTTGGATTTTTTTTGGTACACCATCCCTTGAAATTATCGTATCAACTAATGTTCCTTCCAGGCACCCGGTCCCCGACCCGAATGCATCATTTCATTTCCCTTGCACTACATATATTTTGTACATAAAACCCGTATGTTGTTTTAGCTAACTTAACTAGGTTCACACCATACCCCCATATCACAGAAACTTTTGGCATTGGGTGCCTAAATTGGTGCATATTTATGCAAAAACTTCAAGTTCTATAACTCACGGTCACGATATAGTCAGTTAAAAATAGAATTTTTTTGTTCAGATGAAAGTTCGTTTTTTCCTCATAATTAAATCACGAAAAACTCAAAGTAAAAACATTTAATTGGATAGAAAACATGCATTTCATATGGCGCTCCGTTTTCGTTCAGAGACCAGGTCCAAAGGACGCATTTGTGCATAAAGTTTTTCCATACCATTTTCAATGCATTATATTGTGTTTGTTTTGATTTTTTCATTTTTTTCATGTGTAAAAATGGGCTATCTCTCCTCTGAACAAAAGTTTTTAATTTAAAACCATTTATCACGTGAAATATAGAACTTCAAAGTTTTCTTGCATAAATATGCACCAATTTAGGCACCCAATGCCAAAAGTTTCTGTGATATGGGGACCATAGTTTAACACGGTTTACCATGAGGTGATGATGATTGATGTGCATATTGACACTGTTTGTCTGATGTTTCATGTGGTAAATGTCTGAGTTGAATGTTGAATGAAATTTCACGTTTCAGATTTAGTTGGTTTAGTTTCAAGTCAGTCTAACCACGTTCAAACAATATTTTTCGTACTTTTTGAGTTACTGAAAATCATAAACATACTTGTATCTACTTGTGGCTTGGACCAATCAAGCAAGTCTGGGTTCAACTCAGTGCTCTGCCAGACTCTGACCATTGATTGACTGACTGACAGACTAACTGACTGACTGAATGACTGACTGACTGACTGACTAACTGACTGACTGAATGACTGACTGACTGACTGACTGACTGCCTGACTGACTGACTGACTGACTGCCTGACTGACTGACTGACTGACTGGCTGGCTGGCTGGCATAGAATATTTTACTATTAAAACATGTCAAGTTTGAAATTCGTCAAACCAGGACAACATCAATCATTTCCTTCCAACTCGTAGCTGACTGTTTAAGTAAGCCACAGAATTTTATATGATTCACGTTTCAAGATTAAAATAGGTTAAGGCGGTTCGGCGAAATTAACGGTTGATGTTCTTGACATATGTATATGCACATATTCCAAATCAAACAAAAAACAACAACATAAAATGTCATAATAAGAAAAACAATGAGTGTCGTAATTCTGCTTTGACGTACGCTTAATTATCAGTTAGTTAATCCGTTTATTAATTCCCAAGTTCATAAGACTTAATAACGTCCGAGACTTAGATAGAAGCTGCGTGAATTTCCTCAAAAAGAACTTACTTAACTTGTATGAAAAATTTCAAAAATGAGACACAATTTCACCCGTTACTTCCTTTACTTCCTTTACTTTCGAAAATTTTGAGTTTTTTCTGGCATCGACTCATAAGTGAGTGTCATGTATGTTTAGAGCCGAATTAATGGGTGGTCTATGAAAGATTCAACCCGAATCTAATGTGTGACTGATGAAAGCAACAAATGGGCGTAACCTTTCATAGTTTATGGTAGTTTACTGACTGATAGATTGACAGACTGACTGAGAAAACCAGTTGATGGGCGTCACTTTTATGGTACTTGTTTTTGTACATTTTTTGGGTTATTTATCGATGAAACTGATCTTTGAATGTATCTTTTTTGAAACCTGAGCGAATGCACCACGAGTTTAACCGAACCAGAAAAAATATAAGCCTTTCCATTGACTAGGATGATATAGTTGTTTTTGACTGAGGATTAGGATTGTATTAGGATTTATATTAACCAATCATCATCACCCCATGCTATGTATACTGTGAAACTGTGGTGTAAATCGATTTGATTTGAGCCTAGTGTTGCATAACAGATCTGCTTGAAAAACGGACTGATCACTGAACTCACTGACTGGGCAAGATGTTTTATGTTTCATGCTTATGTTTTTGTGTCAGCGAATTCGTGTCATACATGTATCAAACAAAACCGATAAAAAAATTATATTAATAAATTTTGTGAAGCCTTAACTGTTGTTTAATATGAAAAATCAAGTGAGTGTCAAGATTATTATGTAGTTGACCTAACGAGTAATTTTTGAGAGTTTCAACCGGACTCGCTCGTGAACCAGTCGACAAGTATGTACGTCTGTAAATATTATCAGTCAATTTGTCTCGTTACCTAACAGACGATTGGCTGAGTGTAGAATTGAGAGAGTGTACAAAGTGAAAAACAAAATGTGAACCAATTTGTTTTATGAGGATTGGCGCGTTAATAATGTTCCGTTTACTGATTGACTGACTGATTGACTGACTGAGTGACTGACTGACTGATTGATTGATTGACTGACTGACTGACTGACTGATTGATTGACTGACTGTTTGATTGATTGACTGACTGACTGATTCAGTAAGTTCCATATGGAATGCGAACATGAAACATGAAAATTACTGATTTACACTGACAGTGATTTATGTATTACATGCATGTAGATTTCATGCGAAAGGATTGTTGTTATTGTTAAAACTACAATCACCCAGTTCAGTTATGAAATAGTGCTTATGAAACGTGAAAGCGGAATGGAAGCAGCACGATTCATTTATTGGTTGGTAAAAGGTTTACAGAATTACATTACATTTGGTGAAAACAGATTTTGTCCAAGCTAAACAGCGTATCAATCATTATATATTCTTTTCAGTTTTTTATTATTTAGTAAAACGGTAACGGTATCAACAAATGTTTTTCTAAGTTAGATTTATAGAAAATGTGAAACGTGAACAAAAAATAGCGTCGTTTGTTATTTGGATGTCGGACACGATGTGTCAAAATATCGATAGACTGAAAGGTTGTTTGACTTTTTGAATGAATGACAAACTGATTAATGAAATTTTCTGTTTTCGTGAGTTAATTAATTGTAAGATAATTTTTTTCCACATGAAGAAATTGATTCGCTATTGCTTCAGTTTTTCACATGGTTGTATTATAGCACACATGAAACGTGAACCAGTCGACAAATACATTTGTAAATATATCAGTCAATTTGTCTGGTTACCTAACTGAAGAATGGGAGAGTGTAGAAAGTGGAAAACGAAATGTGAACCTATTTGTTTGATGAGGGTCATGTATTATTTGTAATAGGGCATGAATTTGAGTTTAACTCAGGTTAATCAGTATAAAAATTTCTTTATTTTTTATTTGGGCAGCTATCCGGGAAGCAGTTAGCTCATTCTTAAAAAAACTGCCTTATAAGAAGATAAAAAGTGAGTAAAAGGTCCGAATATTGGTCCGTGACATACTACATACAGAGTGGGGCGAAAGTAACTATACACTTGTTGGAGGCCAATTTCGCAAAAAAATTATATTGAGTGTATAAGATAATATTAACAATATAAAGGTTATTATATCTGAAAAACGATTCTGATGTCTAATTGACTGTATCTCGAGTTATTTTGGTTATAAAACAGTAATTTCAATATTTTAAACCTTAATAAACTCGACTGACTAACAAACAGACGTGTCAAACAAAATTTTTATTACATTCAACGATAAGCCTGTTCCATTCCGTGCCAGTCGCAAGCGAAAATTATGAAAGAAAAAAACACAAATACAGTTCACGTTTCAAACATGTTATCAATAATATTCCGAGAGCAATTTCAACTAATTCTTCCACGTCTCTAGTACTCAAAGTTAAAATCGAATTAAAACATTTACAATAGCTAAATACTATTTCAGGGTAACGTGTTTAGAAGAATGTAACTTTATGAGAGATATCATTGAAGGTTCAGCCATGACTAAAGTGTGCACTTCGAGCGGATACCTGAGCAAAGACATCAAACGCTGATCGAAAAATGCCGAATTAATTAAAGCCCGTACGTTGTTTCTGCGAGCAAACGTACTGCCCAAACATCAGTTTAGCTTTAACTCAACTCGGTTGACACCATAGTTTAACACCAGAGCACGGGGTGATGATGATTGATGGGCGTGTTAAAACTGATTGTCTGATGTTTCATTATCAGAAGTTTTGGGCACGATTTTTGTTTGCAGAAACAACATACGGGCTTTATGAAGTAATTATTAGTCCTTTATGTACACAGAGTTTATTGGACATAGATCGCCACCGAAATAGTCTTTAACCACGGAGAAAAGTGGCTAACATTGCAAGTACTGTCTCGTAATTCTTCACAGTACGAATATTTTTCTAACAAAAAAGCCACATTTGAAATTCGTCAAACGAGGACAACTTCTATCGTTTCTTTCCGACTCGTACCTGATGGTTTGAGTAAACCACAGAAATTTTCTTATGATTCATGTTTCAAGATTGATAAGGGTTTAGGCTGTTCAGCAAAACTATGGTATACTTTGATTTATACCAAATCAAACATAAAAACAATAGTTACATATTAAAAAAGTAACGAATGTCGTACATAACTTTAATTTGACGTACGTTCATTACTGCTCGCAAGTTCATACGACTTCCTAACGTCCGAGACTTCTATAGAAACTGCGTGAATATCCTCAAAATGAACTTTATGAAATTTGACCCGTTATAGCTTATCCAGGGTTTCTTGTTACTCAAAATGGTTTTGGCGCGCAGTTTGAATTCAAATCTGCTTTTCGCGCGGTTTCGAGAAATAAATACTTTTTCACATAACATTTGGTCAACATACAAAATTTGCACCAATCGTTGGCACACGTGTGAAACCAACCCACGAAATTAATTTTTGATAACAAGAAACCCTGACCAAGCTATACTTCCCTGTCTACACTTGCCTGAAATTTCAAGTGAACCACAGAAACCAATACAATGATTCACGTTTCAAGATTGATATGAGTTCAGACAGTTCGGGGAAATTGACGATACAAATGCAGAAACAAAAACAAAAATAACGGTAACTATAACAAAAAAGCAATGAATGGCGTAACTTTGCTTTGACGTCCGCTTTACTGCAGTTAGTAATCCGTTTATTTAAATTACAAGTTCATACGACTTCCTAACGTCCGAGACTTCTATACAAACTGCGTAAATTTCCATAAATTTCCTCTATTTAACTTACCTAAATTTTTTGAAACTGCTCAAAATGAGATACAAGTTCACCTCTTTCTTCTCTATCTACTCTTGCCTGAAATACCGAGTGAAATAATAGAAACAGAAACAATGATTCACGTTTCAAGATTGATATTAGTAAAGTTTGTTTGACAAACCGCTGATTAAATCAGTTGTTACAATTTTAGAAATCGACCAAATTTTAGGTCAGTCAAAAAAATTGAAAATCGCCCGTTAGTGCATAAAACTGAAGATTAGGGTCTACAAAAACCCCTAGAAACGGATTTGATTGAATTCCGAAAACAAAAAAAACATAAATAACTCTGCTTCATAACCTGAATATCAAATTCTCCAATCAGTAAGTCGCAAATTCATTTCATCTGCGGACGTCAAAAACATCGTTGAAGAAATTGATTATAGCCTGTCCAGGGTTTCTTGTTACTCAAAAAAGTTTTTGGCGCGCAATTTGAATTCAAAACTAAAATTGGCGCGCTTTCAAATTTTCGAGAAATGAACTCTTTTTCACATAGCAGTTGGAAAACATACGAAACTAATTTTAATGCAAATGTACGTAACCGGCCACACGAAATTTATTTTTGATAACAAGAAACCCTGATCAAGTAAAAAGAAGTAAGATTTTTTTAAAGAGAGAAAGACATGCGTACTTGAGGAAAGCCGATTATCAGTCAATCTGTTGTTTGGAAAACCATGTTTATCCATGACTTAATGTTGCCTCGACCCCACGATTTCAATAATTAGGTCAGTGGAACGAGCCAAATCTCTAAAGGAAGGAGAACTTTGTCAAAGAGGGGGGAATCGGCAGTTTTCCGGCCAATTTATCTACACCTTAGGTATGTAACAAATTATATTTTTTTAAACGCTAAAGAGGGGGGAATTCCTCTTCTCCCTCTCCTTCTCATCCGCTAGTGTTCGGACTTTTAATCCCACAACTGTGAAAGTACGGTCTACGGTTGTTGAGCATAGCCCCTAGCGGGCGAGAAGGGGTGGGGAAAGTTGAATTCCCCCATCTTTGGCGATTTCAAAAAGTAGAACTTGTTCGCTAAGGTGTAACGGAAACAGCCTAAAAACTGCCAATTCCCCCCTCATGGACTAAATTTCCCTCCCTTTGAAGAACTTGCTCATCCGCCGGTGGTTGAGCCAAGCAGAACAAAGATCGTATTTTATCGCACACTGTGCAAGCAACTTATTCATGTTTCACAAATTTTATAAGTACGAAATAGAATTTTAGTGTAGGTAATAGGTATGAAGTTACATATAACGTTAGAAATTTTAAAGAAAAGCTGAAAACGACGTCAAAAACACGAGATCATTCACCTCGTTTACGAAACCATGAACATTCACAGATACCAGAGTCTTAAATTATTACCAGATTTTTGATACACCCGTCAACCATAACAGTCAACGGCAATTGAGTGGCAGGAAGCGTTTTTTCATCTTTGACTTTTTCAACCTCGAACTTTTCAACTTTGGTCTTTTTAGCTTAGGATTTTTCAACTTCCATGAAAAATCACCAAACTGTTAACGATGAATAAAAAAAATTGCTAAACACGAAAAGACCAGAAAAGTGTGTATTCAAAGTGAAGAAAGACCGAAGTTGAGAAATCCAAAGTTGAAAACGACTGCCGCGGAAAAAAAATCGGAAGATGGAAAGACCGAAGCTGAAAAAGCCAAAGTTGAAAACGCATCCGACAACGTTCGTTGAACTTGAAAAGCCTAGTACAAAGACACTTCGCGAAAGTGAGGCGCGGTGGGCAGTTTACAAGCCCTTTTACCTACTTATCAAGGAAAAAAAACCATACTAAACCGTTGCCTTTTCCCAGATTTTCAGCCCTCTATTATTTTAAAAATTCTGAGTTTCATTGTAAATATAATAACACGTGGTACTGGAGAATTTCAATCGGTTCACGGCTTACCACACTGGCGGACAAGCCAAATCTCCAAAGAGAGGGGAATTTTTCCTAAGATGGGGATTGGGGAAGTTGGCGAAAATAAGGCTGTCAGATTTATTTGAGGAACGAGTCCTTTTTAAAATTGGGGGATTACAATTTTCCCGCCCATTCTCGTCTGCTAGAGGTTTACCAGTCTGCCTGTTCGCTCGATGACATTTGAATGAGAACAGAAGAGAGCATGCCAACAACTTAAAGATTCTTTTTTATTTATTGAAGTAGTTTTTTTTTATTCTGGGTGTGCGGGAACGTTATCAACCAGTCAAACTAACCAACCCGAATTCTCAGCAAGTCTGAAACGTGAACCAATTATTATTAGTGAATTGTTTATTGGCCGACACAATGAAGTCGATAATACTTCTTATAATATTATTATGAAAATTTAGTTTTTTTCTCGTCAGAGCAAATCTGTTTTCCATTGTTTTTGTTTGATTTCATACTTTCATGAACGTTTTCAGCGTTTTATAATTCATGCTTTTAACAGCCAGCTTGTCAGCCAGTGCGTCTCGGAGCCACACGACAGATTGCAATGTTTCACGTTTCAAACTTGCTCGTATTTCATTGTAATTTGAATCCGCGCAAAAGTTAATATTTTTTCAGAATACGCTTCGGTTATTGATATAAGTTCTGACAGTGGTTTGCAGAAAAGTTTGAAATGTGATTGAGTCACTAAACCTGACTGTTAAGAATCTGATCGTTCACGTTTCAAAAAATTGTATATGAACTTGTTTATGGTAATTTTGACTAATCTTTGACGAAGTCCATCATCAAAAACGTAAGAACTTTGAGAAAAAGGCGTGAAAGCTAAATACCGATGACCAAATAAACAAAATTGTGTGAATGCTTCAATTAACTCCGTTTTATTGTGTTCACACTTTCATGACTACTCATGACTTTCAAACCACATGACTTCAATCATCATATTGGATAGGGGTCACTTAAGAGTCGATGCCAGAGAAAAACACCCGTCCGGGCAGTTTTCCTCAGATTTTTCGAAATCGTTAATTTCGCTGTTATTAACGCTATATATGCAGAAAAATGTGGCGATTCTGAAAATATTCTTTGTTTTCGAATTTGATCGACAGAATTCATAGGAAACTCCTTTTTCTGACCACAGGTCAAATGGTTTTGGAAAAAATCGACTTTTTCATGAACTTATCGATTTCTCTATATGTGAGCTTCAGAGGCTCATAATATTTCAGATATATATTTTCCAGGTCATTATCGATTTGTGTTTACAATTTCAGTTTGAAAAACAAATTTTTCCTTTGTCAATTTCTTCTCTAAACATGGGACCTTTACAAGGCGACGAGATTCTCAATCGTTTCCAAGCGCCTATAAATTTGTGCGCGTAAATCTAAAAGCTCCTATCGGCATAAATTAGTAGTTTTTTATATGGAGAATCTTTTGAAATTAACCATTTCATAGCAATTTCCTATATCTTTCATAATACCTCGAAGAAGATTCAAATATGCGTGCCAAGCTTACGCTGGAACACGTGATTTTCAGCCGACGGTGTTTTGAACATCGTTATGTCATATAACGTTGCAGTTTTTGAAAAAAAGATATGGCAAGACTTCGTGCTACGCATCAGGATTATAATTTTCCTCATATACTAACGATTCAGCGAAAAAAATAGTCCGAAACCGTCGTATGGGTATCGAACCCGAAACCTGGCACATGCAAAACTAAAGTGCTAACCACTATGTTAAACACGCGATAAGTAGTAATGCGCCTTACACGATTATCACACATTCGGCTTCTTGTTGACGTTCCATGTGTGTTAGTCTTGGAACTCCCATGAATGAGCTAAACCACAAGTTTCTTCAACTTCTTTGACGAACTGTGAGAGATATAGGAAATTGCTATAAAATGGTTAATTTCAAAAGATTCTCCATATAAAAGACTACTAATTTATGCCGATAGGAGCTTTTAGATTTACGCGCACAAATTTCTAGGCGCTTGGAAACGATTGAGATTCTCGTCGCCTTGTAAAAGGTCCCATGTTTAGAGAAGAAATTGACAAACGAAAAATTTGTTTTTCAAACTGAAATTGTAAACACAAATCGATAATGACCTGGAAAATATATATCTGAAATATTATGAGCCTCTGAAGCTCACATATAGAGAAATTGATAAATTCATGAAAAAGTCGATTTTTTCCAAAACCATTTGACCTGTGGTCAGAAAAAGGAGTCTCCTATAAATTCTGTCGATCAAATTTTAAAACAAAGAATATTTTCAGAATCGCCAAATTTTTCTGCATATATAGCGTTATTAACAGCGAAATTAATGATTTCGAAAAATCTGAGGAAAACGGCCCGGACGGGTGCTTTTCTCTGGCATCGACTCTTAAACCCACCGAAAATGTCACCGATTTGCACCTCACCGAAAGTCACCGAAATTTTATCCCACTGTAATTCAATTCACGGAATGGTTAACTGACCGAATGGTTTTCGACTGACCGACACAACTTTTTTTCACAGAGGGTCAGAGACGTGTATTTTTTCAGTTCAGTCAAAGTTGTCGTGCATGACTTTTCACAGAAACCACGTTATTGGGTTGCGTTCAAACTTTCGAAAAATTTGAGTGGTTTATAAGGTGTGTACAAAACTGTAACTGAACATTTCACTACATCTGTGATAACAGGTCAGCATGGATAGAACTTTTTCTCAGCGTTTAGATTTTATCATTCAAACGTTTTTTTATTTCATTTTATTATTCTTAGTATTATATCAAATTTTTGCTGACCTAAACTTTCCTTATAGACGCTTTGAAACGTGAAGCATATACATTAGGTGTATTTGGTTATACGTTGCACCAGTTTTGGATAACAGTCGGCTGAAAACACATTGAGTGTTTTAAGTTTCTGGAAAATATTGCAACATCTTTTTCAGCATGTTTATTGTAAGGTAGACAGTTAACTAATACATTTTATTGTAGTTTTATAATCCTGCAAAATGGCGAGATGTGAGAAAAAAACTGCAAAGTCACCAATTGGTTCACGTTTCAAGATTGCTATGAGTAATGTTTGTTGACGGATTGGACAATCCATCCGCCGTAATTATCCTAAAGTTAAAAACTCCTAAAGAGAAAACAAACATTAGAGCAAATTAGTGCAAACTACATAAGTTTTTTTTAGTTTGTTTTGACGTAACCTCAACTGTCCAATTATTAAAATTAGTGGCAACTTAGTTTTTCGTAACCATTCGTAACGTTCCGAAGAATAAATAAATGAAAAACAATGACTATATAGTAAAAATAGCATATAATATTAACCTTCTTTTTATCGTGTGAACCCTCTTTCGATAGACGTTTTATGCCTTTGCTTTGGTAGCCATCCGATGCCTTCGAAGTTCCTGAGCTTGAATTACGCTGCTTCAGACGTGGATCGTCCGTGTAAAGTGTTACATAGTCTAAACCGTTGAAAAAATATTTCACACCTGAGAGATCACGTTTCAAAGTCACTATATATAATCTGTTCGTTGGTATTTTGAATAATAACATGAATTCTTTCCGTTCAATAAAAATCCATATATAATTGAAAAAGGGCCCACCAAAGCCATTGTCATAACAATTCTCAATTCTCACGCACTTTACCCAAAGACCCAAAACAATTTACAAAACTAATATTTCAACCTGGGTACAGTACATGCAGATAATACAAAACAAAACCAATTACATCGTTCACGTTTCAATTTTTGTACTGAGTCCCGGGGCGGATCCTTGTTTCAAAAATAAGATTCTAACGCCAAAAATTTCAGGTACAGGAAAAAACAGATTCAATTGACAGACAGACTTACGAATTGAGAAGTTTGTGCGCAAAATGATTGCGGTGAAAATTTCGGAGTACCGAGAAACTCTGACCGGGCTCTAATGGCTGATTTGAATGAACTTCTTATAGTCTCATCCTTTTTTACGCAACAGTTTTCAACACCACAATCTTCTGTAGCCACTTGAAAAAAAAAGGAAGAACGAAAATGTTGAACTCCACCCCCTCTCTCTGGGTAGAAAACCACATGGTTGCTCATTCAGCACACGGAAATAAATACACGTCGCAACCAACATCAAGCAAACGTATCGGTTCACGTTTCAAATTTGATATTGAAAAAAAAAATTAGTAACAGTTTTCGTTTTGTCTACCCAGTGACTCATTATGCATAATAATATGGAACAAAATTACTGAGCAACTCATGAGAATCAGCACGTTTGAAAGTTGTCAAAGTGCGACACAATTTATCCCCGTCCACTCTTGCCGCTGTCTGACAAAAATGCTAGACCGATTTGCATACAACCACAATCGGATTCAATAACCTTCAAAAAAATCTATGTAATACTTTACTTCCATATGCTGAGGCTTAGGCTTAGTAGTAGGCAAAGGCTTAGTGATGGGCTTAGGCTGAGTAGTAGGCATAAGCTTAGTGATGGGCTTAGGCTTAGTAGTAGGCATAGGCTTAGTGATGGGCTTAGGCTTAGTAGTAGGCAAAGGCTTAGTGATGGGCTTAGGCTTAGTAGTAGGCATAGGCTTAGTGATGGGCTTAGGCTTAGTAGTAGGCATAAGCTTAGTGATGGGCTTAGGCTTAGTAGTAGGCAAAGGCTTAGTGATGTGTTTAGGCTTAGTAGTAGGCATAGGCTTAGTGATGGGCTTAGGCTTAGTAGTAGGCAAAGGCTTAATGATGGGCTTAGGCTTAGTAGTAGGCATAGGCTTAGTGATGGGCTTAGGCTTAGTAGTAGGCATAGGCTTAGTGATGGGCTTAGGCTTAGTAGTAGGCATAGGCTTAGTGATGGGCTTAGGCTTAGTCACAAGCTCATACATACATATTTCGCCATTTTAGCTACTTGGCTGGTGGGCATAAAACTTTGGTTCGGCGTTCATGCCTATTATAAAGCCGAAGCCTAAGCCTAACCTAAAACCAAAATTTTTTGTCTCACCTAGCCCGATTACAGCTTCAAGCCTGGTATTTAGTCCGATTGTGGTCATGTGCAAATCGTTCTAGCATGTGGCGGACGGCACTTCTGGCTGAAATCGCGAGTAAACCACAGAAACCAATACAGTGATTGACGTTTCAAGATTGATATTAGTAAAGTTTGTCCGGCGAAATGCTTAATCACACGAATGCTGATATTTTGAAACAAACAACCTGAATAACTCTGAGGCATCACCCCTTGAATTCTCCAGTCAGTCAGTCGCAAATTCATTCCATCTGCGGACGTCAAAATCATCGTTGAAGAAATTGATTATAGGCTGTCCAGGGTTTCTTGTTACTCAAAAAAGATTTTGGCGCTCAATTTGAATTCAAAACTGATTTTGGAGCGCTTTAATATTTTCGGGAAAAAACTCTTTTTCAGATAGCAGTTGGACAACATACGAAATTGTGATAATGTTATAAAAACGTACGTTACATTTCGTTGATACATTATGTCTGTATGTATGTATTCTACTGTATCTGTGTGTGATTGTATTCGTTATGTATAAACACTCGTTTCGGGCAAAAGGACACTGACTGACTGACTGACTGACTGACTGACTGACTTGACTGACTGACTGACTGAATGACTGACTGACTGAATGACTAAATGACTGACTGACTGACTGACTGACTGACTGACTGACTGACTGACTGACTGACTGACTGACTGACTGACTGACTGACTGACTGACTGAATGACTGACTGACTGACTGGCTGACTGTTCGATATAACAACCGGCATGCATGGCCGAATCTAATCATCTTCTATACTGCTTCACCACATATCAAACTACTCTAAAATATATGCCTGAAGTAAATTAGAATGTTTTATCAAGCAGCAATGAAAGAATCACTTAACTTATTATTCAATAAACTATCTCATAAAAAGATGAAACGTGAACAAAAAGTTCAGTCAGTGAAAAAATTATTTTTAAACGTGAATTTAACCGAGCAAAAAATCTCATTTAACCTTCATTGAATGCAAAACTCTGGTAAAAAATACATATAGGTTCAATCGTAACATATTTTTTGTTTGTCCAAACAAATCAGACAAATAAATGAAACTTTCTTCATGTTCTTCATACGATTAAAATGGTAATAGAATAAATGGCAACATAATAAACTGATAATCAGGTTCCGAATCGAGCGATAAAATACCGCAAACAGTATTCTGTCTTCAGTCAGTCAATTACGAATTTATACCACCTGCTTTAGCCCGAGGCATGTTGATCCTTTTCCTTGAGAAGAATACATTTTATTATGATAGAATGATTGAATTATTATGTTTTCTTATGATAGAATTTATGTTTATAGAATTTTTTATCATTTTAATTAAAAAAACGAGTAAAATGATTATTCTATTAAAACAGACCAAGTTTGAGATTCGTCAAACGAGGACAACTTCAATCGTTTCTTTCAAACTCGCACCTGATGGTTCAAGTGAACCACAGAATTTTTTATCATTCATGTTTCAAGATCGATATGGATTCAGGCGGTTTGGCGAAATTGATGGTCGTTTATGCTTCTGTATATAAACATAAAACAGTTACAATCAGGGCTGGGGGACTTAATTAAAAGTACCAGGGCTAAAAGTCCCGGGAATTAAGTACCTCATTAAGTGGCACTTGAAAAAACGGGACATTTTTTAAGTGCCACTTATTGTTTGTAAAACTTTTCTTTTAGTACCAGAATTTATTTTGTAACTATGTAAAATACTATGGATTTCTTAGTGATAAATTGACAGAATCCAAAATTCTTTACATTTAGCCAATTTTAGACGACCTACGACCTTAGCCGTAGAGAAATTAATAAGCACGAAAATAATTTCTTGGTACTAAATTCAAATTCTGGAATTCAGTGCCACTTAATTTTCAGGCGACAAATTCAAAAGTGGCACTTTTAAAATGAAAAAAAAAATTAAGTGGCACCTAAAAAAGTACTTTTAAATTAAGTCCCCCAACCCTGGTTACAATTAACAAATAAAGCTAGGAATTTCGTAACACTGCTTTGACTTACGCTCTTACCTTTTATGAAGGAGTAAGCATATTTTTCTAATAAAAAATACCAAGTTTGAAATTCGTCAAACGAGGACAACGTTAATCGTTTCTTTCCAACTTTTACCTGATGGTTTTTAAAGTATGCCACAGAAGTTTTTATCATTCATGTTCCAAGAATGATATGGGTTTAGGCGGTTCGGTTGACGGTTGGTGTGGCTTCGTATATCAAATAAACATGAAAATTAACAGTTACAATGACAAAAAAGCAATGAATATCGTAACTCTGCTTTGACGTACGCTTAATACTGCAGTTAGTTTGTCAGTTGATAAAAATCCAGTTTTTACGACTTCCTAACGTCCACGATTTAAATAGAAGCTGTGTAAATTTCCTAAAAATAGACGTATATACTTAACTTTTATGAAAATTGTCAAAATGCGACGCATGTTCACCTGTTTCTTCTCTATCTTCTCTTGCCTGAAATTGCGAGTGAACAACAGAAACAGATACAATGATTCACGTTTCAAGATTGATATCTGTTAAGGCGGTTCAGCAAAATGACGGTTTTTAATGTTGGATACACCAAATCAAACAAAAAAGTAACAGTTAATAATGACAAAAAAGCAATGAATTTCGTACGCTTAATACTGCAGCTATGTACATAGTTTATTAGTTTATTTTTAAATCACGAGTTCATACGACTTCCTAACGTCCGAGACAACCTTTAATATAGAAGCTCCGTGAACTTCCTCAAAATGAACTTTTTAACTTTTATGAGTAAACCACGTTTGAAAGTTGTCAAAATGAGACACAATTTCACCTGTTACTTCCCTACATACATATTCAATTGACGGAAAGATTGATGAAAAATCCCTAAACGATGTCAATAAAAATTTCGGCTTACGTTTCAGCGTAGTTTTGATTTTTCAGTGTAGTGAGTCTATGACAAGTGATATGATTATACCGGCTTTGGATTGTTGAAGTAATATTCTATTGGGAACCTGCCATCTGTTTTGAAAAATTCCCTTTGAAAATCCCTCTTGCCTCTGTTCAGTATTTTCGTGAGCCAAATTACCAAAATGCTGTCCAATAAACTGATTGATTCACGTTTCAAAAATTCTATCAATAACTGAACGAGAATTTTTTTGACGATTTCCAAGCTCTAGGACAAGAATAATCATTTACATTAAACGGAGAGATTTTAGTCAATCATTGAGTCTTGAAAAATGTTGTATCATGTAATGGTTCCTTCTAGGCAGTCCGTCCCCGACCCGAATACACCATTGCATGCCCCTTGCACTATGTACTAAATAAAGCCCTATGTTGTTTCTGCAAGCAAAAATTTTGCCCAAAACGTCTGATAATGAAACATCACTAGCCTCAACACAATTCGGTTGACACCATAGTTTAACGCAGTATAACATGGTTGATGACGATTGATGTGCATGTTGACACTGATTGTATGATGTTTCGTCTGTTGAGTGTCTGAGTTGAATCTTGAATGAAATTTCACGTTTCAGGTTCAGGTAATGAAACCAGTCGTAACACGATCAGACAATACGTATCTTTCTTTGTAGAACAGTGAAAGTCAAATACTTGTATCTACACTTGTGGCCAGGATCAATCAAACAAGTATGGGTGCAACTCTGTGCTCTGCCAGACTCTGATCATTAATTGACTGACTGACTGACTGACTGTTCGATATAACAACACGCATGCATGTGCCAATCATAACCATCTTCTCTCGTAGTCATTATTTTGATTTTAAAATTTATGCCAAAACAATTTTTTAATTTTTTATCTGGAATGTATGCACAAAGTTAAACAACTTGATCGGTATTCAGAAAACTATCTGAGAAAAAAGTGAAACGTGAAAAAAAAGTTAACTCCCGAATGTCTGTCAGTCAGTCAGTAAGTCAGCCAGTCAGTCAGTTAATCAGTCAGTCAGTCAATCAGTCCGCCGGTTAGTCAGTCAGTCAGTCAGTCAGTGGGTCACTCCGTCGGTCACTTTTTCAGTCCGTCTGTCAGTCAGTCAGTCAGTCAGTCAGTCAGTCAGTCTGTCGGTCACAATTTCAGTCCGTCAGTCAGTCATTAATTCAGTCAGTCAGCCTGTCAGTCACAATTTCAGTCCGTCATTAATTCAGTCAGTCAGTCAGTCAGTCAGTTAATCAGTCACTCAGTCAGTCACTCCGTCGGTTAGTCAGTCAATCAATCAGTTGAACGGTGAAATCAAAAGTTTTGTAAATCATTTAATTTTTGATGACTGACTGCGGAATTCAACGGATGGGCGTAACGTTTCATGGTTTAAGGTTATTTTTTTGATGTTTTAAATGGAGCGGGATAAACAAAATAAAAAACAATATCAATTGAACTGAAATTCATACTGTTTGTGAAATTTAAACCGCAATAAATAAAGTGTGATTTTCTTCCATGTCTGTAATAAAAAAGTATAAGGAAGAGTGGTCATGCTAAAAGCAATAATACGTCAAGATTAAAATGTATTCAGTCAAAAGGACGCAAAATTTTGACATTTTTTCCTATCTATTGGAATGTAATGGAATTCATTACTTTTATTCTATTTCCCTATCGTTAGTTCAGTGTATTTTGTAATTTGTAATACGTACTTGGTGAAAACGATGATATATGGGACAACCCATAGAAATCTAATCTATTATAAATTCATAATTCTCGATTAAATCGGTGCCCATAAGAGAATTAGCCGTGTGTTTTACTTTTTTTTGTCTTAATATATTTTACTACGGTGATTACGGATCTAACTCAATAGCAAGTCGACTAGTCAAATTTGTATAAAAAACTGAAACGTGAACTACTCAGACTCGCTAGTTTTCTTTATAATAGCTAAGCTAGAATACTGTATAATATATGTAGATACAAGACAGGTTTGTACAACATATATTAAATATGTGTCACCATGCTGAACAAAAAGGGTTCACGTTTCAAATTTATTTGTATATCAAATGGAGTTCTCTTTTCGGGTAATACAACGACTACAAAGTAAAAAATTAGTTACGAAACTTAAAAATTGTTATTTTTATAGAAAAAACGAACGAGTTATCCATTATTGATAAGGGTCAAATGGATGCGAAAAACTGTAATCAAACAAACACGGTCAATACTTCTTTTTATTAATTTTTTGACCCGTTACCGCCATATAATAAATCAGGCCAACGTTTGCATGCAGTCCGGGTTTTATTTTGAAAACAGGAAAGTGTCCCCCATGCGCCAACATTTAGTAAATGAGAATAAATAACTTAAAAAAGTGATTTTTACAGAAATATAAGTCAGACGAGTGACCCATTATTGAGAAACACAGTGGATAAGGGTCAAATGAATGCGAAACACTTGTAATAAAACAAACATGGTACATATTTTTTCTATCCATTTTTTATTGACCCGTTACCGCCATGCAATAAATCAGGTGCAAAGTTGCATGCAGTCTGGTTTTCACTTTGAAAAAGAGTTTAAAAAGTAGGAAAGAAAAAAGAAGTTAGTTTGGCTTCAAACAGCGCGCCCAAAAACTTTTCGGAGTAACAAAAATTAGTCATATTGGTTTCCACAACACAAAAATCCACTTTGAGAGATTTTTCTTTCTTGTCAGCATAATTTCTTTTCCTAATTATCTTACTGTTGTCACTGGATAATTTTTCTTTTTTCATTCAAACAAAAGCCAACTAAATAGGGCTCTATTAAGGCCTGCGCATTCACCAAAACCATTACTTGTTGAGAAACAAAGTGGTTCACGTTTCAGGCTTCGTATAAATAAAATTGGTTGGCCGTATTTTTGATAAATCCGCTAACTCCAATTTAAAAAAAGTTCTACAAAAACGCTTTAGAAACTTTCAGTTAATACTCATTAAAATATTTAAAAACTGATAAATTTAGGTGTCGTTTACCTCCGGACCTTCACATCCTTAGTGAGCGAGAGAGAGAGAGAGTTGGTTGAGGATTGAGTGAATGAGTGAGTGAGCGACAGAGTGAGTGAGTGAGTGATTGATTGAGTGAATGAATGTTCTTCTATAAATTATAATTATGGAAGGATTTTTTTCTTGTGATTGATGAGAGGAAATAAGATCGGAAATTTATTAACAACAGCTTTCATATGATGAAACGTGAAATGAAAAGTGACATACATACGCACGCACGTGAAGTGAAACAGAGCCGCCATTAATAGTAGATAAAGTTTTCGCTGAATCGGATACGGTGAAGTCAAAAACCTTGTTTGCTGGATTATACATTTTGTTTCGCTTTCTCTTAACGTTTTATTACGATGGCTTTATTTAACTTAAATCTGTCACCAATAGACTCATCGTTTTGTGAAACTTATCAAAATACTGTTTTCGTGAGTTTATAATTCTCTTTTTATGACATGGAGAAGGAAGACCCTCTATTGCTTCAGTTTTTTTCAAGAATTCCTTATACCACACATGGAACCTGAACCACTCGAAAATATAAATGCAAATATTATCAGTCAAATTGGCTAGTTGACTGGGAATAACTGGGAATGGGACCTAGCTGAAGATTGGGAGGGTGTACAAAGTGGAAAACGAAATTAGAACCAAGTTGTTTGTTGAACATGACGTTTTAGGGCATGAGTTTGGGTTTGATTTCGGTTAATTAGTATACTAATTTCGGTTTTTAAGGTGGGGAGCAACAAGCAACTGGATCATACTTCAAAAACTCCCTTACAAGAAGATGAAACGTGAGAAAAAGGTATGAATGTTTGGCCGTGACAGACTACATACATTTACTGCCTTAAAATAACTTAATAATGTTGACTGACTAACAAACAGACTGATCAAACAAACTCGTGTTTTTTTTCAAAAGTTCCTAAAGTTTACGAAAGTTACGAAAATTCTTAACTGTTTTACGTATTTTAATATAGAGGGTACCTTTATGCCAAAAAATTATAAACTCAAGAAAACAGTATGTTACCACTAATCAGTACATATGTACAGTACATATGTCTTCTATTACAAAGTCAAATAATCATTCAGTCTATCGATCGATATTCTGACTGACTGGCCAAGTCCAACGTCCAAGCAACGAAAGAAGATGTTTTTTGTTCAGGTTTGACAATTTTGATGACAGTAACTGAGTAGACGATTTGGTAATGTTCGCTGCTTTGTTTTGTGTTAATATAAAATATGCAACTAAAAAAATAAAAACGTGATCAATGAAATCAATGTAGTAATTTAACAAACTCAAAATTCAACATTCCATGTTTGGGACACGTCGAGTGAGTTGTACCAATTTGAAGAAAACAGAAGTGATATATTGTTTAGTTTTCCAGCTCATACATACGAGATGTGATTGAAAAAATACCTGATTGAAAAAAATCGATCACTATTAGAAACAAGGATCAAGAGACTGTCACTGCGCTGGTGTTAACATGTTTAAAAAAAGTAAAGGGTCAGAAATCTATAAGGAAAAATATTATTTATTTGTCTACAATATTGTGAAACAGTGAAAACTGAAATAAATGAAAAAAAAATTCAGTAATTGCGCAGGTATTACTAGTCTACATACCTATTTATCAACTCAAAATTTAATATTAAATTACCAACACTGTTTATTTTTCATCAGCCACCACGGTGCTCATACCGCGTCGGATGTTTCTAGCCGGACTAGGCTGACTGACTGACTGACTGACAGACTGACTGACTGACTGACTGACTGACTGACTGACTGACTGACTGACTGACTGACTGACTGACTGACTGACTGACTGACTGACTGACTGACTGACTGACTGACTGACTGACTGACTGACTGACTGACTGACTGACTGACTGACTGACTGACAAGGATTTTGTTTGCGTTTCATTATTCCTATGCTCAAGCAGCCACTCATGATTCACTTCACTCATGGTTGGTGCTAATGATTTTAGTGACAGCGTGCATATCAAACAAAAGAAAATTAAAACTGATATTTGATTTCGTTCCAGAGTGTCAAGATTATTATGTAGTTGAACTAACGAGTAAATTGTGAGTTGCACTAGCATAGTACTCTATACACGCAAACATCTTCTTCAGTTATGCTTTTTAGCTGAATTCTACATACACATTAGATTTCGCACATAATTTTGTTTTTGAAATATTTTGTTTGTTTATTACTTTGTTTTCTCTGTTATTCTGTATGATTTGAATGATTGGAATTAAAAGTGTAGATTAGACGATGGCAAGGTAGACTTCTGACGATGACGGAGCCTTGCCATCGGAACATTGGGTCAAGCCCTTTAATTCCGTCGAAACCCAATGTTCCTTACCTCCTATCCTACTGTTTCAAATTGTATGATTGTATAGACTTCTTTTATTTCCACCGGCGTTCATTGAGGAGGCGACGGATGCCTGTCATGGGCGCGTTGATCCTCAGTGTTCGCTTCAGATTAAATTTTGTTTATAATTTTGTTTACTTCATAATGTATTTTGTCATATATTTCGCAAGTACCAATGCCATACTGGGTTCGCCTGGTCCCTGGCATTTTGTTCACATGTGCTATACTGGGTTCGCCTGGTCCCTGGCACTTTGTTTACTAATGGCATACCGGGTTCACCTGGTCCCTGCCATTTTGTTTCAATGTGATAAATCTGGTTCGTCTTTAACGTAACACGTCACTTACGTTTATGGTTTGCTATCAATACAGTTCTTTTTCACTTTATGTCGTCTTTATACAAATAATTTACGAAGATACGGAATACCAATAGTTTTTGTGGACTGGTGCTATTTATGTTCGTGTAAATTTAATTCGGTGAGTTTGTTAATCAGTTTTTTGCTCTGCCTGCCACCCCACCCCTTAACAGGCTACATATCATAGTGCACAGCGTTCCTATATATCTCAGTCAAAAACAAAATATCTTATACATATCATGTCTCATACCTCACACCATAACCTTTGTGCCCGGCAGGCAGAAAAACCGTACGTCCTCGTTACAAACGACAATCACGAACTAATCGAAGTTACACCAGGCAATAGCACTCAGTCTGGTATTTCAATGATATCTTGTCAACGCAAAATGTGTTTGACATGTGCTCAGAAATCTCCGGGACCTTTATTCAAGTCAGCCGTTACACATGATAACTTCTTGAGTTCAATAAATGCGCAAGCAAGTTGCACTGACTCGAACGTTATTTACCTCATCGAATGTCGTAAATGTGAAGCACAATACGTTGGAGAGACTAAACAGAAAGTTAAGTGTCGTTTCAGTCAACATGTCAATGATGTAAAAAGAAACAAGAAGCGGACTTTTCTCGTTAAACACTTTAACAGTGCTGATCATTCATCAAAAGACATGACCATTCGTGTGATCGATACAGTACACGCTTCTAGCACTCAAAACGTGAAATCAGTACTCAGATTTAAAGAGCGAAACTGGACGCTAGCGTTAATATCGGCTTACCCTCTCGGTTTGAATGATAATGTACAAAACTTCGGCAACGTCAGTCAGTGGGAAGCTAGTACTAACACGTTCGAGAAACAAATACCCCTGTTTCGTGTTCCCATCGCAAACAAACGGCGTAAGAAAAGACGAATAAAAAGACACCGTAGTAAAGTATGCAACACGAATTTCTTAGACGAACTTCAATTACTCTTTAACGACAACAAGCGTAAAGAAATTTACACGTTTTTACGCAGTACGAGTAAGCGAACTTTGAAACATGCTTACAAACTCATCGAAAAAGATGGAACCAGCAAAGAAATGAAAATGATTATAATGGCATATTACAGTGGTTTCTATGAACAGAAGAAACCAAAAACTGATGAAACTAAATATGACCGTATTGTAGTCAACTATAACAGTCATGACATGATTAAGCTAAACATCAGTAAATTCATGAATCGCAATGAATTGCAACGATCCATCGGAAATCTTGACGTGAACAATCAACCTTTGACTAGAATCCAAACAGTTTACAGATATAAATCACCCATTGGTCGTCAGTTATTCACCTATAACAAGCTACTGAAAACAAATGATCTTCAGCAACTTCTGTTGATAGCTAACAACGATTGCAATTGTACATTATACAGTAAGTATATCAATCAAACAGTACAACACGTAGTGACCGCTGACATGGACATTCTACAGAACAATAAGATGCAATCATTGATGGAATACGGTACCAATTATCGTATCAATTCAGATGGCATTACTAACAGTGAACTTCAAGACATTAAAACGGTGATCGAAGAAACTTGTCGAAAAATTGCGAAACGTAACAAAGTTCGAAATATAGAACAAGTTGTAAACACTTATTGCAACAAAGTTTCGAAATTCGTCAACACCAAAATGTCTGCTATTGAGCGCCCCAGATATGACGGTACAATAAGAAGCGTACGCACCAGCAAAGTATTTGACCATATGATTTGTACGTCCGTGGATAAAGCTGCTAACAATTTCGCTTTCACTTGCAAAAAATATTACATACGCTGCATTCTCAATGAAATGGGAATCGCTCTAGATGGCTCAGTAAATCCGGCAACAGCCACGTACGAAGTATACAATCGTAATGAAGAGGATGTTATATCTAGCCACTCACAATACATAAAGAAGATTATGGAGTTCGATATAAGCGCACAGAACATGAGCATACCTGTCTTGTATGCCATACCTAAACTTCATAAAAATCCTGTGAAATTCCGATACATCGCTGGAGCAGCTTCTTCTAGCGCTAAACCTGTAGCATTAATGTTACACTCAATACTTAAACACATGAAAAATCATTTCATTCACTACTGCCAAACAGCTGAGCGCAGGAGTGGTTATAAGCTATACTTTTCGATTGATAACAGCGTTGCGGTAATCAATTACTTCAACAAATTCAATGTCGTTATCGATAGCATTGCTA
The DNA here is from genome assembly GCA_964036265.1 of Daptonema setosum. NCBI lineage: Eukaryota > Metazoa > Nematoda > Chromadorea > Monhysterida > Xyalidae > Daptonema > Daptonema setosum. The sequence goes on from OZ038444.1 coordinate 26,818,339, forward strand.
CATTCGATTTCAGTACACTGTACACAAAACTGAACCATACATGTATTAAGAGTAGCATGACAGCGTTTATCAAACTACTGTTTAATAACCATGGCAAACAATACATAAGCGTTCCGAAATCACAATACGGTAAACCATTTTACACTAATGAAACAAAGAACGACAAAAATCGTTTATTATTTACACAGACTCAAGTTATCAACATGATATGTTTTATCATAGACGAAAGCTATGTACGCATCGGTGATCAAGTGTACAGACAGAAGGCTGGTATACCGATGGGCGGTAATGCTAGTCCTATGATTGCAGATATCACACTTTCTTGGCTCGAATTTCAATACATGAAAAAACACAAGCCATGGAATAAAGAACAGTTCATTACTAGATATATTGATGACATTTTGTCTATTAACGTGGACTTTGAATCTCATGTGCAACTAATGTACCCACCAGAACTAGAACTCAACAAAGAATCTCCAAATAACAATGAAATCAGTTATCTCGATATAACGTTCAATACTGCTGATTCGAGTACCAAAATTTACAATAAAACTGATGTTTTTGATTTCGATGTCAATCGTGCTTTTCACAATAATAGCTGCGTTCATCCTAAGCTCATCAACGGTGTTATTATAGGCCAGTTACTCCGATTCAGTCGTATTTCGAGCACTCTTCCTGAATTTAAATTAACGTTGCAAAAATATACCGATCAGTTGAAAACCAAAGGCCATAATCCACATGACATCATTAACTCACTCTGCACGTTTTGTAGTAGATACAACAATAAATTATGGAAATTCGGACTTTTGGATCATAAATCGGTGGTTCAGAAAATTCTTACACCGATCAGTGTCAATCTAACTGGCAACCTATTCTAATAATATCGATCTTTTATGTTAACTAGTCAACAGTCGACCGCACAAGGTGTCCACACTGTTGCACTAGCATAGTACTCTATACACGCAAACATCTTCTTCAGTTATGCTTTTTAGCTGAATTCTACATACACATTAGATTTCGCACATAATTTTGTTTTTGAAATATTTTGTTTGTTTATTACTTTGTTTTCTCTGTTATTCTGTATGATTTGAATGATTGGAATTAAAAGTGTAGATTAGACGATGGCAAGGTAGACTTCTGACGATGACGGAGCCTTGCCATCGGAACATTGGGTCAAGCCCTTTAATTCCGTCGAAACCCAATGTTCCTTACCTCCTATCCTACTGTTTCAAATTGTATGATTGTATAGACTTCTTTTATTTCAACCGAAATCGCTCAACCGGTTTGATGACTGACTGATCGATTGACAGATTGACTGACTGATGAAACTAGTGGAAGGGCGTAAATTTTTCACATTTTATGGTTCAAATTTTCGTTTTTGTCTATTCAATAATAGCGAACCTAATTAAACGCAGTTACTTGAGTTAATTTATCTATACTTTTTGTGAAACCTGAACTGATACATGAGTGTATTCTTGTGAGTGTTATGATTAGGAGTCGAACTAATGAGTGGTTTATCGGTCGTAATTACTGACATATTGTACAAACTCATGTTTGTACTGAAGTTTTTTCCTGATTCGGTAAAATAGTAAATGAGTTTAGATTACTGATTGTTAGGAGAGTCTTAACATAGTGTACTAACTAAATTATTTCGGTTATTTAAACCCATTTTTTGTTGAATATAAAGTTGTTTCCAATGACTAAATAGTTTGAGGCATTTTACATTTTCTGGGTACCATAGATGTAATTTCAATTGCGAAAGTCTGCCAAAGTCTTCAGCGAAATCGAGCTGCTCATGTTACACTTTCGGAATACAATAATGTGTGATTTCAATTCATGTTGATAAACCTAAGCCACCAAAAAAACCTATAAAAAATCAAAACACAGACAGAGTGAATGATGGCAGTGAAAAGAAAGTACGGACTGGTATGTGCTTTACCCCAGCGAACGAGATAATCAGTTGCCTAGGTTAGTGGTGAAGGCACCAGCCTCGAAACCTGGCAGTTAAAGTTCGAAGCCTGTCTTGTGAAACTGAATCTGGGGTTTCTGCCGTTGTCAGTTTATTCCACGCTCGGTCTAGTGATTACAAACTCACGAAAACGGGATTAAAGTTGTCAAAAATCTGAAACCCTGAAACAACTTTACGTTTTCACGCTCGGTCTAAGGATTACGAACATACGAAATGATATTTTAGTTTGCGAAGAGACTGCCAATGTGAAATGCTGAGACAACTTATGTTTTCACGTAATACTTCTTGAAAAGAATTACTCTTCCGACAATGTTTCACTTATGCAAACCAGGATTCATAATTAACAACTTATTTTTAATTCGTTTTTTTTGACATTGAGTAGTGAGTTAGACAGTCAACATGCCATGTGCGACCTGACTAGAAAGGATAAGACCTTTGAAACGAGAACCGATTCGTTACTTTTCGATCACAGTGGGCTGTCAGCTTATTGTAAGAATTTTTGGATTCACCTGATGTTCACATTAATGTAGAGAATTAACTAATACCTTTTCTTCTAGATTTTGCCTGTATAGTCTAGAGCGTAGGGCGACTGGCGGTCCTAAGTTTGAAACCTGACTTGAGACACAGATCCTGACGCGTTGCTCTGGGATTTCTGCCATTGCCCGTCGGTTTAATCAACTCTCTGGCCGCTACGAAAAAACCATTCTGAAGGGTTTTAGTGTGCCTTGATGGCTTCAGTTAATGACGAAGTCCAAGTAAAAAAACGGATGGTGATTGTGAGACAAACCAAAGGAAGTACCACTTGGTTCACGTTTCAAGATGGCTATAAGTATTGTTCGTCGGTGAACTTGACGGTAAGTAACAAGTAAAAACCGATAGAGATGAAAAAACATTATGTGAAGTAAAAAGCACAAAGCATAACATTTTGAACTCATATGTGATGTGAGACAAGTCACAAGAGTTATCAATTGATTCACGTTTCAAGATTGCTGAAAGTTTCGTTCGTTCGGATAACACATTTATACGTCATCTCGCATAATAATAATAAAAGCAACAAATGATAGCAAAACCATCGATGAATAAAGGAATAAAAGCAGAACATAGAATTTTTAATTTTTTTGACGCTTAGCATAACAATTAATTTATTTACGTTATCACAATTATTATATTAGTTAACGTTCCGAAATGTTTCGTATCGATATTTTGCCCTGTCTCTTAGTTGCTTCTCGCCAGAAATTTTTTCACGTTTCAGAATTACTTCGGATTGGTCATGTGTTTGTCAGGTACTAGTACTACCTGCGATCATGTAATTTAAAAAGGTCATGTATGTTCAAATGGTAAATTGTTCAAAACGTAGTTTGTGCAAATTATACTATTCATCCTTTGAACAATTTACCTTTTGAACCATTTAACTTTTGGACAGCAATTTGGCGTAAATTGTGCGACTGAAAAACTTTTGGATAAAATGTTGCCATATCAACTTCACATTGCATGACAAGTGACATATCAACTTTAAATTGCGCGCTGAAATTTTCAAAAATGACATTCGGAGAACCTACAAATGTACAACCATTGCACCTAATTTATGACATACGTATGTACATAAATCATGGTGACCTGTTTATAAAAAGTGAGTTTTAAAACAAGATACAAAGTACAAGCTATAAAATGTGCGGACTTTCAAGTTTATTCCTTATCGTTAGTCTTTTTTACTCGGACTTCTTCATTAATTGAGGTCCTAAGGCACACTAATACCATATCAGAATGGGGTTTTCGTAGTCGCCAGAGAGTTGCGTAAACTGAGGGGCGATGGCAGAAACCCCAGAGCAACGCGTCAGAATCTGTGTCTCAAGTCAGGTTTCGAACTTGGGACCGTCGGTTTTCGAGGCCGGCACCCTACGCATTCGACTAGACGGCCTAAACTGAATCTTAGATACAATGCAAAAACTTTTCTTCATAATTCTGATTTGATATACATATGCTCAATAATTCAAAGGCCTAACTTCGACTACATAAGTACGGTACAATATGTCCACAAGCTTGAACATGTGTGAGAAACCAAACTGTTCACGTTTTATGAGCCTTTCTTGAAGTTCTTGTAACATGGATAGTGTATAAAAATAAAAAACTATTTCATTCAAAGAGTAAAGTTACTGCTCATGTTTCACGCACAACATGGAATTAGTGGGCAAGTAAAACTAATTAGTTCCACTGTAAATACATCAGGTGATAACCGAACAATCAGAATAGATCATTCATAAGCCGCGTGACACAGCCACATAAAACCAGTCAGTATTTTTTTATTTGTTGTTTATGCAAGGAAAGGTCTTGCCCACAACGTCTGATAATGAAACATCACTAGCCTCAACTTCACTCGTTTAACACCTACATATGTAAAACTTTTCAAATTGCAATTGATGCCCACGAGGGATAATTGAAATGCTTGTTCAATACATTCGAGCTTCATCAGATTCATATTGATGCTTATGAGAGGGCGTAGTATGGAAGTACTGTAATCTGAAAGATTTTTAGTAAATTGGATTCGATGGCCTTGTATAGAGGTAGGAATGATATGATGATACTGCAAAATATTATGTTCTATGACAGGATTAGGCTTTATTATAGGACAATATTTGAAATTAGGGTAATTTATCCGGTTTCGCTCAACACGACCTACATACAGTATGTACATATAGAGCCGCCCGAATAGCACTAGTGGACGAGGGAAGGACGGAGAAGTGGAATTCCCCTCTCTTTGGCAGTTTCAAAAGGTACAATTTGTTCCCTAAGGTAAATATCCTGTTACCTGCAAATTCCCTCCTCTATGGATAAATTCCCCTCTCTTTGGAAGCTTGGCTCGTCTGTGGCTTAGTGCCGGTTAGACTTATGTAGGATAGCGGTGTCTTATGAACGGTTCCAAACACCGCTTAGTAATATTATGTTAGAAAGTTTTTGTTTTGTTTTGTACAATGATTCATTTTGAATTTTAAGTTTGTTTGTCGATTTCAAATTCATTTTTGTTTTTTTGTTTTTAGTTTATCTAATTTTAATTTAGTTTCCAAAACTTATAATAAGGGTTTCGTGTAGAACTACTCGGTCAGGAACGAAGCAAAATGAATAGCATTATTAATAGAAAGAAATCTGAAACATGAGCTGAGCGGTTTTTACAGTTTCCGAGCGATATAACATTTTCATGTGATAAGGGAATGTATTCGAACGTCAGTCATTTTCATAAAACTGAATACCTGAAACATACCAGATTTTTCTAGAAGTATACGTTTTGGTGTTTGATATCATTTATTATACATACCTTTTCACTGAAACATGAATTTCGGGAATGTGTCAGTTGTAATGGCCGATGAATAATTTGAAACTGTTCACGTTTCAGCAGCATTATATAAAAACTGGTTAATGGTGTTTTGAACAATACGATTATACTACTCGAACAAACAAAAATTATTTGAAAACTCAGTAATCAAAAACAATGGACGAAAGCCAATGTCATATAGCCCAACTAGGGTTTTTAGTTAGTGGTTTGAATTCAAATATGTTCTTGGCGCGCTTTTCGCGCAAACTTTTCTTTCAAAATTGCGCCTAGTGCATTGCATACGTCAGTAACCATCCGACAAAATTTTTCGATATCAAGAAACCTTGACAATGTTCAGCAACTTGACTGGATTCTCACCAACTGACTGGATTGGCTCACTAACTTGACCCAATGAGCCAAACTTGTCTTGAGTATACTAATTCAGTAATAAACAAATCATTAGACAACCAATCACTTATAGCTACATAGCTACTTGATACAAATTCAAAAAACTATCAATAAAATTTTTTTGGATTGCAATTAAAATCAAAAACTAATTTTAAACAAGATACCGGCTCAGGCTCACATCACAAAATCGAATAGTTCACGTTTCAACTATACAACGGCAACCCCGGTGCGGATGCTTGTTTTAATAATAAGACTACCCGGTTTTAAAGCAAAAAAACTTTACAAAAAGCAGATTCAATTGACAGAGTTACGAATTGAGAAGTTATGTATGCTACCAATCAACTACCAAGCATTATATCGGGCACCAAGCGCCACACCATACAACACACACGTTTAATTCACGTTTCAAGGGTTGCTAGGAATAAGGTGGTGTTACCACTTTCATCAATGAGACTAAAATATGGGGCCCGGCCCAAAAAAATCCAAACCAAAAAAATCCAAACCAAAAAAAATCCATACCAAAAAAAATCCACCCAAAAAAATCCGTACCAAAAAAATCCACCCAAAAAAATCCATACCAAAAAAAATCCATCTACATTTTGCTATACCAGAAAAAAACCATCTACATTTTTGCTATACCAGAAAAAATCCTTGATGATTTTTGCTTTACCAAATTACGTGTATTCGCTGTACCAAAAGCCATGAAGGTGTAAATGAGCCGCGTATTTACAGTATGTACAAATTTATACGTTAACTCATCAGAAATATAATTGTATTATATAAGGTTGAGGGGTTATTTTTTTTCGAAAATTCAATAACCTGTTGTCATAGGTAATCCAAACCATATTAACCCTAAAATCTATGATAATTATCGTTTTTCACATGTCCGGTGGCAAAAACCGCCGATGCGCCAGCCGTGGTACGCGTGGGGTTTCACTGACGGATGAGCCAAATCTCCAAAGGGAGGGAATCTCTTCAAAGAGGGGGAATCGGCAAAAAATAGGCCGTTTTATCTACATCTTAGGGAACAAGCTCTAGTTTAAAAAACGTCAAAGAGGGTTGAATTCAACTTTTCCCACCCCTTCTCGTCCGCTGGTGTACGTATGTATATTGATCTTAAACTTGAAACAAAGGGCCATAGGTCCACATATTTTTTTTTATAAAACGATAGTTTTCAACTGATAGATTTTGTTGCTTAAATATACTTTGTTTCCGTAAACATAATAAGTGAGTTAATCTTTGTTGATACGATGGTTGAGAACTGTCTTTGTGCTTCCTCAAGGTCAAACGCTTCAGAATGCCTAACCGTCCTTATTATGCAACCGTTCTTAACGAGGATCTAACATGGAAAATGAGTAAAAACAATACGGCGATGCCTGATAAAAGTCCCATATCAATCAACGTTATAAGTCACATTATCTTCCTTTGATTGATATGGGACTTCTGACTTAAAACGTTGCAAACACTGAAGATTCATGCACTGGATATGTATAATAAGAGACACCAATGATCTTTGATATAAAGGGGACTTATACCTTTCGGAATCACTGTTATAAGATCAAACAGAAAATACAGTCCCTGCCCTAATAAACGGCACTGAATCTTGGTCCAAGGTTGGACCATGCATGGGCCATGTTGGCATGTGCTTGGTGTTTTCTTGGTCAGTTCATGGTGATTCCTTGGTGCGTCGCGTGTATAAGCATAGTGAAATTACACCAAGCACTGACCAAGGATTTACCAAGATGGGCCATGCTTCGCCCATGAGAAACCATGGTTGGTCCAAGCTTTACCATGAATTATCTCATTGTCCTAAACAAAAAGCTAATGTTTCAGGTCCGCATTGAAGGAAAATTATCAGATTTTTGATATGATAGAGTGAAATACAGTTCGACTTCAAACCATCGCGTCTACATACATAGTTTTCAAGCTCTAGAAATGTAATTTTACAGATCACCAAAGGCAATATGAGGTTTAGACGAGCCCAACCACAAAATAACAGAATTGAACAATTGAAAACTTGTCCAACTACCTACCCACGCCGCCCTACCCTTCCCCATGCAAGCAAAAAGACACACCACTCCCCACCATGTTTTTTATAATTATTTTACACCTTGAAAATAAGCAATTAATAGCAAGAAAATCACACCAATACTACAAGGTGGTTCACATCTTGGCTAAAAAATGAAAGGTGATTGTGAAACGAAAAACTTGGTTCACGTTTCAAGGTGGCTATCAGTTATTTTTGTTTGTAAAACTGACGGTATGTCGTTACAAAAAAAATACAAATAAAACCCTATAGAGATGAAAAAACAATATGTGAAGAAAAGAAGCACAAAACGTAAAACTTTGGACTAAGATGTGAGAAAAGTCACCGTAGTTATGAATTGATTCACGTTTCAAGATTTTTTTAGAGTTTCGTTTGCTCGAAGAAGCTGATGATGGGTTACCTCGCATGTTAGAATATGAGCAATGAATGATAGCAAAACCATCGATGAAAACACAAGAAGGAATGAAAGCAGAACATGAAATTTTGAAATCCTTTTTGACGTAAGCTTAGCATTTCAACTATTTTCGTGACGATCCGAAATGTTTCATATTGATAGTTTGCACTGTCTTTTAGTTGCTTCCAGCCAGAAATTTGTTCACGTTTCAGAATTACTTTGAATAGGGTATGCGTTCGTTTATTACTAATGCTCAGTCCAGCAGTATATATGTGAATATCAATTAGAGAGTATTATCGAGACAAATCTAATTTTATAAAAAAATCGAGTGTTGAAGAAGATGAAAAGTCTAACTGAAAGTCTGTGAAACGACCGGCATGAAAATACGGTTTAGGCCTTTGAAAAATTCAAAATTTGATCTTCCAATGATCAAGCAGAATAGCATCAGACAGCCAATGTAAATACACGCGTCAATTATCATCATCACCCCATGCTTCACTGCGTTACACTATGGTGTCAACCAGAAAAAGTTGAGGCTAGTAATGTTTCATTATCAATTATTTTGATGTACATACGTTATTGTTTGACGAAACCACAATCGTGCTGTTCACGTTTCAAGGTTCTTATTGATATTAGGAGGATTTCAATTTTAGCTGATATGAAAGATGCTAATATCTGAAAAAAGAAATTTTTAACGAAGCTAAAACCAGAAATGTAACACTGTTAAACATAAAATTAGAAGAACGAATCGAGCGTAATTTTTGACAAGCGGAACCATTGCGGTAAAGATCTCTCATTTGAGTAGAAGACACATTATGAAAATCTCGGAATTTCTAAAGACCTTTAAAAACTTGAAAAAACAAGGCCTGCTACACTTAATGAAACGTGAACCTACCGTTTGTGTCTTATGGAGTGAGTGGTGAAATTTGAAGTTAGTATGTCAATCAATTGAAACAAGCTATAGGGAAAAGCGAGCGGCCAAGTTCATTTTGTTATTGTAAAACCAACGCACACACTCTGCCGCTAAAACAGTGTGCAAAAGTTTTCACTAATGAAACATTAGAGGAACACCTTGTAACACGCATTAGAAGGCTGGTTATGGAAAGTTGTGTTGTGAACTGTGCATGTGCCTGATGTTTCACTAGTGAATTGCGTGGAGGGCAGCTTTGCAGGCAGAAACGGCTCGGGGATTTATCACTGAACTGGTCTGTTAAACTGAGTACTCGTACGCAGTTACTAATAATCGATGTTAGTCTAATCACTCGAATTGAGGTTTTCAGCTACTTACCTTGTATGATTCTAATATGAGACTTCAAATGAAATATACTGGCCACTATTCTAGGCCTTGTTAGTTTGTAGAATCACATCGAACTTGTAAGAAAAAAGGGTGAACTGAAAAATCTGTAGAATGACTCACATAAAAATATGGTTCAGTCCTTCAAAAAATCAGATGTAATCAGTCTTTTTGTGTCTTATTGCATGCTGCACATTACATGATTCGAGGCTAAAGTTGTTGTTCTGCCCTTCAATTCAGTGAGCTAACAGTGGATGGTACTTGATTGAATTGCAGGCAACCGACTTGAAATACATACATAGTTTGTTGTGTTTTAATCCTCGAAATGGCTTTTTGTGCTTTTTTTGTTACCTTTGGGTGGTTTCACTTGGTGGGCATTACTTTTATCACTTAATCAACCATTTTAGCCAACCGAAACCATCTCTAGCTAGCGTGAAACGTGAACAACGCGGAAGGTGTTCATTAGTAGTTTAAATAGATTTCCCACCCGTCCAATTTGGTATTGCATTGACTAAACTAAAAAAAATTAATCTACAGCAAATGATGATATATCTGAAGTTTTCACCGCAAAAAATGAATGCCTGATACGTGAGCAAATCACTCACTCACTTCATTTATCCACTCACTCCCTTTTTAATTCAGTAAGGTAGCAGTGAATGGTATTTAATTGAATATCTTGCAAACGACTTGTTGTGGAATTCGTTGAAATGACTTTTTTTATTTTTGTGTTATCGTTGGGATAATTTTATTCAAAAAAAAGTTAGATTGAAATCAAAAATTTTAGCTAACCAAAACCATCTCTAGCTAGCGTGAAACGTGAACAACGCGGGAGGTGTTCGTTTGTGGTTCGAATAAATTGCCAACCCATTCAACTCGGTATTGCACTGATTAAACTTATTAAACTAATGTTTTTTTCGATTTTTAACTCAGTAAGGTAACAGTGAATGGTATTCGACTGAATTGCTTGCGAACGACTTGTTATGGTGAGTTATAGAAATTGCTTTTTCATTTTTGTGTTATCTTGAGGTGGTTTCATTAAAAAAAAGAGTATATTGAGATCGAATATTTTAACTAACCAAAACTATGCCTAGAGCGTGAAACGTGAACAATGCGGAAGGTTGGAATCAACTTCCAACCCGTCCAATTCGGTATTGCACTGATTAAACTAAATAAATTAAAGCGCAGCAATTGATGATATTTGATTTGGATTTTTTTGTTTTCGAAACTATTCCTTGAAAAAGTACGCAAAATAACAATAAATTATAATTTTACTCTTCAAAAGTGTTCCAATCATTTTATTTTTACAAATGATAACTTTTTACCATTTAAAAATGATGAAGGAACAATTCAGTTATTTGTTTCAAGTCAGCTGCACTTTGGTAAATGTACAGTAGCACTTCTTGGTCAGGAACGATGTATAATAAAAGACTTTTAAAATAAGGAATGTTGAAACATGAGCTGATTGATCTTTACAGTTTATGAGCGACAGCATTTTTCAGTGATTTATAAAATCAAACGTCCGTCACTCCATGCATGAAATGAACCAGATTTCTTTTCAGAAGTATGTTTTTGTGTTTGATTTTGTTTCCATTATATTTTGAACGAAAATTGAGTTTTAGAACCCGACACTTCTCGCTTCAATGGACGCACTATGGAAACGCTAGTAGTAGTAATTTCGATGAATAAAAATGTAGCCATCCTCTACTAAAAGTATTCTATTTTCAAGGCTCTAGATCCGCATGAGATCATGATAAGAGTTTCCGAGATTCTAGCCTCTAGTTCACACGTTAACTTGTCCCACCCGGATAACACCAGCTGAACATGATGATTGCATGTTATGGTATAGAGCTGTTCGGTTGAGTTGAGTCAAGCAACCGACTGTTATATGATAACTGTTTTTTTACATGTGAGCCATCTAATGATTCACATTTGTAAGAGTTAATTTTCTTACATATGTACAGGGTGTCCCACTTAAAAGTCCGGTTTTGTTTTTGGTCTAATTTTTGCGGTGTTCAATGGATTTCCAAAATTTTTGCGTCATTCGAAAGACAATTCTTGAAAATTTTGTTTGCTGCAAACGAAACTGAATTCGGACATTTCTTCTGTTATTAATGCCAGTTGTACGGAAGCACCCCATTTTGGCGCAAAATGAGGTTTATTCCTCTACATTTTCTTAATATTTGATCTATAAATTAAACTTATACCATCTTTATGCATGTCAGACTTTTTATATTTAGTGAGAATATCACAAATAATCATTTAATAATTTATGAAACCTTATGAACCCTTTCAAAAACTAAATGAACGCCTTTTCTTGACTGTTTGCACTAAGATACCACATTTTTGCGCAAATGCAAGAAATATCGAAAAATATTCGCGAACAACAATAATTCATATTATTTGGCTTACAATCAAAAGAAAATAAGCAGAAAAATCGGGTTTGAAAACGTTTCAAGTAAAAATAAAGATTTAAATTTTTTGAGAAAAACAGTTTTTTTTCTATGTCAAATTTAGTTGTCTTCGTAAAAATGATGTAACTACCGGAAAAAACGACCAAATTCAAACTTAATTTAAGAAAATAAAAATTTCAAAAATTGTCTTTTGAATTATTTTTTAATTTTTGAAATCCGTTGAACACTGCAAAAGTTATGCCAAAAACAAAACCGGACTTTTAAGTGGGACACCCTGTACTTCTCACCTGATTCCCACGAAACTCTATAACTATTATTTTAACCATAGTACAGTCACTCAACACAATCGAGTAGTTCACGTTTCAAATTTGCAATCATTACTAGTGATGATGCTTTTTTCACAATCACAACGTTTTAACGCAAAAAAACTAAAATATGAAATAAATTCAATTAACAGACTTTCGAAAGAAGAAGTAATGCCACCAATTAACAATCAAGCATTATTTCGGACGCCACCAGCCATATCATATGAAACCCACGTTTAGTTCACGTTTCAAGTTTGCCATAAATAACGTGGCAATTGTTTACTCAGCTTCTAGCTGTTATCAGCGTAGAAAACTTACCAGCGTTCTCATAAACACACACTACTTGACACGATATCTTTATGAGACGGCACGAGTTGATCACTGAGTTAGTCAGTATTCGAATCATCAGAGCTTAGGTCCCATCAGGTGACTATTTTAGACTCGTATTAGAGATACTGCATGACTGACTGGAATACAACCGGAAAGTCAACCATCATGGTCCACCATCTGCCTTCAGTGAGCTTGAGTAGCTTTAACCCGTGAAAAATTCTCGACAAACCACTTTCTGATGTGACCTATTAAATCGCATCTGTTTCTGACTTGTATAAAATCATACTCACTAACTCACTCACTCACTCACTCACTCACTCACTCACTCACTCACTCACTCACTCACTCACTCCCTCACTCACTCACTCACTCATTCACTCACTCACTCACTCACTCACTCACTCACTCACTCACTCACTCACTCACTCACTCACTCACTCACTCACTCACTCACTCACTCACTCACTCACTCACTCACTCACTCACTCACTCACTCACTCACTCACTCACTCACTCACTCACTCACTCACTCACTCACTCACTCACTCACTCACTACCTCACTCACTTACTGTTTTTAGCCAATTTTTTGTTCAACTAGTTTTCTTAATCCCTGTTTTTATGTTTGTGAATGCAATGCTCGTAATGCAGCCAACGTCGACAAAAAACTCGTAACCACTTCTCCTTATTCTTTTGTCCCTCACCACCTCAATGCTCACTCACTCACTCACTCACTCACTCACTCACTCACTCACTCACTCACTCACTCACTCACTCGCGTATTCTATTTTTAGCAAATTTTCGGTTCAACTAGTTTTCTTACTTCATGTTTCCATATTTGTGAATGCAATGCTCGCATTGCAGCCAACGTCCACCATGGACGCATCACCACTACTACCCATCCTGATGTCCCTCACCAGCACGTGGACGGTATCAGCCACGTGGACGGGCATCGCCGTTGTTGGACAAAACGGCACCGGTGGACAAACCTACGTGCCGGATGTCGGTGCGTTTGACAAAAACGACAACTTTGGTTGGTTATTTTTTTTATTCGGTCACACTAAAAAAACAAAGAAAAAATAAATAAACAGTCAAAATTAAAAAAAAGTTCATTCGAAAGCTTTGCAAACTGATTATTTCCTTTCTTTTCACTTTTCTTCAGAATCTGACATGTGACATCACACATACGCACACAATTGATTGCAATGTAAGAATAAATAATATAAAAAATATCGCGATCACTCTCGAACCCACCAATTTCCTTATTCGATGTATAGGTCTCATAATTGTTTCTAAGAAATTTTAAAACGTGGCACAGAAAATTCAATACTTGAGAAACCGGTTCTAGACTTGGGAATCGTGTTCTGGCTATGCCATGGGTTCTCGCAGTTTTAAACCATTTCTTATAATCAATTATGAGGTCTATATTTTCCTCAGGAGCCAACAACAACTATTACTGGATGGCGGGCACCGCCTGCAACTGCAAGTTCTACACGAGCGGCGGGCGCCATGGCGGTTCATATCTGGACACGGTGTACGAGTCGGACCCGCGCACCGACACCAGCCGGCTGCTGACACACATGACTATGGCACGTGCTTACCACAGCATGACGTGCACTGGTAGCTTTTCTTATTTTCTATTTAAAACACCATTCTGAATGGTATTAGTGTGCCTTATGACTTCAGTTAATGGAAAAATCCGAGTAAAAAAATATATTTATTCGTTCGGTCAATACGGAGACACTGGTCAAGAGCAAGTATCCAACATGATAATAGAAAAGCAATTAACTAATAGTATCAGAAAAAAGGGTTAAATGAGAACAGTTAATATATAAGCTTACTTTACATATGAAAAATTAGATGTGGAAAGATTCAGATATGGCACGGGCGTAAATTTGTTCAATGAATTCCGATATAAATTGTGATTTTGAAATTGCAGTTTCGAATGAACGTTTAGTTATACCAAAGATGTTTTGCGGTAAAGGTTCTAGACCAGAGCAGAGCAATTAAAGACGATATTAAAGTTGTTCTTACGGTATATTGTATTATTATGGATTGTGAATGGTTCGATCGACTCAGCGATGGTTTGAAGGTAACGACACGCTCATCATCTGCGGTGGATATAAAGGTGTTGGATTGAGATCATGCGAGCTATGCCACATGGCCAACCCGATATGCGTGCCGCTGGTGCCGATGCCCGAAGCTGTCTACGCACAATCGGCCGTCTTCAGCCAGGGCCATCTTTATGTGATCGGAGGTGAGCGTATACTGCTGACAAACTTCTATTAGAAATTTCTGTTTTTTTACATCTTGTCCTGCACAAATGCGAATTGTGGATCCACACAAAAACTGCTTCGAAAATGGTTGTTTTCAAGGTGAACTATATTTTAAGTAGTTCGAAACTTACACGAAACTTATAGTCCCAATGTGAGCTTTGAAGCACTCGAAGTTTATTTTATCTTCAAAACAATCTTTTTCGAGGTGGTTTTTGTGTGGATCCATAATTCGCATTTGTGCAGGACAAAATGTTACATACAAAATTTCTAATAGAAGTTTGTCATCACTATAACACGTTTGATTGATTCGGTGGTTCGGTTTGGAAGGGTGGTTTATCGCCTATCCAGAATTTACAAACCCCAATGTTTTTTTTCATCGGAACATGATGACCCCTGCCGTAACTGGTGAAACGTTGTCAATCAAGAATCTGATTTTGGAAAAATCATGATAGTTTGAGTTTCGGACGAGAAGGAATCACCTCCGCGGTTCAATGTATGCAGGACATTTCTAGCAAGTTATTTATCCATTCAGTTGGTTCAGAATGAACAATCTGTTAAGTGCTAACAAAGAAAATAACAAGAAGACCAAAAGTCAAATGGACCTCATTGAATGCTTTACTGATAGGGTTCTTCAACTTTTAGGGTTCATGAACCATGATGTTAGTGCCCGCATGTACGTCTTCTCATTACTCGATGAGTCGTGGTACGAACGTCAGTCGATGAGCACGTCTAGGAATGACCAGCCCGGTGCCATCCTGCTCAACAACGGGCACATTCTGGTCTGCGGCGGGTTCGACGGCCGTCATGTCGTCAACACGTGCGAGAGGTGAGTGCAATGTTTTGCTAGGACTTCAATGCACACTAAAACATAAATTCGGTCAGTTAACATTCGGTGATGGTAATTTTCGGTGAGTTGACCATTTGGTCAGTTAACCATTCGGTGAGCTGATTTTCGGTGGGTTAACATTCAGTGACTTAAATTCGGTGAGGTGAAATTCGGTGACATGATTTTCGGTGGGTTTAAGTGACCCCACTAAAACCATATCAGGATGTTTTCGCAGTAGCCAGAGAGGTTAATGAACCGACGGGCAATGACAGAAACCTAAAAAAATATGCCACGTTCTCGCTCCTGTGTGTCAAGCCAGTTTCGAACTACGACTAGACAGGCGACTAATTAAATAGCAGTAGATAGCAGTAATTTGCAGTAGCAAATTTCTGCACAGAGTATAAGCCTGAAGATATTTGATTTTCTGCTCAAAACGACTAAAACAATTGAATGATTTCTGCACGTGACATGATTCGCTTGCAGTTACGATCCGATCAGTGACCGGTGGTCGATGCGGGCGGCCATGAACAAAGCCAGACGATACTTGTCACTCGTCCGATTCGAAGGTCACGTGTACGCGGTGGGCGGTTCAGTTGATGGCGATGGATCTGATTCAATAGAGTTGTATGACGAGTTTTACGACACATGGACATTGAATTCGATCAAGTTGCTGCCCGATCACCGTTGCAATGCCGCTGGTGGCATCGACCACTCATGTGTGGCCTGATCAGTGATGCATATTTCCAAAACCCAGAAATTTTACCTAGAATTTCTCCCATACACCATCTCCCATACAGTTGGGTAATAACTGAAATACCACCGCTGCGCGGGCCTAACGCGCTTGTCGTCGCTCCCGCTCGGACAAGCCAGCCTTACGATAGGTAATCGGGGGTTAACGGACAGTAAAACTTCATATGGAATATAATTTTGGTGACAGAAAATTTTGGCGTTTGGTAAAAATTCTAGAAAAATTTCTGGGTTTTGTAATTTTGCAACAGTGATACAGATTGTCGATGAATGTGGGTCGTTCTCATAAAAATTTATTTTGTTCGCACATGATCTATTCTGTTAAGATGATGGGACACAAAGTATTGAGTATTCGTTATGTGTAGCAAGGCAACTACCCAGCTGGGAATTGTGCTGGCTAAGTCAGTTCGGTTTGTTAGAACAGGGCATTTACCGGGGGTCTGAACGGTTTTTCGCCCTAATAATTTGATTAACAATCAGTTTTGATGCAAAATATTGGAACTTGCCAATAGTTATCGTGCTATTGAACTTTACTATGCTGATTCATAATTGTTAATGCTTGATAAGTCGTATTGATGAATGTATATGGTTTTACTCAAGTCCGCTTCATACATCACGAAGGCTATATGTACAGGGTGGACCAAAAAGAACCATACGATTTTGAAGGTTAATAACTCGAGCTATAAACAACCGAATCAATCGTTCTTGTTCTCATTTGAAAGCCTATATTTTAACTTCGTAACTTAATTTCGTATGGTTTTTATTGGCCCACCCTGTATGTATATGATGATGTATACTTTGAATACATTAACCCTATACATACACCTATAGTCGAATTTTTTAGCTACGACTTTTTTAGGAACTTTTTTTGTATGTAAAACCTTTTCTTCAACCGCAAATTGCTGCTTCTGACCGCGCGATAGGAAACTCGGATTGGCGAAAACTCAACTCCATCGTGTAGAGCGTGTTCGAATTGACCTAGAAACGTCTTCAAAGTGCCGATAAACCTTTTTAATGGAACCCGTTTGGTGGTCTGAAGCAGCAATTTGGGGTTGAGGGAAAAGTTTTACACAAAAATAAGTTCTTAAAGAAGTCGTAACCAAAAAGTTCGTGTATGTGTGTGTATCCCACATGTAGGTATGTCAACAATGAAACTTTCGTAAGCCTTATTTTGGCTAAAAATGGCTTGTTCACATCAGGGAAAAACTTTTTAAGATTCAATTCTGGCAACAAAAATATACAGCTTGAGTTCGAGCCCTGCAGATGACTGAATTTTACGGTATGTGGGACAGAAAACTGTCTAGTGCCATTATATGGGTTCCATGAAAAAAAAAATGAAACAACAACAACAACAACAACAACAACAACAACAACAACAACAACAACAACAACAACAACAAAAACAACAACAACAACAATAACAACAACAACATTAACAACAACAACAACAACAACAACAACAACAACAACAACAACAACAACAACAACAACAACAACAACAACAACAACAACAACAACAACAACAACAACAACAACAACAACAACAACAACAACAACAACAACAACAACAACAACAACAACAACAACAACAACAATAACAACAACAACAACAACAACAACAACAACAGTAACAACGACAACAACAACAACATCCACAACAACAACAGTAACAACAACAGTAACAACAACAACAACAACAACAAAAACAACAACAACAACAACAACAACAGTAACAACAACAACAACAACAACAACAACAACAACAAAAACAACAACAACAACAACAACAACAACAACAACAACAACAACAACAACAACAACAACAACAACAACAACAACAACAACAACAACAACAACAACAACAACAACAACAACAACAACAACAACAACAACAACAACAACAACAACAACAACAACAACAACAACAACAACAACAACAACAACAACAACAACAACAACAACAACAACAACAACAACAACAACAACAACAACAACAACAACAACAACAACAACAACAACAACAACAACAACAACAACAACAACAACAACAACAACAACAACAACAACAACAACAACAACAACAACAACAACAACAACAACAACAACAACAACAACAACAACAACAACAACAACAACAACAACAACAACAACAACAACAACAACAACAACAATAACAACAACGACAACAACAACAACAACAACAACAACAACAACAACAACAACAACAACAACAACAACAACAACAACAACAACAACAAAAACAACAACAACAACAACAACAACAACAACAACAACTTGGCTTCCAGTGAAAGCGCACCAGATTGCGCATGTCTGCTTTTATTCAGTTATTCCTGAAATGCAGTCATAATGATAGGGGTTATGTTGACTGACTGACTGAAAGACAGACTCACTAACTCCTTCATTCGCTCACTCAACCACTCACTCACTCACTGACTCACTTACTCACTATTTTTTAAAGCGTGAAATCAAATTTATTCTCATGACAAACTGTGAGTACAGTGGTACAAATCAGTATTAAATACCAAAACACATGTGTGCCAAGTTGTTCAGGATAAAGTTTTCCGTAGACGCAGACTAGAAACTCGGTTAAATCTTTAATATTGTATCATGAAAATAGTCATCTTATAACTCAATAACCAAACTTATATAACCAAACTTATTACAAAATATTCTAATAAAATATTGTGAATTGCGTTACACACCTGTATTAAACACCAGAGCATGTATGTGCTCAAATTTTCATCCAGTAATGATGTTCATTGTAGATGCAGACTAGGATTGTTAAAACTCTATTATAGTATCATTAAAACAGTTGTCCTAGAACATAATAACCTAACTTTTCGAACCACGATACGAAATAATGATAAAATAATAATAATAATAATAATCTAATAAAGTATTGTGAATTGCATTACACAACTGTATTAAATACCAAAGCATGTGTGTGCTCAGTTGTTCGCAATGATATTTACAGTTGTGCCTTTTGCCTTGGGTTGCTGGTTGGGATTGTAACGGTAAATTGGATTGCAGATAGATTATTATCGTTGGATTTATGTTGAGACTTTTGATTCTGAATAACATTTTACTAAACCTTCTGTTTGAAACCTTTGTGGAACGTAAAATATACATTTTATTTTGAAGAAATTTTCTCATAGTTAGAATTGTTCGGTTTTGGACGAAACAATAAATGATCCATGAATCTGGTTTGTTACAGTACTGATATTCTGTGTGAAACGTGAACTGTCTGTCTATCAGACCCGAATGTATGATTCTGACCAACTAGAAAACCACGTGAATCACTTCACACACAAAAAACAATTTTCGTGGTTGAACAAAATACAATTCCGCTGTTGGTGATTGTTTCACAAACGTTCATGTTTCATTTACCTGTATAATGAGACTTTTTGTTCTAAAACCATATTTTTTCGTTTTGTTTCTCTGTATTTGGGCTCTCATAATTTATTCAAGAAGTTTCTTGAAAACGATTTCAAGAAAGCAACTTTTGAGAGTTTACAATAAATTCTCCCATCAATAGACACCATATAAAAAATTACATTGTAACGCTCGACTGCCCGTTGGTTCACTTCAACAAATGAGATCATAGTTACATATTATATCATTTTTTAATACATCATGTATTTGGCAATCTTGATGCCAAGACAACTGATATAATCGTTCCTACTCGTTTCTCTCTGTTTTTACTTGGACAACTTAATCCTTTACCACTTAACGTGTGAATAAAAAATAATAACTAAAAATGATTACGTGAAAAATTCAGAACTAAAAAAATTTTTGGTAAAAAATGCCCCAATCCTCCAATATTACGGATATGGAAGGGCTGTTATGCGACTTGTATGACAGACAACCGCCGGGACTGAGGTGAGTGAGTGAGTGAGTGAGTGAGTGAGTGAGTGAGTGAGTGAGTGAGTGAGTGAGTGAGTGAGTGAGTGAGTGAGTGAGTGAGTGAGTGAGTGAGTGAGTGAGTGAGTGAGTGAGTGAGTGAGTGAGTGAGTGAGTGAGTGAGTGAGTGAGTGAGTGAGTGAGTGGCTTTTTGACTGACTGACTTACTGACTGACTGACTGACTGACTGACTGACTGACTGACTGACTGACCATTGTGACAGACACGTCAACTTCGAAAGCGAGTCGTGTACGGATGCTTCCTATTTGTCGGAACACCATTCAGGGCCCATCATTTACAGTCAGGGTGAACTTCAGCAGATGGGTTGGTTGAGTGACTGACTGACTGCCCGAATGACTGACTGACTGACTGACTGACTGACTGACTGACTGACTGTATGCCTGACTGACTGACTGACTGTATGCCTGACTGACTAACTGACTGACTAGTTGGTATACGCGATTTGTTCAATTGACTTCTTTAACGGACACGAGATTAACTGCGGAAATTAAAGAACAATTGTGTACAAAAAAAGTATATTGAGTGAGTGAAACGTGAACAGTTTAAAAGATCGATAGCGATTTGTTTAATAATTGAGGACTGACCGACTGACCGGTTGACTGATTAAACAGCGGACTGGGTAATTAAATAATTAGTTTACTGTCAAAATGACTGACTGTCTTTGCTGTTTCTAATCTGCATTGAATTAGCCAACGTATTTTAACCGGCGGTCGCGTAGAGTCATATTGAGCGCTTAGGCAACGCTCAGTTCTCAATAACACCGAGTGAAACATGAACTGTGTAACGTTTTTTATCCTATAAAAAAATATCTATCAGCTATTGTTTTTATGAACGAAATATGTATTTAGCTACATATTACTACAAATGTAGATAAACTAAATTATTTGAGAATGATCATGTACATTTTGACTGTTTGTTCAATTGCGCTTTTCACTAGTTTATAAAACTGGTTGTTCTAAGCGACTGATGGACTGAATGACTGACTGACAAAGTGTTTGATTGACTAACTGATTCTCTTTCACTTCTTACATAGTTTACTGACTGTCAATTTCAGCAATCTATGAACTCCAAGAACTGCTGTCCCAACACAAGAGACAAGCGGCTGAGTTGTCGATGGTTTTGGTTAGTTATTAATGACTGGCTGAAGTATAACTTTACAGTTTACAGAGAGACTAACTGATTGAGTGACTGGCTTAACGTGCTTTATAGCAGTAGTTTTTAAGGAATCGTTTATAGTGTACATACACCAGAGTAATAAAAAAATTTATTATATATACTGATAGTGAAACGTGAACTGGTAATCGACTAATTGATAGACTGACTGACTGACTGACTGACTGACTGACTGACAGACTGACTGACTGACGACTGACTGACTGACTGACTGACTGACTGACTGACTGACTGACTGACTGACTGACTGACTGACTGACTGACTGACTGACTGACTGACTGACTGACTGACTGACTGACTGACTGACTGACTGACTGACTGACTGACTGACTGACTGACTGACTGACTGACTGACTGACTGACTGACTGACTGACTGACTGACTGACTGACTGACTGACTGACTGACTGACTGACTGACTGACTGACTGACTGACTGACTGACTGACTGACTGACTGACTGACTGACTGACTGACTGACTGTGTGACTGACTGACCGACTGACCGACTGAATGATTGACTGACTTACTGATTGACTGACTGACATTCAGGTGCGCCAGCTGAAGCGTCGCGATCACCAGGAAAATCGACGTCAAGGGAAATATAATCTGATAACGGCGGTCTTACAGGCCTTCAGCCAAAAACGAAGTGAGTGAGTGAGTGAGTGAGTGAGTGAGTGAGTGAGTGAGTGAGTGAGTGAGTGAGTGAGTGAGTGAGTGAGTGAGTGAGTGAGTGAGTGAGTGAGTGAGTGAGTGAGTGAGTGAGTGAGTGAGTGAGTGAGTGAGTGAGTGAGTGAGTGAGTGAGTGAGTGAGTGAGTGAGTGAGTGAGTGAGTGAGTGAGTGAGTGGGTTTTTACGGAACGGTAAATGGTTAATGGTGGATGGATTTAACGGCATAGTTGTTTACTTTAGAATTTATAATTTGTATGAATTATTCCAACACGTTGTTCACGTTTCAATCATTGGATGAAGTGTGAAACATTATTTCATTTGTTAGTTCGAAGTCCATGACTAACTTAAAAAAACATTAACAAATTTTTTCTGCATTGTGATTTTAAGTGTTTAGAAACCTTTTTCTTTCAATTCCAATGCTGGATGCAAAACTATAACAATGGTGACAGCATAATGCTGGTTGAATCACACTTGGGCAGAAATAATAAAACATTACCCTACCCTGCAATAACGGACGAGGAAGGGTGAGAAAAGTAAACTCCCCCCCCCTCTTTGGCGTTTAAAAAAAGTAAAATTTGCTCCCTAAGGTGAAGGTAAAATGGCCTGAAAACTGCCAATTCCTACTCTTTGAGGAAATTCCCCTCCCTTTGGAGGATTAGTTCGTCCGCCAATGATGCCCACATCTGTCCAACTATCCATCTGTCCACAACTGTCCATCTGTCCACATCTGTCCAACTACACGGTGACCCAAATGAATAGCACAATCAAATTCAAATTAGCCAATCAGCGTTGAGTGCGCTGCGTGCTGGTTGGCCAGTTTCAATGTGGCTGTGGCTGTCGCGTAGCCGCTGCGTAACCGTTCACGTTTCATGCTGTGCGTTGTTATATAAAACCAAAAGTCATTGTTAAACAAATCGGCTCCGGCTGTTGTTATGAGGTCCGCCTTGATCGTATATTATCGATCGTACCCAGATCAGGGAATACTTGACCTACTAACTAAATTTTCGGGGTTTTGGAATTTTTGCGTTAAACGTTTACTTCGTTTGCATATAAGTATATTACATACTGTATATTAAGGGATACTTGACCCACTAACTTTTTTTTTGCGTTGAACCTAATTTTACTCATTTCTATCTTTATGTATATAGCTTGATGCCATGTTTAAATTTTTTTTGTCATCGCTGTGTTTCATGATATGGTGTATCGTATAACACTGGCGGACGAGAAGGGGAGGGAAAAGTGGAATTCCTCAAGGCACTGGTGGACGAGGTTAATCCTCTAATGGGAAGGGAATTTTCTCAAAGAGGAGGGAATCGGCAGTTTGCAGGCCATTTTACCTAAACCATTAAGAACAAGCGCTACTTTTTGAAAACGGCAAAGAGAGGGTGAATTCCACTGGTCCCACACCTTCTCGTCCGCCAGCGCCTCAAGATGTAGATAAAAAGACCTAAACTCTGTCAATTCCCCCTCTTTGGAAAAGTTCCCCTCCTTTTGGAGATTTCACTGGACCGCCAGGTGTCGTATAAAAACATAAAAAAATCGAATAGGCAAACTTACCTTCAGCGAGACTGTTGAGGTCCGTTGACTAGCAGACGAGAATGAGTGGGACAAGTGGAATTCCCACTTTTTGGCGTTTTCAAAAAGAGAATTTGTTCCTTAAGGTGTAGATAAAATGGTCTTAAAACTGCCGATTCCCCCCTCTTTGATGAAATTTCCCTCTCTACGGAGGATTAGCTCATCGGCCAGTGGGTCCGTTACGTTCGTTTCTACCACGTTGTATACTCTTTTCTACTAGCGGAAGAGAAAGGGAGGGAAAAGTGGAATTCCCCCCTCTTTGGTGTTTTCAAAACATACAATTTGTTCCTTAAGGTGTAGATAAAATGGTCTTAAAACTGCCGATTCCCCCCTCTTTAACGAAATTCCCCTCCCTTTGAAGGATTAGCTTGTCCTCCAGTTTCTAACATGTTGTATAATCTTTTCGGTTTTTGCATTTGTGAAACGCATGTAAGTCATTTGAGCTTCGCCATTGTTGAACAGCAATTTATGTAAAAAAAACTAAGTCATCTGATCACGATTTGATTTATTAAACTCTAGGTTTTATTCTCAACTATTTGATTCTTCAATCTCTCATTTGGCCATCTGAACATCAGCGCGAACGGCAGAACCGATTGGTTCACGTTTCAAGTATTCTATCAATTTCTTTCAATCAGCCGTAAGCAATAATAATAATAATAATAATAATAATAATAATAATAATAATAATAATAATAATAATAATAATAATAATAATAATAATAATAATAATAATAATAATAATAATAATAATAATAATAATAATAATAATAATAATAATAATAATAATAATAATAATAATAATAATAATAATAATAATAATAATAATAATAATAATAATAATAATAATAATAATAATAATAATAATAATAATAATAATAATAATAATAATAATAATAATAATAATAATAATAATAATAATAATAATAATAATAATAATAATAATAATAATAATAATAATAATAATAATAATAATAATAATAATAATAATAATAATAATAATAATAATAATAATAATAATAATAATAATAATAATAATAATAATAATAATAATAATAATAATAATAATAATAATAATAATAATAATAATAATAATAATAATAATAATAATAATAATAATAATAATAATAATAATAATAATAATAATAATAATAATAATAATAATAATAATAATAATAATAATAATAATAATAATAATAATAATAATAATAATAATAATAATAATAATAATAATAATAATAATAATAATAATAATAATAATAATAATAATAATAATAATAATAATAATAATAATAATAATAATAATAATAATAATAATAATAAGCGTAAATAAAAGCAATCGTAAACCGCAACCGTAAGCAAAAGCAATCTAAATCGAAAAAATCCCTTCACATACATGTGCAGTTAGAAGCATTTATTTGTTTCTTATTTAGAAAAGGAAATTTTTTTGAGAGTTTTTTGATGAATTTTGCATCATACTTTTCAGTATGTATGATTTATAAACTACGTGTATAAGATAAAACTCTGACACCACCAGCAACACCATTAGAATCGCATGCTCACATCCACTAGCGGACGAGAAGGGGAAGGAAAAGTGAAATTCCCCCTTCTTTGGCGTTTTCAAAAAGTAGAATTTGTTCCCTAAGGTGTAGGTAAAATGACATAATTTCTGCCAATTCCCCCCTCTTTGATGAAATTCCCCTCCCTTTGGGAATTTAGCTCGTCCGCCAGTGCTCACATCTGGCCAGCTGGTTTCTAGCGCATGCAGTGACAGAACCAAACGAATCACCTTTCAATCAATTTATCGAGAGTAATACAAATATTTTTGTGAGTTTCTTTGAATTAACCCGTGATTTAGCTAAATGATTTATAAATAAAATCGATGTGTAAAGTTGGTTCCAAGTATTGAAGCCAGAAAAAATCTTTGACATCACCAGCCACACCATTATGATCACATGCTTACATCTGGCCAGCTGGTCTCTAGCGCATGCGGCGGCAATACCAAATGGTTCACGTTTCAAGCGTGTTATATATTGCGGGCGGGTAAGTATATTGGTTAATTTCATGAGTCGAAGAATCTTAAACAACGGAAATTTAAAAACACTTTAGTCAACCTACATGATCTTTCATTGATGTTTTTCTCTCCAACAGGGAAACGTTATTAATTCTCTTTTCGGTAAAGACTTTATCCGCAAAAGTAGCTTAGCAGAGCGGATAATAAGTGTTGAAACCTAAACCTTTAGATTTTTACTTCTCTCACTCACTGGCAAATGTGAAAGCTAAATTATTCTTCCGATGTTTCTAATTAAATAATATTTGCTTTGCTTTTATTTGCTTTGCTTTCTGGGTTTCCTTCCTTCGCTTGACATAAGTTTCCTATCCGCGCCTGCATTTCAGCACGCTTGCATGTGCCCTTTGCGGATGGGACCCAATATTTAGTAGTGGAATTCCCGGTAATGGGCGCTTTTGCCCCGCGGCTGTTTCACCCCGCCAAAGATAGGTCGTTTCGCCCCGCGAAAAATAGAAATTTCGCGGGGCAAAAGAGCCTACCTGAATTTTGACGCTGCCGGGGCTAAAGCGTTAAGCTATATCCTTATCTATAAGTTTTTTTCTGGAAGTTTAGAAAAATTTATCTGTAAAAATGATATTTCTTTAGATTTTTTCCCCGAATTTTCGATTGTTTTGATTAATTTTCTCATTCACTACTATCAGCAGCACGCGTAATGCACTGGCGGACGAGCTGATCCTCCAAAGGGAGGGAAATTGGCCAAAAAGGGGGGAACTGACAGTTTTCAGGTAAATTTTTATCCACACCTTAGGGAACAAATACAACTTTTTTAAATCACTTAAAAGGGGGAATTCTACTTTTCCCTCCCCTTCTTATCCGCTAGTGGCGCCGTGTGTATTTGGCACATGCGCACTAGCGGACGAGTCAATCCTCCAAAGGGAAGGGGAATTTTGCCAAAGAGGGGGATCAGCAGTTTTTATGTAATTTTAATTGCACATTAAAGAATGAAATCCACATTTTGAAACCGCCAAATGAGGGGAAATTCTACTTTACCTCCCCTTCTCGTCCGCAAGTTATGCCATGTGTATTTGGCACATGCGTATACGCCTGGGCTTGTCATACTCAAGCGTATGTGTGTCTTAGTGACAGACATAGTTTTGTAGGTAGATCATGACAGTCTGAACTTTGAAAACCAAGTTTAAGTAAATGTAAAAATATAATTCTTCTAGAATCTGTATCTGTGGAATCCAAAATGTATTGTACACACTTTCTGATTTACAGAAACAGTTCGTGTTTCAAGTTTTTATTAAATTATATAGGTAGGTTCGTTATATTCGATACACAGTACTCAAATTTTCTTCAAGTTTTTCTAAACCCAAAACAATACCATGATTTTCTGAGTGAAACTTGTAAAATATAGGATAGTCCATTTATTTTCTTTTGACGGAATCTGGGTGGAAAATGACAACGTTTAAATGTACAATGCCATTCTGAATTTTGAAGATCGTGTAAAAGCAATCATAAATTTGTTTTAATAATGATTGTTTAGCTCGTGTAAAAGATTCCAAGTTTTGTTGGCAGACTGTTCATGTTTCACGCTTTTTTGAAAGCTAGACTTCGGGTATCGTTCGATGATGCGTTGGTTCTTTCTACAGAATAAATTATTCAATTCAGAGTATTTATTGTTTTGTTACACACTAAATATAATTGTTTTCTAAAACTGGGTGAAAACTGTAAAACAGATATTACCCCGTTGTTGCAAATGGG
Source organism: Daptonema setosum (assembly GCA_964036265.1). Lineage (NCBI taxonomy): Eukaryota > Metazoa > Nematoda > Chromadorea > Monhysterida > Xyalidae > Daptonema > Daptonema setosum. Next base: position 26,845,783 of record OZ038444.1, read on the forward strand.
TGGTTTCCACTTTCCTGTTAGCTATAAAAAGCTCCCAGAACTGACAATATAATAGCAAAGGAGTGTTGAGCTCCGGTAAAATATTCCAGGCTTTCTGACAGACAGTTCATGTTTCACGCTTTTTTCATAATTAGACTTCGGGTCTCTTTAAATGATCTGCATTCGTCCCTGCGACATATAACCAAAATAATATTTGAGTAAATTATGTAATTCAGAGCATTTATTGTTATGTTACACTCTAAATATAGTTGTTTTCCATTGTCGGTAACTGGGTTGAAACTGTAAAACTGATATTTAGCCAGTTGTTGCAAATGGGTGGTTTCCTTTTCCTGTTAGCTATAAAAAGCTCTCATAACTGAGAATAGCAAGGTGCATGTTATGTCTTACTGTCAGATAAAGTTTTGTAGGTAGATTATGCCATTCTGAATTTTGAAGATCGTGTAAAAGCAATCATAAATTTGATAATAATGATTGTTTAGCTCTTGTAAAAGATTCCACGTTTTGTTGGCAGACTGTTCATGTTTCACGCTTTCTTCAGGTTTAGACTTCGGACTTTTATCATTGATGTATGTGTTTCCACTTTAGCCAAAATGGTTCTTTATTAAGTATGAAATTCAGAAAATTTATTGTTATGTTATACACTGAATATAGTTATTTTCTAATTTTCGGGAACTGTGTGAAAACATGAGATTTATACCAGTTGTTGCAAATGGGCTGTTTCCCGTTAGCTATAAAAAGCTCTCAGAACTGACAATAGCAAGGTGCTTGTTGTGTCTTAGTGACAGACAGTAACAATGAAAGTTTTGACGTAAATATGCCATTCTGAATTCTGATTATTGAGTATAAGGAAACATAAATTTGCTAATAATGAGTTTGAGTTTGCATCACAGGATGGAGGTTTCAGTTTTGGGAACATACAGTTCATGTTTCACGCTCTCTTCAGTCAGATATGACCTTGGGTTTGCTTTTTTGATCTGTATTGTCATTTATGCACAAAATAGTAAAAAATAAATTATGCAGTTAAAAATAAGTTACGTGAACGAGTGGTATTCTGCGTGACAATTTTTGTAAATTGTTGATAGTTCGTTTCTTTGCTTTTGTCGGAAACTGGGTGAAAACCATAAGTGAGATATTTGGCCAGTTGCTGTAAATGGTCTGTTTCCTGTTGGCTATAAAAGCTGTAGCTCTGGTCTGCTAAGGACAAGTTGCTATGCTAAATCATGTGTGTCTGTCTTAGTGACGGTTGGCTTGGATTGGGTTCTTAGATATTTTTAGATATGGTTGGATATAGTTTTTGGATATTTTCAGATTTGCTTGAATATGATTTTTAGATATTTTTAGATTTGGTTGGATATGATTTTAGATATTTGCAGATTTGGTTGGATATGATTTTTAGATATTTTTAGATTTGGTTGGATATGGTTTTTAGATATATTCAGAATTGGTTGAATATGGTTCTTAGATATTTTTAGATTTGGTCGGATATGGTTTTTAGATAAACTGTGCAGTTCACTGTGTACTTTCCTTATGAATAACTTAGCATACCAGTTAAACAGAACATGAATCTCCTTTGCATTAGGAAGAATATTAGTGGCGTATTATAACCCAATACTTCTGATACTTATGGCTTCTCCAAAGTTTTTTTTATGAACAGTTATGAATTCTAAAAAAATAGTTCACGTTTCAGGTTGATTATATCAAGGTTTCAGTGACAAATTTACTCAGTAACTTAAGGAAAACCTTAGGTATTAGAAAAACTAATTGAAACAACTGTAATCACAAATTACTCTGTGACATTTCGTAATTTTTGTTCGTACAATACATGTATATAGGTTTCGTAGATGGTTATGCGAGAAATCAAAATCCCAATCACGACAAAAAAATTCGCAATGAATACGACTTTTCTTAGTACGCCATGATCAGATTTCGTTCAACAAACTGCTAGAGAGGTTCGCACACGTTTATCGGGCTAGATTTCCAATTCTTTTCAACGCCATGGTTTTCCCAGAAATGGCGTCTCCTACTGGGCACCCCTAGCGAATAACGGGTGAGAAGATTGCTATTCCCCACTCTTTGGCTTTCTCAAAAAGTTTGTGGAATTTGTTTTCTAAGGTGGGGTAAAATGGCGTGAAAAATATTGATTCCTCCTTCTTTGATAATTTGCCCCTCCCTTTGGAGGGTTAGCTCGTTCTCCAGTTATTGGCACATTCGAAATCCAATTTCAAAGCGGCCGATTGTGTTTCTTGACATGCATACATACAAAGCCTTTCCACTGAAAACGATTTTCGACAGACGTTTTTTAGGCTATCTAGTCCATTATTTTTTTTACAGTTGACTAGACTTAGTTTAGTTTAGTTTAGTTTAGTTTAGTTTAGTTTAGTTTAGTTTAGTTTAATTTAGTTTATTTCAATCCAAAAATGGACGGATGTGCTCAATTGAACACCATAATGTCGTCAGTGAAAGCAATTAATCACATTTATCATAGATTCCAGCACAAGTTACAAATTTATGCACTCTGGTTTGATATATAGTCTACGTTACAGTAACGTACGTTGGTTGGTTGATGTGCAGTTTACGTTGGTTTACTATAGCTTGGTTAGGGTTTACTATAGCTTGGTCAGGGTTTACTGTAGCTTGGTCAGGGTTTACTATAGCTTGGTCGGGGTTTACTATAGCTTGGTCAGGGTTTACTATAGCTTGGTCAGGGTTTACTATAGCTTGGTCAGGGTTTACTATAGCTTGGTCAGGGTTTACTATAGCTTGGTCAGGGTTTACTGTAGCTTGGTCAGGGTTTACTATAGCTTGGTCAGGGTTTACTATAGCTTGGTCAGGGTTTACTATAGCTTGGTCAGGGTTTACTATAGCTTGGTCAGGGTTTACTATAGCTCGGTCAGGGTTTACTATAGCTCGGTCAGGGTTTACTATAGCTTGGTCAGGGTTTACTATAGCTTGGTCAGGGTTTACTATACCTCGGTCAGGGTTTACTATAGCTTGGTCAGGGTTTACTATAGCTTGGTCAGGGTTTACTATAGCTCGGTCAGGGTTTACTATAGCTTGGTTAGGGTTTACTATAGCTTGGTCAGGGTTTACTATAGCTTGGTCAGGGTTTACTATAGCTTGGTCAGGGTTTACTATAGCTTGGTCAGGGTTTACTATAGCTCGGTCAGGGTTTACTATAGCTTGGTTAGGGTTTACTATAGCTTGGTCAGGGTTTACTATATGTAGCTTGGTCAGGGTTTACTATAGCTTGGTCAGGGTTTCTTATTATCAAAAACGTATCTTGTGGATCACCGGCGGACGAGTCGAACCTCCAAAGGGAGGGGAATTTCTTCAAAGAGGGGGGAATTAGCAGTTTTGAGGCTATTTTACCTACACCTTAAGGAACAAAATCAACTTCTTGGAAGTGCCAAAGAGGGGGGAATTCCACTTTTTCGTTCTTCCGTCGTCCGCTAGTGTTGTAGACCGGTTACGCACGTGTGCAATGAAATAAGCGCAGTTGTCGGGTGTTATTCAAAAGTTATGTAAAAAAATTGTATTTCTCCAAAATTTTAGAGCGCGCCAAACGCAGATTTGAATTCAAACTGCGCGCTGAAAAGTTTCTAAACAACAAGAAACCCTGGATAAGCTATACGACCGGTGCCAACAAGTCATCGTTTGTCAACAGAACAGTCAGAAAGGAATGCAGTTCTTTACAGTTTTTTAGAGGATTAAACTAAAACTAAAATAAAATTTGAATTGCCTTTTGTTTGTTTATTTACATAAATTCTCACAGTAAACGGTGTTGTATCCTTCTAGTCAAATATTTGTTCTTATCAGCTGTAAGTTCCATTCATGAATAGGTACATGTATGTTACGGGCAGTGGGCGTACACGTATTTTGACATTCTTTACCTCCATATGCATTAAAATTAATTCTGCAATAAAATTTTTTTGTTCAGTATAATTGAATTAAAATACTCTAATCTAAAATACTTATATTTCTCATATTTATAAATCTTACCTTTTGCATGTCTGCTAGTATCTTCTATTATTCTCATTTTAGCAGAATCTTCATTTACATAAAATCTTAATGTTTTTACTTAAAAAGAAATAAATTACAAAAAATAAATAATAAAATATAATACAATTATAATATAAATGGCTAAAAGCCTAATGCCCAAGGCTTTACTTAATGAAGTGGCCGGGAAAGGAATCGGTACTATAAATAGTGTGTTCAAGAAAGTCGGTTAGTGAACCAGTGAGTGAGTGAGTGAGTGAGTGAGTAAGTGAGTGGGTGAGTGAGTGAGTGAGTGAGTGAGTGAGTAAGTGAGTGGGTGAGTGAGTGAGTGAGTGAGTGAGTGAGTGAGTGAGTGAGTGAGTAAGTGAGTGGGTGAGTGGGTGAGTGAGTGAGTGAGTGAGTGAGTGAGTGAGTGAGTGAGTGAGTGAGTGAGTGAGTGAGTGAGTGAGTGAGTGAGTGAGTGAGTGAGTGAGTAGGTGAGTGAGCGAGCGAGTGAGTGAGTGAGTGAGAGAGTGAGTGAGTGAGTGAGTGAGTGAGTGAGTGTGTGAGTGCGTGAGTGAATGAGTGAGTGAGTGAGTGAGTGAGTGAGTGAGTGAGTGAGTGAGTGAGTGAGTGAGTGAGTGAGTGAGTGAGTGAGTGAGTGAGTGAGTGAGTGAGTGAGTGAGTGAGTGAGTGAGTGAGTTAGTGAGTGAGTGAGTGAGTGAGTGAGTGAGTGAGTGAGTGAGTGAGTGAGTAAGTGAGTGAGTGAGTGAGTGAGTGGAGAACTCCAATTAGTTTTTTTAGTATGATGTGTTATTTCATTATTAATCAGTGTGACTTGCAACTCTTTTTTTCTGATCAGAAATCCAACACCACGGATAATTGGTTGGTAAAATTCCTCCGCTTCAAAACATGAAATGTGAAGGATGCGATTTCTCAATTTTATGAATTCGAATTTTTTTATAGTGAAACAATTTCGTTAGATTATTAAATTTGTTTATGTACTTTTCCTCTCCCTCCTGAGAAATTCATTGAAGACTCGGCATTCAAACTCTTAAACTGCGTGATTTTGTGAAAAAAATCGTAAAACTTTCCCACAAACTGTTTACCAAACAAAAATT
>OZ038444.1:26851078-26873578 GCA_964036265.1 Daptonema setosum
AAAAAGTTATTCTGAAAAAATAGTTTTTTTGTGTTTTTCTACAAAAAAACTTCAACTTAATTTTTCACATGTTGCGACCAAACAATTTGATCAATCTGAGCATCGTAATAGCCACCTTTATATGTTGCCTGACAGAAATCGTAGTCGAATTTTTTGGCAACTTAATTTGTTAGTATGGTAAATTCTTTTTTATAGAAAAAACCAGAATTTTTTTTTTTAATTTTTTGGTTTTTCATGAAAAAAAACTAAAATTTTTCTTTAAATGTAGAGCATAACATATCTATTCGATGTAGAAAATTACGAGGAATATCATGATGTAGTTGAATTTTTTGTCAGACAACTAGGAAAAAAGTTATCCTGAAAAAATAGTTTTTTGTGTTTTTCTACAAAAAAACTTCAACTCAATTTTTCACATGTTGCGACCAAAAAATTTGCCCAACCTGAGCATCGTATTAGACACCTTCATATGTTGCCTGACAGAAATCTTAGTCGAATTTATTGGCAACTGAAATTCTTAGTATGGTAAATCCATTTTAAGAGAAAAAACATGCGATTTATTTTCCGTAAAAATTTAGTTTTTCAAGAAAAAAATCTAAAAAAAATTTTTCGCTGTTGAACATCACCTTTCTATTCGATGTAGAAAATCACGAGGAACATCATGATGTACTTCAATTTTTTGTCAGACAACCAGAAAAAAAGTTATCCGAAGAAAACCGGTTTTCGACTTTTCGACAAAACATGAGCATGGGGGGTCTTTTCAAATGAGTACCCTGGACTACAGGAATGCGCTAGAGGTCTGAAATTTTGCACATCCACATCATTTCAGCTTAGGAACATTGCCTTATACTCGAATTTGTCCAGTTTTGACTTCGGGAAATTTATGTTCCAGATTTGCTCTTTTTGGTACCGAATTACACGGAATGGCTCTTAAGTGTTTAGAAACCTTTTCCTTTCAATTCCAATGCTGGATGCAAAATTATAACAATGGTAACACAATATTGCTGGTTGAATCACACTTGGGCAGAAATAATAAAACACTACCCTACCCAGCAATAGCGGACGAGAAAGGGTGAGAAAAGTAAAAATCCCCCTCTTTGGCGTTTTAAGAGCGGATGCAATTACCATTCGGCCAAAACCATGAAAAAATTAGGTCAATAAAAAAACTAAAAAGTTAGGGGTAATGCATCAAATCGAATTTCCTTCAGTCCCTGAAAACCCCCCAAAACTTTTTTTTAATTTTTTTAATCTGAGCCATATTTTTCAGAAAACGGGCGAAAAACGTACGCAAAACGTTAAAAAGGGGTTATCTTTGAGCTGAAATTTCAGCTTCGAGGTAGTCGACCTGATATCGTCGTTAGTATAGCTGAATTCTACGCCTCAAACTGTACAGGATTAGTCTTTTGAACCGAACAACCCTCACGTTTTCCGTATGACAGAAGCCGCCAAACATTTTTCCAAAATGAAAACTGATCGATTTTCTGCATCGATTGAAAACGAAGTTTGGGATAAGATATCAATGAAACGGTCAACAACCTGATATCGCCGTTCGAATATTTGGAATCTATGCCTTGAAAATACTAACGATTCGTATTTCAAATCAGTTATATAGTGTTATTGCTCGAATAATATATGACACTTAACTTCATCCAAAAGTGAAAACTGCGCGATTTTTTTCGACTTTGATGGCTGACGAACTTCGGGCAGAAAGTTTAAGGTAAATGGGTGAAGTTCTGATGCCGCAGTTAGAATATTTGAAATCTATGGCTAAAATAATAGCAGAATCACCCATCGTTTCGGTTTTTTTTAACAATCTTTGCGGCCAAACGAACCAGAAATGTCTAGCAAGACACGAATCAAGCGGTCAGGCCACACACAGTCACACAGTCAGAAAAAGCATGCGAGGGATTAACAGGCTTTGTTTGATTTTAACTCATCGTTCTCGTGGTGTAGTGGTCCAGGGCGCTGACTTAATAAACCGAAGGTTCTAGGTTCGACCCCCATACATTATTTGTTTGATAATTTTGAGGACAAAATTGTTTCAAATAACAAAGCAATAGAAAAACAACTTTTTGAAAAATGTTAGACAGTAAAATGGTAAGTGGAACCATAATTAATCGATATTAATGAATAAGATGATTTAAATATAGAAATAAATGAATAAATTACACTTCCAGATTTAAATATAGTATTAAATGAGTAAATGACAGTTCAGAAAGGAACAGTGAAACGCCGATAAACATTGTGAAGTTAGAAACCTTGGCTCCGAAGTCATGCTATGCTGTCAGCTCTTCGAAAAAAAGCGAAGGCCAATTAAATGGCCAGTCGACAATAAATTTGTTTTCGCAATGCAGTGTTCTCGATGGTCGGTTGTGAAGTCAGTCAGGCAGTCAGGCAGTCAGCCAGTCAGTCAATCAGTCAGTCAGTCAGTCAGTCAGTCAGCCAGCCAGTCAGTCAGTCAGTCAGTAAGTCAGTCAGTAAGTCAGTCAGTCCGTCAGTCAGTCATTCAGTGAGAGATTCCCGTATTTTGTTTTCGCGATTTTAGTTTGATGTTTCAACAGACACTGTAGTCCCAACAAACTATGATAAACGAACACGAAAAAAAATTGGTCACAAACCATTTCCGTCATAAACATTCTAGACTAACGGTATGTCGCGGGCTCGTGCTGATTAATAAAATGCTGATTACAGCTGAATTGAAAAATTAGAATGCTACTGTAACAATTTGAAAAACGTAACCAAAAATGTTTGGCGCTATTCATACTTAAATGCTTCTGGAGCATTAGCTGACGTATAACACAGTTGGATAGGACAGAAACCACGCTTTTGCGACAGTCGCACGACGCGTCGCCATTCGCAAATTAGTATGAATAGCGCTTTACAAAGCAGGACTAAGCACATAAGACGGGGTCGTTTGCTTAAAACGACTTTATTTCCCAATGAAACCGATTTTCTACTGAAGTCCGGCGGTACCGACTGTTTGAGTTACTGACTGACTGACTGACTGATTGACTGACTGACTGACTGACTGACTGATTGACTGACTGACTGACTTACTGATTGACTGCCTGACTGACTGAGGGACTGACAATATACTGACTGATTGATAACTCGAATTTTCGACTGGCTGATAGACTAGAAGACTGACTAACTGCGTGATTTTTTTAGTGAGTGACTGACTGACTCACTGGCTACTGGCTGACTGTTTGAGTGACTGACTAACTGACTGACTGACTGACTAACTGACTGACTTACTACCTGACTGCCTATCTGCCTGATTTCGCAACCGACCATTGAGAACACTGCAAATAAAAATAAATTTATTGTCAACGGGCATTTATTTGGCTTTATTTTTTTTCGAAGAGCTGACAGCATAGCATGACTTCTGAGCCAAGGTTTTTAACTCCACAATGTTTATCGGCGTTTCACTATTACTTTTGGAACTGTACTTTTTTCATTTATTTCTATATTTAAATTATCTTATTCATTAATATCGATTAATTATGGTTCCAATTACCATTTTACTGTCTAACATTTTTCAAAAAGTTGTTTTTCAATTTCACTGTTATTTGGAGCAATATTGTCCTCAAAATTATCAAACAAAAAATGTATGGGGGTCAAACCTAGAACCTTCGGTTTATTCAGTCAGCGCCTTGACCACTACACCACGAGACCGATGACTGAGAAGGCAAACAAAGCCTCTTAATACCTCGCATGCTTTTTCTGACACGTGACTGTGTGTGGCCTGACCGCTTGATTCGTGTCTTGCTAGACATTTCTGGTTCGTTTGGCCGCAAAGATTGTTAAAAAAACCGAAACGATGGGTGATTCTGCTTTTATTTTAGCCATAGATTTCAAATATTCTAACTGCGGTATCAGAACTTCACCCATTTACCTTAAACTTTCTGCCCGAAGTTCGTCAGCCATCAAAGTCGAAAAAAATCGCGCAGTTTTCACTTTTGGATGAAGTTAAGTGTCATATATTATTCGAGCAATAACACTATATTAAAATTAAAAGAAAAGGAAAATAAAGTAAAAGTGTTACCCTGAAAAAAAGTTATGTTAAACTGAGTGAACTTAACGCTAACTTAACCTAATGGCGTTTCGGTCATGTGGCACAGACGCCTCCTAGCCTAAGCTATCGTATGACCTCATCAGTGTGCCGATAGCTACTACAGCTTAATGGCTCAAGCCTAACTAAGCTCAACTAAAGTATTAACCGTGTCTTCCTCATCTGTCCTGGGTCTTTTCTCGCATCTTGTGGTGCTTCCTTCAGTACGTGGTTGTCCTCCTGTTTCACTCATCCTGTCGGTGCGGTGAATTAGTGTCGTAATATGATATCTTAAGTTTCAATGGGTAATAACTGATTTGAAATACGAATCGTTAGTGTTTTCAAGGCGTAGATTCCAAATATTTAAACGGCGATATCAGGTTGTTGACCGTTTCATTGATATCTTATCCCAAACTTCGTTTTCAATCGATGCAGAAAATCGATCAGTTTTTATTTTTGAAAAATGTTTGGCGGCTTCTGTCATACGGAAAACGTGAGGGTTGTTCGGTTCAAAAGACTAATCCTGTACAGTTTGAGGCGTAGAATTCAGCTATACTAACGACCACATCAGGTCGACTACCTCGAAGCTGGAATTTCAGCTCAAAGATAACCCCTTTTTAACGTTTTGCGTACGTTTTTCACAATTTTTTTTTAAATTAAGGCTCAAATTGAAAAGATGCTTTTTGGGGGTTTTCAGGGACTGAAGGACATTCGATTTGATGCATTACCCCTATTTTTTTGTTTTTTCGTTGACCTAATTTTTGGCTCATTTTTATCTGTTCTCGCTCTTAAAAAAGTAAAATTTGCTCCCTAAGGTGAAGGTAAAATGGCCTGAAAACTGCCAGTTCCCCATCTTTGAGGAAATTCCCCTCCCTTTGGAGGATTAGTTCGTCCGCCAATGATGCCCACATCTGTCCAACTATCCATCTGTCCACAACTGTCCATCTGTCCACATCTGTCCAACTACACGGTGACCCAAATGAATAGCACAATCAAATTCAAATTAGCCAATCAGCGTTGAGTGCGCTGCGTGCTGGTTGGCCAGTTTCAATGTGGCTGTGGCTGTCGCGTAGCCGCTGCGTAACCGTTCACGTTTCATGCTGTGCGTTGTTATATAAAACCAAATGTCATTGTTAAACAAATCGGCTCCGGCTGTTGTTATGAGGTCCGCCTTGATCGTATATTATCGATCGTACCCAGATCAGGGAATACTTGACCTACTAACTAAATTTTCGGGGTTTGCAATTTTTGCGTTAAACGTTTACTTCGTTTGCATATAAGTATATTACATACTGTATAGAGATCAAGGGATACTTGACCCACTAACTTTTTTTTGGCGTTGAACCTAATTTTACTCGTTTCTATCTTTATGTATATAGCTTGATACCATGTTTAAAATTTTTTTGTCCTCGCTGTGTTTCATGATATGGTGTATCGTATAACACTGGCGGACGAGAAGGGGAGGGAAAAGTGGAATTCCTCAAGGCACTGGTGGACGAGGTTAATCCTCTAATGGGAAGGGAATTTTCTCAAAGAGGAGGGAATCGGCAGTTTGCAGGCCGTTTTACCTAAACCATTAAGAACTACTTTTTGAAAACGGCAAAGAGAGGGTGAATTCCACTTGTCCCACACCTTCTCGTCCGCCAGCGCCTCAAGATGTAGATAAAAAGACCTAAACTCTGTCAATTCCCCCTCTTTGGAAAAGTTCCCCTCCTTTTGCAGATTTCACTGGACCGCCAGGTGTCGTATAAAAACATAAAAAAATCGAATAGGCAAACTTACCTTTCAGCGAGACTGTTGAGGTCCGTTGACTAGCAGACGAGAATGAGTGGGACAAATGGAATTCCCCTTTTTTGGCGTTTTCAAAAAGTACAATTTGTTCCTTAAGGTGGAGATAAAATGGTCTTAAAACTGCCGATTCCCCCCTCTTTGATGAAATTCTTCTCCCTTTGGAAGATTAGCTCATCCGCCAGTGGGTCCGTTCCGTTCGTTTCTAACAAGTTTTTATACTCTTTTCCACTAGCAGACGAGGAGGAGTGGCAAAAGTGGGAATCCCCCTTTTTCACAAGTAAAAAAGGGGAATTTGTTTCCTAATGTATAGGTAAAATGGCGTGGAAACTGCTGTCCACCCATCCCCCTTTGATGAAATTCGCCTCCCTTTGGAGGATTAGCTCATCCGCCAGTGAGTCCGGTCCGTTCGTTTCTAACAAGTTGTATACTCTTTTCCACTAGCGGACGAGAAGGAATGGGAAAAGTGGAATTCCCCTTTTTTGGCGTTTTCAAAAAGTACAATTTGTTCCTTAAGGTGTAGGTAAAATGGTCTTAAAACTGCTGATTCACCCCTATTTGAGGAAATTCCCCTCCCTTTGGAGGATTAGCTTGTCCTCCAGTTTTTAACAAGTTGTACAATCTTTTCGGTTTTTGCATTTGGGAAACGCGTGTAAGTCATTTGAGCTTCGCCAATGTTAAACAGCAATTTATGTAAAAAAAGTCATCTGATCACGATTTGATTTATTAAACTCTAGGTTTTATTCTTAACTATTTGATTCTTCAATCTCCCATTTGGCCATCTGAACGGCAGAACCATTTGGCCATCTGAGCGCGAACGGCAGAACCGATTGGTTCACGTTTCAAGTATTCTATCAATTTCAGATGATAATCAATTTTTTTCAATCGACTGTTGGTAATTCTTCATTAGACCGTAAGCAAAAGCATTCTAAAACGAAAAAAACCCTTCACATACATGTGCAGTCAAAAGCATTTATTTATTTCTTATTTAGAGATTTAGAAAAACCAACTTTTTTAGGAATTTTTTAGATGAATTTTGCTTCAACCATTACATTACAGTGTATGTATATTTTTTAAACTACGTGTATAAGATGAAACTCTGACACCACCAGCCACACCATTAGAATCGTGCTCCTTTCTGGCCTGCCTGCACCATGCTCCCTTCTGGCCAGCTGGTTTCTAGCGCATGCAGTGCACTAGCGGACGAGAAGGGGTGGGAAAAGTGAAATTCCCCCCTCTTTGGCGATTTAAAAAATTTGAGTTTTTCCCTAAGGTGTAGGTAAAATGGCTTGAAAACTTTCAATTCCCCCCTCTTTGGTAAAATTCCTCTCTCTTTGGAGGATTAGCTCGTCCGCCAGTGATGCAGTGACAGAACCAAACGGTTCACGGTTCAAGCATATTATCGAAATCAAAGGTAACACTAGCGGACGAGAAGGGGTGGGAAAAGTGGAATTCCCCCCTCTTTGGAGTTTTCAAAAAGTAGAATTTGTTCCCTAAGGTGTAGGTAAAATTACCTGAAAATTCTTCACTCCCCCCTCTTTGACAAAATTCCCCTCCCTTTGGAAGTTTCGCTCGTCCGCCAGTGAAAGGTAATAAAAACATTCTTGTGAATTACTTCGAATTAACCCGTGATTTAGCTAAATGATTTATAAATAAAATCGATGTGTAAAGTTGGTTCAAAATATTGATGCCAGAAAAAAATCTTTGACACCACGAGCCACACCATTAGAATCACATGCTTACATTGTACCAGCTGGTGTCTAGCGCATGCGGCGGCAATACCAAATGGTTCACGTTTCAAGCGTGTTATGTATTGCGGGCAGGTAAGTATATTGGTTAATAGAATCAAGGAAACCGATAAACAACTGAAATTTAAAAACACTTTAGTCAACCTAAATGATTTATCATTGATGTTTATCTCTCCAACAGGGACACGTTCTTTTTTCTCTTCTCGGTAAAGACTTTATCCGCAAAAGTAGCTTAGCAGAGCGAATAATAAGTGTCGACAACTTTGCATTTTTCCTTCTCTCACTCACTGGCAAATGTGAAAGGTGAATTATTCTTCCGAGGTTTCTAATTAAATAATATTTGTTTTTGCTTTCTGGGTATCATTCCTTCGCTTGACATAAGTTTCCTATCCGCTCCTCCAGTCCAATACGCATGCATATGCCCTTAGCGGACGAGAATAAGTATCAAATACTGTAAGCCTCTGTCGTTATATAATCAAATGATCAAATCTTTCTCTTAAGTTATATAAAACAATGTGTGTGAAATGATGGTTACTTATTTTAGATGCACTTTTTGGTCACTTTGACTAATTTTCTCCTTCTCTACTTTCAGCAGCAAGCCTCATGCACTAGCGGACGAGCCCACCCTCCAAAGGGAGGGGGAATTCTGCGAAAAGTAGGAAATCGGCAGTTTTTATGACTTTTTAATTACACATTAAAGAATGAAATCCACGTTTTGAAACCGCCAAATAAGGGGAAATTCTACTTTTCCCTCCCCTTCTCGTCCGCAAGTGGCGCCGTGTGTATTTGGCACATGCTCACTGGCGGACTAGTCAACCCTCCAAAAGGAGGGGAATTTTCCCAAAAAGTGGGAAATTGACAGTTTTCAAGTCAATTTTACTTACACCTTAGTGAACAAATACTACTTTTTGAAACCGCCAAAGAGGGGGGAATTCTACTTTTCCCTCCCCTTCTCGTCCGCTAGTTATGCCATGTGTATTTGGCACATGCGTATACGCCTAGGCTTGTCATACTCAAGCGTATGTGTGTCTTAGTGACAGACAGAGTTTAGTAGGTAGATCATGACAGTCTGAAATTTGAAAACCAAGTATAATGAAATGAAAATTTATTTTTTCTAGAATCTGTATCTGTGAATTCCAAAATGTATTGTACACACTTTCTGATTTACAGAAACAGTTCGTGTTTCAAGTTTTCTTTAAATTAAGGTGTAGGTTTGTTATCCTCGATATACAGTACTAAATTTTTCTATACTCAAAAAAATACCATGATATTCTGAGTGAAACTTGTATCGTCCACTTATTTTCTTTTGTCGGAATCTGGGTGGAAAATGATACAGTATTTACCCAGTTGTTGCGAATGGGTTGTTTCCTTTTTAAAATTAGCTATAAAAGCTGTCAGAACTGACAATAGCAAGGTGCATGTTATTTCTTACTGTTAGATAAAGTTTTGTAGGTACATTATGCCTTATTGAACTCTGAAGATCGTGTAAAAGCAATCATAAATTTGCCAATAATGAGTGTTGAGCTCCTGCGAAAGATTTCAGGTTTTGTTAACAGACAGTTCATGTTTCACGCTTTCTTCAGATTTAGACTTCGGGTCTCTTTACACGATGTATTGACTTTTTCTACAGCCAAAATCGTATTAGAATAAATTATGCAATCCAGAGTATTTATTGTTATTTTTATACACTAATTATAGTTATTTTCCATTGTCGGAAACTGGTTGGAAACTAGGAAACAGATATTTAGTCAGTTGTTGCAAATGGGTGGTTTCCTTTTCCTGTGAGCTAAAAAAGCTTTCAGAACTGACAATAGCAAGGTGCATGTTATTTCTTACTGTCAGATAAAGTTTTGTAGGTACATTATGCCTTATTGAACTCTGAAGATCGTGTAAAAGCAATCATAAATTTGCCAATAATGAGTGTTGAGCTCCTGCGAAAGATTTCAGGTTTTGTTAACAGACAGTTCATGTTTCACGCTTTCTTCACATTTAGACTTCGGGTCTCTTTACACGATGTATTGACTTTTTCTACAGCCAAAATCGTATTAGAATAAATTATGCAATTCTGAGTATTTAATGTTATGTTAGACACTAATTTTAGTTATTTTCTTTTTTCGGAAACTGGGTGGAAACTGTAAAACAGATATTTAGCCAGTTGTTGCAAATGGGTGTTTTCCTTTTTCCTGTTAGCTATAAAAAGCTGTCCGAACTGACAATAGCAAGGTGCATGTTATGTCTTACTGTCAGATAAAGTTTTGTAGGTAGATTATGCCATTCTGAATTTTGAAGATCGTGTAAAAGCAATCATAAATTTGCTAATAATGATTGTTTAGCTCTTGTAAAAGATTCCAAGTTTTGTTGGCAGACTGTTCATGTTTCACACTTTGTTGAAATCTAAACTTCGGGTATCCTTCGATAATGCGTTGGTTCTTTCTACAGAATAAATTATTCAATTCAGATTATTTATTGTTTTGTTACACACTAAATATAATTATTTTCTAAAACTGGGTGAAAACTGTAAAACAGATAATACCCAGTTGTTGCAAATGGGTGGTTTCCTTTTTCCTGTTATGTAGCTATTAAAAGCTCTCAGAACTGACAGTATAATAGCAAGGTGCTTGTTATGACTTACTGTCAGATAAATTTTTGTAGGTAGATTATGCCATTCTGAAATTTGCATGTTGTGTTTAAGCAAGCATAAATTTGCTAATAATGAGTGAGCTCCTGTAAAAAATTCCAGATTTTGCTGACAGACAGTTCATGTTTCACGCTTTCTTCAGAGTTAGACTTCGGGTCTCTTTTAATGATCTGCATTGGTTCCTCTGCTACGTATAACCAAAATAACATTTGAGTAAATTATGTAATTCAGAGCATTTATTGTTATGTTACACTCTAAATATAGTTGTTTTCCATTGTCGGTAACTGGGTTGAAACTGTAAAACAGATATTTACCCAGTTCTTGCAAATGAGTGGTGTCCTTTTTCCTGTGAGCTATAAAAAGCTCTCAGAACTGACAATAGCTAGGTGCTTCGTGCATGTTTTGTCTTAGTGACAGAAAAAGTTTAGATGCATGTAGACTATGCCATTCTGAATTCTGAAGACTGTGTATGAGCAATCATAAATTTGCTTATAATGAGTGTTGAGCTCCGGTAAAATATTTCAGGCTTTGTTGACAAACAGTTCATGTTTCTTCAGTTTTAGATTTCGAGTTTACTTTAATGATGAGTTTATTTGCTAATAACCAAAATTATATTTTAGTAAATTATGCAGTTCAGAGTATTTATTGTTATGTTATACACTAAATATAGTTATTTTCTAAATTTCGGAAACTGGGTGAAAACGTGAGATATATACCCAGTTGTTGCAAATGGGCTGTTTCCCGTTAGCTATAAAAAGCTCTCAGAACTGACAATAGTGAGGTGCTTGTTGTGTCTTACTGACATACAGTAAAAAATAAAGTTTTGAGGTAAACAATGCCATTCTGAATTCTGAATAATGAGTATAAGAAAACATAAATTTGTTAATAATGAGTTTGAATTTGCATAACAGGATGGAGGTTTCAGTTTTGAGGATATACAGTTCATGTTTCCCGCTCTCTTCTTATATAAAAGCTTTGATTTACTTTTTTTGATTTGTACACTCGAATGTCCGAAATATAGTCAAATTAAACTATGCAAGTAAAAAAGTAGTTACAATTATTCTGGGAAAAATGTGGTAAAATGTTGATAGTTCGTTTTTTTAGTTTGTCGGAAACGAGCGAAAACTGTAAGTGAAATATATTTTCTCTTTCCTGTTAGCTACTGTACGTATAAAAAACTCTCAAACTCTCAGACAGTGACACATAAAATTTTGTAGGTTGACTGTGCCATTCTGAATTCTGAATATTTGAAAAATCGTAAAGATAAATTTGTTAATAATGAGTTTGAATTTGCATCACAGGATGGAAGTTTTAGTTTCGTTGACAGTTCATGTTTCACGCTCTTCTCGAATATAACCTTGGGTTTGCTTTTTTTGATTTGTATTGACAATTATAAAAAAAATAGTAAAAAATAAATTATGCAGTTAAAAATAAGTTACGTGAACGAGTGGTATTCTGCGTGACAATTTTTGTAAATTGTTGATACATAGTTCGTTTCTTTGCTTTTGTCGGAAACTGGGTGAAAACCATAAGTGAGATATTTGGCCAGTTGCTGTAAATGGTCTGTTTCCTGTTGGCTATAAAAGCTGTAGCTCTGGTCTGCTAAGGACAAGTTGCTATGCTAAATCATGTGTGTCTGTCTTAGTGACGGTTGGCTTGGATTGGGTTCTTAGATATTTTTAGATATGGTTGAATATGAATTTTAGATATTTTTAGATTTGGTTGGATATGATTTAAGATATTTTCAGATTTGGTTGGATATGATTTTAGATATTTTCAGATTTGGTTGGATATGATTTTAAGTATTTTCAGATTTGGTTAGATATGGTTTTTAGATAAAGCCCGTATGTTATTTCTGCAAGCAAAAGTATTGCCCAAAACTTCTGATAATGAAACATCAGACAATCAGTGTTAACACGCACACCAATCATCATGACCCCATGCTATACTGTGTTGAACTATGGTGTCAACCGAGTTGACTTGGGGCTACTGATGTTTCATTATCAGAAGTTTTGGGCAATGCTTTTGCTTGCAGAAACAACATACGGGCTTTATATTCAGAATTGGTTGAATATGGTTCTTAGATATTTTAGATTTGGTCGGATATGGTTTTTAGATAAACTGTGCAAGTTCACTGTGTACTTTCCTTATGAATAACTTAGCATACCAGTTAAACAGAACATAAATCTCCTTTGCATTAAAAAGAATATTAGTGGTGTTTTATAACCCAATACTTGTGATACTTTGGCTTCTCCAAAGTTTTTTTTATGAACAGACATGAATTCTGAAAAAATAGTTCACGTTTCAGGTTGATTATATGAAGGTTTCAGTGACAAATTTACTCAGTGGACTAGGCAGTCGCTTATGTATTAGAACAACTAATTGAAACAACTTGAATCACAAATTATTCTCTCTGTGACATTTCGTAATATTTGTACGTATGTACATTACATATATGTTTCGTAGATGGTTATGCGAGAACTCAAAATCCCAATCACGACCACGGACAACAAAATTTGCAATTAATAAGACTTTTCCCAATCATGAAGTTTGATTTCCATGATCAGATTTCATTCAACAAACTGCTAGAGCGGTTCGCACACGTTTATCGGCCTAGATTTCCAATTCTTTTCAACGCCATGGTTTTCCCAGAGATGGCGTCTCCTACTGGGCACCCTTAGCGAATGATAACGGGTGAGAAGATTGAAATTCCCCACTCTTTGGCTTTCTCAAAAAGTTCGTGGAATTTGTTTTCTAAGGTGGGGTAAAATGGCGTGAAAAACATTGATTCCTCCTTCTTGGATAATTTGCCCCTCCCTTTGGAGACTTAGCTCGTTCGCCAATGATTGGCACATTCGAAATCCAATTTCAAAAGGGCCGATTGTGTTTCTGGACATGCATACATACAAAGCCTTTCCAATGAAAACGATTTTCGACAGACGTTTTTTAGGCTATTTAGTTCATTCACTTTTTACAGTTGACTAGACTTAGTTTAGTTTAGTTTAGTTTAGTTTAGTTTAGTTTAGTTTAGTTTAGTTTAGTTTAGTTTAGTTTAGTTTAGTTTATTTCAATCCAAAAATGGACGGATGTGCTCAATTGAACACAATAATGTCGTCAGTGAAAGCAATTAATCACATTTATCATAGATTCCAGCACAAGTTACAAATTTATGCACTCTGGTTTGATATATAGTCTACGTTACAGTAACGTATGTACATACGTTGGTTGGTTGATGTGCAGTCTACGTTGGTTTACTATAGCTTGGTCAGGGTTTCTTGTTATCAAAAACGTATCTTGTGGACCACCGGCGGACGAGTCGAACCTCCAAAGGGAGGGGAATTTCTTCAAAGAGGGGGGAATTAGCAGTTTTGAAGCTATTTTACCTACACCTTAGGGAACAAATTCTACTTCTTGGATTTGCCAAAGAGGGGGGAATTCCACTTTTTCGTTCTTCCGTCGTCCGCTAGTGTTGTGGACCGGTTACGCGAGTGTGCAATGAAATAAGCGCAGTTGTCGGGTGTTATTCAAAAGTTATGTAAAAAAAGTTTTATTTCTCCAAAATTTGAGAGCGCGCCAAACGCAGATTTGAATTCAAACTGCGCGCTGGAAAGTTTCTGAATAAAAAGAAACCCTGGATAGGCTATACGACCGGTTGACCAACAAGTCATCGTTTGTGAACAGAACAGTCAGCGAGAAATGAAGTTCTCTACAGTTTTTTACAGTTTTTTACAGTTCTGTACAGTTTTTTTACTGTTTTTTACTGTTTTTTACAGTTGTTTACATTTTTTTACGGTTTTTTACAGTTTTTGACAGTTTTTTACAGTTTTTTAGAGGATTAAACTAAAACTAAAATACAATTTGAATTGCCTTTTGTTTGTTTATTTACATAAATTCTCACAGTAAACGGTGTTGTTTCCTTCTAGTCAAATATTTGTTCTTATCAGCTGTAAGTTCCATTCATGAATAGGTACTGTACAGCAGTGGGCGTACACGTATTTTGACATTCTTTACCTCCATATGCATTGAAATTAATTCTACAATAAAATTTTTTTATTCAATATAATTGAATTAAAATACTTTTATACTTATTTGAAAAATTTCTCATATTTATAAATCTTACCTTTATTGCATCTGCTAGTTTCTTCTATTATTCTCATTTAACAGTATTTCTCATCCTTTATATTAAAATAGAAATGTCTTTACTTAAAGCATTAAATAATAATAATTAATAACAAAATTATAATATACTGTATTTATAATATAAATGGCTAAAAGCCTAATGCCCAAGGCTTTACTTAATGAAGTGGCCGGGAAAGGAATCGGTACTATAAATAGCGTGTTCAAGAAAGTCGGTTAGTGAACCAAGTGAGTGAGTGAGTGAGTGAGTGAGTGAGTGAGTGAGTGAGTGAGTGAGTGAGTGAGTGAGTGAGTGAGTGAGTGAGTGAGTGAGTGAGTGAGTGAGTGTGTGAGTGAGTGAGTGAGTGAGTGAGTGAGTGAGTGAGTGAGTGAGTGAGTGAGTGAGTGAGTGAGTGAGTGAGTGAGTGAGTGAGTGAGTGAGTGAGTGAGTGAGTGAGTGAGTGAGTGAGTGAGTGAGTGAGTGAGTGAGTGAGTGAGTGAGTGAGTGAGTGAGTGAGTGAGTGAGTGAGTGAGTGAGTGAGTGAGTGAGTGAGTGAGTGAGTGAGTGAGTGAGTGAGTGAGTGAGTGAGTGAGTGAGTGAGTGAGATTGTGGAGAACTTCATTTAGCGCTTTTAGTATGATGTGCTATACAATAATTATTCAGTGTTCAGTGTTAATTGCATCTTTAATTTATTTTTTTATCAGATACCACAGTTAATTGGTAAAGTTCCCCCGCTTTAATTCATCACGGATCAGTGAAACGTTCTCAATTTTATTTTATTCTTAATTCTCACTTTTAAGATTTAGAATTTTTTATATAGTGATACATTTTGTTAGATGATTAAATTTGTTTATGCGCTTTTTCTCTCCTTCCTGAGAAGTTTAATAGATAATCGGTATTTGAATATGTATGAGTCTGAGTGATTTTGTAAGAAAATTTGTAAAAGTTTTTCTCAAACTGTTTTTCAAACAAGAAATGAATGGCTCGTCGGGAAATTTTTAACGAGTTTTGAGCTGATCACTTCAGCCAGCAGTTTAATTGTAATACTAATTTATTTTTTTGACTACAATGTGAGTTGTGAATGTGCATTGCAAAATTTCACCGATTTTCAATAT
The DNA here is from genome assembly GCA_964036265.1 of Daptonema setosum. NCBI lineage: Eukaryota > Metazoa > Nematoda > Chromadorea > Monhysterida > Xyalidae > Daptonema > Daptonema setosum. The sequence continues at coordinate 26,866,533 of OZ038444.1, forward strand.
CTGAGGGACTTTTGAAACGTGAATGCATGTGTTAGTGATTGTTCATTGATTGATATCATTCTTTCTCCGTTATTTAATTTTTTTAAATAATTCTGTGCGGTTTTGTTGAAAATCATAGCTATGTATGCAAAAGTAATATGTATTAATGTATCCAGAATAAAGCTCTGGTAAACATCCCGATATGAAAAAGAATCATCCCTGATGAAAAAGTACAAAAACCGACTTTTTGTATGCTGACTGAGGATTCAAATAACAATACTTTTAAGTTTTTTAGAAATGCTTGTGAAATGTAATTGATATTCTCATTTAGGCAAATTAAAAAAAAACAAGCTAGACGCAAGAATGAGTTTGTAATTCTGAGTGACTGAGTGACTGGCTGACGCACTGACTGACTGACTGACTGACTGACTGACTGACTGATTGACTTACTGACTGACTGACTGACTGACTGACTGACTGACTGACTGACTGACTGACTGACTGACTGACTGACTGACTGACTGACTGACAGACTGACTGACTGACTGACTGACTGACTGACTGACTGGCTGACTTTAAAAAATTTCAGGTGTTGACACGAAACTCCAGTTCTCACTGGACCCACCGAATACGAAAGATGGCTACGACCAATGGCTGAATGCCATGCAAGCCGTGGCCAAACTACCAGACGGTATACCACAACACTTTCGGAAAAAGGTCGGAACTTTTTTTTCTATTAAACTGGAGAAAATTATTTTTTGATCCATTCACGTTTCACACTACCTATGAATAGCAAAGCTAAGTGTCAGCTGCAGTCAGTATAGAGCCGCGATGTTAAAACAAAAATGTAAATAAAACAGCAAAAAAATTCTAAATTTATTCTGCACACCGAATCGAGTAAAATGAGTTAGTTTCAACGGCTTTGATCAAATAACAAGATTATGTTATTTTCAAAATTATACGTGATGTGAAAGGCATGGTTTTCAAACACGATTGCACATAATGCTACAGTGATGCTACTCAAAAATTTTCAAACTTTTTACAAAACGTTCTTTCTCTTATGTTATACATGTCTTTGTGGAAGATTTAGTCACTAATCGGTCAAAATTTACTGACCCTGACTGTTATTTATAACCATTCATTTATTTCAAATTCGTTCACGTTTCAAATCAAACACAGATCGTTCACGTTTCAAAACAATCATAATTCGTTCACGTTTCAAACCAAACACGAATCGTTCACGTTTCAGCTGTGGGTCACGCTAGCCGGTCATTATATCGAGTCCATTCATGTTGATTGGCCCGCCACCGTTCACTACTCGTTCTCGGATCGAGTCAATGCCGATGACAATGAGATCGGTAGTCAGATTATTAAGGTGAGTGAGTGAGTGAGTGAGTGAGTGAGTGAGTGAGTAAGTGAGTGAGTGAGTGAGTGAGTGCAGTGAGTGAGTGAGTGCAGTGAGTGAGTGAGTGAGTGAGTGCAGTGAGTGAGTGAGTGAGTGAGTGAGTGAGTGAGTGAGTGAGTGAGTGAGTGAGTGAGTGAGTGAGTGAGTGAGTGAGTGCAGTGAGTGAGTGAGTGAGTGCAGTGAGTGAGTGAGTGAGTGAGTAAGTGAGTGAGTGAGTGAGTGAGAGTTACCAATAATTAATAATTTAAATTAATTTTAGTCTGAACAGAGTGTCGATCAGGCAAAAACGCGCAAGTATATAAGTCAATACTAACTTTGAAACGTGAATGATTGATTAACTAATTGACTGATTGATTTACTGAGTGACTGACAGACCGACGGATTGGTTTACTGAGTGACTAATTGACTGACTGTCTGACTGACTGACTGACTGACTGACTGACTGACTGACTGACTTAATAACTACCTGACTAACTGACTGACTGACTGACTGACTGACTGACTAACTGACTGACTGACTGACTGACTGACTGACTGACTGACAGACCGTGCATTATAGGATCTACACAGGACAGGCTGGTCAGGACTGGCGGGTGATCAAGAGAGAGTTTTATTGAAACGTGTACTGTTGGCATATGCAAGGTTGTTCTGAATTCCTATGAAGTTCCACAATTTTTTCGCAACTTTTGCGCAACTCAAGAATGTTGAAAGAAACTACGACGAATTAGAAACAATATAAAAAGTATTAGATATCTCTAATCTTCAAATAGTTATGTCGCTAAAACAATTGACAAGAAAAACTTATACAGTTAGTTAGACAATCAGTCCGTCAGTCAGTCAGTCCGTTAGTCAGTTAGTCAGTCAGTCAGTCAGTCAGTCAGTTTTAGGAGTCAAGCGAACACTTATGTTTTTAATTTTTGCCACAGCAAATCTCTAGACAAACACCGAAAATATCACATTTGATATTTTTTCAAATTTAAATTAGAATTCATTTCCGTAAATCTAGTGTTTTTTTTATTTTAATTTGCAGATACAATAAGCAAATCGGCTACTGTCAGGGGTTCAACGTGATAGCCGCCGTTATATTGGAGGTGGTGGATTATAATGAATTGGACGCTTTCAAGGTTAGTCAGTCAGTCAGTCAGTCAGTCAGTCAGTCAGTCAGTCAGTCAGTCAGTCAGTCAGTCAGTCAGTCAGTCAGTCAGTCAGTCAGTCAGTCAGTCAGTCAGTCAGTCAGTCAGTAAGTCAGTCAGTCGGTCAGTCAGTAATTAAGTTAGTCAGTCAATCAAACAGTTACTCAGACAGAGTACTCAAGCCACTCACTAACACCCAACAAGTCTGTCAACTAGTAACTCAGTAATTTTTTTTATCTACAGTACCAGTATTGTCATTAACAAAATTTAGTTCATGTTGACTTACATAAATAAAGTGAAACATACACCGAATTATGTCTGACGGAGAGAAAAAATCTGGTATTGAAGCTTGTATGAAGAACGTCACCGATGACTGACTGATTGGTCTATAACCATAGAGAATTTCAAGTAAAATTATTGCAATTTCTGCCGGTTAACTTTTAGACCAACTGACAGCTACAATGTTGTTGCCCGTGACTTTTTTTAGAATAGTTGTTTTTAGTTATATGTCACTTAACGTTCACCAACTAACATAAACGCCTAAAAGATCCTATAAATAAATAACATGAAACATGAACCGATCAGTTAACAAAGAAACTTCTTTTTTCAGGTAATGATTCTCTTCATTGAGCACGTGTTACCGCGAGGATACTTCGACCACACATTAAGAGCTCTAACTGTTGACATGGCTGTTCTCACTGAATTACTTCAACAGAGACTGCCAACTTTGTCGAATCACTTGCGCAACTTGCAGAAATCCAGTGGTCAGTCAGTCAGTCAGTCAGTCAGTCAATAAGTCAGTCAGTCAGTCAGTCAGTCAGTCAGTCAGTCAGTCAGTCAGTCAGTCAGTCACTCTGTCAGTCAGTCAGTCAGTCAGTCAATCAATCAGTCAGTCAGTCAGTCATAATGTCAGTCAATTGAAACTTCAAACCATTCATGTTTCAAAAATGTTATCATTGAACTGGCAAGTATAGTTCTATTCAATTCACACATTGTATTGTATTGTACACACTAATAAAACTACATGTACATAAGCCAGTCAGTCAGTCAGTAATAAATCTATCAATCAGTCAGTCAGTCAGTCAGTCAGTCAGGTCGTCAGTAGGTCAGTAATAAATCTATCAATCAGTCAGTCAGTCAGTCAGTCAGTCAATCGTTTTCAGACTCAGCGTACGAACCCCCCGTCACGAACGTGTTCACGATGCAATGGCTACTGACACTCTATGCCACATGTCTACCCCGATCGCTGGTACTTCGAATCTGGGATGCCTTACTGTTGGACGGATCAGAGATCCTACTGCGAACGTCGTTGGCCATCTGGGCGCGGATAGCCAAGTGAGTCAGTCAGTCAGTCAGTCAGTCAGTCAGTCAGTCAGTCAGTCAGTCAGCCAGTCTGTCAGTCAGTCAGTCAGTCAGTCAGTCAGTCAGTCAGTCAGTCAGTCAGTCAGTCAGTCAGTCAGTCAGTCACTCTGTCAGTCAGTCAGTCAGTCAGTCAATCAATCAGTCAGTCAGTCAGTCAGTCAGTCAGTCAGTCAGTCAGTCAGTCACTCTGTCAGTCAGTCAGTCAGTCAGTCAATCAATCAATCAGTCAGTCAGTCAGTCAGTCACTCGGTCAGTCAGTCAGTCAGTCAGGCAGTCAGTTGGACGGAGAAGAGATTCTACTGCGAACTTCGTTGGCCATCTGGGCGCCAAGTGAGTGAATGAGTGAGTGAGTGAGTGAGTGAGTGAGTGAGTGAGTGAGTGAGTGAGTGAGTCAGTCAGTGGCCAACCATGACTTCGCAAAATTTCGAAAGTAGATTGAACTTATGTTGAAGAAGCTACTTGAAATTTTTTATTTTTTTACGTTATGATTCGAAACGGTGGATTAGTTTTGCAACCTCTTATAAGAGTATATTCGTATTTTGAAACGTGAATCATATTGGAAAAATTCCAATGGATGGCTGTTGATTAGAAGGCTATCTTTTTACGTTTCAGTCAATCTATCAGAAACCAGTTAACTTAAAACGTGGGTAAAAAAACACCGCTCACGTTTCACCGTTGAGGTACAGTAGTTTATGGCATTCTAATTATTGAATGAAAGATAAACAACGTTTGTCAAAATAAATGCAATAAAAAAAAATAATAATAATAACCGAAATAAAACCCACATATATAGGAATGGTGATAAATCCGTTCAAGTTTCAGACGAGTTGGCAAGACGAAAACGGCCGATGAATTCTACTCAGTCATGGGCAGTGTCTGTCAGCAGCTGTTGCAAATGCCGCACCACGATTGCAACCATCTAATGCAGGTCAGCCAGTCAGTCACACAGTCAATCAGTCAATCAGTCAGTCAGTCAGTCAATCAATCAATCAGTCAGAGAGTCAGTCAGTCAGTCAGTCAGTCAGTCGGTCGGTCAGTCAGTCAGTCAGTACGTCAGTCAGTCAGTCAACCATTTCAGATTATCTACACGATGGCCGAGTTTCCCTACCCAGGATTATCTGAACTTCGAGAGAAATACACGTGGAATATTCAACCGTTCAGTTCGGGAATAAAGGATCTGACATCAAAGGTCAGTGAGTAAGCGAGTGAGTGAGTGAGTGAGTGAGTGAGTGAGTGAGTGAGTGAGTGAGTGAGTGAGTGAGTGAGTGAGTGAGTGAGTGAGTGAGTGAGTGAGTGAGTGAGTGAGTGAGTGAGTGAGTGAGTGAGTGAGTGAGTGAGTGAGTGAGTGAGTGAGTGAGTGAGTGAGTGAGTGAGTGAGTGAGTGAGTGAGTGAGTGAGTGAGTGAGTGAGTGAGTGAGTGAGTGAGTGAGTGAGTGAGTGAGTGAGTGAGTGAGTGAGTGAGTGAGTGAGTGAGTGAGTGAGTGAGTGAGTGAGTGAGTGAGTGAGTGAGTGAGTGAGTGAGTGAGTGAGTGAGTGAGTGAGTGAGTGAGTGAGTGAGTGAGTGAGTGAGTGAGTGAGTGAGTGAGTGAGTGAGTGAGTGAGTGAGTGAGTGAGTGAGTGAGTGAGTGAGTGGGTGAGTGAGTGAGGGAGTGAGTGAGTGAGTGAGTGAGTGAGGAAACCGGTCCATAAAATTATTTTTTTGATAACAAGAGACCCTTCATTTGTACTTTCTTTTCTGTTTACAAGAAGTTAACGACGCACTGCTTTTCAATTGATCGTGAGATATATTCATATGCCGTTTGAAACGTGAACAATCATTGTGAAGACTTTTTTTTTACTTTTATATTTTTTACCGTTGAGCAAGGTTCGTGCGATTCTCAGAAGTCGTATCATCGAGGAGGAGGAGTAGGAGATTATTGTAAACTAGTGACTGTCTAAACTTGATATACCAATGATGAAACGTGAACTGTTCTAGATTATCCGTTTGATTATTCCCAGAAGTATTCACTCCAAACTAAACTTTTTTTCGTTTTCAACTTATGCTTTGACTTAAAGTTCTGACATGATAATCTCAAGATCTAGTAAAAAGTTTTCTGAAGTAAAATATATTAGCAAATATACAGCGGAATCAATTGCTGGATATTCACCAGCTGTCGATTAGGTTTCCATTTTGAAACGTGAACAATTAGCAGATTTTTTTGTTCGCAGACGGATGTACAGTAGATTTATTTGTAGTCCTTAATGACTATTTGGTAATGTGCATAATTGTACATAAAATGGTAATGTTATCAGTTCAATTAAAAAGAACTTTCGAATTTTGAAAGGAATTGTTCTCAGGTGACCGATGGACATTTACTCAATCATTTTGAAACGTGAAAGATTCGAACTCGTATTTACTGTAGATTCTGGCGAACGAGCCAATGTTTTTGAAAAGAAGGGAATTTTTTATAGCCAAAGAAAAGAAACCAGAATTATTGAAGGCAATTTACCTAAATCTAAAAAGAACAAATTTTATTTTGGAAACCACCAAGATAACACCACCGTGTTTTTCTACAGATTTGAACAATGAGACATCCTTGCTTATCTACATTCATTTTATAAAAGTAAAACTAATAAAGAGTTTAACAAATTTAAATTTTTTGTGTAATTTTTTTGTTGCAGTATTTTACTGCAATACACCATGCTTTGGTCCAAGTGATCATTGTTAGACGTGAACGATTTACATATAAACAGTGTTTCGTGGACGCGTATTTTTCGCGGAGATGAATTTGAGTTACCTGGCCAGGCCACTGTTATTTTGTGAACGTAAACGCAACAAATGCGTAATTGCACTTTATCTCTAATCCTATAGTCAAGTGATGAAACTTCATTAAATTTTTTTTTGCTTTTTCGTTAAAAAATTTTTGTGATTATTGATTGGTAATTTTCGACTACCTGGAAAATATATACCAAAATTGAAACGTGAACGGTTAGCAAAAGTTTTTGTTCCATTGTTGATTTAATTCAGAGATATGAGTATTAGTTACCATTCATCCTCACTTTGTGACTGTAAAACCCCTGTACTACACGAAATTAATAAAAGTATGCGTTTCGTTCAATCCTAGTATTAAGTACATAATGCCACTGGCTGACGAGGTAATTCCCCAAAGGGAGGGAATTTCATCAAA
>OZ038444.1:26886078-26918563 GCA_964036265.1 Daptonema setosum
GCGGATAGTTATTCTAAAGTGACATTACTTCTAAACGTAAATTACGGGAATCTATGACGTTCATAAGTGTATCATCAGTTTATATAGTTTTTTATTCTTAAGAGAACTTGTGGTATTGATTTCAAAGTCCCCGCTTTTGAGAAAATACTGTTCTGTTACGAGGATTATCTGCCTGTTCAGTTATTGTTCATTCTGCTCTTTTACAGTTGGCCGTTGTCAGTTGGCTCTTTTACAGTTGGTGTGCGCATGTGAAGTTGGTCGTGTGGGTGAAGAAAATGGAGTGGAAGTGGTAGATGTTGGAGTAGGTGCGAGTTTCAAAAGAGTGTGAAATTTTACCCCAGATGTCCAAGTTTCAACTAAATCGACCAAGTACAGCTCGAGATATAAACAATTTAAAACTGATTTTAGTTGTAATTAACCACTAATTGCACTAATTTAATTATTGACTCTAATGAGGTTACCGGGTTACGGTAGCGCATGCCCTAAGGCAGATATCATTGGTTACAAAACACATGTTAGTCGTTTGCTCAGAGGTGACCAAGTGACTGCCAATTTGAAAATGGCACTAATTTTTTTTATGAAATTCAAAAATTTCAAAACTTTTGAAAATGGTCCAATAAGGATGAAAGTGAGTTTTCTGACTAATTATGACCCGCTGAGTACGATGGCGATAGTAATTTTGTGTCAGATGAAGATAATAAGGTTTACCGATCTCGCAGCCAGAAAGTGGTTTCCACTTTTAACAAGAGTTATTCCACTCGAAAGAGCGTGAAATTTTACCCCAGATGTCCAAGTTTCAACTAAATCGACCCAGTACAGCTCGAGATATAACCAATTTAAACTGATTTTAGTGGTAATTAACCACTAATTGTACTAATTGAATTATTGACTATAATGAGATTACCGGGTTATGGTAGCGCATGCCCTAAGGCAGATATCATTGGTTACATAACACATGTTAGGGGTTTGCTCAGAGGTGACCAAGTGACTGCCAATTTGAAAATGGCACTAATTTTTTCATGAAATTCAAAAATTTCAAAACTTTTGAAAATGGTCCAATAAGGATGAAAGTAAGTTTTCTGACTAACTATGACCCGCTGAATACGATGGCGATAGTTATTTTTGTGTCAGATGAAGATAATAAGGTTTACCGATCTCGCAGCCAGAAAGTGGATTCCACTTTTAACAAGAGTTATTCCACTCGAAAGAGCGTGAAATTTTACCCCAGATGTCCAAGTTTCAACTAAATCGACTCAGTACAGCTCGAGATATAACCAATTTAAACTGATTTTAGTGGTAATTAACCACTAATTGCACGAATTGAAATATTGACTATAATGAGATTACCGGGTTACGGTAGCGCATGCCCTAAGGGCTAAGGCAGATATCATTGGTTACATAACACATGTTAGGGGTTTGCTCAGATGGACCAAGTGACTGCCAATTTGAAAATGGCACTAATTTTTTCATGAAATTCAAAAATTTCAAAACTTTTGAAAATGGTCCAATAAGGATGAAAGTGAGTTTTCTGACTAATTATGACCCGCTGAGTACGATGGCGATAGTTATTTTTGTGTCAGATGACGATAATAAGGTTTACCGATCTCGCAGCCATAAAGTGGATTCCACTTTTAACGAGAGTTATTTCACTCGAAAGAGCGTGAAATTTTACCCCAGATGTCCAAGTTTCAACTAAATCGACCCAGTACAGCTCGAGATATAACCAATTTAAACTGATTTTAGTGGTAATTAACCACTAATTGCACTAATTGAATTATTGACTATAATGAGATTACCGGGTTACGGTAGCGCATGCCCTAAGGCAGATATCATTGGTTACATAACACATGTTAGGGGTTTACTCAGAGGTGACCAAGTGACTGCCAATTTGAAAATGGCACTAATTTTTTTTATGAAATTCAAAAATTTCAAAACTTTTGAAAATGGTCCAATAAGGATGAAAGTGAGTTTTCTGACTAATTATGACCCGCTGAGTACGATGGCGATAGTTATTTTTGTGTCAGATGAAGATAATAAGGTTTACCGATCTCGCAGCCATAAAGTGGATTCCACTTTTAACGAGAGTTATTTCACTCGAAAGAGCGTGAAATTTTACCCCAGATGTCCAAGTTTCAACTAAATCGACCCAGTACAGCTCGAGATATAACCAATTTAAATTGATTTTAGTGGTAATTAACCACTAATTGCACTAATTGAATTATTGGCTATAATGAGATTACCGGGTTACGGTAGCGCATGCCATAAGGCAGATAGTTACAAAACACATGTTAGGGGTTTGCTCAGAGGTGACCAAGTGACTGCCAATTTGAAAATGGCACTAATTTTTTCATGAAATTCAAAAATTTCAAAACTTTCGAAAATGGTCCAATAAGGATGAAAGTAAGTTTTCTGACTAATTATGACCCGCTGAGTCCGATGGCGATAGTTATTTTTGTGTCAGATAACCACACTAAGGTGTTCCAATCTAACAGTCGGAAAGAGGATTCCATTTTAAACAAGTTATTCGAGAAACTATTTAGAACCCGAGATATAGCCAGTTTAACAAAGCTGGGTTTACCAAGCGGGAAAGTGGATTCCTCTTAAGAGTTCATCAAACTTAATCAAATATAATATCCTTAATTCCAGTGAAGTCACAGCTTAGAAAAGAATATCAGAAGGAGAGAACAGTACATATACTAAAATTATTGTTATTAATGTGATCTCCGTTTGTCAGTACAGTTGTGTTCACATGTCGTCTGTACATACATGCATGCGTCCGTTGCGTCATGTTTCAGTGCCGTGATGGTGTACACATGTATCATGACTAACCTCGGTTGCATCATTGTTTTGGACCAACAAATCAATTAAGTGGTTGTCGCATATACCTCTGTTTCCTTTCATGTTATTGATGGCCCTAACTTTTTTCATGGGTATTCTCACTGTAACTTGAACTAATCTAAGACGGTTTCAACAGTGAGCGAGTGAGTGTTGATTGCGGGAAGGGACGTCTCGTCTCGTCTCGCCTTCTCGTCCGCTACTGGGCACGTATACAATTCCCTAGTAACGTTTGGACCCAATGGGCGTCGAAGCTGTGTTTTGACGCGTGGGTCCAAACGTTACATTCAAATCGGGGTCCAAACAATACATTTTTTATGTATCGATTGGACCCATAAATATACTCAAAAATGTGGGTCCAATCGTTACAAAAAATTTGGGTCCAATCGAACTTGGGTCCAATCGAGCCAGTACCGAATTGGGGCATGAATAACATCAGGGTACTTCGCATGGCTAGAAAATGTTTTGCTGATCTCAAATTTGTGGTTGCCACTAAGATTTGGAATTCTGTCATAACTATTTACGAAACACAGCAAATCAAGTGAGTTATCAATTAGCAGTTATGTTATCATACAGTGGCAGTCAAAAGTTTAGGGACACCCTCAATTTGGCTGTTTTCTCACTATAAAACGGATTTGAATGACTATATCGAACTGAAACTAACAGGAGGTGTTGAAAGCATGCGGTAGAGCCTGTTTTATTAGTATAGTTGCGTTTAATTCATTGGAGTTGGTTTTTAGGTGGTAAAAATGTGATATCTAAAAGCACGCGTTTGTTCCTGGGTGACACGCAGCGACGGTGGTTTGAGGGCAGTTACACGATTATGATCTTTAAATTGAGACTGAAAGCTGCCTGATGATAGTTATTGGTATTAATCACACATACATAGATATTTTTATTGCGTTTAACACCTCCTAAAGCCACTGAGAGGGAATCTTGCAAAATGCATTGAAAGCCACAAAGTGACTATTAGAAACCACTTCTTGAAGATCTTCTAAAATTGTGATTCGCTGCAAGAAAGTTTATCCATGATTCTACCTGGCGTGTTCTGAAGCAAACACGTCGTTTTCAGTGTTTCTTTAGTTTGATTAACCAACAAATCAATCTTCGAATGGTAAAAATTTCAACAGTTTTAATTTCAGGTGAAGATTCACTCTTAATAGGGCGACACAAGGCAACTTAAGGTTGATTCATTCCTGTTAAATGACAGCAATAGATACCGCAACTATCATATAGTTATTTCTTATGATTAAAACGCGGTCGAATACATAATATTTATCTAACGGACCTCCAAACACCGTCGGTGCAGATGAGCCACGTACAAGCGCGTGCTATACAGAATCCGATAATAAACTTCTTGGAATTTGAATGCTCTTTGCTAATACTCAATTGTGTTACCTAAAAGGACTCTAACACATGTTTTCCACATCTCCTGAAGTTTTCAGTCCAATTGATACATCCAACCGTGTTTTACAGGGAGAAAACACTCAAAATGAGGGTGTCCCTAAACTTTTGACTGCCACTGTATGTTTGCTTTTTAGCTCGTTATCTAATCGATCAATTGCTGGCAATTTACTATCTGACTCATACATTATCAATATGAAACGTGAACGATACAGAGCAGTTTCATGTATTTTATATCTTTGCTGACCTTAGTTTTTTTAGGGTTTTTCTCAGGAAAGAACACTTTCAAATTTGATTCTGAAACTTTTGACAGTCGAAAAAGAACGTTGCAATAGATCGTCGCGTTAATTTTTCTACGAAACACACTCAGGCTGAAGTGGCTTGACCACTTCTACAATTTGTAAATGTAAAATTATTACATCCAAACAAACATCGGTAACTATGGTCGTCCCGCAAGGTTCTGTGTTAGGCCCCTTTTTATTCTATTTATGAAAGATCTACCAAATGTCGTAAAACATTCAAAAATTTCCTCTATGCTGATGACATGAAACTATACTAAAAAAAACAGTTCAGATATTGAAAATTTACAGACCGGTTTAACATCTGTTCAAAAATTCATTTCAAACAATGGCTTAAAAATTTCTGCTCCAAAATCAGCTGTTTTGAAAATAGGGAAATCTAAATTCAAGGCAACCTACCAAATTAATGGTGACAAAATTCCAGAAAATGAAGTTGTCCGTGATTTAGGAATTTTTAGTCGATTCTCAAATCTGGTAGAAAAACGATGCCAAACAGCTGTAAAGCGTTCTAGAGTCAATGACAGATGTTTCTTCTGAAAAAATCCAAACTTCAATATACAAAAGTTCTCAACGTTTACTCTATCAATTTTAGATTTTTGTTTCCATCTGGTCACCTCATAAATGGAGGGACAAGGAATCAATTGAATCTATTCGAAAATGTTTTACACGATACTTACCTGATGCAATGACATTATCACACAAAAACCGTTGCAGTAAATTCAATCTCATACCGCTTATTGTTAGATTGATTGTCAATGACCTGGTGGTTCCCCAACCTCCCCGGCATAGTCGAGTGTCGTATGGAAACTTTTCCCAATCTCCCCGGCACAGTCGGGTGTCGAATAGACCTCCCCGGCACAGTCGGGTGTCGTATAGAAACTTTTCCCAACCTCCCCGGCACAGTCGGATGTCGTATAGAAACTTTCCTGAACCTCCCCGGCACAGTCGGGTGTCGTATAGAAAATTTCCCCCACCTCCCCGGCACAGTCGGGTGTCGTATAGAAACTTTCCCCAACCTCCCCGGCACAGTCGGGTGTCATGTATAAACTTTCCCCAACCTCCCCGGCACAGTCGGGTGTCATGTAGAAACTTTCCCCAACCTCCCCGGCACAGTCGGGTGTCATGTAGAAACTTTCCCCAACCTCCCCGGCACAGTCGTGCGTCGTATAGAAACTTTCCCCAACTTCCCCGGCACAATCGGGTGTCGTTTAAAAACTTTCCCCAACCTCCCCGGCACAGTCGGGTGTCTTGTAGAAACTTTCCCCAACCTCCCCGGCACAGTCGTGCGTCGTATAGAAACTTTCCCCAACTTCCCCGGCACAATCGGGTGTCGTTTAAAAACTTTCCCTAACCTCCCCGGCACAGTCGGGTGTCGTATAGAAACTTTCCCCAACCTCCCCGGCACAGTCGGGTGTCGTATAGAAACTTTCCCCAACCTCTCCGGCACATAACTAATCAAGAATACGGAAACAAATAAACTTTGAATAGACTGTGAGTTTTACCCTAATCGCTATGAATAGGTATCAGGTTCAAGGTATATTGTTATCAAGAAAATGTTTCTATAGATCCGTCACCACTTTTTCATTAAACTAAGCCAAACTTTCGAATGTCATATGAAAAAATAGTTTGTCTCATAAAATTTTTTAACACGCGCCAAAATCCGATTTGAATTCAAACTGCGCGCCAGAACTATTTCGAATAACTTGTACATAGGCTTTATGCATGGAGAAGACATGTACAATAACAGTCATATGAAGTTTAGTCTCTCCTAATCAATCGAAAATGTCATATCAAAATTGTGAAAAAAAACCTTGCAGTTCACGTTTCAAACTGCCTTCACATAAATAAAACGGTACATTATATTCAATAGGCTCTATCGACCAAACCTCTAGAAAAATAAAAAAAAACACCATAACTTCTCAATTAAATTACCATAAGTGTTGCGGTCTCCTTTGATTACGGGGCTTAATTTGATTGTGATCTATATTTTCCAGAAGTCCAAAAAACATAATCCACGTTTTCTTTTTTTGCCGACATAAAAGAAGCAATGCTCTGACTGTTTGTCACACTTGCTGCACTGTGCATCCAAGGGAAAATTTTAATCGGGATCAAAAACGGCATTCGAAGTTTGTTTTCCAATGAACAAGAAACAAAGTCAACAGCAGAAATAAAACAGAAACAAATTGTCAGATTTTATATTTGAAAAAAATAATAATAATTTTGCTCTGATCGCTAAATGAACACTTACATATATGCATGAATGTTGAAGTCTTATTCAGATACAAACAATGGTTCGCATTCAAGTTGTGTCTTCGAATCAATTGAAATAAATCAACGAAAAAAAAATTGGCACTCACTTTTCACGTTTCATAATGATTATGAAGTCTTGGAATAGTGATTGATACTGATGTCACATAGGGTTTCTTAGGCAGAAAGAAAATAAAACATGATACGCCAATCAAAATTCACCTTGAATATACAGTAGGTTCACAAAACTTCAGTAAAATAACACGTTGAGAAAAAAACTGTGTAGCTTTGAGTTATTGTACAGTTTTTAAGTATTTGATGTACTGTACGTATATCTCTGAATAAAAAACCAGGCAGTTCACGTTTCATCTGCTCTTCATACCAGTTAGACAAAACCGGGCTCCATTTTTTTACCACACTACTAAAAAACTAACCTCTGGAAAACGTTGCTACACTTTTGTTGTAATCTAAGTTACACATTTTCCGGTAAGGATTTTACATACAATGAATAAACAGTGTGTGTTTTCAGGACATGAATTAAAGGTGTCGCCTTGAGTTCTATGCTTATCTCTGAGCCGGAACAGCTGTTTGACGACAAGGTGGGAACAACGGCACGCGTTCGAGACTATGAAATAGGGTCTGACAAAAAATTTACAGTCAACAAAAACAAAAAAAATATGTTCCTATTCATTGTACATCATCTTTATTACCGGATTATAGTCGGTGTATTTTACCGTTATTTTTTTCTGCCCGTCATATGATTTTTTTCTATCTGTCAGACTATAAAGGTGCGCCAGGACCTGATTTATATCGTCACCGGTTTTTGATCTCACTCACTCACTCACTCACTCACTCAATTCACTCACTCTCTAGCTCACTCACTCACTCACTCACTCTCTAGCTCACTCACTCACACACTCACTCACTCACTCACTCACTCACTCACTCACTCACTCACTCTCTAGCTCACTCACTCACTCACTCACTCACTCACTCCCTCACTCACTCACTCACTCACTCACTCACTCACTCACTCACTCACTCACTCACTCACTCACTCACTCACTCACTCACTCACTCACTCACTCACTCACTCACTCACTCACTCACTCACTCACTCACTCACTCACTCACTCACTCACTCACTCACTCACTCGTTCACTACTCACTCTCTAGCTCACTCACTCACTCACTCACTCACTCACTCACTCTTTCATGCATATTATACAGCACGTCGAGATAACTGGAGAATGTACATTTAATCGACAAATTATCGCGGATTAGTAAGTCGCTTCCGACTTCACGGTATTTATATTAATATATTTTTTGTTAATGTTAAAGGCTGATTGTAATCGAAGTTAATAAACTGTCCTGATTATTGATATTTGTTATGAAACATGAACGGTGGTAAACCGTCCCCTTCCATTCTCGGAACTCAGTAACAATTTCCCAGTAACTTTTAATTACAAAAATTAGAGAACAGCAACTTCAAATTATTGGAAAACCGAAATTGAATGAATGCCATTTTTCTTGATGATTAAATGAGTAAGTTCCAATAAAGCTACCGAGAAAAACAGCGCGCTTTCAAGCCAACCGACCAAAGCTCCAACACAAGTGAGGCATTCAGTTTACAAAATTTTCACTTAACTTTTTTGTCTTATAGTTATGGTAAGCAATGCTAAGCACGATCACAATGTAGTAAAAACTTTTTTTTTCAATCGATAGTAATAATGAAATGTGAACTGAAAACCAAGTTTAATTTATTCAGAACGCTCTTAAATTGAGACGCTTTTAAACGTTTTATCAGAATAATTGGACAACTTGAAAAACCACCACATTCGGCTGATTTCAAATGGTTTTTCAATTGTTGAAGAAAGTTCGGTAAACAATCAAAGTACTTTTCCCGAACAAAAATAGTAATCATCCGTTGATTAGAGCATTCAAGAATGAGTAACTGATGCGGCTTTCTCAATTGATCAGGACATTTAATTTCTACTTCATGCCATCATCGGACTTCATGAATACTTTTTTTCAATTCTAGGTTTATTCACTCTAATATTTTGGGTTACTCATTAGGATGTTAAAAACATGTTTATTGCTGAAATTCAAAATTATATCCCTTCATAACCTTGATGGAACGTGAACCGATTTCGACTGATTTGCAAGTCGAATCAACTTCAATGTGTAAAACCTGCAGTTCACGTTTCATCCTTACTATGTATAGGTGCTGCGACAGCAAAATACAATGTGGGTTGCATCATTTCTTTAACCATAACTGAAGAAAACTATAGAAGTGAATAATACAGTTGAATTAAAATTTCTGAAAATCAGACTCCTAGTAGTTTGAGAGTTTGCTTTTACAGTTTTGTGATTTTAGTAGGTTACCTACTGTATATGTAGTGGAATGGAAACGTATAACTAAGATTCAGAGAATGACTGGACCTTGAATTTTCCTAATCAATTAAGATCGTTGTTTCGATTAATCTCTGTTGTACCTTGGTGTTCAGTAAAAAACGTGCAGTTCATGTTTCATCTTTACAATTTATTGATGAAAGGTCGATGAAAAACAATGGGTATTTGTCTCGTTCCTTTTAACCATAACTAAAAAAAGTTACAAAATTATTGTAAAAAAGTGAAATTTTTCAAAGCAGTACAGCATATCTGTATTGAAGTCCCAATCCCAATGGACTTGGATGCGCGCCATTTAACCGGTATAGCTTGGTCAGGGTATCTTGTTACTAATTATTTTTCTGAAAACCTTATGTTGAACATTTGATAAGTTGGGCAAGTTTATGTTATGTTATGTTATACAAATGAAGTGTGAAAAGCTGAACTTTTTTGAATAAGTTTGAACGCGCCGAAATTTGAATGCGTGCCAAAAGAATTACGGTAAAATTTTCGGAGTAACGAGAAACTGTGACCAGACTCTAGTATTTTAGAATTCAGTCATAAAAATAATATGCAGTTCACGTTTCATAATAACAACCTATTGATGAAAGGTCGGTAATTAACAATGTTGCTTGTTGTCGAGTTAACCATAAATAAGAAAAAATATGAAAATACTTATTAATACAAGTTTCTTAAAAAACAGTATGCCATATCATATTGATGTCGCAACCGATTGGATTTGGTTGTACGCTACTTAATCGGTGGTTTTTTAGAACTCAGTCTTAAATGACAAGCTTGGTCAGGGTTTCCTGTTATCAAAATTTTATCTTGTTACGCATGAATGCAATGGATTAACCAAATTTTTCGTATATTGTCTAAATGTACAGTCCCCGACATAATAAACCGGGACTTTTATAGTGCTATATAGTGGATTTATAGGAACATTTTGTATGGAGATGTCCACTATAGAAAAACTATATATAGGACGGCTATGAACTATATAGTTCATAAATAGTCTGTCAAAAACTATAAAATGATGACATAGTGTTCTTGCAAGCTACAAATAAATATGCTATGATATGAAAGTTTGCTTGTGATTTTTTATTGTCCTTGCTGTTTTTTATTAAATTTTCCGAAAATGGCCGTATTTGATCGTTTTTTTTATACTGAAATCTGCACTTGGGCCAGTCATTTTGAGTTTATCGCAGATTTTGACGTTCTTTTCCAGCTCTACATTGTACATACTCAATGTACTACAAGTATGTGAAATTTCAAAGCTGATGAAAATTTTTTTTTGAACAAATCTTGAATTTTTTTTAGAAACGAGCATATTATTTTCGATTTATGTTATTAAATTATTAGCTTTTGTTTTCGAAATAACCGGAATGTCAGGTGCAGTTTCTCAGTGAAATCATTCTGTATTTCATCTGTATTCAACTATCATAGGAAAACCATAGTAGGTAGTGTATGCCAGGTGACCTTGAAAAAAATAGTCTGAAAAAATGTACATTATTTGTTCAAAACAAGGCACCAGCGGACGAGAAGGGGAGGGAAAAGTGGAATTCCCCCCTCTTTGGTGGTTTCCGAAAGTAGAGTTTGTTCGTCAAGGTGTAGGTAAAATGGCCTAATTTCTGCTAATTCCCCCCTCTCTGGCGAAATTCCCCTCCCTTTGGGGATTTAGCTCGTCCGCCAATGAAACAAGGGGTTGGCTGTTTTTTTTCAACTTGAGGGGATAGGGGTTTTAACATAATTTATGAACTATGCCTCTTTGAGACTTATGAAATTGGTTCTTTCACAAATAAAAAGATGTATTGCTGAACGTTATCAATTTATCTGAATTTATGGACCATTTGAGTATTTTATGATTTTAATTTGTGAATTTTGTGCATTCGAATGAATGAAAAGTTCTGTGAAATAAGATGTGTCGACTTCGTATAAAAATTCATAAACGTGTGCGAATAAAAGTTTGCTAAGTTGAACGCGGTACCCACATTAAAAGCGCTCAGACAATCAATCGGAATAACAATTAGGTTCTTGGTAAGAAAAATTAAAGAAGCTTCCAAGATTAAACCGACTATCATAGTATTTTGTCGTGTAAAATGGGACAAAAATTGCGTTTGGAGTACTATAATATGACTACATATTACTACAAGCAACTAAAAATGCCCTGAAGGCATGGGGAGTAACGAATATGGTTCGATCCTGGCAAGTCCAATCGTGAAAAAGTATGAGACAAGAAATTTTTAGTCTCATACTTTTTCACGATTGGACTTGCCAGGATCGAACCATATTCGTTACTCCCCATGCCTTCAGGGCATTTTTAGTTGCTTGTCTATAACTTTTTCATGTGTGAACAAATCACATTTAGATTATGTGAAAAGGTCACAAATGCTTAATGAGCTTAAATAACTCATAGAATTTATGAACTTCAGCCCTGCAATAACTTAGCAATTCATTAAGTATAGAAGTAGAGAAAAAATCGTGAGCACCGGGATCGTTTGCGAGCCCCTTTAATTTTTTCTTACATTACATTGTGGACACAATGATGTAAAAAAGTCCCAAAACTAGTAATATAGGTAATTAAAAGTTGCCTTATGTTATCTAAAATAGACCGTTTAAGTTCGAGAGCAGTGTAAAATATCAAAAATAAAACAATTTACCATTTTCGATTTTTTTTGCTTTGTAGGGGTATTGAACCCAGAACCACTTGTTTAACATGCAAACCCACTATCCACTTGACTACCTTGACCAAAAATATTATATAAATTGTTTCACATCATCAAACCTAGTTTCCAATCATAAATTTATCATTACATCTAGTGTGAAAGTGACTTCAAAACCTGGCTATTATTAGGTCAGCGCCGAGGTGTACATATCAGCGGACGCCATATACCATGTGAATCTCAAAAAAAAATCCCTCAGTTTCAGACCACTTATAATACGGTTTTGAGGTGTTTTAATAATATTGGAACATGTCTACAAACAAAGGAAAAAAATTTCTCTGAAAAAATTTTTGACACAATTTTCTTCATTCTTGTACTTTTTGACAAATCATAAATTCTTATTTAAAGGTACTGATCAAGTTTAAAACTCTATTTTGTTAGAAGTGTTCTCCTTATAGACACCCTGTTAAAATCAAGTTTGTCATGTTTCTGTATAAATGAAAATTTTGGAATCCAATGTGGCTGAAACAGCGTGAATAAGGGAACTTGAATTTTTACCGTTTTTGACGGCTAATAAATATTTTTTTGAGAATACGGCAGGAATCATCTTTTTTGTTTTGGATAGAGCTTCAGTCACTCTAAACATTCTATAATACGAAGGACTTCAATATTTTAAACCTGACAATAATCGAGTTTTAAATGGGCAAAAATCGTCAACAAGTTAGAAATTTAAAAATGTCTGTTTTTCGGATTTTTTAGAAAGTCCAAGGGGTTTATAGAAAAATAGGTCGAAATAAGGTCAGTATGAAATTTGATTCCGCGTCGAATGAACACAATTTGAGGATTATTTAAGCTTTGGTTATATCAGTAATTTAGCTTTTCTGAAAAATGTCCAAAATTTTTTCCTCTATGTACCCCCTTGCCAGTTTTGTGTGTTACTTGATAAGGAAAAGTTAGTTAGCGGAACCTACTTCGACATGTGGAATACACATCCGGTCCGAATTTCAATTTGATCGGACCACCCTATCGCTCATACAACGATTCTTTCTCCATTTAGCGTGCGATTTTTGACATTTTTTTCATTAAATCCCTGAAAAATGGTGCAAATATTATTCCGATCTGCGGGACACTTTAATAATCGTTTTCTACGCTGAAAGTTGACCTAGATACCAATTTTCAGCTCTATAGGTCTTACCCAGTTCCCATACAGCGTTTTGGGGGAGAAAAAAAAAACGGAAAATCGCATTTTCATCATTTTCGGACCTGAAAAATGAAAAATCTTCCCTACCGGATTAAAAATAGCCAAAAAGATGTAGAATCGCGCGAGAAAACCGATGGAACAGACTAGAAGTCGATACGAGGAGGCTAGATCAAGTTATCCGCAAAAAAGCTTATCTTAATCGAACCATATTAAGGGAACGGCCTAGCGGCCGTCCCTTGATAATGACGCTATGGCACCAAACTATTGTCGTACTATGACAGCATAAGTATAGCCTATTATAGCGCTATGTAGCGTTATTATAGTGCATATTTGATATGCTTATACACGTGGGTTTTCTATATATGAGCTATATAGTTCTTATATAGTCTATCATAGAGACTATATAATACTATAAAAGTCCCGGTTTATTATGTCGGGGACTGTAGAAGAGATTGTATTTCTCGTTAGTTTGAAAGCGCGCCAAAAACAGGTTTGAATTAAAAAAATGCGCCAAAAAGTTTTTGGCTGACAAGAAATCCTGAATAGGCTATATTATCATCAAGAAAAATGGCGCGCATTCAAATTCAGTTTCTTAATAGTTAGAAAATGCTATAATTCTTGTGACTTACATACAGTTGCAATACTGACGTCCTGGAATGACGGGAACTTGAATTTTCGTAATCAATTGAAATGGAAAAACCGAATAGCATTAGAACCATTAATATCATAATTTATATACATAGTAACATACACTGTCTAATCTAGGTTAAATTAGTGATGATAATGCTAGAAAACTTTAAAAACTAATAAGCAGGCGTTTCGACCTCCATGAGATGTTAAACCGGCATTCGTATAGCCTATCCAGGGTTTCTTGTCGGCCGGAAACTTTTGGCGCGCAGTTTGATTTCAAACTTGCTTTTGGTGGGCTTTATAATTTTCGAGAAATGAAATCTTTTTTTAACTTCTTATGTGGATATCGTACGAAATTTGCGCCGAGTTGATTGCATTTGTGCGCAACCGACCCACAAATTTAATTTTTTATAACAAGAAACCTTGACCAAGCTGTACTGTATGTTGTTCAAATGTCATGTGAAAAAAAAACGATTTTTCGTCAAAAATTTGAACTCGCGCCAAATTCAGTTTTTTAAATTAAATTTAATTGCAAGCAAAAACTTATTCGGAGTATCAAGAAACGCTGGATAGGCTATACTTTAGTAAGCCTTCTCCCTTCGTATGCACTGTGTATTATACAGGGTGGCCCAAAAAAACTCGTCGATTCTGCAGTATGAACATTGAGTTAGTTAACAAAGTTTCGTTAGTTATAACAATTGTTTATTTTTTTAGTTTTGTTTTGCGTTTGATCGTGACAAATCTTTGAAAATTCACCGTTTTGTTTACACGTAGCCATGATGAAACGTGAACTGCACAGCTTCAAAAAAGTGAACAGTTATAAAAACAAAAAAAACATGCTTTATCGAATGGATAACTTTTATATACAATATTTTCTTTCATCAACTGATTTAAAAGTGGTACGTACATAAGTAGCTATTCAAGGACAACAATTGTATTTTCCATTCATCCTTTAAAAGGTTTTATATTACTGAGTTTTTTTATTGACTCCAATAATTACGAATTAATAAAAACAACACCATTTAAAAAATATATACTCACTTTGAAACGTGAACTATGATTATTCCTGATTTATTGTTACCGCGTGTGCCCCTGCAAAAAGGATGGGACCCCCTGTATTTAACTTACAGTATCTGTTCGCCTTTCAGAAATTTCAATTGCTTCAATGCTGTTGTCTCAAATGATTAGAAGACTAAATTCAGATGCGCGCTACGTATTTTTCTCGTTAAAGACTAAGTTTTTTATGAGTGTTTTTTGTCAGACTTGAATTATGTACGTGTGAGTTTTGAAAATTTTCCTGTTATAGAGGAGACTTTGGCAATTCGTTTGATACCTACCAGAAGTTTATTCGACATTTGTAGCTAACTTTACGAGCCATCGAAAAAAAAATTAGTTTTTTTCAAGTTTTTTAAATCTTTCAAATTTATCGAGCAAGGCACATGACAAAATAGCATCAATCACAAAGCACCGTAAACAGAAAATCATAGGTAATAACCACAAGAAAGAAAAAAAGCAATTAACCCGACTGGTTAACTTCTCGAATCGGGTACCACCGAGATCTCGGGTCTTTCCAGACAACGAGGCACAGCATGGCGTGTGTCCAAGGAAATGGCACACATCTCTTACCTTACAGAGATACGTAATTGGCCCAAAATCTCAAGATTCCTCACGTACACGCAGTCCTTTAAATCACCTTACAACCAAAAGTGCATCGGGGTCATTCGAAGAAGCGCATATTCGCGAAAAATCCCAAGAATTCGGGAAAGTTACGTCTCTTTATCACTGAAGAGATCGCTGTCATTTCTGTGGACACACGCCATGCAGCCTGAAAGCTGTGCCTCGTTGATGAGAACGATGTCGAGATCTCGGTGGTACCCAAATCGAGAAGTTAACGAGTCAGGTTATTTTCTTTCTGTTTTTATGTGGTTATTACATAAAAATTTTTGTTTACGGTGCCTTGTGATTGATGCTATTTTGCTATGTGCCTTGCTCGATAAATAAAAAAATAATGAAAAAATAATGGCCAGAAGTGGTCTTTTTTCGATGGCTTGTAAAATTAGCTACAGACGTCGAATGAACTTCAGGTAGATATCAAACGAATTGCCAAAATCTCATCTATCCCACAAAAAAATTTCAGCCATATTGGTTGAGCACACCTTGAATACGGAGCCGTCAACATCGGGACAAAAGGATGGGACACCCTGTATAGCATTATCCATTGATTGAGAGGCAAAATTTCAAAACGCGCCGATATCGTTCTTGAGTAAAATTTCTTCAAGAATGCACAGATATAAAGTCCGTAATGTTGTTTCTGCAAGCAAAATTATTGCCCAAAACGTCTGATGATGGAACATCTCTATCTTCCACTCAACTCGGTCGATAGTTTAACACAGTATAGCATGGGGTGATGGTGATTGATGTGCGTGTTCACACTGATTGTCTGATGTTTCATTATCAGACGTTTTGGGCAACATTTGTGCTTGCAGAAACAACATACGGGCTTTACTGTAATATGTATGCAATGAGTGATTAGAGCCGCAATCCTATTCCAAGTCTGCAAAAAACACATATTAAGTTCAGTCTTCATCAAGAAAATACTTGGCGCGCATCCAAAATCAGTCTTCTAAAAATTTGTGAGTACAATATGAACATTATATCACAGAAACGATTGTTGACTGTAATTGTTTCTTTTGTTTTGTTTTTTGCACGTTTTACCATCACCTATTAAGGTGAACTAATTCGGGTTTACCATTCATTGTCATGATGAAACGTGAACTGCATGGTTTCATGTTCAAAAAGTCATCCGACATATATGACAGATGAAATAGATATGTAACGCATCGTCAATTGAGTAATAAAATAAATTTCAAAGCGCACCCGGATCGTTCTTGAGTAAGACTTCTCCATGAATGCACAGACATACTGAGTGCGTCGCGATTGGACCCATGTTCGATTGGACCCATGTTCGATTGGACCCAAATTATTTGCAACGATTGGACCCACGTTTTTGAGTATATTTATTTACGGATATTTACTGTATGTTGGCAATGACCGATCCGAGACGCAATCCTATTCCAAGTCTACAAAAAACTTACAAAGAAAATCTGGTCTTCAACGAGGATATTTTAACCGCACGTCTGAATGCAGTCGTCTAACCATTTGAGACTACATCTATGTACATCCTACCAGTTGTGGTAACCTGTTATCGGAAATGAGTGGTAGTTTGGTTTTCTTATATTGGTTTCTGGAGAACAAAAGACATTTATATTAAAGTAATTTACTACATAATTTATAATATATAGCCATGATGAAACGTGAACTGCATGATTCTCATACGTAGACAGATACATTCCCACACAAATATAGCATGGTCAATTCATTTAAAAGACTAAACTTCAAGGTTCTCCGAGAACGTTTTTAAGTAGGATTTCTCCATGAATGCACAGATATGCAGTAAATAGTAATATTGTATGTATGCAATGAGCAAACAGAACCGCAATTCTTTTTCTGATCTGTATACTCACATTGAAACGTGATTTAGGATTACACACTTTTTTGGCTAATCAGTTTTCCGAAGTTGAAATTTCTTCGAATTCGGTGGCAAATAATTCTTTTATGGTTGCTTCTGAAAATTTCCGCATGGTGACGCAATCAAATAAAAATTTTGAGACTGGGCCAATCTTCATCTGTCGTACCGAAACGACACAGTTTCCCAAACCATTACTTTATTCCAGATTCGGCAACAAGCGTCACGGCACCTACGGACAATTCACGTCTGAAACTTCGTATTTCAAGCACAATAATCTCGAGGCTAAGCAGAAGCATCAAGCTTGAATCGAAGGAGGGTACGAACGAGAAGAAGAAGGTTAATACTCGATGTAATTTCCATTGTAAAGTCATTGTAATTCGTTTATTTATTTTGAAAAATAACCGACATACGATCATGACAGATGAAATGCATCTAACATGCTCAATTGATTGATTCAAAAAACTTTATGTGTGCCATGTACGTTCTTGAGTGGGACTTTTCTAGACTTTTCATTTATAGACATATGTACCTTAGTTTGCTATGATATCGGTGACACACCTATTATGCTGCAAATATCCGTTTTAAATTGACCGCTAACAGCATAGATAAACATTCTTTCACGTTTCATGTAGATATTAGAATAAGTGGCTGTGATAATAGATGTGTTTAAAATTCATTAACACAAAAAATCTAGTTCCGTTCAATACATAGCTGTTGTGAAACGTGAATAGCACTGACTGACTGACTGACAGTTGTACGTTTGAGGGATACCGTATGTTTGCAATGATATCGTATACGTATTCAATGCAAAAGTGAAACGTGAATAGAATGAATTGACTGACTATTGGATTTACTGACTGGTTGACATTACGGGCTGCAACTCTCACAGCCGTGGAACGAAGTGATGGGGCTCATTGCAATGCATTGATTGAGTGACTAAACTTGAATGCGTGTTATTGACACGAAATAATGGTGTGGTGAAAGGTTTTCATAGTTCACGTTTCATTTAGACAATGGATTACATGATTGTGGTAATTGGTTAACTATTAATTATAAAACAAAAACTATGCTTCCGTATATTGCAATTGTGAAACGTGAGTAGAGTTGACTGACTGTTGGACTGCTGACTGGTTGACAAGCTGAAACTCTCACAGCCGTGGAACTAAGTGATTGGGCTCATTGCAATGCATTGATTGAGTGACTGAAATTAGTAATAATCCGTTGGATAGAGCATTCAAGAATGATTAACTGAGGCCACATTCTTAATTGATTAGCAGATTTAACTTTTACTTACCGCCATTCTCGTTCCTCAGGAATACGTTTTCGAAATCTAAGTATTTTCACACTAACTTTTTAGTGTACTCATAATCATAAAAATGTTGGAGACTTATTTGAGAAGAAGTTTATTGTAGAAACTCAGCATTAGATCAATGAATAGATTTGATGAAACGTGAACTGATTTTAACTGTTTTGTGTATTGCAATCAAAGTGAATGTGAAAAAACGTGAAGTATTGATGGAGCGGCGATAAAATACAATATGCTTTTGCATCCACATCAATCTCTGTTCTACGTTGGATCAGTAAAATTGTGCAGTTCACGTTTCATCATTACGATCTATTGATGAAAGGTCGGTATAAAACAATGGATCGCCTGTTGTCGAAAAAACCATAACTAAGAAAAATATGAAAACAACGATTAATTAAAGTTTTCAAAAACAGTATGCCATATCTGTATTGGATTTGGTTGCGCGCTATTTAATCGGTTGTTTTTCAGACCTCAGTCATATGTAGCTTGATCAGGGTTTCTTGTTATCAAAAAATTAATCTGGTGGACCGGTTACGCACGTGTGCAATGAATTAAGTTGTGATATATTGACCAAATGTTATGTGAAAAAGATTAAATTTCTCGTTAGTTTGAAAGCGCGCCAAAACCAGGTTTTAAATTCAAAATGCGTGCCAAAAAGTTGTTTTGCTAACAAGAAACCTTGGATAGGCTATATTATCATTAAAAAAATGGCGCGCATTCAAATTCAGTTCCCTAATGGTTAGAGAATGTTTTTCTACAATTCTTGTGATTTCCAGTTGCAATACTGACGTCCAAAAATGACGGGAACTTGAATTTTCCTAATCCATGTTAACCCCGGCGGCCTATTTGTAAACTGTACCGGTTTTTTTGTCAGAATTCGTGTGACCCAACGACAGCTACATACATAATAACCATTTGATTATTTGTACAGCTTAGGCTTAGTTCCGAACATAGACTGTACGTTAGTGAAGGAGATAGCCTAGCTTAGCCTCTCCGTGAATCCAAAATGGAAAAGTCGAATTTGGGTTATTTACAAAAAACCCGGTACAGTTTCCAAATATGCAACCCGGTGTTCGTATATCTGAAACAGATTATGTACCGCTGTTTGTATGTAGCTGAGTAAGCTTTTTCCATTCAAGCACAAACTGGCGGGCGAGTCAATCGTTAAAAAGAAGGGGGGCTTCTTCAAAGACATTTCACCTACATTTTGAGGGAAAGATAATTTTCTTTCAGCTGCCAAATATGTATGAAAAGTTGTAGTGTTAATTACTCCAACTTGTGAATCATTAGCTGCATCAAATGTAAGAGAAGATGATGCACAATAGTTGGCTGTCCGACTCAACTCAACCCAACAGATGTATGCCATGACATGCAATCATCATGCTCAGTGGGTGTTACACTGGGTTGGACACGTTAACGTGTAAATTTTTCACTTGAATCTCCAGAAGCTCTTTAGGAGGGAAGTCCTCTATTTCGTTCTTCCTTATCTTCTAGTGCACGCACAAACATACAGTACATAAATGTACATTGCAATGAGCGATCCATGCGAAATTTCGGATCGTCAAAAGGGAAAAAAACTTCAAATCTAAGTAAGTTTTTTTTTCCAACCACAAATTTGCGGGCAATTCGAATTCAGTTTGGTAACTAATCGAGATTACTTGACAGGTGTGATATACGGTTCTTGCAGTGAAAATTAACTATTGATGATTTTTTTAGATATTGGTGTTTACGAAACTGCTGCTGGATTGTTGACAATTCACAGTTTACTAATCCATAGCTAAGTTGAAACGTGAACTGCACGGTTTCTTCACACGGACAGTCGCATTAAATTACATAGAAAACTGAACCACATTCGAATAATTACTCCTTGTTAAATAAGACTCCTTCACATTTGTGGCATCCGGTTTTCGGGAGTAAAAACTCACAATACATTTTTTCTTGTTTCGCTTGATTGCAAGAAGCTGTTATTAATGAAAACTTTCGTTTTTTTCATTACACAGTCATTACAAAACGAGAATAAAATTTTTTAAGGATTCATTGACTGATTGACACATGTAAGACAGATTAATTCAGTCTTCGAGCCATTTGAGGCTATTACATCGAAGGTATGGTATCAGAAGAGAAAATTTACTTATGTAGCTATATTTTAATATAATTGTAATTATAAAACGTTAGATTGCATCAATGAAATCTCTGCCCTTATTGAAGTAAAATTTCACTAAAGAATAGGAAAAGTGTGTTGTGTATGCAAAATTTTCGCAGACACGAATATGCATATTCTGATCATTCATTTTTGTAACCGTGAATACAAATAAATAGTTGTGATAGTGACTGCATTTATCCTTAATTCTGTGAATTTTAGTTTTTTTGTAATAGATACAGAAGTTTCAAACGAAGAACTATTAGTTGTTTCCGAATACTTGAAACCTGAGTACAGATTTTGAAACGTGAATGATCAATTAAAGTTTTGTATGCAGATTGCCTGGCCACTATTGTTTGTAACCGTTAATGCAAAAAATAGTTGTTATTATAATTTCACTTTATCTCTAATCCTATACTTTCGAGTGACAATATTATGCATTTTCATTAATTTTTTTTGTAAACTTACTGCTGGATCAAAGGTTATCAACTACGACTACCTGAAGTTTTGGTACCCATTATGAAACGTGAATGGTCATTAGGAGTAATTACTGCAAGCAGGCCACTATCATGTTAAAACCATGAATACGGAAAAAACTGTTATTACTGTATCTGCACTTTATTATCTTATACGCGAGTTAAGTGG
The DNA here is from genome assembly GCA_964036265.1 of Daptonema setosum. Lineage (NCBI taxonomy): Eukaryota > Metazoa > Nematoda > Chromadorea > Monhysterida > Xyalidae > Daptonema > Daptonema setosum. The sequence goes on from OZ038444.1 coordinate 26,907,366, forward strand.
TATTTCATTTAATTTTTTTTGGATACAAAACATGACAAACTGATTTTAAATAACACGTTTTGAAACGTGAACGATTAGCAACATTGTTTTATGTATGCGGCTCATTTGCAGAAACAAATATAAGTGTTTTCTTACCGTCATTGCAAAAAATAGTTAAGCATTTTATCTCCAATCTCACTTTCCAGAATCGATCATGCATCAGAATGCTGGTTATGAAAAGTTGTGTTATGAACTGTGCGTGTGCCTGATGTTTCATTAGTGAGTTGCGTGACGGGCGGTTTTGCAGGCAGAAACTGAGTTGAAGCTCTATCTTAAAAGGCATTTTACATTGATCACTCACAGCACAGACTATTATTGTTTCGCGTTTCAATACATTGATTCATTGACTGTAAATTCAGAGCTTTTAAACGTATATCATAAGTTTAGGAACTATGCTTCCGTCCATTGCAAATGTGAAACGTGAATATTGCTAAGATTAGGTGAGGTGAATTTCGGTAAGATAGTTTTCAGTGAAAGATTTTCGGTGACAAAGTTTTCGTTGAGTTTAAGTGACACCAGTTGATTGCATGGCCGTTGGACTTGACGGACTGGTTGACAGTGGTATAACGGCCTGAAGATAACGTCTTATAAAATATATATAAACCAGAATAACGGAGATTCTGAGCTCATTAGACTGCTGATTTACATGTTTGATACTGTCTTTGAAACAATTTTTTTACCAAATATTTTTCAAATATGCTGATTTGCCAACCCATCGGTAGAGTGGTTGACTGGTTGATCAAATGGCTGAAACATGAACAGACTTGGTTGGATGATTTGTTGAACGTTAACCACATGAACTGTTACTGCAATGGATTAGGAGACTAAATTCAAACTTGCACCGACCATTAAGACCTTTTTCATAGATTTGTCTCTGAATCCAAGTTAGGAATGATGTTCGAAACCAGTGCGAGTTTCTGTCTTTAATTTATTTCATCTATGTATAACCTTTATGCAGAGCATAGTTTTACAACATTGGCACGCATTAAAAAATTTAGCCCCGTAATCAATTGAGAATGCCATAGCAGTTTTAGTAGAAACCTGAGAATAATTCTGGATCTCACTTCGAATACACGGCGTTTCTTGAGCTGTTTGTTTTTGTTATGAAGATAAATTATTATTTTTTTACTCTACTTTACTAGGTAATGAGTTATTGTTGAAATGCAACTGTCTGACAAATATATAAAGGTTATGAAACGTGAACAGTGCGTGCGTAAAAGTGATTTTGGATCAGTCATCTGATGCGTGACGTGAGTCGTGACATAACATACTATACTTGAACATTCTTTTACTGAGACTTTAATAACGGAAGCCATCGATGCCCTCTAATACCATTCAGAATGGCGTTTTCGCAGTGGCAATAGAAGTTGAATAAACGGACAACGGCAATGGCAGGAACAACGCGTCAAGATCCGTGTCTCTAGTCGGGTTTCGCATCAGTACCACCAATTTTCGGGGCTGGCGACTTACGATCTAGACTACATGAATTCAATTTTTTTTATCTAGTAATTTTGATTGAATTGGATAGCGAATCAAATAGACAAATACCTATAGCAACACTATAAATTTTTTGAAATGAGAACAATTTTTTAAGTTTTTTGTGGTGGGTTAATTGAGTTGGTGATCTGTAGGGATTTGATTCAATGAAACGTGAACTCTATGATTATATTGCAGCGTTTGGTTGGGCATGCACAGTTAAAGTATTATGAAAGTAAAATCAATGGGTGGTGCAATATTTTTTTTATTTAGGAGTGTGTTATTCACCTATTGTCAAAATGCCACTGTTTTCAAATCAGTAAAGTCATTGAAACGTGAAGCAACGACTGGATGTTTAATGGTAAAGAAAATAACTTCCGTACAGCTTTGAGCACTTTTTTATGAAACTGTATTTTTGTGCGCATCTTTTCCCGAGCTATGTACAGTACTGTACTAACTGATGCAAATCCCGGGAGAGAAATGTTTAAATGTTTTAGTCATTGATATCTACAGTATTCTGTATATCCTAGGGAACCTTCATAGTCTTAGTTCATAGCAACTTCTTTCGGAACTTTTCCGTAAACCGTTTCCACGTCACTATTATTTCCGAAACGTTTTCAAAATCGAAACAGGAAGAAAATTGAGGGAAACGTCGAAACGAAACCGGAAAAGGTTTACAGAAATGTTCCCAACCAAAATGCAACTCCGACTATGAAGGCACCCCTAATACATTACGCAATTTAGGATAATACCATGAAGAATCATGTGAAGATTCAGTGAAAAAGCCAGGAGTTCTCGAATTATCTTTTTTTAATTGAATCTGTTTTTATATAATTTTTTTAGCTAGATACATAAATGCTTTTCATTGAAATTGTTTTACAATTACTTATTATTGAGCCTCATTGAAACGTGAACTGCGCTTTTTGAATCAAAGGTCAATCGAAATACGGATTGCGTCACGATTGGACCCATGTTCGTTTGGACCCCAATTTTTTTGTAACGATTGGACTCATATTTCTGACCAGATTTCGGACATGCGGACACTAGCGAACGAGAAGGGGTGGGAAAAGTGGAAATCTCCCTTCCTTGACGGTTTCAAAAAGTATAATAGCCAATTTTTTTGCCAATCCCCCCTTCTTTGGCAAAAGTCCCCTCTCTTTGAAGGATCAGCTCGTCTGCCAGTGCATGCGAGTGAACCAGATGAATCAATCTCAGTAATTATGAGACTGATTTCAGCTGTGTGCCGCTTTTTTACTTGAGAATTAGTTATCCAATCATGCAATGACCACATTCAAACTCATTTTCACGTCTGCACCGAATGGCACAAGAAATAGTCGACTCACCGAGAAAAAAATTACAAGCATTAAAATTCACTTTCCTAATTGATCGAGACTAAAACTGGTTTGTGTTTTCATCCGTGATTACTTTTTGTAAATTTATTTATTCCATTATTTGTGGTTCTGCAAGAACTCAGGGCAGTGTTTGAAATTCTTCATTTTACCTGTCCATAGCCGTGATGAAACGTGAACTGTATGGTTATTGCACGCGGAGATAAATATTCAACTGGTTGTAGCGTTCTCAATTAATTGGGAAATGAGATTTGGGTGACTCTTTTTGTGCATTTTAGGACCATTGGCGGAAAAGCTAATCCTCCAAAAGGAAAAGTAAATTCGTCAAAGAGAGAGGAATTGATAGTTTCCAAGACATTTTACCCTAGGGAACAAATGTCACTTTTTGAGAACGCTAAAGAGGGGGAAATTCCAAATTTCCTTCCCTTTCTCGTCGGCTAATGTTTATGACTGCAAAAGGGCTAAGTTGTAAATGAATTACATACACAATACGTTCACTTGTTGACCCTAAATATTTTTTGTTACATCCGAGCATCGTTTGTCTGTCATAGCTACATGTTTTATAAAAGTGCCGAATTTTTAGTTTTATTAGGTACACCATTAAAGGCGTTGTTGAAGCTGTCACTGCCTGATGTCTTGATATTTTTTTTGAAACGTGAACGGTAAGTGTTGTGTTTGCATTACTTCGTGTGAATCATTCAAACAAGTGTTCACAGGTGTGTCATATGGTTACTTTCTCTGTGAATGTACATTGGTCATGGCCTCAAATTCATTCGTTTGCTTTTGCGGCTGTTATAATACTGTATTTGTAATTGTTGATTATTTATTTTATCGTTACTTACAAGCCGTCTGAAATTCATGCATTTGTTGTGAAACGTGAACGGTGAAAAGTTTTCGGTCAATCTTTCACTCGGTTCTTCAAATTATTCTTATACTGCAGTCAAAGAGTGGCTACGCTTCTGAAGATTCTGCAAATTTCGCCACATGTAACGGGTATGACTATTTATGCGTTCTTTCGATTACCATTACTTATTATGGCACCCTCAGTCGATTAGAATACCAAATTCAAAATTGTGCCAATTAGATATTCACTTTTCAACGGTAGAATTTTTTGAAAACTTCACCAGGAACCATCTCATAAATCAGTGTGTATTTCTGCCCAAAATTCAGCTGATTTGTATAGCTTGGTCAGGGTATCTTTTAAAATACTAAGTATTTTTCTGAATTTTTTTTTACTGAATAATTAATAAATTGGGCATGTTTAACAATATTTTATACAATTGTAGTGTGAACAGCTGTTTGTTTTGAATAAGTTTGAACGCGCGCCGAAATTTGAATGCGCGCCAAACAGATTACGGTAAAAGTTTTGGAATAACGAGAAACTGTGACCAGACTTTATGCATAGAAAAGTTGCACAACAAAGGCGCACATTCAAATTTAGTCTCGTAATCAACTGATAATGCCAATTATATTAGAAAGGCAATTAGGAAAATATGTATGTGAGTGATGTTAAGACATATTCAAACAAAACAGCTTGTTTTTTTTGGCACTTTTGGATAATTTATATGAGAACGTGTCGTTTATGTAGAATATGTGCTGCGTGTTCGACGTGAAAAATTGGCGCACTTTCAGAGCTCAAAAAGTACGTTTGGCGCGAGTTAGTGAGTGAGTGAGTGAGTGAGTGAGTAAGTGAGTGAGTGAGTAAGTGAGTGAGTGATTGAGTGAGTGAGTTAGTGAGTGAGTGAGTGAGTGTGTGAGTTAGTGAGTTAGTGAGTGAGTTAGTGAGTGAGTGAGTGAGTGAGTGAGTGAGTGAGTGAGTGAGTGAGTGAGTGAGTGAGTGAGTGAGTGAGTGAGGGAGTGAGTGAGTGAGTCCGTGAGTGAGTGAGTGAGTGAGTGAGTGAGTGAGCCAGTGAGTGAATGAGTGAGTGAGTGAGTGAGTGAGTGAGTGAATGAGTGAGTGAGTGAGTGAGGGAGTGAGTGAGTGAGTGAGTGAGTGAGTGAGTGAGTGAGTGAGTGAGTGAGTGAGTGAGTGAGTGAGTGAGTGAGTGAGTGAATACTGAGAACTTGAAAACAGTTGAGCTTGTTGTACATCAATGCGGGTCAATCACGTTCAAACTTGGGCTTTGATATTTAGCAACCTTTAAAAACTGGTTATCTGTTAAACCTAAAACTCTTTTTCCATTCTTCGGTCACTGATCCTATTATCACTAGCAGACGAGTGAAGAACCAAAATGTGTAATTCCCCTGTCTTTGGCGGATAAAAAAATATAGTTTGTTCCCTGAGGCGTAAGTAAAATGGCCTGAAAACTGCGAATTCCCCCTTTTTAAAAAAAATTCCTTTCCTTTGGAAGATTGGCTCGTCCACCAGTGCCTGTTATGAAATGCATCTGTTATGAAATGCATTTGTTATGAAATGCATCATTTTCCACTTCATTAGTTTGACATGGAATTATATCTATTTGAATTGTAATCAACTATATTGAGCTCAGTTTCGTTTCAGTACAACTGTGAAACGTGAATGTTCCACTACAACTGTGAAACGTGAATAAATTTGAGTAACCTAATGATTTATTCCTGACTGGTTGACTGACTGATACTCTGAAGACCCGAGAATGTGACTATTATAAATTTTTTTAAATTTTTATTTCCTTACTTACAATTTTATTTTTTATAATTTTTTACCAGAATCGGGTTCACTCAGACACACATTGATGTAAATTTACGGTTTTACAATTTTGATAGTCATGATGAAACGTGAACTACATGGATCAAATTTATGTCACATTCTCACTTCATTCTTGACAGTGATTGGTGTGCACAAGAACAATTGCAAAAAAAAAATTAAACATAACGTTCTAGCAAAACGTATTAATTGCGATGTAAATGTTTCATAGCCTGTTATTGATTGTAAGTTCTATATAATTAAGAGGTACCTAAGGATATTAGACATTAACGCACTGGTTTCAATCATATAGTCACGTTGAAACGTGAAGTGAATGGTTTCTTTGCAAGGACAGGCGTACTGTTTTACATCGCGCATTTCAATCAATCTCATAATCAATTAGGACTAGGGATATACAAGGGATGCGACGGTTTCTGGAGTTTTGTTAAGAAATTGTTTTTTCCTTAAGTTGTGATAAAACACCTTTTTTGTTATTTGTAATTCACGGGTTGACTTCTTGTGTTGATCGATCAGACGGACATTGATTATTTAATCTTCATTGAAAAAAGCGCGCATTCAAATTAAGTCTCTTAATTATTGGAAAGTACAACACAAGTGTTGCATACGGTTAGTTATGTTTATTAATTAATTTCCTAGTGTTTTGGTTAGATGAATTATTATTATGAAGATATTATGTTAATGTCAATAGTACAAATAAAAAATATCACTGTTTTAAGTCAATAGACATATCTGCTAGTGCATGCAAGTGTCGATGCATTATTCGGTTCTTTAATTTTCCGAGTTATGTTCAACGAATTTAAAAACAGTTGACAGCAAATTAAAGAGAAATGATTACTATGTATTTCACGGGACACCAAAATTTTCTGTATTGGTTACGTATTGCTTGAACTAATTGAGAAACGAATACTGGATCGACAGAAAAATTACACAAAAGAATTATTTTTCTGGGAACAGTAACTTATTTTGGACTATAGCGGACAGAAAAAAACTTCTGGTGCTCATATTAAAAGCGCGCTTCCTCTTCACCACAGTTGCTGAGGTACAATTCCGAACGCAATAACCAGTCTACACGGCTTTCATGTACTTTAATAAGTTTAAATGAATTTTTTTCAGCAATAAGTACATTTTTTGTTGGGGCGACAAACTGGCAAAGTTACGAACTACTGAAATGTATGGTCTGAAAAAATCTATAGTTGTTATGAAACGTGAACTATGCGTGTACATACAGGGTGGGCCAAAAAAAAGTTTGCGCGTTTGAGCAGTTATTGTGAAAGTTGTATACAAGCTGCGAGATTGCGGTTTAGTGCATTCGATTGGGCATATGTTTGTCTACAAAATGATGTCATATGACTAGGTTTGGACGTTTACAGCAACAACGGCATAAGTTTTTTTTTAATGCGCGCCCAACGGATAATGCAAACGTGACCTGAGTGAAATCGTGTTTGTGTGCTCTGTTTCGCTTGTTCCTTGCACGTTTGTCGGTTTTATTAAACTTATTGACTTTTTAATGATAAAACAGCATAAATGAAAAGTTTTTTGCTCATCAACTCCGCTTTAAACTATCATTTGTAACCGAAAGACCATTTTAATGAATTCAAGCCGTTGATTTCTAAAGTTTGTAACCATGAATGATCACTTGACAACAGTTTCGAGCGTTATTAACATTACATACGATTTTAATGTTTGGAAATGTTTTGTTTAATATACAATGCTTATGTTTCAAGCTTTATATGCAGTTTTTTCTGTTATTAAACATGTTTCTAACACAAATCAAACGACATTTTCGGCGAAATTTGAAATTTTCGCAAATTGACTTGTAAAATCAGGAAAAAAAGTTGGATGAAACTTAAGCTACACATTATTTTGTAGGCAAAAATATACTCATTCGAATGCGCTATACCGCTGCCACACACCTTATTCACAACTTTCACAATAACTCCTCCATCGCGCAAACTTTTTTTTGGCCCACCCTGTATGTTAGTGAAGTCAAACTATGTATTTGCAGAAAAATCAGCTATGGTATTTATGGGTGCTTTTGAAGATTTGCACATGTGTGATAGGTTTTCTGCTATTTCTTGCTGATGTAGTGATAAATGAGTGAGTGAGCGAGCGTGTGAGTGAATACTGAGAACTTAAAAAGTTGAGCTTGTTGTTCATTGATCCGGTTCAATCGCGTTCAAACTTGGGCTTTAACACTAAGCAACCTTTAAACCGTATATCTGCTAAACCTAAAACTCCTTTTCTGTTCTTCGGTCACTGACCCTGTTATGAAATGCATCTGTTATGAAATGCATCTGTTATGAAATGCATCTGTTATGAAATGCATCTGTTATGAAATGCATCTGTTATGAAATGCATCTGTTATGAAATGCATCTGTTATGAAATGCATCTGTTATGAAATGCTTCTGTTATGAAATGCATCTGTTATGAAATGCATCATGTGCAAAGTGAGTATTCACGGTTCAGTTGGACAACTAATTGTATTTTTAATCGAATTGTAATGTAATCAACCATATAGAGCTCAGTTTGGTTCTCTTACAACTGTGAAACGCGAATAAAGTGATCGAGTGACCAAATGAGTTATTACTGCGATGATGTTAATTTAACACGTTTTTACATTTCCTTACTCTAAAATCTACTTCTTTATATATTTTTCGATAGAGGCGGTTATGAGTCAGGTCAAAAATTGTTGAAAATTTACGGGTTTACAGTATATAGTCATGATGAAACGTGAACTACATAGATTAAAAAAAACGTACGACAACTGACGCCACTTTCCGACGAGTCAACAGCCGGAAAATTTCAGAAAAAGTGGCAGCAGTTAACTCGAAAAATGTGGCTGCAGTTGGCAGTGGCGGCAGTTGACCGATCCCCGATTGACTGACTGAACGACAGACAGAAAGACTGATACATACTGTATCTGTAAATGATATACATATTTCTTATACCTGTGAAAAATTTACATGGAAACATTTGCATGTGTTAATATTTAGCAGCTGGGATTATGCAAAATTCACCGTTTTGCTATGAATAGCCAAGATGAAACGTGAGTTGCATGGATTTCATTTTTAAGGTTAACTGACATAACGGATAAATTATTTTCCTTTGATTAGGGGGCTGAAACAGATTGTATCCTTTTTTTGTACCTGAATAAGACTTTTCTATACATGCACATTAAATAGGGAATCGGCGTAATGATTTTATTGTTAACATCCCACCGTTTTAAATAGTCCATAGTTAAGATGAAACGTGAACTGCATAGCATTGTGAAAACCTAGTAAAAGTTCGAATTTTGTGAAAAAACAACAACAGAAATCCCAGCTTTCACAGCTTACACGTGCAACATTACCTCCAAAGTGTTGTGATGACTGACCGACCTGGACTGTTACAGTACAGGACAAAAAGATGTGACAATTAACAAATACATAGTTCCTCTTCGCTTATTGGTTCTGGTTGGAAACAAAAAACTAGCTGAAGCTCCGGCGACTCCCCCCCGCATTGAGAGATTACGTTTTGAAGTGCACTGGGATCATTCTTCAGTAAGATTTCTCCATGATTGCACAGATATACAGTAGTAATACTGTATGTATGCAATGAGCGATCAGAGCCGAAGTTATATTCCATGTTTGCAAAAAAATCACTCAGAAAATGTAGTCTTTAACGAGACAAGTTCAGTGTTCTAATGAATTTGAGTCAAACGTGGTGAACAGTTATCAGAAATGAATTTGATCATAGGTTTGTCTTATAATATTGGTTCTGACAAGAAGTACGGTCACCCAATACGATAAACTCACCCGTTTCATTTCTATAGCCTCGATGAAACGTGAACTGCGTGATTTATGCGCGCGGAAATATATGTACATATTTGTCACTTGGTTAAAAGACTAAATTTTGAAATGCGCCGGGATCGTTCTTGAGTAAGAAACAGTTCTTCATGAATGCACAGACATACAGAAATACGTATCTACAGAATGCAATGATTAATCAGAGCCGCTATCCTATTCCACGTGTGTAAAAACCAAAAAGAAAATGGAACTTTCAACGAGAAAATACATATCCTATTATAGCCTAGTCAGGGTTTTTCTTGTTACTCAAAAACTTTTTGGCGCGAAATTTGAATTCAAATCTATTTTTGGCGCACTTTCAAAAATTCGAGAATTTGGGTATTTTTCACATCGTGGATGGACAACATACAAAAACTGGGATTAACTCATTGCATACATGCGTAACCGACCTGCAAAATGTACTTTTGATAACAAGAAACCCTGACCAAGCTATAACCGTTTGAGACTATTGAGACAACGCAGGTACATATGTATGGTAACAGAAACGAATGTTTATTGCAAGATTCTCTTTTAATATTGTATTTGACATCTATGAATTGAGTTTCGTTCTAATTAAAAGTAAATCATCAAATTAATAATTCGTAGCCATGATGAAACATGAACTCCACGCGGACCAAAGGTAAAATTTTAAAGCACGACGAAATCGTACCTGATTAAGATTTCTCCATGTATGCACAGATATACAGTGTGTACGCAAGGATCAGAACCGCAATCCTATTCCACATCTGCAAAAAACCACACAGAAAATATACCTTCTAACGAGAAAAATACCTGACCTTCTAACTATTTGAGAATATTGAAACAACACATGTGGGTTATATCAGAAATGAGTGTTGATTATAATTTGTTCTTGAAATTTTTGTTTTTACAGATTTTTTTTATAACATTTTTTAATACCGATTTATAATATGTATGATGAATATGATAAAACCTGAACTACATGGTTTCCATACGCTAACAGGCATCTATGTACATATGTACATTATCAAATATACATAGCATTATCAATTGATTGATAGACTAGATTTCAAAGTGCGCCGGCCTCGTTCTTGTGCAAGATTCCTCCCTGTATATGCAGATATACAGTAATATGTATGCAATGAGTGATTAGAGCCGCAACCCTATTCCAAATCTGCAAAAACCACACGTATAAAATGTAGACTTTCAGAAGATAAATACAGTACATACAGTCTTCCAATCAAATTAGCCTACAACACAAGTGTGGTACAACAGAAATGATTGTTTATTATAATTTTGTGTTTTAATTTTTTTGTAGCACATCTACGAGATCATGAATTAAATTAAAATTACCGGTTTACTATTCATAGCCATGATGAAACGTGAACTGCATGGTTTTCATACACAGACAGATATGTACACAAGCAACTAAAAATGCCCTGAAGGCATGGGGAGTAACGAATATGGTTCGATCCTGGCTAGTCCAATCGTGAAAAAGTATGAGACAAGAAATTTTATTCTCATATTTTAAATAGTCTGATCGTGAAAAAGCAGGAAACAAGATTTGCGATGAATCACGAAAAAAAGTTTGTACTTCAATAAGTCAAGAATCATACCAAATTACACGATACATATTTGGGACTTTTCGGTGAAAACCAAATCCCCTTTATTTCGTCTAGCTCGTTGTGAGCATGGGTCATTTTACTTCGGTTTGTGTGACAAATCTGCCACGCAATTTCATTATTTCATTTTCATCCAAAAAATGATGGGATTTTTTACAAGATACTTATGTTTTAAAATGTGAAAAGTCCCAAATATGTATCGTGTAATTTGGTATGATTCTTGAC
>OZ038444.1:26918763-26933763 GCA_964036265.1 Daptonema setosum
ACCCGACTGTGCCGGGGAAGTTTCTATTCGACACCCGACTGTGCCGGGGAGGTTGGGGAAAGTTTCTATACATTCAACTACATATTCGTATACTATTATTGTGTATTTTTTCATTCTTATTTAGTTTTTTTTCAGTGTGTTAAAGCTGTTTATTACTTTTTGATTTTTTCACAAGAAGGTCTTATACCACAAATGAAACGTGAACCAAATAAATATACATTTGCAGATGTTGTCAGTCAAATTGTCTATTTACATACCTGAAAGAAGTTTGGCTCAGTGAAAATTTTGTGTAAAAAGTGAAAAACGAAATGTGAACCAATTTGTTTGATAAGGATTGGCGCGTTAATAATGTTTCCGTTGACTGACTGATGCAAGGCCACACACGGTAACAATAAATCAGCTATGTATACTGTCATTGAATACTTTGAATGAGGAAAGTTTCACGTTTCAGGTTTAGTTACATAACCAAATTTATGATCACATATTAATTTGTTTATTAACAGTAGATAGCGAAAACGTGTTATCGAAAACTCGATAAAGATTCACTCACTCACTCACTCACTCACTCAATCACTCACTCACTCACTCACTCACTCACTCACTCACTCACTCACTCACTCACTCACTCACTCACTCACTCACTCACTCACTCACTCACTCACTCACTCACTCACTCACTCACTCACTCACTCACTCACTCACTCACTCACTCACTCACTCACTCACTCACTCACTCACTCACTCACTCACTCACTCACTCACTCACTCACTCACTCACTCACTCACTCACTCACTCACTCACTCACTCACTCACTCACTCACTCACTCACTCACTCACTCACTCACTCACTCACTCACTCACTCACTCACTCACTCACTCACTTACTCACTCACTCACTCACTCACTCACTAACTCACTCTCTATCCACTTTCAAACCTGAAAAATGTACTGCTATTGAATACGGTGAGTATGGAAAGGTTCACGTTTCAGGTTTAGTTAATCACAGAAGTGGTCACACGATCTAACAATAGACAATCAAATATAATAACAATCTCTTTGTAAAATATCGAAAATCAAACACTTGCAACTTCTTCACAACCTTTGGCATGGTCCAATCAAGCAAGTTAATACGCATTTTTCAGCATTAACAAAAGCTAACTCCGGGTGACCTAATGTTTCATGCATGGTCCACCATGGGCGAAACATGGTCCAAAAATGGGCAAAACATGGTGCGCCATGGGCAAAAAATGGACCATCTAGGTGAATCCATGGTCGTTCCTTGGTCAGACTTGCCTATGCTTATACACGTAAAACCACCATGGGAGACCATGGTTGGGCAATCCTTGGCCCATGTTTGGGCAAAGATAGGACCAAGATTTTGTGCCGTTTATTATGTCAGGGACTGTACTCGCAAAAAACCTTATCTTAATCGAACCATATTAAGGGAACAGCCTACCGGCCGTCCCTTGATACAAATGTACATATTAGTTTGGCAAAAGCATCTCGTCCACCAACACTTTTCCTGTTGTCCAAGTGTTCTGCGAAAATCTGCGAAACTTTAACGTGTCGTGTCGCCTGTCCGCTTTGTGTAGTGGATAGGGCGCCAACCTAGAAAACTGGTGATCCTGGTTCGAAACCCGGCTTGTGACACAGACCCTGACGCGGTGCTCTGGGCTGGGGTTTCTGCCATCGCCCGTCAATTTATTCTGCGATTTCGAAAACCTCATATCTAAAAAAATTCAATTTTAGTCAGTTATTATGCCATAAGAGCAACGTTGGTTACCAAATCAGAAACATAGTGAAGTGACGGTCACCTACTTATGTACATAACTATGACAATCACTGATCATCAGCGATGCCGGCGTCTTTTATGGTGGTTAATCCTGGTTAAAACCACTTGACAAGTGAAGCGACAATAGGATATAAAGCCCGTATGTTGCTTCTGCAAGCAAACATATTGCCCAAAACGTCTGATAATGAAACATCAGACAACCAGTGTTAACACGCACATCAATCATCATCACCCCACAGCTTCACTGTGTTAAACTATTGTGTAAACTGAGTTGAGTTGAAACTAATGTTTCATTATCAGATGTTTTGGGCAACATGTTTGCTCGCAGAAACAACATACGGACTTTAGTAGTAGTGTTCGTTATTATTTTCGGTAATGAAAAAAATCCTAAAGCAAGCAACTTGCGCGCCAAAAGCAGATCTGGTTTGAAAATCAATTAGATAACTTCGTAAAGAAGTACATACTGTTTTTTTGTCAAAATATTTTTTGATTTTTAAGTCGAGTCTACTGTCCTAAACAAATTCCCGAGGAGCTTGATGCTTTTGTTGAAACGTGAACAATGACAGGTGTGTTGTGTGAATTTCTTAATATCCATTTCCAGGTGTTTTACATCGGGAATTGCAACTTTTCACGGAACTTTTCTGTAAAAATTTTACACGTCGCAATGGATTCCGAAATTTTTTCGAAAATGAAATGGGAAGATAATAAAGGAGAACATCGAAACGAAACAGGGAACGGTTTACAGAAAACTTCCGAAAAAATTGCAACTCGTACTATGAAGGCACCATTAGAATATAACTTAAAACAGTCATCTAGTTGAAATATGAATCACTATTTTCTGGTATTTTTATTCCAGGTGCTAACACCGACTACAGTCGGTGCAAACTTTAAAAAGTTTTTTTTCTCTGATTATAACTGGAATATGCTGCCAAAAACTGGTGCAACTTTTCAGTTAGTAAAGAAAAAAATTAAAGGTAATCTTACAGCGTCAGAGATACATAACACTGATCTGATTGTTTGGGGAAAGTCTCGCTGACATCCTTCAGTAAGACAATTCCCAGCAATTGGTGAATGTTATAAGATCAGAGTTAGAAACCGCAAATTTTTTAGTTTCCCCATCACAAAACAATCACACATCAGACGTTTTTATGTGTCTAATGGTATTTTCGATGATTTTTTTATTCATAGAGCTACAAATGTACGTACTGTTTTCAACGGTCCAATCTCTTTTCAATGATATTTTAAAATAGATACGTTTGATGAAACGTGAGCCGTTCGAAAGACTGTTTTTATGAAAATAAATCAGTGATAGTTTTATACTGACTGCGATTCCGTTGTTGGTTTATTCACTTTCGTGGTTAATTCAAGGCAAATTTGGATATTTACGTCTGTTGATAACCGGATTGCCTATTTATAGAGCACTTTTCATAGTCATCATAAAAATATGATACCGTTTTTGAATACGCGGCAAAAAGATTACGGTTATACGTTTGGTGTAACGAGAAACTATGGCCAAACTTTACTAATAGGGGACTATATATGTACTAAAGGAACCATTTATAGAGCGCTTAACATTGGAAAGTTTCTGAGAAAATTTGTGTCCAAAACGGAAAACTGACTAAACTGATCCACGTTTCATTCCTGGTATGAATTTATTTAACGGACATTGAACGTTGATGATTGTTGTTTCAGTCCCATAAAATAAAAAATCTACGAAATTAGAAAGCGTATCATGTAGAGATAAAGTCTGGTCAGAGTTTCTCGTTGCTCCGAATTTTTTGCCTTAATCCTTTTGGCGCGCATTCAAATATCGGCGCGCATTCAAATTTATTCAAAAAATGTCAGCTGTTCACCCTTCATGTGTACAACATATTATTAAACATGCCTAACTCATTAATTGTTTAGTATAAAGTTTTCAGAAAAATAATTAGTAACAAGATACCCTGACCAAGCTATAGTGACTGATGTAACGGACGGATCATGTTTCAAAAATGATGAGAAATGATTTAAAAGTTTCGTTTATCAGCATTCAGTCCCAACCTCCAGTCCCAAACGAAAAATACTGAGTTCCGAAAAGTAAGAAACCAGAATATGCCGTATTTTTTAGTGAGGTGTGAATAAATATACATCTAGTTTTCAACAAATAAAAGTATTCTTGATCTTTGAAGACCAGGAAAAACATCGACGATTTTTGTTGAAGCGAAAAAGTTTAACAGATCTTGTTTGATGTACTGAACAATATGTTGTACCCCTCGTTGGGACACCCTGTATTTTAGAGATTTTATATCGTCATTTTCGCCTCACATTAAGTGATGCACTATTGACAGTTTGATATAATTTTTTTTTTTTTTGTTGCAAAGAATTTATTTTGTTTGAATTCAAAGACTGGTGAAATCGTGGATATCCGTGTCCTGTAATACGATGAAACGTGAACTGTTAGAAAATGTTACCGAATTTTTGTTTTCATGAAAAGTGAAACGAAATATTTGTTTTCCACTGTTTTCATGTTTCTGCACTGTTTTGTGCCTAATTTCGTGGATCTCCAATCATCAGATTTGATCAATCTTCATCTCAAGTTACACAAAAAACGTTTTCGGGCCCTTTAATGGCACGTAAATATATGTTTTCTTCAGCAGCTGAACTGTCAGTCAGTCAGTCAGTCAGTCAGTCAGTCAGTCAGTCAGTAAGTCAGTCAGTCAGTCAGTCAATCAGTCAGTCAGTCAGTCAGTCAGTCAGTCAGTCAGTCAGTCAGTCAGTCAGTCAGTCAGTCAGTCAGTCAGTCAGTCAGTCAGTCAGTCAGTCAGTCAGTCAGTCAGTCAGTCAGTAAAGGAGTCAAGGAGTCAGCCATTCATTTATTTAGACTGTCGTTCAGTCAACAAGCACCGAAAAGTTATGATGAAAGTATTAACAACTTGGACTTTACAGCCCTTCCCTTTGGAATTGAACCGATGATCTCCTTGACATCATGGTTATTTTACTTTTGTATTAAGCGACGGACGCTAGTCCGTTCCCTTAATATGGTGCGATATAGATAAGCTTTTTTGTATTAGAATACGCACAAAAACATACATTTTGCCCTATTCCGGTATAACCGTTATTGGTCATTTATTATTGTTTGATAAACTTATATACATACTTCATGTACATATGCAGCATTTCAGAAACTGATTTTCCAATACTTACATTTTATTGATACTTTAGATGAAACGTGAACCGTGGAAAAATTAATGAGTGTTTGTTTTCATGAGAAATTCGGTTCACTCCATTCTTTGTTTTGAAATTGGTGTGTATGCAAAGGTTTACAAAAACGTGGTCGGGTTGAAAGAATCTCTTGGACTTCAGTCGTTTATTTTTGGGTATGTTCTCAAATGGTTTCAAGTTAAGCCCCAAATTCAACACAGTAATCAAACTAAACCACTTGTAAATCGTTATTGCCTAATATTTCAGGCGCATATCGCTTACCTCTCAACAGTGAAAATTTCACTTAAAATAGAGTTCTCCAAGTTCTAAACGCATTTTTCAAATTGATGTTTATCTATTTAGATTTATCTCATATAAAATCAATTAATCGAAATTTCATGACATTTAGGTGAATGATAATTATATTATAAACGAATCAGATTCACCAAAATGGTTGGGTCAAGGCATTTGGTATAGCTTGGGCAAGGTACAGTAAAGTCCGTTATGTTGTTTCTGCAACCATAAATGTTGCCCGAAACGTCTGATAATGAAACATCAGACAATCAGTAATAACACGCACTTCAATCATCATCACCCCATGCTATACTGTGTTACACTATGGTGTCAACCAAGTTGAGTTTAGGCTAGTGATGTTCCATTATCAAACGTTTCGGACAACAATTATCCTTGCAGAAATAACATACGGGTTTTATATTGTTAACAAAAACTATTTCTTTGAACCTTTTATGCGCAACCAACTACATACAATGAATTGAGCGCATTTTTATTGTGTTATTAAAATATTGAGTGAAAAAGAATTTTATTTCTTGAACATTTTTATTCGCGCCAAAAGCATATTTGAATTTAAATTGCGCGCCAAAATCCTTTTGGCTAACAAGACACCCTGGATAGGCTATATTTACGAGTGAGGAATCAACTGTTGATTGAATTGGCTGTGTAAATGAATGACAGACTGAGTTACTGATGTAGATTGTAAATTTTAATTCAGAAAACAAATTTTGTTCAGCGTTTTGTGAATAAAAGTGATGGATTTTATTATATATCAGTAAAACTGTGATCAACTAAATTTTCGTCATTTTCGCAAGATACAAAAGCACCTGGCTGTACGACGAAAGCAACAGGTAGTCATTGTATATCACTAGAAGAAAATAAATGCTCTTCAAGTTAGATTTCATTTACATCTTTCTAAAAACCCTTCATTGACAAATCGAAAGATTACATTTATGGAAACTTTTGAAACGTAAAGTGTTGGAAACGTTTTCAACCAGCTTTGTTTTTTTTTCAGTCAGTTCGTTAGCAATCAGTTAGAATCGTATGCAACTCTCGGAAATGTTGTATCATGAAAAATTCAGCCAGGTTGCAGATTTAATTATTTTTAGTCACCAAATTTTACCGAAAACCCACCGATGTTTATACCCACTGTTTTTATTCTAAATATTTTTCGTTTGAAAAATATATTTACGTTGCGGCATTTCAGCCGCATCGAAACTAAGAGACAGCAACCATTTTATAATCACTCGTAAATTGGATTAAACCGTGAAACGTGAGCCGTTGAGTTGTTTTAGCAAAACGTTTGTGACTGTCTCCATATTCTACTTATTAAGAGATGTTTTAACATTTCCAACACTTCAATGTGAAAATTTGTGTTTGTCTGAAGATGTTGCTCAATCCATACATATAGGTTCAGTCAGTCAGTCAGTCAGTCAGTCAGTCAGTCAGTCAGTCAGTCAGTCAGTCAGTCAGTCAGTCAGTCAGTCAGTCAGTCAGTCAGTCAGTCAGTCAGTCAGTCAGTCAGTCAGTCAGTCAGTCAGTCAGTCAGTCAGTCAGTCAGTCAGTCAGTCAGTCAGTCAGTCAGTCAGTCAGTCAGTCAGTCAGTCAGTCAGTCAGTCAGTCGGTTCGTCAAGCAATCAAACAATCAATCAATCAATCAATCAATCAATCAGTCAATCAATCAGTCAGTCAGCCAGTCAGTCAGTCAGACGATCACTACATAAGTCAGTTGGTCAGTCAATCAGTCGACTATTCTATGCCCGAAACGTGTTACACAAACATATGTACAACTGCCCAGATACATACATGACACAGTGATGATTTCACTTAACTACATCCAAGTTGATATTCTACATATACCATGCAATTCATTTTTATCAGTCGGTCTGCCAGTCATTCAGCCAGTCAGTCAGTCTGCCAGTCATTCAGCCAGTCAGTCAGTCAGTCAGTCAGTCAGTCAGTCAGTCAGTCAGCCAGTCAGTCAGTCAGCCAGTAAGTCAGTCAGTCAGTCAGTCAGTCAGTCAGTCAGTCAGTCAGTCAGTCAGTCAGTCAGTCAGTCAGTCAGTCAGTCGGTCAGTCAGTCAGTCAGTCAGTCAGCCAGTCAGTCAGTCAGTCAGCCAGTCAGTCAGTCAGCCAGTCAGTCTGGACTGAGGGACTGAAAGAGTTAGCCAATTCTAATTGAAAAGGGCAGAGGCCAGTCGTATTTTATGAGGTTAACCAATTTTATCATTTTGGAATAACTTGTTTTGTGTATCTTTACTGCTTCTAATGCTTGTCAGTAGAACGATTATATGTGAACAACCTTTTCTAAAGAACAGAAAAAATGTTAACTGCAGCAATCGTTGTAAAAATACCTCGTTTCGCAATTGTGATTCGATTTCATGAGTGAATGTACCTCAATGAATATCACGTTCTTTTTATAATGTTTTTTTTTACTGTATTTTTTTTTATCACTTCTAAGTTTGGGATGCAGACCTGACAACAGAAAATAAATATGAACACTACGGTTCATAGCTTTTATGAAACGTGAACTACCTTTGACGTTATTTTCAACTTCCAACGCTGTTAATCTCGCATTTTATGGGGTTTTTATTATATTTTTTATTACGTCTAAATTGTAATACAATTCTCACTACAACAGATAAATATTTTAAACACGTCGGATCATAGGTCTGATGAAACGTGAACTGACGTTCACATTATTTTTGTATTGCAGATGACTTTCGTTTTGGACTTTTTTATATATTTTTTCCAGGTTTCTTGAGTCAATTGCTATCATTTACAATGAATGAATTGAGCAAACGTGAGTCTGAAGTCATATGAAGTTTGGGAGTGAGACAGTTCATGGAATCAACTGTGATATGATTACATAACTGACTAACAGACTGAGATATTATGCTGGTGAATTGCAGGCATCCAAGGTTTTCCTGCACCTTTTATAAGCTCCATCCAGTGGCGGACGAGAATATCCTCCAAAGGGACTGGAATTTCATCAAAGAGAGGGGAATCGGCAGTGTTCAGGCCATCTAACCAACACCTTAGGGAACATATTCTACTTTTAGAAACACCCAAAGAGGGGGGAGTTTCACTTTTCCCTCCCCTTCTCGTCCACTAGTGTGTACATCCAATGTTTAATTTATGATCGAAACGCCCGTCAACTTTTTTGTGTGCGCTCTTTGCACATGAGAATAAATTGTTGAATTATGTTAAACCTAAATATTTCATGTTACCCAGAACATTTTTCAGAGCCTTTGCTGGGTAGGATGTCCTGTTACTCGGAGAAACTTTCGCACAAATTTTTTCCACATAGTTTTTTTCAGTTATAAAATGTCACGCGTTAGAATTTTTTAAATAGACAACATGAACAGTTCATCTAACTTATCGCTTAAGCCTAATCACCAATCAACCCTATTCTTCTATGAAACGTGAATTTTTTTGACGTATTCCTCGTTGGCCAAATGTTCATTTTGGGAATGGTAATCCATTTTTGATTGAGGTGATAAGCTGTTGACTAAAGAGAAACACTTGCGAAAAACTTTTTTAGAAACCCTTTTGATTATTTTTCTGTATCTAAATTTTGTTTCACTCAGTGTTCACAACTTGATTACCCATATTATTACCTTTACTATATTCCGTGTAGATGAAACGTGAACTACTGATAATCATCAAAACTACTTCGAGTGCATGCAGAGTCGTCTATTTGAAACATCCGTATAGTTTTTCTGTTGTAAAAATATCGACTATGTTACCATATTCGAAAAATTGAATAAACCGAAAAATATTAGAATTAAATTTCTACCTAGCAAACTTTTCGATGATACATTTGTTCCCACAGATTGATCCCCTTTTTATCATCATTATCGACTCTAAAAACCCATGTCCACACACCTTCGGACGAACTAAAGGTAGGGGAGTTTCGTCAAAGTGGGGAGAATTGTCAGTTTTCAGACCATTTTACCTACACTTTACGGGATAAACTCTATTTTTCGATAACACCAAAGATGGGGGAATTTTCATTTTCCCACCCTTTCTCGTCCGCTAGTGTGTTCACAGTAACCAACGATTTTTTTTCTTTTTTCTGTCTCTAAGTTAGAAAGCTCGCTTCTTTTTTTATTCAGTTATTTTCTTAGCTTTTATAAATTGTTCACCAGCACTGTTGGATCAACTAAACCTACAAATTGAATACATATTTCCCAACTGGAATAAGTGGCAGAAAAGACACCATTTTACCAACACCTTAAAGAACAAACTATACTTTTTGAAACCGCAAACGACGGAAATTCCACTTTTCCCTCATATTCTCGTCCCCTAGTTGTTCTCAGTCGCATCATGTTCTCAATCGTTCACGAGAAGGGAATGTTTCACGAGCTGAAAAGCTGAAAAGTATGTTGCGAACTCTAATTTATAAAAAATAGTCTTTACTCTTCAGATATTTTGTGCCAGCAGCGCAAAACTCCGTTTATCTAATGAAAAATTTGTCCCAACGTTTTTATTTTTTTTCAGTTTTTACTTTTAGTTTTAATTTTTAGAACAATTACAGAATTTATATACTGCTCATGAAACGTGTAATGTGTGTGAAAAAGTTCCATCATGTCATTTCATTTGCGCATCAAGGGTTCTCCCCTTGATTTATTGCGCGTATTGGAAGAAAAGTTCTCATCCAATGAAACGGTTTTTTACAATTTTTATGTTTATCCTGAAATATTCACATACCAAGCTTCTGTCTCACCAACACTTTAACAACACTCGTTTAGATGACTTTTTCAAGTTTCCAGTTTCAGATCATATTTTTATATCTATAATAATGTTTTTTTAATTATTGGGAAAGTGTACAGTAAACAATACAAGAAACATCATCTTAACTTTGGAATTATTATGATTTTGTGAGACCATTACTTTTGCAGTGGACGATGAATTTATTTGAAATTTGCTGGTTATTTCAATAACATAGTAACTTAATTTTGTCTAAAATTTCAATGAGATGTCTAACACACACCGGCCACACCACTAGGATACATGAAAATTTCAATTTTTCCTTTAAATCGCGTCATTGTTTTAGAGAGAAATCATGTGCATACGTAACTTATAAGCATTAACTTGTTTATGAATTGAACGAAAGAATGAAAATAATGGCTGAAAAATAAAAGTTTTGTGGTTAGTTAGTAAAAATAGTTTTATTTCAAAAGCATTCTTCTAATAACGCGATAGTTCCGGTGCTAAACTGTTTTTTCATGTCGGTTACCGGCTGTTGCGTTCCTCCTCAGCAACATTTCGTTTCAAATACGCTACTTTTCCCTCAAAACTTCAAGTTCTTTATATAGAAGGAACGTTAGTCGGCGCGGTTCAAGCTTGTTAAAAAGCTGGTTATGGCAAATGCTGAGTTTTCCACGTACCGTGGTTGTTTATTTTGCAAATTGTATGCTTATATTCAATGCATGTCTTTGAAATTATGAAGAATCTACGTATGAAACGTGAACAATGGCGTTTTTATTCAGTCTAATAAGAGATTGTGACGGTGTATCCTGAATTTTTTCATCGCTTAAAAAATTGAAGTAAAAATTTTTGTTAGTTTATCAGAATTTTTTTTAATTCTTTTTGGTTAAATGGGTTTTGTTAATCGAGCAGCGAGGCAACGATGAACTAAGATATTCTGTAGATTGGCTGGAACATGAAAGGAAAATACGTTTGTTTGCCGTAAATTTTTTGTTGAATGACCATATTTAGGGTGCCTTCATAGTCGGAGTTATCAGTCGGAGCAACTTATTTCGGAACTTTTCTGTAAACCCTTTCAACGTCACAAAAATCCACAAAAATGTAGGTGAAGCTTCATGTTTCACAAACTGTAGCATCCTTCAAATTAATTATGAACAATTCCGAAACGTTTTCGAAATCGAAACCAAAAAGAAGAAAGAGGAAAATGTCGAAACGAAACAGTAAAATGTGAACAGAAAAGTTTCGAAATAAGTTGCAACACCGACTTTAAAAGCACCCTTAGGTCTGATGAATGATTGTGAGTTTTAAACTTGAAGCATTGTTCATAATTAATTTGAAGGATGCTACAGTTTGTGAAACATGAAGCTTCACCTACATTTTTGTGGATTTTCTCTACACGAAGTTGTAATTCTAACTATAAAACAAATTCGAGTAACATAAACAAATCTGAATTTCAGATGATGAATTCACCCAATTGAGGACATTGATGAATAAATAAAATCCCGCGGGCTACGTCAGCCGATTCAAATTCATAATTAATATATCTCAAAACCGTATCCATCACATTCGAAAAACACAGCTGGCTGCCAGGTTTATTTGTGTTTAATAAATTAATATTATTTGTAAATATTTGTATAAACATTACTAACCAGTAACGAATTGATAATTTCAACGTTTACAGTAAACCCATAACTTTCTGAAACGTGAACCGTTGAAAAAATCTTTTTGCTTTCATGAAAATATAATATTTTTTATCACTATTTGTCTTTATGTGTAAACGAGCTTAGCTCGCTAGATCTGCAACAGTGAATAACATCACACCAAATCAACATCTAAATGGAGAGTTCTATCTCATATTTTTATAAAACTTTTATATTCTTTTAATCTCAGTAGATAGATTATATTTTGTTTCGGAGACTGATGATTTTGTTGGGTATACTCAATCAACTATTTCCTGGAACGTGAACCATTGAAGTCATTCACAACCGTGAATTTCTTGAATCTTGTGTTATGCGAGAAGTAATGCCACTTATTGTCACAAATATCTGCACTGCTGCACTGCTACATACATACATTACGAATTCTACACGAAATGTTAATTTTAATTATATAAAAATTCGAGAAACGTCAACAATGTTTAACTTCAAATTGATGACAAGAATAAATTTTTTTTGTTGATCTCCAGTCGATAAGTTTTGTCGATAGGCCAATCTTTGTTCTATTCCATTAGTTTGCAGCAGCACATAGCATAATCACTGAGAGATGCCCATAAAAAGAAAACTTTTTTACATAAAATATTTACCTACTACTACGTTTTCGACTCCCCAGTGGAACACAACTACTTTTCAGTAGATCTCCAACACAGTTTCTGCCTCAAAGGCTGCCCACCACGCTTTTCACTAGTGAAACATCAGGCACACGCACTGCACAACTCACAACACATCTTCTCATAACCAGCATTCTAATGCGTGGGTTATAAGATTTTCCTCTAATGTTTCATGCGTAATTTTTTATAAGATGTTCCTCTAATGTTTCATTGCTTGGTGGTCTTTTTTATTCGATGGTCTTCACGTTTAGCGTAGTCCAGTCTATTGTTTGTTCAGTTATGTACATATCTTGTAAAAAAACTTCTGGTCATCAGTCAGTCAGTCAGTCAGCCAGCATGTCAGTACTTTGCCATTACAGCCATTGTCAGCCAGTACAGACATTTTTATATGTACAGGGTGTCCCACTTAAAAGTTCCGGTGAGAATGTGCTCTCATTTTTGATAGAATTGACTTATTCAGAAATATTTTGCGCCAGTTTCTGGACAATTCTTGGTTATTACTTTAACGCTAAAAAATTCGAAAAAGCTGCATCACAGTCAATGGAATCAACTGTTATATGAGTTGGTAGAATACAGATCTGACTGACAGACTGAATTCTTAAGCCGGTGAATTGCAGGCATTGCAATGTTTTTTCTGCACCTTTTTAAGGTACATCCAATAATTTATGTTACCCAGCAACTTTCTAGAGCCTTTGCTGGGTTGCAAAATTCTCAAGTTTTGAATTTTTAGCTATACTATTTGAAAACTGATTAACTATCTGACTGACTGATCAAATCATTTTTTTCTTCATTATATTTTTCTTATTTATTCACGTTTTAACTCAGTTTTTATTATTACCATACTTGCAAACAATCAAATTTTGTAATCAATCAGACTTATTGTACACCCAATGAAACGTGAGCTAAAATTGTAAAAACTGCTTTTATGTGATCAATACATTCAGGTGGTTACATAGTAAACAGAATTCAAATATGCGCCATTTTCTAAAGAATTTCAATGGATTTACAAGTTACAACTTTTTTGCCAATTCTCTTTTTTTACTCATTGTTTTGGGTGCATTCGGAATCCTCTTAGGACATGAAAAAATTATATTGAAACTACCAACTTGGTTAACTAATGGCAGTCCAATTTAGGTGATTAACCGCACTTAAGTCATGATAATAACTCCAATTCTTTTGCAAATTATTTCATTGTTGGTTGGGATTTGCATCGCATACAGATCAATTAAAACACACAATTCATAGAACTGATAACTTTGATGAAACATGAACTGTTCGGAAACATTATTATTGTTTTGTTTCCGTCCAGAGTTGTCTCAAGATGTTCTTGGTGGTTTCATAGATGATTTCACAAGTTTTAGCTCATCCATAATTTCTTGTTACTAAGAAAGATTTTGGCACTTATTTTGAATTCAAGTCTGACTTCGACGCGCGTTTATATTTTTTGAGAGAGTTCCGTTTCTCACAAGTCACAATACACCTGGATAACATTTGGTGTGACCCGTTGAAGACCGGTCTAGAGAAGCTGACCAAGCTATTAAACACGTGGTGTAAAATTTTGGCATATTGTTGCATTTTTCAGCGTAATCAGAAGTAAACATAATTCATAGACTAAATATCATTTAAATGAAATGTGAACCGTTTAGAATCATTACCAAGCTTTTGGATCCGTTCCGACTGACGAGTAAAAAGTTGGACTATTTTAAGAGTTGAGGAGTAAGGTGAACTAGTTAACGACTAAAAAAACAAGAAAATTAAAATGAAATGAAAATTGACCACTAATGTGCGCGCAGACTTCCATTATAAACATGGACTTACTACATATACATAAACCATATTAACTGTTCATGTTTCAACAGAGGTACTGATTCACTAAAAGGAAAAATTCTTTGATTCACACTTCTTCACTGATTGGACTGCTCCAACAAAAAGGAGACAACCTAAAAAAGTTACCCGAAGACAGGCACCCAAAAATTATCTTCATTGTTTATTCCACCTTTATCTGTAATTTATTATCCTATAAAAGCCAAAAAGACATTGATCGAGAAGGAAACTGCTTTTTTTAAATAAAAAAAATTCTTGCATAATTTTTGTAGAATTTTTGATTATGTGTTACTGCAAGCAGAGTTGGAATGTTTCTAACTGATTGGATAGCGTATTGGTATTTATTAAGTCAATACTAATCTCAAGTCAAGATCTGACTGACTGACTGACTGACTGACTGACTGACTGACTGACTGACTGACTGACTGACTGACTGACTGACTGACTGACTGACTGACTGACTGACTGACTGACTGACTGACTGACTGACTGACTGACTGACTGACTGACTGACTGACTGACTGACTGACTGACTGACTGACTGACTGACTGACTGACTGACTGACTGACTGACTGACTGACTGACTGACTGACTGACTGACTGACTGACTGACTGACTGACTGACTGACTGACTGACTGACTGACTGACTGACTGACTGACTGACTGACTGACTGACTGACTGACTGACTGACTGACTGACTGACTGACTGACTGACTGACTGACTGACTGACTGACTGACTGACTGACTGACTGACTGACTGACTGACTGACTGACTGACTGACTGACTGACTGACTGACTGACTGACTGACTGACTGACTGACTGACTGACTGACTGACTGACTGACTGACTGACTGACTGACTGACTGA
>OZ038444.1:26939054-26974736 GCA_964036265.1 Daptonema setosum
CTAACGATTCAGAAGTTGGAGTAGTTAACACAATCCCAGGCAGCCCTTTACTCAACATTTACATAAAAAAAACATGATGAGAAATAGACTGTGATAGATTTTTCTAGAAGTTTGGGTTTGCTGAATTTAATTGTGTTTTTTCTTAACTTCTCTCCTTCTTACATTTCCTTCTGTGTGACCGTCGCATGTTCAATGGAGAGTTTGGCCCCATACACGTCCAAATCCTGGCTAATCTTGATTAACCTAGGTTAATCTTTTTTCGTAGTGTATAAGTATGTTCATGGCTCAAATCCTGGCTAATGTTGATTAACCTAGGATACATTTTCCTATCAAAATACACTGCGAGAAAGATTAACCTAGGTTAATCTTGATTAACCCAGGTTAATCTTGATTAACCTGGGTTAATCTTTGCGGTCATTTGTGCGAAAACCTTATTTTTATAATTTAGCAGGAATAAATTAATTTCTGGACATGATCCAACCGATTACTCATGATATTTTATTAAGTTTACCCAACTTTATTTATGAGAAAACTTCACACCATGAGCGTTCGAACAAATGACCGCAAAGATTAGCCCAGGTTAATCAATCTCGCAGTGTATTTTGATAGGAAAATGTATCCTAGGTTAATCAAGATTAGCCAGGATTTGAGCCATGAGCATACTTATACACTACGATAAAAGATTAACCTAGATTAATCAAGATTAGCCAGGATTTGGACGTGTATGGGGATTTTCTGTAAAGTAAAAATGCCGTAAAAAGACTTTTATTCCCCGTTTGTTGTGATTACTTCACTTTTCCTTTGCGAACTTTTGGAGAAAAGTTCTGCGGTGTAATCATACAAAACACTGAACCCTAATGATATTTCTTGTATAATAATACCATAATTATGTATTTATTGGTTCGTGTATTTCCTCGGTTTCTACGGTTTGATGATTCGCGTTACATTTCAAAATTTTTCAAAATTGTTTTTATGTTTCTTATTCGAATTGTAATTTTTGTGTTTTTTGCTGTTGCATCTTTTCCAAACTGCGTTTATCAGGTTGAGACTCATTCTGGGACATTTCTTGTAAAACCTTTTTAATACGCCCAGAAAATAGGCTCGTCTTTCGTTGGTTGTGGTAAGTTAATATGAGGCTTTACGATAGTTAGTCCCAGAACATGAGTATTAAACAATTAAACGGAGCATACATGCATAATAACCGTACATATTTATCTTTAAATCATTATTCTATTTAAACTGTTTACAAGCAAGTTTTTTGTAACTTGTTTGGTCTTTATTATACAATTTTTTTCATTGTACGCACTCATAAGTATTTCATTACGAATAGTTGCTCCACTCGTAATAAAGATAATTCACTTATATTCGTGTTTTCGGTTTAATAAAAAAAACATTAACCGACAAACATACAATGTAATGTTACTAACAATAACTAACTGGAAATTTCAACAATTATAGAAAAGCATTTACAATTGATTAGAAAACTGAATTTGTATTTATGATACCCAATTTTCTGGATGATTTCATTCTTGTGTTCGAAAAACTATCAAAAAGATAGAGATATAGAATTTTCAGAAATCGTATTATAAATTTATGTTTTTTTTCATTTTTATTGTTTAAAAAGACATAGGCAAAATAATACTGTTTTGCATCCGCCGCTTTTGTAATGTATAGTAATGATGAAACGTGAACTGTAGGTTATTTAAAAATTAACTCGACGTTCAAGACAATCGATTGATTGATCGATTATATGTTTTTTTGTCTCTAAATACCAAAAAACTCAGTGTTCAAACTTATTCAGGAAATACAGTAAGTTTCAAATTCTCGGATCGCGCTAACACTTTTTCAAGCAAATCTGTTGTAACACATGCGCTGTAAATCACGAAAACCATAAAGCAGCATTCCCAAATTATTAGATTACTAAAACAGAGTGTGTGACATTTTTGTTGTTTTTTTTCAAACTAAAGCCCCAACACAGTTTCTGCCTGCAAAGCTGCCCGCCACACAACTCACTAGTGAAACATCAGGCACAAACATGCACAGCTCACAACACAACTTTTCGTAACCACGGTTCTGATGCGTGTTAAAAGATGTTCCTCTAATGTTTCATTGCTGAAAAGTTTTGCGCACGGTTTTGGCGGCAGAATGTGTGTGTTGACTTTACCGAGAAAATAGTGGGAACTCAAAATCAGTTTTCGAAATAATCGAAATCACCAATTGATTAGTGGCTGGTGAAGAAAAATGGCTATTTTTATAGTTAGAAAATGCTATAATTCTTGTGATTCACAGTTGCACCACTGATGTCCTAGAATGACGGGAACTTGAATTTTCCCAGTCAATTGTGATGGTAACCCGGCGTTCGTATAGCCTATCCAGGGTTTCTTGTTAGCCAGAAACTTTTTGGGGCGCAGTTTGAATTCAAACTTGCTTTTGGTGGGCTTTTCAATTTTCGGGAAATAAAATCTTTTTTAAACTTCTTATTTGGACATACGAAATTTGCGCCGAGTTAGTTGCATTTGAGCGCAACCGGCCCACAAATTTAGTTTTTGATCACAATAAACCTTCACCAAGCTATACTGTATGTTGTTCAAATGCCAAGTGAAAACGAGTTTTCGTCAAAAATTTGAACTCGCGCCAAATTCAGTTATTTTTAATTGAATTGCAAGTCAAAACTTATTCGGAGTAACAATAAACGCTGGATAGACTATGCTTTAGTAAGCCTTTTCAATGTGTACACTGTGTACAGGGTGTCCCATCCTTAACCGCCGATGTTGACGGCTCCGTGTTTGAGTTGTACTGGGTCTATATAACTGAAATTTCTTTTTCGAATAGAGAAGTCTTTGGCAATTTGTTTGACACCTACCAGAAGTTTATTGGACGTCTGTAGCTAATTTTACAAGCAATCGAAAAAAGGTCCATTTTTAGACTAGTTTTTTCTTCCTTTTGTAAGTTTTTTTTGTCAAGAAATTTGCTAAAAAAGCACTTCAAGAGCATAGTATCACAATCACAAGGAATAGCAAAAACCAGAATGGAACCGCAATAAAACAATTTGAGAAGCTCAATTTTTGGCTCGGGCACTTCCTTTATTCTGACATCGTTCCCAGTGACGACGCACAGCTTCCACGGCTACATAACCCGAGTCCATGGGAATTTCAACCATCTCTTCAAGGATACAGAGACGTGACTGGTTGTATTCCTGGAACTCCTCAGATAAACGTGCTCCTTCAAATCACCCTGGAGCCAGCAGTCCAGAGAGATCAGGTCTGGCGACATGGTAGGCTCATTATGCCAGGTGAAACCTTTCATGGTTCCTGGATAGGCAGAGAACAGCAACTCCGTGGCCTGCTAGATCGCCAGACGTAACCCCTCTGTATTTCTGGCTACTGGGTGATTTGAAGGAGCATGTATATCAGAGGATTTGCGAATATACGGACCCGTCACATCTCTTTATTTATGAAGAGGCGGGTGCAATTCCAATGGACTCAGGTAATGTAGCCGTGGAAGCTGTGCCTCGTCACTGGGTTCAATGACAGGATGAAAGAGGTACCCGAGTCGAAAATTGAGCTTCTTTTTTTGTTTTTTTTGCTGATTCATTCTGGGTTGTGCTATTTCCTGTGATGCTCTGCTTTTGAAGTGCCTTTTTCTTGAAAATTTACAGAAAGAAGAAAAACTAGTCCAAAAATAGGACCTTTTTTCAATTGCTTGTGAAATCAGCTACAGACGTCCAATAAACTTCTGGTCGGTGTCAAACAAATTGCCAAAGACTTCTTTATTCGAAAATGAAATTTCAGTTATATAGACGCAGTACAACTCAAGCACGGAGCCGTCAACATCGGCGGTTAAGGATGGGACACCCTGTATATACAGGGTAGGCCGAAAAAAACTCATATGAACATTGAGTTAGTTAACAAAGTTTCGTTAGTTATAACAATAGTTTATTTTTTTAGTTTTGTTTTACGTTTGATCAAGACAAATCTTTTAAAATTAACCGTTTTGTTTAGACGTAGCCATGATGAAACGTGAACTGTGTTTAAGTGAACATACATTAAAAAACGTGATTATCAAGTGGATAATTTACATATCTTATCTTTCATCAACTGATTTAGAAGTGGTACGTACATATGTATCTATTCAAGGACAACAATTGTATATATCAGCTTGAAAATTCTGAAACTTTCATACACTTAGTTTATTCAAAGCTCTGGGGTTTAGAACCACAAACCACGTCAATGGTTTTCAAAATAATATAGTTTCTATAAGTTAAGTTTATTTTTATTTCTAGCAGTTGTGTTTTTTGTTACATACAGCTATTTGCATAGAATTGTTTAAATTTCACCTTTTTACTTACCACTAGTAAAGATGAAACGTGAACTGCACGGTTTAATGATGATTGTCTGACTGACATCCAGGACGAACCTTTTCGAATGAAACAGATTATGTTCTGTTATTTGTACCTGATTAAATATTTTCATTCGAGCACAAACTGGCGGACGAGCCAACCCTAAAAAGAGAAATTTATTCAAAGAGTGGGCAATCACCGGTTTTGAGGTCTTTTTACCTACATCTTAAGGAAAAAATGATTTTTTTGAAGCTGCCAAAGAGGAAAAATTTTCTTCTTCGTTTCTCCTAATCTGCTGGTGCATGCACAAACATACATTACATAAATGTACATACATTACAGTGAGCGATCAATGCGACATTTCTGTTCGTCAAAAGTGAAAAAACTTCACACCTGAGTAGGTTATTTCCAACCACAAATTTGCGGGCAATCAAATTCAGTCTAGTAACTAATCGAGATTACTTGACAGGTGTGTTATATGATTCATGCAGTTAATATTAACTATTTATAAGTTTTTTAGATTTTTGTGTTAATGAAATAGTGGCTAACGGATTGTTGACAATTCACAGTTTACTAATCCATAGCCAAGATGAAACGTGAACTGCACGGTTTCTTCACACGGACAGATGCAGTAAATCACGTAGAAAACTGACGCAAATAACACTTATGTTGTTTGTACCTGAGTAAGTGTATGTGACCTGTCTACACTAGTGCGTAGGGCGCCAGCCTCGGAAACTGGTGGTTCTAGGTTCGAAACCTGATTTGACACACAGATCCAACCACCCAGAGTTTTTGTTGAAAGATTAGGTTGAGCGAAGTCTATTTTTGTTAACTCATCGCTTTACTGTGGATAGTCATGATGAAACGTGAACTACATGGTTTATTCGTAAACTTTTCCAACACAAATGA
Source organism: Daptonema setosum (assembly GCA_964036265.1). NCBI lineage: Eukaryota > Metazoa > Nematoda > Chromadorea > Monhysterida > Xyalidae > Daptonema > Daptonema setosum. The sequence goes on from OZ038444.1 coordinate 26,944,303, forward strand.
CAGATGAACTAGAAATAACAGTCTCAATTGGTTAAGTCACTAAAATTGAATGTGTGATGTGTTTTTTTCGTTCATGAGTACGACTTTTCTATCATTTATAGACCTACAGTATGTTCGCTATGATATCGACACCCCCATTTCACATCTGAAAAAGCATTTAAGTTAACAACCCACAGTACAGACAATCCTTTTTTCACGTTTTATTTAGACAATAAATAAAATGACCCTAATTTGCACTTCACGTTGCAATTGTGAAACGTGAATAGAGGATTGACTGACATATGTATTTACAGACTGTTGCACGTATGTTTGAGACATACCGTATGAGTGCAATGAGAGCGGAAGCGACAGTTCGTTTTTTTTATATCTGAAAAAAAAAACATTTTATATTGATCAGTGACAGCACTGACAATCTTTAGTTTACGTTTCATTTAGACAATTGATTAAATTATTGTAACCGTATGGGTAACCGTAAATTATATAAAATATAACCATGCTTCGGTATGTTGTAATTGTGAAACGTGAACAGTGGTTACTGAATGTTGGACTGACTGACTGGTGGACAGTCTGAAACTCTCACAGTAGTGGAACTATGTAGGTGATTGGGCTCATTGCATTGCAATGCATCGATGAATAAACTTATTGCGTACAATTGAAACTAAAATAAAGGTGAAAGGTGTTCAGAAGCGAGTATTGACGAAAAAGAACGTGTCTATGAAAAAGTCCGAAACACCACATGTAACGTTAAAATACCCATTATTCACAATAATCCAGGATACCTTATAAAAACTATGTATATTCGTTGAGTATTGATTAGGTAATTTTTATGAACTGAGGTTGTTGTTTTTTTAAGGTCCTACATAATGAAACGTGATACATAATAAAGTTTCTTAATTAAAATTAGTGAAATGCATGGTTTCTGAAGTGAACAGATACACACTTTACATAATATCAGAGAAAGACCGATAGCTCTAAAAAAGGGCATAGTTGCATTCAATTGGGAATGCTAAATAAAGTATCAATTTTTTACAACATTTCATTCGTTATAAGCAATTTATCGCGACTGTTTTAATGTCTAAGTTATTTATGCGAACGTGAATTAAACAGATCAATTTAGCAAAATCATTATAAGCGCGACAGACTAAGAAAGAATAGGAATGTCTATTGCCGTCCGATCTAAAGATTAAGTTTTTGCAATATCGTTACCGTTTGAAAAAGTGGAACGCCTTTTTGAGGTCTTTTAAAAAGTGCATCAATCTTATCGATGATTCGACTAGTGGTGTTCTTGCAGTATACTCCATTTGTCTGTAGGCACATGAAAGTAAGGTATGGCCGATTTACGGTTTCTTGTTATCATAAATTAATCTTGCCGGTCGGTTACGCATGAATGCAATGAATTAAGCACAATTTTCGTATTTTTTCCAAATGATATATGAAACAGTAGTTATTTCGGGAAATTGTGAATGCGCGAAACACAGATTTGAATTCAAACTGCGCGCCAAAAAGTTTTTGGTCAACAAGAAACCCTGGATAGGATATACAGTCACGCATGTAATAATTCATTCGAAGCAAGATAAATCAGTGATTATTTAAAGCAAATTTATTTATTTCATTAATTGTGATTTTTGTGATCGTCGGACTATTGTTGGAAATTCACAATTTGCCTTTGTTCAGTCATGATGAAACGTGAACTGCACCTTTTCTTTACGCTTGTGTCATTTAATCTAGAAAAGTCTTTGGATGCTTGTCCAGTCCAATTAAAAAAAGTGGTGTCCGTTGACTCAAAATTTTCGGCGGCAGAACATCGGTGTGCGCAGAGCCCTCAGCGCTCATTGGCTACTGCGTTTGAATTTGAATTATATATTATTCTTTATGAGAAATACTCGGATGTTGACACGTGTATTGCTTTACCGATTTTCTTTTTTTCCTTTCCTTTGGAATCTATGGATATGCTCAGTATTATTTTTACTAGCTTTTGACAGTTAGTTGTTTTAAAAACCACTTATTATGTCTGTCAAAAGTTAGTGTTATGTTGCGTTTGGCTGAATATAGTTTGTAAGTTTTTTACGTTCTCGAGAAATAATCAACTGGTTTCTCATACATATAACTACCGTGTACCAAAAAGCTATTGAAACATGAACTGTACAGTTGCATATTTAGATGTCGATCGTTGTTGGATGAAAACACACTCTCACAAAACAATTGATTAGCTGACTGACTGACTAACTGGACTTACTGATAGAAAAATATTCAGTGGTCTGTTATTTACCTTTCAACTGAAAATTAAGTTTTCAGAAAGTTGTTTTTCTCAGATTCTAAGTAAACAAACAACTCAATCGATTTCATTTCATTTCATTTCATTTTATTTCATTAGGGCCAGGCCCAGGACATACAAAAGCATGAGTACACATGACAAAAGTATTGTATGACCATAGATCTGCAAAAAAAAGTTAATAACATTATAAATCAAGAATTTTGGTAATATGAGATTTTTCAGGAATATTATGACGGTGGAGTTGTGATATTATATCATGGAAAATATTTGTTTTGTTTAGGAAATTTTTAAAACCGGTTTTACTGAGTGATAGACAAGAGTTTGGTAATAAATTATATGCGATAGCTGTTACAATGAACGGTGAACGAGCTAGATTAATGCGATAAGCTATACCACTAATGATATACACAACAACCAACCTTATTTCTTCTTCGGTACATAAGTTGACATAACCATTTTTGGGCCATTCAAATTCAAAAAAAACAGCGCACACAATCATGGCAAAGTGACAGCAAAAAGACGGTTACGTTGTGTAGGCCAAAACTCACGCATAGAAAATGTATTTTGAATCACCGAGAGAAATATCGGGCATTCAAAATCAGTTTCCAACTTTACAATGGTTAAGTTCACTAGCGGATGAGAAGGGGTGGGAAAAGTGGATTTCCCCCCTCTTTGGCGATATCAAAAAGTAGAGTTTGTTCCCTAAGGCGTAGGTAAAATGGCCTGAAAACTGGCGATTCCCCACCCCCACCCCCCCTCTTCGACGAAATTCCCCTCCCTTTGGGAAATTAGCTCGTCCGCCAGTGGTTAAGTTGAACGATAAGCAATTTTCAGTTCAAAATATAAAGTTTATAATCTTTTACTATTGTAATTTTGATTACGTTACGTACGTACTAATTTTTTTGAGGCACCAAGGTTAAATCACCGGTTAACCATCAGTAGGCATTATGAAACGTGAACTGCACAAGTACATATGTATGTATCAAGGCATGCTTTTCCTTCAGTCTCTAAGTGTGTCATATTGTCCTCAAAATAACGGTTCATTTTAATTGTTTTTAAAATTACTTATTGAGTTTTTGTTAATTTAAATTTTATAGCCTGAACAAACTCAATCAAGGGACGGCCGCTAGGCCGTTCCCTTAATATGGTTCGATTAAGATAAGCTTTTTTGAGGGTATCTCGATCTAGCCTCATCGTATCGACTTCTAGTCTGTTCCATCGGTTTTCTCGTGTGATTTTACATCTTCCCAGCTATTTTTAATCCGATATGGATAAATTTTCATTTTTCAGGTCCAAAAATGATGAAAATGCGATTTTCCGTTTTTTTTTTCTCGGCAAAAACGGTGTCAGCAAGTTGGGCCGAACCGATAAAGCTGAAAATTGGTATACAGGTCAATTTTCAGCGTAGAAAACGATTTAGAAACTGTCCCGCAGATCGGATCAATATTTTCATCATTTTTATAGGATTTTATGAAAAAAATGTCAAAAATCGCAGGCAAAATGGAGAAAGAATTGTTGTATGAGCGATAGGGTGGTCCGATCAAACTGAAATTTTTACTGGATGTGTATTACAAATGTCGAAATACGATCCGCTATTCAATTCAGCTAAATATTGAAACATACAAAAAACGCAACGGGTTATGTGAGAGGCAAAATTAGCGGAAAATTTCACAAAAACTCTATTCCTCGTGATTAACTCATCGAATGGCTATAAAAACTAGCCTATCATTTGCGGAATCGAATTTCAATATGACCTTTCTCCGACACATTTTCCGATAAAATCATCGTACTTTGACAAAAACTTGAAGAAACTGATGTAAAAAGTTTCAACGTTTTTAACGATTTTTGATCCTACAAAAATTAGATTATCTCAAAATTTAAAGCCTTGAGACCCATTGTATTATCTGAATGCCTAAAAAGACTGAAGCTATATCGAATTCAGAAAAGATGATTCTCTGCGTATTCTCAAAAAATATTTATGAGCCGCCAAAAACCGGTGAAAGTTCAAGTTCACTTATTCACGCTGTTTCAACCACATGGGATTCCAAAATTTTTATTTATACAGATACAGGAAAAACTTCATTTCAACAGGAGGTCTGGAGGGAAAACATTTCTAATAAACTATATTTTTAAAACTTGATCAGTACTATTAAATAAATTTTTATGACCTGTCAAAATGTACAGAAATGAAGAAAAACGGGTCAAAATTTTTTTTTCAAAGTAAATTTTATTCTTCGTTTTTAGACGTGTACCAATATTAATAAAACACCTCAAAACCTTTTTATAAGTAGTCTGTAAGTAAGGAAAAAAAATTCAAGAGTCAACATTAAGTACAGCTCGGAGCTAACCTAATAATAGTCAAGTTTTGAAGCTATTTTTTTACTAGATATAATGATAAGTTTTTGATTAGAAACTAGGTTTGATGTAGCTAATCAACTTATAAAATAGTCAAGGTAGTCAAGTGGATAGTGGGTTTGCAAGTTAAACGAGTGGTGCTGGGTTCAATACCCCTGAAAATCTAAAAAACGAAAGTATTATATTTTTGATTTTATATACTTCTCCCGAACTTCAACTGTCTATTTTAGATATAATAAGGCAGCTTTTAACTCACTATATTACTAATTCAGGGACTTTTTTCATCATTATGTCAATTATTTTATGACTCCTTATGTTACAAGGAAAATACTGAAGGGGGCTCGCAAACGATCACTGTTCACAAATATTATTGTAAATCAATATTCGAAAATCTGAAGTTATAAAAGGGCTGAAATTCATGAATCTTATGAACAATTTTCAACTCATAAACAATTTTTGTTACATTAGCACGTATATAAAGAAAGGGAGTTGAGACAAATCACACAATGCAGCTTGCATTTGTATATGTATTTAGTATACTTTTCATGTGATTTGTTCACACATAAAAAAGTTATAGACAAGCAACTAAAAATGCCCTGAAGGCATGGGGAGTAACGAATATGGTTCGATCCTGGCTAGTCCAATCGTGAAAAAGTATGAGACAAGAAATTTTATTCTCATATTTTAAATAGTCTGATCGTGAAAAAGCAGGAAACAAGATTTGCGATGAATCAGGAAAAAAAGTTTGTATTTCATTTAGTCAAGAAACAAACCAACTTACACGAAACATATTTGGGACTTTTCGGTGAAAACCAAATCCCCTTTTTCGTCTAGAGCATGGGTCATTTTACTTCGCTTTGCGTGACACGAAATTTTTTTATTTCATTTCCAATAATGATAGGATTTTTTATAAGATACTTTAAAATTGTATACCAGCATTTTGAATAAGGATAAATCTTACCGCAACAATCGTGAAAAGTCCCAAACATGTTTCGTGTAATTTGGTTTGTTTCTTGACTTAATGAAGTATTAACTTTTTTTTCTGATTCATCGCAAATCTTGTTTCCTGCTTTTTCACGATCAGACTATTTAAAATATGAGAATAAAATTTCTTGTCTCATACTTTTTCACGATTGGACTAGCCAGGATCGAACCATATTCGTTACTCCCCATGCCTTCAGGGCATTTTTAGTTGCTTGTTTTGTTTATATTCGTAACGTGAACTGCATGGATTATGTACACGAACAAATACGTTCCAAATCAACTCAGTAGAAACTTAGATAACTTCGTTCGACTGATTAAAATTTGATGGTAAAGTTCAGTGGGTGACGGACAAATGGTTTTCTATTCGAGTTTGACATTAGGATTTTCATTCGAACTCTTTCGAACATTTTCAACAGTAAATTGGTCAAAACTTCCTCCTTTTATCTAATCATAGTCATGATGAAACGTGAACTGCCAGTTTTTCGAGCGTTAAATCGGTAATTCTGCATTGTAGTTTTAATATTTTAATACTTCTGGTTACAGGTGTTTGTAGGAGAGTTATTGCAGGAAATTTAACAATATCTTGACTCATAGCCTTGATGAAACGTGAACTGCATGGTTCCTTGTTGTAGAATCAAAAAACTTTCCCGCTTTTATAGGAAACGGTGTATAGTAAAAGGTTTCGAAACACTGTGGAGGACCTACATAAGTAAAGTACACTCTTATAATAAACTCACATTAGATTTTTTATAACCATTAACCCGTTCCTTTTCAGTTTTTATTGAGCAGGAAAATAAATCACGAACTCTTGAATGAAGTTGATAGCACTGCTTGTTACATTTCTTTTCCGTTTGTTGAGAAAAACAGTGATTTTTGTTCTGTAGCGTTGATACTACGAATCGAATTATAGAGAGTTCACCTTTTTACAACCCATGGCCTTGATGAAACGTGAACGGCATGGCTGTTCTAATAGGATACAAATATTCTGTGAGATAAAGTCTGCTCGATTGACTGAAACAGATTGTCACTCATTTTTTTGTATGTAAAACCCGTATGTTGTTTCTGCAAGCAAAAGTGTTGCCCGAAACGTCTGATAATGAAACATCACTAGCCTCAACTCACTCGGTTAACACCATAGTTTAACACAGTCTTGCATGGGGTGCATGTTTCATTATCAGACGTTTTGGACAATACTTTTGCTTGCAGAAACAACATACGGACTTTACCTGTTTCAGGCTTTCCCATACCTACATACACAGTCATATGCGTAGAGCGATCAGAACAACACTCATGTTCTAAATGTTGAAAATTCACACGTGAAACAAGTTTTTCTGTTTTGTTCAACCGTAGACACGATGAAAAGTAAACTGTACGGTTTCATTATTTGATGAGACAGATCACAAGGATATGCGAGGCATCCTCAATGGAATAGAAGACTAAAATTGAAGGCGTACCACTGTTTGTACCTGAGTACAAGTTCTACAAGCATGCTCAAAGCATTGAGCGTTCAAACTAACACTCATGCATTATTTCTGCTTAAATTCGCACTTGAATATGTAAATTGCATTTGGAAAAAGAAAAAACGGTCAAAGTCAGTATCTAATCGATGGAGACTTTAACACAGGTATAGTATACGGTCATCAGGGATATTGATACCAATATCAAGGGACGGCCGCTAGGCCGTTCCCTTAATATGGTTCGATTAAGATAAGCTTTTTTGCGAGTATCTCAATCTAGCCTCCTCGTATCGACTTCTAGTCTGTTCCATCGGTTTTCTCGTGCGGTTCTACATCTTTTTGGCTATTTTTAACCCCGTAGGAATGAATTTTCATTTTTCAGGTCCAAAAGTGATGAAAATGCGATTTTCCGTTTTTTTCTTCTCATCAAAAATGGGAACTGGGTAAGACCTGTAAAGCTGAAAATTGGTACATAGGTCAAGTTCGTGCCCAGAACACGTTTTCCTGAGTGTCACGGAGATCGGATGAAGCTTTTCACCATTTTTGAGGAAATTTATGAAAAAAATGTCAAAAATCGCAGGCAAAATAGAAAAAGAATTGTTGTATGAGCGATAGGGTAGCCCGATCAAACTAAAATTTTAACCGGACGTGTATCACACATGTCGAAGTATGTTCCGCTATTCAATTTATCATTCTGCTCCAAAACACAAAAAAGCGCAGCGGGTCTATGAGGATAAAAATTTAACAAAATTTTCACAAATGCTCAAATACTCGTTTTGAGGTGATTGAATCGTTATGAAAAACTGCCTATCATTTGCGGAATCAAATTTCAATATGACCTCTCTCCGATACATTTTCCGATAAAATCATCGGACTTTGACAAAAACTTGAAGAAACTGATATAGAAAGTTTCAACGATTTTGCTCCTTCGAAAATCAGATTATCTCAAGATTTAAACCCTTGAGACCCATTGTATTATCTGAATGTCTAGAATTACTGAATCTGTATCGAATGCAAAAAAGATGATTCTTTGCGTATTCTTAAAAAAAATATTTATGAGCCGCCAAAAACCGGTGAAAATTCTAATTCACTTGTTCACGCTGTTTCAGCCACATTTGATTCCAAAATTTTTATTTATACAGAAACAGGATAAACTTCATTTTAACAGGAGGTCTAGAGGGAGTAAATTTCTAATAAAATATGTTTTTAAAACTTGATTAGTAATTATAAATAATTTTTTATGATCCGTCAAAGTTTACAGAAATAAACAAAAACAAGTTCAAATTTTTTTTCAAAGTAAATTTTTTGAAGTAAATTTTTTTCTTCGTTTCTAGATCTGTACCAATATCAATAAAACACCTCAAAACCTTTTTATAAGTGGTCTCGAAGTAAGAAAAAAATCAAAAGTCACATGGTATATAGCGTTCGCTGTTAAGTCCAGCTCGGCGCTAACCTAATAATAGTCAAATTTTGAAGCTATTTTTACACTAGATATAATGATACGTTTATGATTTGAAACTACGTTTGATGTTGCCTATCAGCTTTTAAAATATTATCCGTCAAGGTAGTCAAATGGATAGTGGGTTTGCAGGTTAAACGAGTGATGCAGGGTTCAAAAACCCTGAAAATCTAAAACAGTGAAAGTGTTAATTTGTTTTATTTTTGATTTTATATACTTTTCCCAAACTTCAACTGTCTATTTTAAATATAATAAGGCATATTTCAATTTACTATATTACCAATTCAGGGATTTTTTCATCATTTAAATTATGTAAGTTATGTAATGACTCCTTTTACAAAAAAAAAAATTGAAGGGGGCTCGCAAACGATCACTGTTCACAAATATTATTGTAATTCAATATTCGAAAATCGAAGTTATGAAAGGGCTGAAGTTCATTAATCTTATGAAAAAATTTTAAATCATAAAGCATTTTTGTTACATTAGCACATATACATGTGATTTGTTCACACATAAAAAAGTTTTAGACAAGCAACTAAAAATGCCCTGAAGGCATGGGGAGTAACGAATATGGTTCGATCCTGGCTAGTCCAATCGTGAAAAAGTATGAGACAAGAAATTTTATTCTCATATTTTAAACAGTCTGATCGTGAAAAAGCAGGAAACAAGATTTGCGATGAATCACGAAAAAAAGTTTGTACTTAATTAAGCCAAGAATCATACCAAATTACACGAAACATATTTGGGACTTTTCGGTGAAAACCAAATCCCCTTTATTTCGTCTAGCTCGTTGTGAGCATGGGTAATTTTACTTCGGTTTGTGTGACAAGCCTGCCACGAAATTTTTTATCTCATTTTCACCCAAAAATAATTGGATTTCTTTAAGTTACTTATGTTTCAAATTTGAATACCAGCATTTTGAATAAGGATAAATCTTATCACAACTATCGTGAAAAGTTCCAAATATGTTTCGTGTAATTTGGTATGATTCTTGGCTTAATTAAGTACAAACTTTTTTTCGTGATTCATCGCAAATCTTGTTTCCTGCTTTTTCACGACCAGACTGTTTAAAATATGAGAATAAAATTTCTTGTCTCATACTTTTTCACGATTGGACTAGCCAGGATCGAACCATATTCGTTACTCCCCATGCCTTCAGGGCATTTTTAGTTGCTTGTTTGTTTATACTTCAATAAGGATAATTGTTTCTGTGTATTGGCAATTTATTCTGTTAATTTTGTATCATGCCACGTTGAAACGTGAACTGAAAGGTTTTTTAGAATGATGGCAGATTACATATAGTGACGATTGTGACGATATAAATTAGGTACTGACAGATAGAGAAACATCCTATAATAAGCAGAAAAAATTACGGGAAATTACACCGACCTTAATCCGGCAATAAAATATATGAATCATAAACAAGAACGTATTTATAATTTTATGTTGACTGAAAATGGTGACAGACTTTATTTCATATGCTCGAATGCGTGTTGTTGTTGGCACTCTGTCGTCAAAAATAGCTGTTCCGGCACAGAGACAAGCATAGAGCTCAGGGCCACTGCCCACTAGCGGACCAGAAGGGGAGGGAAAAGTGGAATTCCCACCTCTTTGGCGTTTTCAAAAAGTAGAATTGGTTCCCTTAGATGTAGGTAAAATGACCTGAAAACTTCCAATTCCCCCTCATTGGCAAAATTCCCCTCCCTTTGGAGGATTAGCTCGTCCGCCAGTGCCCAGGGCGACACTTTTAATTCATGTCCTGAAAGAAACATAGTTTTAGTTATATGTTAAAACCTTACCGCGAAAACTTTACAACTGAGATTACAAGAAAAGTGTAGCAACGGTTTCCAGAAGTTAGTTTTATTGTGGTTAAAAGATGGCGACCGGTACTGTCTAACTTCTATTTTGACAAGATGAAACGTGAACTGCATGGTTTTTTATTCAGAAATATAGTCAAATTCCGTTTCTTAATCAACTGAGATCACAACGTATCGTAAGTGTGGAATACCGTTTTTCAGGAGTACATTTTTTCTATTGTTATAGTTATTCGAAGAAACCTGGGTCTCAATGAAATAAGTTCACTGGTTTTATTTTATATAGAAACGATGAAACGTGAACTGCACAGATTTTTGTTTATTCGGAGAGATACATCAGATATACAGTAAAATATGTAGTATGGCTTGGTAAAAGTTTCTTGTTAATTAATTTTGCAGGTCGGCTGCGATGAGAAGTTGAGCCAAACTGATGGTCAATGGCATAAACCGTCCGTAGCCTAGATCTATCATTCAGGCTCTGCGTCTCAAGTGAAGTTTCGAACCAGGACCACCAGTTTCCGAGTTTTGAATTTCGTTCACGTTTCACCGTCGTTACAGTAATTTTGGTGATATTGAAATTAACTAATAATGACATAAATACAGACACCGTTCTCGAAACAACAAAAATATATCGTATGAGTGCAAAGTAACACTTAAGTTCAAGTGCATGATGAACCCGTTCACGTTCCAAGCGATTTAGCATGTCAAGTTTTGAACCGGTACCACCAGTTTTTGAAGCTGACGCACTACGCACAAGAATACACAGGCCACGTGTACAGTATTAAAAAATAAACGCGCATAAAACTGTTTAAAGTTTTCCCAGAGTGTATGTACATGAACTTTTCTCTAGACCCTGACAATGTATTGTTTGACGGTTTAACGGTTTGGTCCAAACAATGGGTTGTTTGACTGTTTGATGGTTTGGCCCAAACATTGGTTTGTTTGACTGTTTGGCCCAACCAATGTGTTGTTTGACGGTTTGGCCCAAACAATAGGTATTTGACTGTTTGACGAATTGGCCCAAACAATGTTTGTATGACGGTTTGGCCCAAACAATAGGTATTTGACTGTTTGACGAATTGGCCCAAACAATGTGTTGTTTGACGGTTTGGCCCAAACAATAGGTATTTGACTGTTTGACGAATTGGCCCAAACAATGTGTTGTTTGACGGTTTGGCCCAAACAATAGGTATTTGACTGTTTGACGAATTGGCCCCAGCAATGTTTGTTTGACGAACTCAAACTCTTCATTTGTAGTGATCGTAATTGATTCGTAGTTAACCGTTATAAGCATGTTATAACTAGGATTACTTTGTTTGTATTCATGGCTTTTTGTTGTTGATAGATTTGACTAAAGCAAGTGCAATTGTATATTAATTACAGTCGGCAAACTGTATCCATATTTTGAAACATGAATAAAAAGTTCATGTTTCTGAAGGCTATTATCGAAAGCGTGTTCGGGCGGTTTGCCAGAACACGAGAAACGAAAAACTGTCACTCCTGAAACATTACTATGTAGGGCAGTATATCAATGACCTCTACATCACTCACTCACTCACTCACTCACTCACTCACTCACTCACTCACTCACTCACTCACTCACTCACTCACTCACTCACTCACTCACTCACTCACTCACTCACTCACTCACTCACTCACTCACTCACTCACTCACTCACTCACTCACTCACTCACTCACTCAATCACTCACTCACTCACTCACTCACTCACTCACTGAGAATTTTTTGCCCAATCTTAAAATATTTAGTCTCAATTCTTTAAGAAACTGAACGAACTGAAAGCGCGCGCTATAAAGCCCAACACAGATTCTGCCAACTCACTAATGAAACATCAGGCACACGCACAGCTCGCAACACATTTTTCATAACCAGCGTTCTAAAGCGTATGTTACAAGATGTTCCTATAACGCTTCATTAGTGAAAAGTTTTGCGCACAGTTTTAGCGACAGAATGAGTGTGTTGGCCTTATCACCCGATGCTTCAAAATCCATAATCAGATTGTGATATTACGCCGATAAAAAAAGAAGCGCTGCTATGATCGCTCGTTGCCATGTCTAAATACACAAGGAAAAGTCTTACTCAAGTATGAACAACAAAACGAAATTAGTCACTTAATCAATTGAGAATGGTATAACCGATGTAACTGTTCAACAAATGCAGTTCACGTTTCATCTTGTTTATATATAAACAAAACAGTGCTTTCTTGTTAATTTCACGTCTTTTTCCATATTAACGAAAACACTCGAAAGGCAAAACAAAAGTTACGGTTCCTGAAAACCGTAGTCCCACTTTTATAGTAGAATAAATAGCCATTGGTTAGGAGAAACATTGTTTGGTGTGGTACACTAGTAATCGTAGAATTCTTTCCATTTCTTTATCTTGTTGTTTCTTTGAATAGCATGAAAGTAAAAAAGAGTATAAAAAACTACTTATTTATAATTTAAGGTACAACTTCCACCAATCCGCCCGTGTACTCTTAATGGACAATTAGGGTTAATGCACCGTTAAACAATTCTCAACCCAATGATGAAACGTGAGCTGCATGGTTACTTCTTTTGAACAGAATAATTACAGAAATATAACATTTTTAGTTGATCAAGAACCTAAGCTTAAATGAATGCCATTGCTGAAGGATTTATCAGTTTTTATTATTATGAGCGATATTTATTATTTTTTTTGCTATTTAGTCTGGAGACTTGGTTATGTACGACCTACCGTTCAAAACTCATAATTTTTTTGATCCATAGCGCTGATGAAACGTGAACTACACGGCTTATTACACGTTTTTTACACAGACAGACACATCACATGTGAAGAGTAACAGTTGTGATTAATACGTTTGTTTTTTGTGATTTATAGAAATTTCACAGCAATGATGACATGTGAACTGCACGGGTTTAATGTTGATTGTCAACTGTCATGACAGACCTTTTCGACTGAAACAGATTATGTTCCGTTATTTGTAACTGAATAATTATTTTCCTTTCGAGCACAAACTGGCTGACGAGCCAACCCTTAAAGAGAAGGGGGACCTATCCAAAGAGTGGGCTACACACCTGTCCCGCTCGTGCGTGCACGTCCACAGTCTGGGGGGGGGGAGACTGTGGACGTGCACGCACGAGCGGGACAGGTGTGGTGGGCTATCACCGGTTTTGAGGTCATTTTACCTACACCTTAAAAAATTAATTTTTTGTTGCTGCCAAAGAGAAGGGAAGTCCTCTTTTTCGTTCCTCCATATCTGCTAATGCATGCACAAACATACAGTACATAAATGTACATTGCAACAAGCGATCAATGCCACATTTCTGTTTGTCAAAGGTCAAAACAGATAACGCATCGTCAATTGACTAATATAATTAACAAGCAACTAAAAATGCCCTGAAGGCATGGGGAGTAACGAATATGGTTCGATCCTGGCTAGTCCAATCGTGAAAAAGTATGAGACAAGAAATTTTATTCTCATATTTTAAATAGTCTGATCGTGAAAAAGCAGGAAACAAGATTTGCGATGAATCACGAAAAAAGTTTGTACTTCATTAAGTCAAGAATCAAACCAAATTACACGAAACATATTTGGGACTTTTCACGATTGTTGTGGAAACATTTGTTCTTATTCAAATTGCTGGTATTCAATTTTAAACCATAAGTATCTTTTAAAAAATCATTATCATAAATGGATCATATTATCAAAAAACCATCATTATTGAATGAAAATGAAATAAAAAAAGTTTCGTGACAGCCTTGTGACACAAACCGAAGTAAAATGACTCATGCTCACAACGAGCTAGACGAAATAAAGGATTTGGGTTTCACCGAAAAGTCCCAAATATGTTTCGTGTAATTTGGTTTGATTCTTGACTTAATGAAGTACAAACTTTTTTCGTGATTCATCGCAAATCTTGTTTCCTGCTTTTTCACGATCAGACTATTTAAAATATGAGAATAAAATTTCTTGTCTCATACTTTTTCACGATTGGACTAGCCAGGATCGAACCATATTCGTTACTCCCCATGCCTTCAGGGCATTTTTAGTTGCTTGTCTATAACTTTTTTATGTGTGAACAAATCACATGTATGTACAGTATGTAGACTAAATACATATATGTGCTAATGTAACAAAAATGCTCTATGAGTTGAAAATTTTTCATAAGATTCATCTACTTCAGCCCTTTTATAACTTTAGATTTTCGAATATTGAATTACAATAATATTTGTGAACAGTAATCGTTTGCGAGCCCCTTCAATTTTTTGCTTGTAAAAGGAGACATTAAATAATTGACATAATGATGAAAAAATCCCTGGGTTAGTAATATATAGAGTTAAAGCTGCCTTATTATATCTAATATATACATTTAAAGTTCGGGAGAAGTATATAATATCAAAATTGAAACAAATTAACACTTTCGTTGTTTTAGATTTTCAGGGGTTTTGAACCCAGCACCACTCGTTTAACTTGCAAACCCACTATCCACTTGACTACCTTGATGAAAAATATTTCAAAAGTTGATTTGCTACATCAAACCTAGTTTCAAATCATAAATTTATCATTTTATCTAGTGTGAAAATAGCTTCAAAACTTGACTATTATTAGGTAAGCGCCGAGCTGTACTTGAAAAATGTTTCAAGTGACTCTAAAAAAAATTTTTCCTTACTTCCAGAACCTTTATAATAAGGTTTTGAGGTGTTTCATTAATGTTGGTACACGTCTAATAACGAAGAAAAAAATTACTTGAAAAAAAATTTTGACCCATTTTTTTTATTTCTGTACATTTTGACGGATCATAAAAAGTTATTTGAAGGGACTGATCAGGTTTTGAAAATATAGTCTATTAGAAATGTACTCTCTCTATACCTCCTGTAGAAATGAAGTTTTTCCGGTTTCTGTATAAATAAAAATTTTGAAATCCAATGTGGCTGAAACAGCGTGAATAACTGAACTTGAATTTTCACCGGTTTTTGGCGGCTCTTAAATATTTTTTGAGAATGCGCAGAGAATCATCTTTCCTGTATTCGATACAGCTTCAGTCATTCTAGACATTCAGATAATACAATGGGTGTCAAGGCTTTAAATCTGGAGATAATCTGATTTTCGAAAGAGCAAAAATCGTCAAAAACGCTAAAACTTTCTACATCAGTTTCTTCAAGTTTTTGTCAAAGTACGATGATTTTATCGGAAAATGTGTCGGAAAGAGGTCATAATGAAATAAGATTCCGCAAACGATTGGCTAGTTTTTATGGCCATTCGATAAGTTTGTCACGAGGAATAGAGCTTTTGTGAAATTTTTCGCTAATTTTGCCTCTTACATAACCCGTGGCGTTTTTTGCGTGTTTCAATAAATAGCTGAATTGAATAGCGGATCGTATTTCGGCATATGTAATACACATCCAGTTAAAATTTCAGTTCGATCGGACCACCCTATCGCTCATACAACAATTCTTTCTTCGTTTTGCCTGCGATTTTTGACTTTTTTTTCATAAAATTCTTCAAAAACAGTGGAAAGCTTCATCCGATCTCCGTGACACTCAGGAAATCGTGTTCGGGGCGTGAAATTGACCTATGTACCAATTTTCAGCTCTACAGGTCTTACCCAGTTCCCATACACCGTTTTTGATGAGGAAAAAAAACGGAAAATCGCATTTTCATCATTTTCGGACCTGAAAAATGAAAAATATTTCCTACGGGGTTAAAAATAGCCAAAAAGATGTAGAATCGCACGAGAAAACCGATGAAACAGACTAGAAGTTGATACGATGAGGCTAGATCGAGATATCTGCAAAAAAGCTTATCTTAATCGAACCATATTAAGGGAACGGCCTATCGGCCGTCCCTTGATTTGCAGGCACGCCGGGGATCGTTATTGAGTAGAATTTAACTACGAATGCGAAGATTAACGGTATGTATGTATGAGCGTTCAGAGCCTGCAAAAAACACAAAGAAAACGTAGCTTTCAACTAGAAAAATACCTAACCTTCTAACTGTTTGAGATTATCGGGACAACGCAGGTGAGGTATATAGGAAAAGAATGATAATTATAAGTTTGTCTTTTAATTTTTATATTTACTTAAACTGAAATTCTCAATTAAATTAACTTACCGTTTTATTATACAGGGTGGCCCAAAAGTCTCTACCCGCTGTTTGACCATGAATTTCTCAAAATTATTAAATTGCATGATTCTCTTTTACAACCTAAATATACGTAATAACACCTGAAATTTCTCATTATGTGGTTTATTTTTTTATAGGATTGCTCAAATTTTAGTTTTGGCCGAAATTAATGGATTTTTCGTGTATTTTCGGCAATTCTGACCAAAATACCAGGAAAACTGGACATAATTATGTGATTAAATGTTCAAATAATTGTAAAAGAATTTCACATTGCTGAAAACAAGTGTTAACTGGGTTTTTATGATAACTATGTAGGAACACAGGTTGATATTACAGTGATTTACGACAAAAAAGTCTGGGTAACCGAAGAAAAATCTACGTTTTTGACAAAAATCGAAAAATTAAAAAATCGGTAAATTAATTTCTAGTCGATATAATCATGCTCCAACAACTCCCAATGTGCGGATGTATCGTCATAAAACGCCGTTCAGGGCTATTAAAACAAGATAAAGGCTGAAAACTGCCAAATTACCGATTTTGGTCCTAAAAATGACTTGCGCAATTTGGCTCATATTTTGCTGGTCGAAGCCAATAATAATTGTATTTTATGATAAGTTCAGTTCAAACATCATCATAAAACAGAATTATGCAATTCTTGAGTCTTATAACACGTTTAAATTAAAAAAAATTCGACTGAAGATCATAAAAGTACATGAAAAACCTGATTTTCGCCGAATTTCAACAAAAATTCATAAAATCGTAAGAAATAGGTCAAATCTGACAACATAATTCAATTTTTCAGGTGTTTTTACCTGTATTTGCATATTTGAACACCAATCTTCAAATATGATTTTTTCGAGAAATTCGACGTCAAACAGCGGGTAGAGACTTTTGGGCCTCCCTGTATATAGCCATGATGAAACGTGAACTACATGGTTTTCATACGCAGATTGATTGATAGATTAATCGACTAAAACTTCAAGGTGCGCCGGGAACGATCTTGAGTAAGTTTTCTCCATGAATGCACCCACATACAGTAATATGTATGCTATGACCGATCAGAGCTGCAATCCTATTCCAAGTCTGAAAAAAACACACAGAAAATTCAGTCTTCTAACCGATCGAAATTACAACACGGTTGTAATAAACTATTATCAGAAATGAAAGTTGAGTATATTTTTACCTTCTAATCTTTGTTTTTGCAAGAATCACGGTCGCAGTTTAGACTTTGTTTTCCAGATTATTACACATCGCGAAGATGAAACGTGAGCTACAAGATTTATTCACTCGGACGATACGCGACATGGCAACATTCCTATTCCATGTATGAAAACACCACACATGGAAAGTGTAGTCTTCGACGAGAAAATTAGTTAGCTCGCCCCGCATCCAAATTCTGTCTTCTGACTCTTAGAGACTATAACACAGATGTGGTAAACTGTTATCAGGAACAAGTTTTTATTGTTATTTGGTTTTCTAATCTTGGGTTTTAAACGGAAGGTTGGTTACGCATTGAGGTAAACTCACCGGTTTACATATTCGAGCCATGATGAAACGTGAACTGTGTGGTTTTCACACGGAGACAGATACATAGATACATCAAAAAAGCATTCTTAATTGGTTAAGAGACTGAATTAGAATGACCGTCATTTTTGCAACCTTAAAAAGATTTATTCACGCGTGCACAGAAGTTGCAATGAACTATCAGATCGATACGTGTATATTGTGTCAGCCAAAATCACGGAACCAGTATTTTGAACCACTGAGGAAAATAGAGCCTATTTGAATTTAATATTTCCATCATTTGACACTAAAACACAGGTGTGGAATTTCAGAAACGATTGTTGGTTGTAACATTGTTTTTAATATTTTTTAACGAAAAACGGTTAACCATTATGGTGATTTCATCGGGTTACTATCCATACCAATGACGAAACGTGAACTGCTTGGTGTCTTCACGCGAACTAATAAACCAAATATAATGTAACATTCCCAATTGATGGAGAGACTGAACTTGAATGCGATTGCGATGAACGATCAGATCGAGACATTGTACCGAACCAACGAGAAAATTGACGTACACTTTTATAAAATCACTTCCCTAAACACAGTAATGACATGGTTTTCAGAAGTTATGTTGATTACATTTTTCATCATTATTGATTATTATTATTACCATTATTTATTACTGAGTATTGGTTCAAGCAGTGGGAAGGTAGCTTATATAATTAGTAAAAATGTGTGTTCAATCTATGGATAATAACGATGAAACGTGAACTAACGCGGTTTACTGTTTTTATTTTCAGAGACACATCGGAAATCTACTGTTTATAATTTAGCATTTTCAATGAATTTAGGAATTGACTAACCCCCATTTCACAGAAACTTGTGGCACTGGCTGTCAAAACTCTTGCAATTTTATGATAAAAACGCGAAGTGTGAAGTTGTGCAATGAGTGAAAATCCTATTTTTTGCGAGCGAAAAGTCACTCATTATTGAATCGCCGACAAAAACAGCGCGTTCTCTTGTTTGGTAATTAGAACGGGCAGTGAGCTCTGATATAAATTATCCGATTATAATCATATTATTATTGTCTTTTTGTTCTATTCATTTGTCTTATTCATTCTAATATTTGTGGTTCTGGTAGAACTCATAAGATTGTTTGAAATTCATCATTTTACCTGTCCATAGCCGTGATGAAACGTGAACTGCATCATTGATGAACTCGGAGATAAATAATCAACCGGATATAGCGATCTCAATAGTTTGGAATTCCTGATTTGAACGGGTGACTTTTGTTTGTACATTTTCGGACCACTGGTGGACAAGCTAATCCTCTAAAGAGAGGGGAGATTCGTCAAAGAGGTGGAATTGGTAGTTTCCATGTGAATTAACCTACACCTTAGGGAACAAATTTTACTTTTGCATTTTCGTTTGATTGAGACAACTGACTGAACTTGCGAGCCATTTTGGCAACTTTAATATGTTTTGTCCTTGCGTGAATAGAAATTGCAACGAGCGATCAGAGTGAAACTTTTATTCTATTTCTGCAAACCTCACGGAATGTCATGGGTTGTTCATCTTGAATCATGGTTTCATGGTTTCATTGGGTTGACTCGTATATCAGTCCGAAAACTAGCATGCTCTGATACGATTCTTCGAACCAATTATTACAGCTGTGGTATATGGTATCAGAAACGGTTGTCGATTGTAATTTATCTTCTAATCTATATGTTAACATTAAAAGTGGTCAGAAATTATATTCAACTCACCGGTTCACAATCGATAAACATGATGAAACGTGAACTGCATGGTTCTTTTTCTCCACTCATCAACGTTGCAAGGAACTATCAGATCGAGACTTATGCCGTATGCCAAAAATCACGGAACTTCATCACGAAAGATGTGATTCTAACGACTGAAAATAATAAGGCGCATTTAAATTCAGTTTTCCAAAGATACATAACATAAGGTCTACTTTAGAGGAGCATGTTGATTAACATTTTTATTCTCTCCTCAGTAGCTGTGGTCCATATGTATGTAGTGGAAGTTGAACAAGTGTATTATCGGCAATTCACTGTTCTAAGTGTATATATACACGATGAAACGTGAACTAAAAAAATTTGGACGGTTTTTTACAGACACATCATAAGTAAAAAAATGTAACACTCTCAGTTTAGTTTTGAATTGACTGACTTTCAATTTGCGTTTTTTGTACCTGAGTTGAGATTACAACATATATGTGTAATAAATGGTATCAGAAACGGTTTTTGTTTGTAATCTTTTTTACTAATCTTGGCTTTAATCTGAAGAGAGCTGCGCATTAAAATATAAACTCATCGGTTTATTGATAAAAGCCATGGTGAAACGTGAACTGCATATTTGTAACGCTAACTGGTACATACAGTACTTTTGTATGCTCATGTTTACGTATTTTTTATTTCACCCAACAAGTTTTCAACCTAATGGTTCATGGTCTGACTCTTTTTGTCTGTCAAATTTCACTAGATTCTCGAAAGGGTCTTTACTGCACTATCATTTGATTGAGAGGCTAAATTTCAAAGTGCGATGAGATTGTTCTTGAGTACGATTTTTTCATGAATGCACAGACATACAGTAATAAGCATGCAATGACCGAGCAGAACTGCAATCCTATTCCAAGTCTGCAAAAAACACTCAGAAAAAAGTATTCTTCAACGAGAAAAATACTTGTTTTGATGCGCATCTTGATGTGACGTCTTGAAAAACTAAGATATCATTTCAATTTTGTTATAGCCGATCGACCTAACAAAATAGTGTAATTGAAGTTTCATGAATTAATTTTGGAGCATAAATTTCTGTAACAAGACAAGTTAATCGAATAGATTCTCCAAATATGTATCTATGAAATTCGCATTTTTGTTTCACACGTGGTAATCGCTTTTTCTTCTTACATAATTCGAAGTTAGAATTTATTATGATTATTATAAATGTTTGCAAATTACACAGAGCGCTCTCTAAACCATCACGGTCGCGCTTCATGTCGGCTTTTGTACACCTACTTACTAAATACAATCTGTTTGTGTTACGGATTTTGTTCAAAAGAGTTATCTAATTGTTTTTGGCTTTAGATAATGTGCTTTACATTATTGAAAAGTAACCGTCTGAATTGACTATAAATATTCTGAAACGTGAACGCTGCGAGCATGTCAAATCCGTCATCTGAATTGTCGTACCCGTATTGCCTGTAAATGTATGTATGTATTATATACTAGATACATAATACATATTGAGTAATATTTTGTATTTTATTACATAATTATATTAATGTATATTATATTAATGGATATTTACTACGGTATTCAAACACATCTTGCATGATAACGTTGCAGGATTTACGCCAAGTGCAACATATTTTTTTATATAGACGCAGACATTGTGTTGTTTGACCACGGTAAATCGTTACATTCTAGTTCCTGGAGAACTATCTACTTCAATTTGCTACAATCATGTTTGAACTCGGTGTAGTACGTTTGCTTTGACGGTATTTATCAATATATATTGATATTAAAGAAGGAAGTGGAAAAACTTTTGTATGAACATCTCTTTCGTCAATATTCCAACTTCTTTTGAAACATGAACGGTGAACTCATGTTTTTAAGGCTGATAAATCAATTGATGGAACGTATCATCCGAATGACACTTGAAACATGAAACGTGAATAAACCATGTGAGTGTCACAATTGATTCAGGTAAAGCATATGTAGTTGGGCCGTTTGCTAAAACACGAGCAACAGAAAACTTACTGTGTGTGGCGAATATGACTGACCTCTATTCAGTACACATGACACGTAATGTTTCAGGAGTGACATCTTTCTGTTTGTCTCGCATCGAAGCAGACGATCCGAAAAGCCCGGCCCAAAAGAAATCCAAACCAAAAAAAATCCATACCAAAGGTATATGTAGGTATAGGCAAATCAGGGATTTTTTTGGTTTGGATTTTTTTGGTACATCATTTGATCCGAATACTCTATACGCCGATAAGAATGTCAACTTCATGGATTCTGAGTGAGGTTTTCACACGTGGAGAACACTGGCAGACGATCCAAATCTCCAATGGGAGAGGAATTTCGTCAAAGAGGGGAAAATTGGCCGAAATTCGGCTGTTTTACCTACACCTCAAGGAACGAACTCTACTTTTTGAAACCGCCAAAGAGGGGGGAATTATACTTTTCCCTCCCCTTCTCGTCCGCTAGTGGTGTATAAAAGTGAAATATGTACTTATAGCAGCCAAATATGTACTTGTTTGAGTTTGTTACACACGTCTACTCATATGCACCTGTAAATAAATTGAGAAGTTATATGTATCCCGATATTTCACGTCAATCCGTTCCAATGCCCCTGGTTTGTTACACCCAGAATAAAGTTCGCATCCTTGACTGGCTTCATATTATTGAGGTTTCAATTTGTTGACTTGCTTGGTTGCAACGTTCGGACTATTGAAAAAAAAAACATATCTAAACTATCTGTACTCATTTTGAAACGTGAACAATGAGTACGTGGTTTTGTTGGTGGTTTCGAAGTGTCAAAATTATTTCTGGTAAAGTAAGTTATCCGGAAAAACTGATATAATAATTTTATTTTGTGTACTCGATGTACAATTTTTTCGGCAGTCCTGGTGTGTTTTTTTACAAGATGATTTCTATGTTGAACTGACATTGTTTCATTGTTTTGCTTTTATATTATATGTACATATATGCTAGTTATTCGGGCATTAAAATTCGAACACGATATTTAATTCATTGGAACTGTGCAACGTGAACAGAGTTACATATGAAATTTTGAACGGTCAAGGTTAGGTTTCGCAGAAATTAGGCCATTTTATCTACATCTTAGGGAGCGAACTCTACTTTTCAAAACCGCCAAAGAAAGGGGAATTCCACGTTTCCGTCTTTCCATTAATGAAGGAATATTCAATTTTCACCGATAAAAATACCGCTCTTCCATTTATTCTCAAATGAGACTACGCAACAAGGGTGGTAATGGTTGTTAGCAGTAAACCCTTATGGAATTATTTTGTTGTCGATTGTATTTATAATTATTTGATTTAATTATTAAAGAGATATTATACTGATAAAATGTTCTTTGGTTTAGAATCTGTAGCCATGATGAAACGTGAACGAATGTTTTTGAAAGTTGACTGATCAGTAGTAAACGTGAACACCGAAAAGAAATTCACCGTAAAGTTTGTTCGAAAAAGGCAATTCAAATTTAAATTGCGCGCTCAAAACATTGTGAGTAACAAGAAATCCTGGATAGGCTATAATGCTCACTTTTTGTTTCCAACTGAGTTTGTTATATCCGTATACATACATTATACGGATAAAAAGTGTGTGTGTTCACATAAAAAATCATGCATTCACGTTTCAACATGGCTATCCGAATACCCTACGATTCATAATCCATCATGAAATTATAAAATGTTCGATAAACATAGTTTATAAGGAGGGTAAGACTAGATCCCCATAAAAAACGGGATCATAAATTGACTGAGGTGGTCTAAATCAATGCAATGCGAAGAGTCGAATCACTTCGTTCCACGGTCCGTTCGTATTTGATTTATTTCAACAGTTATGGTTAACCGAACCATTATTTAGTTACAGTCGGTGCAGCGGGTTATGTCTTGTAAAACTGCTATTTTCTCTGATTATGACGGGAATATGATGATGAAAATTGGTGGAGATATGGAATAGGGTCTGGCGCACCTTTTTAGTCAGCAAGAATATTAAAAAAGTTGTCCCTACTCATGAAACATCACCTTTACTTCAAATTTATGGTCCATGTACGTTCTCGTCATTTTTTCTGCCTGTGAATATTTGTTTTACTATATGTCGAACTGAAAAAGTGCGCCAGATCCTATTCCATATCCTCACCAATTTTTATCAGCATGTTCCCGTTATAATCAGAGAAAAACTCAATTTTAGTATGTGAATGGCAACAGTTTTACAAGACATAACCCGCTGCACCGACTGTAGGTCCATTATTCATACTTTTTCAGACATACCGTACGTGTGCAATGAGTGCGGGAGTGACACTGCGTTTTTTATATCTGAAAAAAACCATTTTATACTGACCAGTCACAGCACAGATAATCTTTAGTTCACGTTTCATTTATTTACATAGTGGATTAAATGGGCTTGGGATTTGCAGAGGATTATAAAAATCAAAACTATGCTTCCGTCCATTGCGATTGTGAAACGTGAATAGTGTTGACTGGTCGTGGAATCGGGAAATCAAATTTTTCGGGGCATCTTTTACACTACATGAGGCGTGAGTGATTCACTGTATTGTGAGTATATTAAAAACAATGTTTATAGATTATTTTGTTTTTGTATTCTCTTTTGTTTTATCTAAGGTAATGATGTTACACCTGTATTAAAAATTGCATCACGAGCACATTATCTAACACATTTGTGAAACGTGAAATCTTAATGAATGTAATTGCAATGCACGTGTGTCAATGCAACGATAGCGTGGGTGCTTTCAGAGTAAAAAGGAAAGTGAAAAGGAAAGTAAAACGGAAAGTAAAATCTGTAAACCAATTGACCGGAAGGTTCTAATGAGTAATATGAAACGTGAACTAAACATGATTGTGCCGGTTTTGAAAATCGAAGAGCGACCGAACCAGGAATTTGCATGGTTTCTTTACGCGGACAGGTACACCAAATACAGCATTCTCAATCAATTTAGTGACTAATTTTGAATGCGCGCCATTTTTTCAACCTTAATAAGATTTATCCATGCGTGCCCAGAATTTCAGTCATTGTAACAGAGTTAATCATAATCATTCACGTTTCAAAGTCAGTATCTGACTTTTGCTCGTTCAACGAAGGCAATATTATGTAATCTGTTCTACAAAATTTAGTAGAAAAATTATCAATTTAAATGAAGTTTTGAAATACAATTCACTTCACAGTGATTGTTTTCAAACGACTAGAATATTAAATCTTATTGCGTACCTTTCTTCGATTCTAGCAACTATTAAAATTGCGATTTTTCGCATTATTTTGCACGAATCGCTTTGCAGACAGACTGAAAATTAGTTGACTGATTGACTGACTGGTTGATGATTAAAAATACGGGGATACTATTGAAATATCGCAGTCTGAAGGCCGTAGAACTGCTATGAACAATGAGTATTGAAATTTTTATGGTTGTCAGTTAAAATCGGACCTTGAAGAGGTCGTAGTTCCTGCGAACGTCTACAGTATATGAAACAGGGTTATTCATTATCATTCACGTTTCAAAATCTGTACGTGCTTTATACTCTTTCAATCGAAGGCAATACAATAGTTTGTAGCTCAGCAGTAATAAGTTTTGTAGAAAAATATCATAAAAAAAAGATTGCACTGAAAAATCTATTTTTAGAGATTGTCCTAAAACGACTCTCGGTAATTTTTGAGACTGGTAAAAGTGCATTTTGCACTGATCTCGTTGCGGACGGACTGATAATTTGTTGAATTTGACTATGTCTGACTGACTGACTGAACGAATGACTGATTGACTGACTCCAGGACTGAATGGTTGACTGATTGACTGACTCCAGGACTGAACGAATGACTGATTGAATGACTCCAGGACTGAATGATTGACTGATTGACTGACTCCAGGACTGAACGAATGACTGATTGACTGACCGGTTGACTGAAATAATGACTTAGCGGTTAGCACGTCCGCGTACTGAACGGAAGGTCGTGGGTTCGAATCCTACCTGGATACTTGTAAATTTTAAGTTTCTTGGTAGGACTAGAATTCGTTTACTACTATGTCTGACTTACTGAATGACTGACTGATTTAATATCTGGTGCAGTCACTTTGCGATCACTGACTACCCTCACGTTACCTCACAGAGAGATAAGTATACGTTTATTTCCCACTCCCATACTATGAAACAAATGAAATATATATTTTTTATTTGAATATCTTTGGTTCTGTTTATGAATTATATAAAATTCATCGTTTTACAAACCTTAGCCTTGATGAAACGTGAACTGCACGGCTGCTCTAATAGGATATACAGTAAATACATATTCTGGGAGATAAAGTCTCTTCGATTGATCTGGTGATTTAAACAGATTTTCACTCATTGTTCGTACTTGATTCAGACTTTTCCATGCCTACACATTCATAAGCACAGAGCGATCAGAACAACATTCATGTTCTAATCGAAAGAAATCGCACATGAAACAAGATGTTGGAACAACCCGATGGCCCGCAAGTCTCCTAAAAAATAAGAGTACAAAACAGGTTAGTTGGAAGGTTTTTAGCAGTGAATATTAACTGTGAATTTGTAGACTGTTAACTTTTTTAATAAAGTGTTGTTTAATTAATTGTTGAAGTTTCACCATTTTAGTTTTATGTAGCTAAATTGAAACGTGAAGGCATTGCATTTAAAATATCTAGTAAATATGTGAGAATCTAGTAAAAAACAGCCATTCCATGGGCATCATGAGAAGTTTGTCGTCAAGTCAGTCACCAGTTGTATGCTTTATACTGAGACGTCTTCATCAATGAAGCCACCAATGCACACTAATACATAAATATGTACCTTATCAGAACAGAGTGGTAATTTAATAGTGACCTGAGAGGTTGATTAAACTGACTGTCAGTGGCAGAAACTCCAGAGCTATGCGTCAGGTATTGTGTTCCATGTTTGAACTCAGGACCACCGGATTTCGAGGCTGGCGCCCTACGGACTAGACTAAACAGGCAATATTGGATACCATCTTCTTAAGAGAGAGGAGTGTTTCTCAATCTGGACATATATATTATTCAATCTAATCTTGCTATTGTCTTAAACTTAACATTTCAGTTTGTCGCATAAGTTTGGCATACGGTTTTTTAGATGTAAAGTGTACTAATCTAAGTTTAGAAAGTCATGGTATGTATATTGTACCGTTTCATAAACTGTTATGATGCAACTTGAACTATATGGTTTCATTTGAAAAATATATTGGACACAAAAATCAGCCACCTCTGGGTCAGATCAAAGTGTAGTCGTTTTTTTGGCCCACCCTGTATATTTGATATGGAACGGGAACCGTGCGTTCATAATCGTGATTTTGAATCAATCATCTGAAGCGTCATGACATAACATAATATACTTCAATAATCTTACTGAGACGTTTGACTTACTGAAGCCATCATCGCACTACTACTAGTATCAGAATGGTAATTTCGTAGTGGCTCGAGAGGTTGAATAAACTGACGTGCCTATGCAGAGCCCTCCGAACATGGATGTCTCAAATCGGTAGTTGAACCAGTGCCATCAGTTTTGAAGGCCCTACGTTCTAGACGATTTGTCTTCAATTTATGTTTACAGTATTTAGTAGTTTGGGGTCTGGGAATGAATGAATCAAATAAACAACACCCCGACTAAGACTTTATAGTTTTTTGAAACAAAGTTCAAGGTTTTATTTTTCCGTATAATAGACGAAATCAGAGGGCACACAAAATGGCTAACAACTTAGCCGTAGCGTAGTATGCAGAGAAAGAAAAGAAGAAAAAATGATATAATTAGACCGATGAGAATTTGAATCGAAACGTGAACAATTTAGCAAATTATATTCCTGCATTTGGCTGGGCATGCATGGGTAAAGTCATGAAAAAAGATCAACGGGATTTCAAATTTAGTCCCCGATTGAATAGTGAATCACTTGAGCTTGAGTGCAAAAATTTTATAATCATGATGTGTTTGTCACCAGTTATTGACAAAATTTCACCGTTTTCAAATCAGTAAAGTCATTGAAACGTGTTGCAACGACTGGATGTTTGTTGGTAAAGAAAATAATTTTCGTACACCGTTGAACACTTTTTTATAACTAGATTTCTGTTTAATTTTTTTAATCGGTATGCAAACTCCATGACAGAATAAACATCTAAAAAATTTATAGTCATCATGAAACGTGAACGATGAGTGTTCATTCTCGTCGGTTCTGACTTCGCGGTTTCATGAGTTAATCGAAGGGAGACGGTTTTTCAAAAGTGTCACTTTCGTGGGTTTATATATGAGTTCTCCCACGTGTATAGCTTTTTCAAGATATATTGTTACTGAGATTGACTTTGATAAACTTTTTGAAACGTGTGCCTAGAGTTTTGCGCACCGATCGTTAATGGAGCGAACAGTGATTATTGCAATTATTGTAACTTTCAATACATTCTTAAAAATTACTGAAAAGTTATCTTCTTATTTACGTTTAAACTCCGGTTTGCCACAGTCCGTTACTATTTTCTCAACTTTTCTGGTTTCACTTCATTGATTCACTTTTTATTAGGATGGCAGACGACAATCCATGAGATTAAAATTAACTAGGACTATCGTACTCACTTTGAAACGTGAATGGATTTGTAGGCCAATTATTCATTCGTTTATCGTACATTATTTGGTTATCAACATTACAGTATCAGACAATATTCAAAGACTGTTACTTTCATGGAAGCATTGCAAATACCTGCCAGGCCAAGTTTACATAAATTTTCTATCGACCCTGACACTGTGACTCTCGGCTATAAAACAACGATTCTTTAGTCCGAAACATCCCGATCTTCAAACTTTAAACTTAAAGTATTCCGTCTGTCATAGGGTGCCTTCATAGTCGGAGTTGCATCTTGTTTCGGAAGTTTTCCGTAAACCCTTTCCACATCACAAATAATTCCGAAACGTTTTTGAAATCGAAACAGGAAGAAATTGAGGAAAATGTCGAAACGAAACCGGAAAAGGTTTACAGAAATGTTCTGAAACAAGTTGCAACCAGATATGGATAATACCATTAAGAATAATGAAGTGTGACGATTCTGTGAAAGAGCCATAACTTTTCTTTTATCTTTTAGTTATTCTAAATATAATCTGTAAATTAGTTTTCTTTTATATAATTTTTTGCTAAATTCTATTACTGAATTGAAACTTATAACATTTAAATTTGCATTCAGTGAACCTGAAACGTGAATTATGGGTTTTCATTCAAAGGTCAATCGAAATAAACATGCGGTTTGACCAGATAAAACAATTTCAAGATAATAGAATACTGAATTTAATGGCCTGCTGTATCTTTGTATCTGAAGAAGACTTATCTAAGCATAAAATGCACGATCACAGCGACACTCCTACATAGTTTGCGTCTGCAGCAAAAGGGACATGAAATAATCGGCTACCTGAGAACAATAACAAGCATTTATTCACTATCCCAATTAATCGAGACTACCGCATTTGTGTGTTTTCATCAGTCAGTATTTATTGTAAGCTTATTTATTCTAATAATTATGGTACTGGGAGACAAGTTGTTGCAAGTTCACTATTTTACCACTCAATAGCCATAATGAAACGTGAACTGTATTATTGATGTATGTACGCTGAGATAAACTTTCAACTGGTTGTAGCGTTCTCAATTTATTTAGTCAGTCAGTCAGTCAGTCAGTCAGTCAGTCAGTCAGTCAGTCAGTCAGTCAGTCAGTCAGTCAGTCAGTCAGTCAGTCAGTCAGTCAGTCAGTCAGTCAGTCAGTCAGTCAGTCAGTCAGTCAGTCAGTCAGTCAGTCAGTCAGTCAGTCAGTCAGTCAGTCAGTCAGTCAGTCAGTCAGTCAGTCAGTCAGTCAGTCAGTCAGTCAGTCAGTCAGTCAGTCAGTCTGTCTGTCTGTCTGTCTGTCAGTCAGTCAGTCAGTCAGTCAGTCAGTCAGTCAGTCAGTCAGTCAGTCAGTCAGTCAGTCAGTCAGTCAGTCAGTCAGTCAGTCAGTCAGTCAGTCAGTCAGTCAGTCAGTCAGTCAGTCAGTCAGTCAGTCAGTCAGTCAGTCAGTCAGTCAGTCAGTCAGTCAGTCAGTCAGTCAGTCAGTCTGTCTGTCAGTCAGTCAGTCAGTCAGTCAGTCAGTCAGTCAGTCTGTCTGTCTGTCTGTCAGTCAGTCAGTCAGTCAGTCAGTCAGTCAGTCAGTCAGTCAGTCAGTCAGTCAGTCCGTCATTCTGTCAGTCACTCACTCAATCTGTCAGTCATTCTGTCAGTCAGTCAGTCAGTCAGTCAGTCAGTCTGTCAGTCAAGCGGTCATTCAATGCTCTTAATAAATTCCTTAGCTCAAGCGATAATCGTCAGTTGGATTGCTATTTTCATTGATAAATAGCCTGGTTGTCGTGCTAACTTTATGATACTAGTTCGACATAATAAACAGAAAATTCCATTCATTATATATCTGCGCAATGAAACATGAAAATAGTTATTTACAACGACCGATGACCGGGGAAATAGGAAAACAATAGTTCAAAGGGAAAAGAAAATAGGCAAAAGACGAGTCACGAGGGAGGATTTTGAGAAAGTAGAGTTTTTTATTGATTAACTGATTCATTTAATTTATTTCTATAGTTGTGGTAACTTAAGCTGAAGGTTCATTAGTTTTTTCGCTGATTCATTTATACATAACTATTATGAAACATGAACTGCAGGCAT
>OZ038444.1:26974936-26979936 GCA_964036265.1 Daptonema setosum
GTACATACAGATGTACATACATACTCTGGTAAATATACATATCTCGGATACAGATCTCCTTTTTCATAAGGGTACAAGGAAAGAAGATTAGTGCCAGTTGAACGAATCGGTGACAGATTGAGGTCGGGTCGTCTAGTATTCTACATACATACATACATATTTTGTACTTTTCCACTTACTGACTGACTGACTGACTGACTGACTGACTGACTGACTGACTGACTGACTGACTGACTGATTGACTGTCTGACTGACGGGCTGAATGACTGACTGAGAGACAAATAGGCAGACTGACTGACTGACTGACTGACTGACTGACTGACGAGCCATTATTTGATGTGGTCCACCGGGGATTCTATTTTAAACGTCATTCAACCGGTTTACAGATTTTGAGTAAAATGATAATTAGAATGAACTACATACCAAATATGTACATCAGCCATTAAATAAATGAGAAGTAAAGCGTGTTTTAAAAACCTAACCCATGAAAAGGTCAGTTTGAGAAAGGGCGCGCAATTGAAATAAAATGTCTTATAACTAAAATAAATTTCAACGTCTTCATAATTACATACATATTGACTGTCCTAATGTATGTAGCAACGGTAAAATTGGTCAGACCTTTTAAAACTCGAAAGTTCGAAACTTTTAAAGAACATTGAATGCAGCAAACAGATGTTCAGTGAATGCGTTCGGTTCACAACCGTAAAATTTTGCTGGCATAAAACTTTTATTTGGTGAACGGAGATTTTTGTGGTTCAGAGAACAGATTTTATTGTAGGTGAAGCAAACTTTTCGTTCATAAAGTACGAATAACTTGGTTTATATCCGAGTAAGTAAAACGATTTCAGGTCAGCTGTTTTACATAGTCGAGACCCACTAGCGGACGAGAAATGGAGGGAAAAGTGGAATCCCCCCCTCTTTGGCGTTTTCAAAACAGTAGAAATTGTTCCTCATAGAATCACATCAATTCCCTCCTCTTTGGGAAAATTTCCCTCCCTTTGGAATTTTGGTTCGTTTGCCATTGTCGTGACCCGACGACAATTGTTTTAGTGCAATTGTAAAATATGTATAAAAAATATAAAAATTTACAATTTATCATTCGTATAACTAAAATTAACGGTCATAATTTGAAAAATAAAAACTATAAAAGATATAAGTGATATAAATTTGTCGTCTGATTTTGTCGCAAAAGACGGTGCTAAAAATTTGAGGAGTGGTTCACGCTGGAAACACTGAATTTCGTTGGCTACCTTTGGCGGACGAGCTAATCCTCCAAAGGGAGGGGAATTTGGTCAAAGAGGGGGTAATTGGGAGAAGAAAGATCACTTTACCTTCACCTTAGGGAACAAAGTCTGCTTTTTGGAACTGCCAAAGAGGGGTGAATTCCACTTTTCCGTTCTTCCGTCGTCCGCTAGTGTGGTGGCTACCAGAATTCACGGAAAATACACCCGAAATTAATTCTTCGCAATTTGCGATATAACTCAACTTTGCAATAAAATCAACTCAGCTTGTGTTAATGTGAGAGAAGGTGATGATTGTAAAAGACGATAAACTGACCACCGTCGGTAAACATAATTTTTTTGCTTTGAATTATCTTTCGTGTCTCATTTGGGGGTCACTTTTTAGATCAGTTTTTTCTGCTCATGAAAACCGACAGTGCGCTAAGGATGACAACATGTCACTAACCCTCTAAAGGGAGGGGAATTTCATCAAAGAGGGGGGAATCCGCAGTTTTCAGGCCATTTTACCAACACCTTAGGGAACAAATTCTACATTTTGAAAACGTGAAAGAGGGGGAATTCCTTTTTTCCCGCCCCTTCTCGTCCGCTAGTGTACCATGGAAATCGGTGGTTTTCGGACAAAACTTTACAAACGGTGGGGCAATTTCACCAAAGAGGGCGGAACCGAAAGTTTACGGTCATTTTCCATTCTTATTTCGATATACGGTTCCACCTTTAGAAACCATAAAAAATTGCAAATATTCAATATTTCATCGCTTTTTCGCCCGTTTGTGATTTGAGGTGAGGGGACAAAACTCTAACGACACTCGATCAATGTCGTGTCCGGACGATATAATCAACTGTACATAATATACTTACTGTCCCTTTTCTCACTATACAGTACACAATATGGTTAAAGAACACTCGAGACATTAAAATTCAGGAACCTATGAACCAGTTTATTTTTAAAATGGATACAACGTATACTTCATGTTGTACACCGGTTTTTTATGTGTGATACAGACGTTAGCTGTACGGTTCTTACTACTGACCAATTTCTGTGGAAAGCAAAAATCAAATCGTTGTTGTGGTTCCGTTTGTTCGACCATGATATCAAGACACATGGCGTAATCATCCAATAAAATGTCGACAGAAAATCTGAATAGCTTTCTTAATCACTAGAATATGTGCACATTTAATTTCAGTCTTGAAATCAAGTGGAAGGTACATACTGAATCAGTGAGCTTTTTAAATTAATTAAATTTTTTAATTGAATAAAATTAAATTAAAGTAATTAAATTTTTTCAGAATAAACCACAGTAAATGTTATCTATGTAGACTATAAATGCAGTATGAAGATATTGAAAATGACCGTATTGAATATTCTACGAACGCATTAACAGAAGGCAGGTAACTGATAATAAATCATGAGTCAAGTAAATCTATTCTTAAAATTAATTAGAAATGGGAAAATCGGTTTTTATAAAGTATTTTGTTCTCATAACTTAATATTGAAAAGTTTATAATCGGGTAGGTAATCAAATATACCAAGCGTTTCAGCTTGTTTTCTATACTTTATAATTTTCGGGTTGTCTCACTCAGATATTTACATGGTCCTATAAAGACGCTTTCGAGATTCTAGTGAAAAACACACACACTATCTTGCTCAGACCGTGAAACATCAACTTCACTTTTGTTCCACACGTGCATGATGCACGTACTGAATTAGCTTGTGGCCCAAGATCTGAGTTAAGCGTAAAAGGTGTATTTTTACGGGCTATGATGTTTTTTATTAATTGGAATTTGTATATTATCTTTGTATGCTCATGTTTACATAATTTGTTTTTCAAAATTAGCGTTTATTTCACCCAACAAGTTTTCAACCTAATGGTTCATGGTCTGACTCTTTTTGTCTGTCAAATTTCACTAGATTCCCGAAAGGGTCTTTATATAGAGTTATATCCCGATCACATAGTTAAGCAGCTCAACAATAATAAATCACGAGTCAATTAAATATATTCTTAAAATTAATTAGAAGTGGGAAAATCGGTGTTTATAAAGTATTTTGTTCTCATAACTTATTATACAATTGTTTATAATCAGGTAGGAAAGCAATCATACATATTGACATGGGCGTATCAGCTTGTTTTATAAACAAAAAAAGAAAGACAACCAATAAACGGGAACAATTCATAAACAATCAATTAAATTGAACTGTAAAAAATTATTAAAAAAGCTGAAAACAGAAAAATCTTATTAGTTTACTTCTCTATAAAATGAGAAATCACCAAAATCAATTAGGGAATCGAACTTACACGAGTGGTTCAGGTTATTTTCTATACAAAAATGTCGAGCAATAAACGAGAAAAATGTATAAAAAATCAATTAAATAAAACTGGTAAAAAATATAAAAAATCTAAAAACAGAACAATCTTTCTGGTTTACATCATTATAAAATGAGAAAAGGTTCAGGCTTTTTTCTATACAAAAATTTCGGGATAATAAACAATAAAAATTGAGTAATAACCTTGACTATAATTCAAAACAACAGCGATTCCCACACAAACTGGGCCCGACAAATAATCGTCGAATTATTAATGACCGCTCATTTCACGGGAAAAGGGAACCTCAGCGGGGGAATCGCTTTATTCGCTCAAAAAACAGCCGCAATAACCTAAGAATTAGTGAGAAAGTCAGCCCAATAAGACTTGTTTTCGGTTTTGACAGCGACGGTTTAATTAAGTTTAAAATGGTAAGATGAAGTGAGACTTAGTTGAACAGGGTTTATTGTGATCAAAAATTTTCTTGGTGGGCCTGTCATTATGGCTGGGCTGAATCAAGTGGAATGTTTGTAGTTTGTTCAAAATT
This sequence comes from Daptonema setosum, assembly GCA_964036265.1. Classification (NCBI taxonomy): domain Eukaryota; kingdom Metazoa; phylum Nematoda; class Chromadorea; order Monhysterida; family Xyalidae; genus Daptonema; species Daptonema setosum. The sequence continues at coordinate 26,979,025 of OZ038444.1, forward strand.
CAAATCTTACGGAAAAAAAACTTATTTTCTCAAAAAGGTGAAAGGGCGCCAAGTACAGATTTGAGTTCAAACTACGCGCCAAAAAGTTTTTTGACTAACAAGAAACCCTGGATAGGCTTGATGAAACGGAATTCTAAGCAGCACGTCATTTTCTTCGCATTTGTAAAACTATTCTGAATGTGGGGGTTTTTTTATCTGAACGTCCTTTGCATGCCATTGGAAAAATCGGAAAAAAGAGAACAAAATCGGACTAAAAAGAAAAAAAATCGGATTAAAGAGAAAAATGGCGCAAGTTCAAACTCAATATCAATCAGTTAAACATGATATACTTAATCTGAGTTGTTTATGAGCCCGTTTTATATTATACTAATGTGTTCAGCGTCATTAGTCTATAATCGCATTGTCATTTAACACGTGCGGTAAAAAAGTTGTATAGCCTATCCGTTTTTTTTTTTTTTTTTTTTAACTTCATTCACACAATAGTGGGATGGTCAAAGTTGACCGGAATGATGTATATCAATGGTTATATAATATTAGTGTCAAGTGGTCATTTGCCTCTAACTGCAAGATAGTTAGTGACATCACGGTTTATGTGTCGAAAAATGTATTTCACATAATATCAAAAATATAACATAGTTTATAGTGGAAGTGACAGATTACACGTTAATAAAGTCAATTGACGGAAGATTATGGGATAAACTTTCTAGAATTTCATTTTTAAATCTTTTCTGTAGGTATTCCTTGAACATTTTGTGGGAACCAAGGTCAAATGTTTCATCGGGCAATTTGTTCCATAAATCTATAATTCGTACACTCCAGAAGTTAAGGCGTCGGGTAGTTTTTGCCACTGGTTTTCTCAACTTGAATCTATTGTTTCGTCTCAAGCGGCTATCTGGTGATAAATCAAAAATG
>OZ038444.1:26984936-26999177 GCA_964036265.1 Daptonema setosum
AGAGTTTTTTTCTTAAGGTGTAGGTAAAATAGCCGGAAAACTGCGAAATCCCACTCTTTAGAACGATTCCCCTCCCTTTGGAGGTTTGGCTCGTTTGCCAGTGTACTGACACCCTCTGGAGAAGGATCGCTGAACCGCTGGCGGACGAGCCAACCTTTCAAAGGGAGCAGAATTTCCCTCAAAGAAGAAAAATACATATGCGATTTTTTGATCATTTCACATAAACGTTGAAGAATGAACTATATTAAAAAAAACCGCCAAAAAGAGGGAAATTCCACTTTTTCCTCCCCTTATATTTTGCTAGGGTGCTGAACTGAAGTGGTACGGGGGATGGGGGGTCTGGGGTATGTTTCTGATGGCACATGTGTGTGAATTTCCATCTAATCTACTATGGGGGGAGCACATGCTACTGCGATGCAAAACGAAATAGTGAGGACATACTACATATGTATTCCATTCATCTATGTTACACATGTAAGATAATATATTATGCGTACAAAGAATAGTATATAGCAGAATTCAAATATTCGATTCCCGATAAACAGTGGAATTTTTTGTCCGATATACTGTCCTTAGTGACTTGGTCAGGTTCACTCACTATCAGACACTCATTGGCTATGTATGTCTACACAAAAAAATTAAACAAAAAATAACCATTTTGAAATGCATAAGTGCACGTTCAACTATTTTCTCGGAATTTACTCAGAAATAACAAGAAAGGTATCATGTTGTCACAAAAAAAAATTGGCTGACCCGTTTAGTACATTTACAAAAAAAATCAATATGTTAACTTAATTTCATGTGAAGAATGAATTTTTCTATAAAAATTTGAGTGCGCGCCAGAAACAAATTTAAAAATTTAAACTGCGCGCCAAAATTTTTTTTGATCAGAATAGGCTATAAGGTGAATCTATAAGCCTCTATTGATTATAAGAAATGATATAAAACTGCGAGAACCCATGGCATGACCATAACCAGATTCTCAAGTCCAGAACCGGATTCTCAAGTACGGTATTTTCTGTGCCACGTTTTAGCCACTTTTTAAAATCTCTTAAAACCAGATTCTCAAGTCCAGAACCTGATTCTCAAGTAAGAAATTTTCTGTGCCATGTTTTGGATTTTCTTATAACCAATTACGAGGCCTATATGTGTGAATGTTTCTTATTCGAAGCGAAACACGATCGCCTGATTTTGAGACAACCTACAGTATTCCAGAATGTGAGATTGTATTGTTGAGATGAAACGACAGCTAACGAGGGACCAGATTATTTTCGTAGGTGAAACGCGCGTCAACATAACAAACAGGATTAATCAACCAAAAGGTGATTTAGGTGGTGCTGTGGACTGAACGGATTAAAATTTCTGAGAAAGAAACCGGTAAACTGACATCAAATCGAAAATCTTTAAAAGTCGCTTAGCACAATGCTTACTGAACTGAATAATATTGGTATTGGTAGTTTTACTTTATTTACGGTTTTGGCAAATTTTTACATCAAGTTTTGTACGAAAATTTCGCAGCGTTTTCAGCCACTAGATTTTTTTATGTACCTATTATCCAAAATAAAGCTCCTCAGAATGTCATTGTATTATTGTTAATTATTTAAGCTTTTTAATATCTATTTAAATGTTTTGAGCACGAAAGTAAACTATAAATGAGAAAAAAATTGACAGAAAAAGTTCTCTCATTTGAATAGAAACAATCAGGATAAATTTATGCAGAGAAGTTCATAGAGCAAATGGTTCCAAATTAATAAAAAAACAATGCTATAGACTTCGCAATTGGTTATAAAAAAATCCAAAACGTGGCACAGAAAATTCCTTACTTGAGAATCCGGTTCTGGACCTGAGAGTCTGGTTCTAAGAAAATTTTTAAACGTGGCACAGAAAATTCATTACTCGAGAATCCGGTTCTGGACTTGAGAATCTGGTTCTCGCCCTGCCATGGATTCTCGCAGTTTTAAACCATTTTTAATCAATTATGAGGTCATAAATGACTAAAAATGTTATCTAGAACCTAATAAACAATAAGTGAATATGAGTACGAAATGTCAGACGATCGAACTGAATTCAAATGCATATTGGATCATAATTTTAAAAATATGTGCGCCGTTTCTGAAAAAAAAATCGAAAACGCCATCCCACCAGTGCGCCGTCCGCACTAGCGGACGAGAAGGGGAAGGAAAAGGGGATTTCCCCCCTCTTTGGTGGTTTCAAAAAGGGGAGTTTTTTTCTAAAGGTGTGGCTAAATAGGCCTAATTTTTGCCGATACCAACCTTTTTGGTAAAATTCCCCTCCCTGTGGAGGTTTGGCTCGTCCGCCAGGTGCCTGCCGTCCGTTATACAATTCTGGACGTATTCACAATGTAATTGAGGAATGAGTTTGAAAGAATGTGAATTTTTGTAATATTCATAATTATTTTTTATAGATGCAGAGTTGTAAAGCTTGGTTGAGGTGTTTCTAATCGATTTTTTCTATAGACCTGTTATCTAATACGCAAAGCATTGGCCCGACGTTGGTGCAATTGTACTCATACCATGTGGGCAAATTTTTTAGTTTTTTTTTGAAAATTTGATTGTCAAAAATTAAATTTACGAACTTTTGCGCGTCAATTAGGGTGGGTATAGTCTGCCCGAAATTGGGTAGTTTCTGTTACAAAAATAAAACGCATTAAAAATTTTCCATCAAATTTCAAAAAAAAATTCGCCAAATCAGCATTTGTTCATAAATCTAATCAGCAGCTGGATCTCGTAATGAATGATGTTGTACAATTTGTTCTCTTGCTGGTAAACTGACGGGATAACCTTTATCGAAATCGAAAACCAGTAATTATTTTCGTGTCCGTTGCCGAAATATTGGATTCAATCAAATTTTCAGTTATAAAATTACCTTGAAAACGGAAATGTTATCATTGAACTTCTGCATGTCATTTGAACGGTACATACCAGACTCCAGGGCAACTTCATCAAAAAGCTGGCGGACGGACACTGGCGGACGAGCCAATCCTCCAAAGGGAGGGGAATTTCATCAAAGAGGGGGAATTCACAGTTTTCATGTCATTTTACGTACACCTTAGGGAACAAACTCAACCTTCTGAGAACGCCAAAGAAGGGGAAATTCCACTTCTCCCTTCCCTTCTCGTCGCGCTAGTGGTACTGGATAGAAAAAGGTTAATGCCAGTGAAATTCGCGAATGTTCAGTTGGTTATCATTTCGATTAGACATGGACACTTTTAAAACATTCTAGTACGTTCCCCAATTATTGGGATGCTAAATTTAAATGCGCGAAATTTTTCACAAAAAGCCGGTAAACATTTTTTTACCAGAATCAGAAGGTTTTCGAACTGAGTTATGAACTAATTTATGCACGAAAAAATCTTACAATGTGCAGATTAGTAAATGGAAACATATCTGTTCTATGGTGTTCATTTTTACTGTCAGGGATACTTATCAGTGGATTTATATTAGTCTGACTGAAAATTGACATATTATGGATGATAAAATTGTCAGCAATTGCGCTGGAAAAATAAACTGTGACTTTCAAGCGAACGAGTCGGTGCAGCGGGTTATGTCTTGTAAAACTGTTGCCATTCACATCCTAAAATTGCGTTTATCTCTGATTATAACGGGAATATGATGATAAAATTTCGTGGGGCTATGTAATAAGGTCTGGCGCACCTTTTTAGTCAGCAAGAATATTAAAAAAATCGTTCATACTCATGAAACATCACCTTTCCTACAAGTTTATGGTCCGTGTACATTCTCGTCATTTTTTCTGCCCGTGAAATAATTTTTTAAACTATATGTCGAACTGAAAAGGTGCGCCAGATCCTGTTCCATATCCGCACCAATTTTCATGACCATATTCCCGTTATAATCAGAGAAAAACGCAATTTAAGGATGTGAATGGCAACGGTTTTACAAGACATAACCCGCTGCACCGACTGTAGGCATGAACGAAGGAAGTTTTCGTCAAGAAAAATTTTCATGATAAGTAATACAATGAATATTTGCGACTTAATGACAGAAAAGTGCGTTGAGATTGAAAAAAAACAAACAAAATACAATGTACTATATTAGAACTATCAGCTGGCTGAACATACGTTTGCAATTAAATATGTAAACTAGTCAGCGTGTTCAATATAGCCACAAGAGATTTGTAGTTCTTGAGAGGTTTATGTTTATGACATACAAATGGATGTAAACAGATGATGAAGAGAATTGAAACGGACTGACTGAGTGACTGACTGACTGACTGACTGACTGACTGACTGACTGACTGACTGACTGACTGACTGACTGACTGACTGACTGACTGACTGACTGACTAACTGACTGACTGACTGACTGACTGACTGACTGACTGGCTGACTGACTGACTGACTGACTGACTGACTGACTGACTGACTGACTGACTGACTGACTGACTGACTGACTGACTGACTGACTGACTGACTGACTGACTGACTGACTGACTGACTGACTGACTGACTGACTGACTGACTGACAGAGTGACTGACTGAATGACTGACTGACTGGCACCAGCTTTCACTAGACCGGGGAAGCAATGATTAAAATCTCTGAAAGCCGGAAATTTATTGTCGAAACTTTGCGGAAAGTAGAAAAGTTGTTGGGAGACGTCAATGATAAATCATTGTCAAGAAAATTGGGCAAGGTAACTCGAAAAGTCAGTTAAAGATCAACGATCAGATGTGTTGTCTCGCTGAAAGTTTGTCTCGCTGAACGTTTGTCTCGCTGAACTTTTGTCTCGCTCAAAGTTCATCCCGGAATGACCACCGTGGTGGAATATCGTGACATTTCAAGTCGGCATAGAATTTTACGTCAACAAACTTTACCCGAGAAAAATATTGCGCAAACTTTTCAAATTTTTATAAGTAATTTTGAGGATTTTCATTAGTTAATAAATATGCACAGTTTCTCAAGTCAGAGTGAAGATTTTTTGTGGAAACGTTCAAAGCCGTCGGGAGTAGTTCTACAAATTCAGAATCTCATTTAACTCACAACATTGTACCACATGGAATCCATACCCTGGCCACTGGCGGACGCAGCTAATCCTCCAAAGGGAGGGGATTTTTCCCCAAGAGTGGGGAATTGGCAAATTTTCGGAGCATTTTACCTACACCTCGAGGAACAAACTCTACTTAATAAAACCGCCAAAGAGGGGGGGAATTCCACTTTTCCCTCCCCTTCTCGTCCGCTATAGACCCTGGCATAGAGTACCAAAACAACAGCTACAACTACATATTGGTGCCAGTATAGTCGAATTTTTTGGTTACGCCTTTTTTTGGGAACTTTTTTGTGTAAAACCTTTCCCTCGCCCAGAAATTGGCGGTCGAAAGCAGCAATTTGGGGTTGATGAAAAGGTTTTACACACAGAAAAGTTCTTAAAAAGATGATTATGACTCGTTTTTTGTTTAAAAAACCTTTTCATCAACCCAAACTGCTGCTTTCGACCGCTGATTTCTGGGTGAGGGAAAAGTTTTACACAAAAAAAGTTCCCGAAAAAAGGCGTAACCGAAAAATTCGACTATACATGAACACACTGGCGGTGGAGCTAACTAACCAAAGGGAGTGGAATTTCGTCAAAGAGGGGGGGGGGGGATTCAAAGTTTTCAGACCATTTTACCTACACCTTAGGGAACCAACCCTACTTTTTGAAAATGCCAAAGAGGGGGGAATTTCACTTTTCCCTCCGCTTCTCGTCCGCTTGTGCATGGACGAACCAGTGATCGAACATCACACCGATACATAAAACAGAGAAAGACATATATGTATACATACATACTATATATATATATATATATATATAGTATATACATATATATATACAAGAAACAAAAATGCCCAAAGCATAATGAGTTTATAATATGGTTCTTATTCGTGATGATCGTAAAAAAGCCAGAGACAAGAATTCGATGGCGTTTCAACTATTTTCACTTCTTAAAAGTCAAGGCATTTACCATGACAATGACTCCTGAGAAGTAAACTAACACCCGTAGCACAGAAAGATATTACGCGTTTTTGTAATATCATCCGTAATATCGGTTTTGTAATAACTCACTTTCTGAGCTTGGTAGTCAACGAATTTTCAATTTTGATGTATCAAAACGAATGTATTCTTCTGGTAAACACGTCGCTTTTAAAAGTTATTTAATTATAGCTGTGAAACACATCGAAAATCTCGATAATAATGGTTTTGTAATATCGATATTACGGAGATATTACAAAATACCGTACTATCTCCGTAATATCTCGTATGACTCGATTCTGCTGCAGTTTCAAGGATGTAACCACTGTTGTTGTACACCAACGTGTCCGTAAAACTTTGAATTTATCCAGTAACAAGAAATATTGAACAAAAACTCCATGTGAATGAAGTTTTGTCCCAAAAACTTCGATAATAATTGTAATATCGGGGGTATTAACGCCGTTAATACTGTAATATCATATTACAAGTACGTGTCATATTGATATTACAGTGGGCCACTGGCGGACCAGTCAAACCTCCAAAGGGAGGGAAATCTTTCCAAAGAAGGGGAAATTTCCAAAAATCAGTTCATTTCACCTATATCAAACAAACTCTACTTTCTGAAACCGCCAAAGAGGGGGGAATTCCACTTTTCCCTCCCCTTCTCGTCTGCTAGTGGGCGATGAAACATTAGCTTGTTCGGTTCAGTTGGTATTGGTAGAGCGTTAGATTAGCAATCGGGAGGTTGCATGTTCGATTCTCGCTCACCATGTGAGTTCAGAATTTGTTATACAAATATGGAAAATTTGGGTTTAGTGATTTTTGCCGCGATCCGTTGCATCATTTTTATGCTGCTTAACAAAAGTTGTCACCTGCTTACATAAATGATTATGAAGGGTTTGAAAGATATCATTCGTGAAATTCGCCGAAGACGAAATCAATATTTTTTCGATTTGCAAATCAACATTCGACTAGGAAATCAAACAACGGAAATACCGTTTGAATGAGTGTTATAAAAAAGCCTAAATAAACTCAATGAATTTGCCAACTACATTCCCTGAATTCTTCAATAACCAGGGACCAGTACAAAACCGGTAAAGGATTTTGGTAAAGATACATAAATTTACCGAAAGGTTACTGAAATACATAAGTTGTATAATAACTATTCTCGATATTTCGAATAACTTTTTCCATTACCAATGCAAAAAAAAGAAGTAGCTCGGTAGCTTAACTCGCACCGGCCCGGGTGACTTCGATTATAATACTGCAGTTTCAGCTGAAATTGTTTATATTTCTGTCCTTTGAACCAATTTTGAAGCGGGTTGATCATGCATGATCAGAACTCCATGCTCAAAGCACGTATACGAAAAAAAACACGGGACGGATGACATGATGTTTCATTGGCATCCGAAGTCCTATGACCTGTTTTACTCTAATCACATGTTTTTTGCATAACTGTGCTGTGCTTTTTGATTCGACGATTATGTATTTATTCCATTTAACAATCTTCAAGAGTCCGGATGACCTGATGTTTCATTCCCGTGCTAAGTAGTACCATCTGTCCCGCTCAGATGTTTGATTTCAAAATGAAAATTTTCATTCTATATTAACGATCTGTCCACGATAATAGGCGAATCGGGATAACATAAAGTTTCATTTACTGCTTCATTTACATGCCCGTATAACGGTTTTTATCTCCATAATAGTGCTTGGTTATAACAAAAAAAACGATCAAGCTTATGTTTCAATATCCCCTGTACTATCGATATTACACCTTGCAAGCTAAAATTTTCAACTGTACTATCGATATTACACCCAAAACAGCAAGGTGTAATATCTATAGTACTGTGGAATTTGAAACATTAGCTTACATTGTAATATGATAATACAGTATTATCAACGTTAATACGGCCGATATTACAGTTATTATCGTAGTCTTTGTGACATAACTTTATTCAAATGAAGTTTTTGTTTCATATTTTTTATTACTGGATAAATTCAAAGTTTTACGGTCACGTTGGTGTACAACAACATTTGTTTCATCCTTGAAACTGCAGCAGAATCGAGTCATACGAGATATTACGGAGATAGTACGGTATTTTGTAATATATCCGTAATATCGATATTACAAAACCATTATTATCGAGATTTTCTATGTGTTTCACAGCTATAATTAAATAACTTTTAAAAGCGACGTGTTCACCAGAAGAATACATTCGTTTTGATACATCAAAATTGAAAATTCGTTGACTAGGCAACTCAGAAAGTGAGTTATTACAAAACCGATATTACAGCTGATATTACAAAAACGTGTAATATCTTTCTGTGCTACGGGTGTCAGCGGCTCACAACAGAGAAATTTCACATGCTTAGCAACAATAGTATTTGTAAAAGTTAGGCATGATGATTACTCATTGCAAAAACCATATTCCGGACTTTCCACGAGTATTTAGTTATTGCTAGAAACATCTGTACGGCCATGCCGACACCCGACAAGCAACACAACAGAAACTGAAAACATCCCGATTTCTGTGAAAGTCTGAAAACGCATAGTTCAATTGTGGATAAGAGAAAACTAAAACCAATATTGAGGTTTTACTTTTATTTTCAGCATAAAACTAAAAACTATGCTCTATAATAACCAGGTCAGTTTTAGGCACTGTGGATTGAGTTTTCACGATTCACGTGGGATGCGTGAGTGTATGAGGTTACCCCCTTTATCTGGGGGGCAAGTGGGTAACCCCCCTGCCTATAGAAATTTTTCAGTTGACCGTAAACAACTTGTTTCAGGATTTTCCTTACCCCACAATTCCCGAATAAAAATTTCAAAAATTTTACCGAAAAAGTCACACGACTTGATGAAATTTGACGTAAACTTGACGATATTCGAGTAAGATTTCGAAAACGTTTTTCTTACGATAATAGGAAAAATGTTTCAGTAGCTTTTTGTGTATGTTCTTCTTCTTTTGACACGAAAATCGTTTTTTTTATCTGACAGTACAAGACCTGACCCTGTCTTGGAAATTTCAGAAGATGGGATCGGCTGTCTCCACCCCCCCCCCCTTTCCCCTCCTTAAACGCCGAAAAACCCGGCTCACTGCCATTTGCTCCTCAAAAAAACTGTGATAGTTTATAAACTCGCTGAACTCTCCCTTCATACATATTTGATGCAAATATGTTGGTCAACAGAAATGTTGGTTAAAGTTGAAAATTGAAACTCAAAAAAATGCAGGATTTTCTCACCGGAAAGTCCGGAATATGGTTTTTGCAATGAGTAATCATCATGCCTAACTTTTACAAATACTATTGTTGCTAAGCATGTGAAATTTCTCTGTTGTGAGCCGCTTAGTTTACTTCTCAGGAGTCATTGTCATGGTAAATGCCTTGACTTTTAAGAAGTGAAAATAGTTGAAACGCCATCGAATTCTTGTCTCTGGCTTTTTTACGATCATCACGAATAAGAACCATATTATAAACTCATTATGCTTTGGGCATTTTTGTTTCTTGTTTCTAACTTTTTTATGTGTGAGCATTTTTTCACTGTTCTTTATAAAAAAAACGTGAAATCCGAAAATTCTGGCGTTTTTTTGTTGATTGTTCCATAGTTTTATAGGGTTATCTTATCACATGTGTACTTATACCAGATGCTTTGATTCTCATAAGCTACAATTAAAGATGCTGGCACAAAGGCTAAAAAGACAAAAAAATCTACTATTATCGGACTATCGTCCGAACCTTGATCGAAAAATATAAAATAATCGTTTGAATCTTTGCAGTGTCTGGAATATGTGCAGGAATAGACATATTTATATACATATTTAACCCCGGGTTAGATTTTCAGCTTCCTAGTTGAATCGAAGTATGCTTATCAACAAAACGTGCAAAAAAACAGAAAAAGTTTCAAAGAGTTTGAGAAAATTCGGTCTTTTTTCGTTCCGTTTTTTATTGTGTTTGGTATTTACAAGCTAAAGTTGAAATTTGGTACTCATGATAGTTATACACAGTTAAATGAATTATTTTTGACATGGGATGCATAAAAGATGTCACATGGGAGTGAAGATTTGCGTGGGTTGAAATTTTTTACTATTTGAACCTGACCACAGTCTCATCATAACTCTAATAAAAAGTTTTTCGTAATTACTTATATTAATTTTGAAAACAGTGATGAAAACTGTATATTAGCTATAATGTATTTTTTTTGTCTGATGCTGTTTTGAGGGTTAAAATGACCGATAACCAGTAAAAAATGCGTATTTGTTCAAAATAACGTATTTTTTTAACAGCTCCGTTTTTTGTTGTGAGTCTTTCAAATTCAAATTGACAATGGATTTCAATACTTATAAGTGTCTTATATAATATTCTAAAAAATCTTTGGCTCAAATAGTACCTGTCGGACAGCACATCGAAAACAATTTTTTGCCTGCGATTTTTGCTCATTTTCGTCAATTTCTAGCAAAATTGGCGTTTCATCCGTTCCGTTTTTTGTTATGTTAGATTGTTTTACAAACTAATGTTGGAATTTTATACTCAGGTTAGTTATACACAGTTAACTGAAATGTTCATGACATGGGAAGCATATAAGATTTAAAATGAGAGTGAATATTTGTGTAGATTGAAGAATTGTACTAATTGAACCTGACCACAATCTCATCATAACTCTTTAAAACAAAGTTTTTCGTAAATGCCGATATTATTTTCAGAAACAGTGATGAAAACTGTTTATAAGCTTCAATGTAGGTTTTTTTCGACTGATGCTGTTTTGAGGGTTAAAATGACGATAACCCCTAAAAATGTGGTTTTGTTAAAAAAACGTGTTTTTTAATCCAGTTGCGTTTTTTGTTGTGAGTCCTTTAATTTCAAACTGACAATGGATTTCAATACTCATAAGTGTCTTATATAATGTTCTAAAAAATTTCAGAGTCAAAAAGAACCTGTCGGTCAGCACATTGAAAACGATTTTTTTCGCCTGCGATTTTTGCTCATTTTTGGCGATTTTTAGCAAAATTGGCGTTTCATCCGTGGCGTTTTTTGTTGTGTCAGATTTTTTAACAAACTGGTTGTGGAACTCGGTACTCATAAGTGTTTTACACAATTGTCTAAAATATTTTTGACAAAGATACTACCTATCGGTCACCACGGTGGAAATAAAAAAATTTGCCTGCGATTTTTGAGCATTTTTACAATTTTTTTGAGAAAAACGGACGAAAAAATAAAAAATAATTTTCCGATTCTTTGGAGTGTCTGGAATCTGTGTAGATGGACCATTATTAACACCGGGTTCAATTTTCAGCTTCCTAGTTAAAGCGAAGTATGCTTGTCAACAAAACGTGCGTACAGAAAAAAAAAACGGAAAAAGTTCTTCGGGAAGACAAAATTGTCTCTCGTCACTGATACAACCAACGAATTTTCACCAAATTCACTACACATGTGCAACTTTCAACGGGAAAAACGATAATGCAACTTAAATTTCAATACGTTTATGCGAGAAATGACTTTTTCACAAAAAATCGTCAAATTCATACAAAATGGAGTTTACCATCGAACCATATTAAGGTTTCGGACTATCGTCCGAACCTTGATATATATACTATATATATATATATACTATATGCATACTATATACTATATACATACTATACTATATGTATACTCGAATTTTTTGGTTACGCCTTTTTTTGGGAACTTTTTTTTTGTGTAAAACCTTTCCCTCACCCAGAAAATGGCGGTCGAAAGCAGCATTTTGGGGTTGATAAAAAGGTTTTCCACACAGAAAAGTTCTTAAAAAGATGATTATGACTCTTTTTATATATATTATATAGTATATACATATATGTATACATACATACTATATCTCCAGGTACATAAATAGAGTCTGTCATCCAAGATCATTCATACAATAGTAAACGGAATGTACAATATGTATGTACATGTATGTATATTTTCAAATGTATGTATATACGTATGTTTGTATGTACACATGTGCCACATGTATGTATATATTTACAGGGCACCAATGTCTTCGGTTGGAACGCCAAGCCCCAGATTTGTATAGTCCCCTGAGCCCACATATACCACGGCCTAACGACGAAACGAGGTTTATCCGTGTTCCAAGTACGGGGCGGACGATCTAATCCTTCAAAGGGAAGAGAATTCGTCAAACAGGGATAATTGATAAGTTCCAAGCCATATTACGAACACCGTGAGGAACAAATTCTACTGTATGAAAACGCCGAAGAGAGGGAACTTCGTGTTTCCCACTCCTCCTCGTTCGCTGGTGGTTCCAAGTACGGGCGGAACAGAAAATCGAGCAAACAAATGGGAAAGGTTTTGGGAGTTTGGAATTAATTTTCAACACTTGAAAAAACCAACCAAAATTGTGTTTTGAAAAAAAACCTGTCTAATGGAGCAAGGGGAAATCCACCTGCTCAATTCCTTCACCAGGTCCGTTACAAGAACAGGAGATACAGAATATTCGGATGAAGTTTCAAATTTATTTCAGCGTGGAAATGCTGAGAAAAAACGATAAAAACAAGGTTTAATTCATGCTTGAGAGATTTTTATCACTCTTATTTCTTTATATTTTCTCATCCGCCACTATGATCATGTTTGTATACCAACAAGACGTGTGGCCCCGCGCCCTCAATAGTGCCTTCCTAGTCAGTTGCGGAATATTATCGAAACCCTCATCCTCCAAAGGGAGGGAATTTTCCCAAAGAGGGGGAAGTGGCAAATTTCAAGCTATTTCACCTACAGCTCATGGAACAAACTATACTTTGGAAAACGCCAAAAAGGGGGATTTCCACTTTTCTCATCCGCTAGTGCTGTGTGGGGAAAGTGAAAAAAGTGTATATCTTTTTAAATTTTTCATTTCTTATCACAAAAATCTGCAGAATTCAGCAAAAAAATTGGTTCTGAATCCGTGGTCAGAGAGGTAGCCGAAATTCGAGCTACCACTATGAACGTACCCGCCGGGCAAACCTGGTATTATCCATGTTCATGTATTCCATGCCACACATGAGGATAAGGCCATAGGATATCATGACTGACTGACTGGCTGACTGGCTGACTGACTGAGCTGACTTACTGACTGACTGACTGAACTGACTGATAAAAAATGAGTTACATGGCATACAAAATCTTTATCACATGCCACACATAAGGACAAGCCAATGGGATATCATCGTATATACTCAGGTTGACTGACTGATTGACAGATTGAGCTGACAAACTGACTGACTGACTGACTGACTGACTGACTGACTGACACTGACCATTGGACCACCCGGTATTTGTGTATACGACACATACGGAAAGCCAATGGCATATCGTGTACGCCATTCCGCATCCAAATGTTCTCATGCTTGTCTGTCACGGGTACAGGGTGACCTAATTTACGAGTAGTAATCCATTTCAGACCGCCTTCTTCCATGATAAGCAACGCGATCGAGTGCAGAATTTCGTGGGACTAGATAAACTTCAAAGTAACATTTTTTGAAACCTAGTTCTCAGCACATGTGAGCTCTGTTTTCTGATTGCATTTTCTATCCTAGTTCAGATTTGGATCGAGCGTAACGCACCCATGCACCCATGCACCCGTGTTAAAATCACATGCGGAATCCTTTTACAAACCATCAGGTACTCTCTCTATGAAAAACCGCAGTCTCATAACTCATAGCCATAACCGGTGCGTTGACAACTCTGATGCACCCAGGTGGTTGTTTCATAGTCGTGCGTGCATACCGGTTGGCTAGAGTGCGCCTGAGAACACCGTGAGCTTAAGGGTTTTAATGGTACACCCTGTATACCAGAACGAACTGGTTCTGGTATATCCATCACTGGCCCGATATATACCCCCCCCCCCTCCCCCCGGAAGGACAGCTATACGGAGGGGGGATCGGTCAACTGCCGCCACTGCCAACTGCCGCCACAATTATCAAGACAACTGCCGCCACTTTTTTTAAAAATTTCCGGCTGCAGTTGACTCACCTCAAAGTGGCGTCAGTTGTCGTATGTCAACTGCAGCCACAAAACTCTGAAATTTTCTGGCTGCAGTTGTCTCGCAAAAAGTGGCGTCAGCTCCCATAGGACAACTGACGCCAAGTTTCGAACGGATCCAACCAAGGAATAAAAGAAGGATGATTCATGTAATCAATGAAGAATGATTCATGCAATCAATGTTAAGGTCGCAGACGAGTACTTTCGAAGTTTTGGTATTCCCTTTGAAGTATTAATGTTCGTTAACCCCCGATAATCTAT
>OZ038444.1:27004377-27041877 GCA_964036265.1 Daptonema setosum
TTTTTGTTGAATAGTGTTTGGGTTTGCATAACATCACAAAAAAATTTCATCAATGAAACAGGAGCCAACAGAATCGAATTTATTTTCACCTTTACCGATGTTCACAATAAGAAATTTTCTTTTTATTCTATAACCGGTTCATCAGGTAGTTTACGGCTTTTAAGTTGGTCTTTTATTATTTGTGTAGCAAGACATTTTTGAATCAAAAGTTTTTTTTATATGTTCCACCCATGTTTTTTATATGTTCCACAAAAAGATTGTTTTTTGCACGCAATGAATAGAAACCTCGAATTGATGGCTATCCACGGTTCTTAACAATATTATGAAAATGATTCCACTCTATTTTACATATCAAACATTAAAAACTGCGGTTTATTGAGCTCAGGATTTCAGGTATTACGAACCCATTATTATCATAGAATATACAAACTCGTTAATATCGTTCTGTGCTACGGATGTTATACGTTTTGGTAAGCTTATAATGCATCATTGTGAAACATGCATATAGTTTTTTTTTCATTTCTGATATTTTTTATTGGTTAAAGTAAATACGTTGAATCATTGTAAATCAATTTTCTCTTGATCCGTACGGCTTATGAAACGTGAACTGTCGACATCGGGTTTTTGTATAGGTACTACTTCGGTGAGCTTGTCGTCTGTCTTGTCTGGTGCGTAGGGTGCCAGCCCACGAAACTGATGGTCCTGGTTCAAAACTCAACTTGAGTTACAGACACTGATGCGTTGCTTCTGGGTTTCTGCCCAAGTTTGTCAGGTTATAAAAAAAATTTAACTATCTAGAAACCAAATTTTTCTGTCTACTCAAACATTATATGAAACGTGAGAAAATTTACTGGCGTTGATACATACGCATTCTCAGTTGATTAGTATACTAAATCTGTGTTTATTTCAATATTAGCAAAACATACGTACCATGGTGATAGCGCAAATGCTGTTCCCAAAAATTACTCGTCGCCTTGATGAAACGTGAACTACCGAATTTTGATTGTGAACCGCTTTTTTAGTTGATTATGAATTTTTTTAACATTGCAACTTTTTACATGAATTCTTATGGAATCCTCTACCTCTAGTGATGCTAACTGATCTCAATGCAAATCCGCAGGCATGTAAACTTATCTTATGGTTCTGGAATCAAAAAGCTACATATAAATTTAATCTCTTAATCAAAGCAGAGTTCGACAGGTCCAAACATCAAAAGGAAGGGGATCTCGCCAAAGAGGGACTAATTGGCTGAAATTAGGCCATTTTACCCTACACCCAATTCTACTTTTTGAAATTACCAAAGAGGGGGGAATTCCACTGTTCTCTCATCTTCTCGTCCGCTATAAAAGTTATATAATTAGGAATTGATTTCCTCTGTCCGATCTGCTAAAGACCTTTTTTGAGGTTCAAGTGACAAATTACAGGTTAACTTGTCCAACTACGGTATAATAGCCAATGAACATGATGATTGCTTGTTACAGCATACAGCTGTTGGGTTGAGTTGAGTCGTTGTGCATCACCTACTCATCCATTTGATGCAGCTAACGATTAAACCGATGAAACGTGAACGATTCAAACGTCTTTAGTGTTACTCGGACTAAGACACTCATCCGGCTTTTCTTTTACAGAATTTTACGTTTTTTTCGGTTGACTTGCATTTTACTATTTTTTATTAATGAGATAGAGAGTATTAGGTGAACAGGACAAAACGGTGAACTCGTGAATCTATACATTTCATGAAACGTGAGCTGTTGTCATTGAAAGTCAAACCACTTTTTTCTAATGCTATTCTTCCTAACTCCAATAGCTGGTTCCTTACACAGTTGTTGGCGCCGTTTAAAAACGCTCACGGCACTCATAAATTTTATGTAAAAAAATTATCTACAAATTAACTTCACTGAAAACTGTTGATAGTGATCGTCCTCAAACGACTAGAATCTGAGTGCGAGCCTTTCTCTCGGCGACTTTTGCAACTGTTAGAAGTGCGATTTTCACGTGCATTTTGCAACACTAGCGGATGAGAAGTGGTGGGAAAAGTCGAATTCCCCCTCTTTGGCGTTTTCAAAAAGTCAAATTTCAGTGATAAAACGTGAACTGTTTTCCAAACGTTTTTTTCTGAACTTATTCTCTTCACGATGCTTTCATGTTAACTTTATAAACTGTTGTCGTTCTTGTTGTAGTAGCGAAATCATCCAAACCAAGTGAATAAGCTATAATGAACAACTTTTCAAGAGTACTTCACTGATTGATTTTTTGAAATGGTTGATTTTGCATCAGTTCACGTTTCATCCGGGGTGAGAACGTTTTCAAGGGACAAAATACGGTGATTCTTAACGTCCCAACCGTCAAACCAAAAAAAAAAACACAATAATGAAAAAAATTTCATGTTAAAATAACACTGACGTATCCAACTTCATGTTTCGTGTTTAAATTTTTTTTAAATTGTTAAAAATTCAAAATGTTGGCAAGTGTTAAAACTTGAACAAAATTTTCAGTTGTTCACATGTGGATAACGTACCCAGCTCATTTTTTGAATAGATAAGAATAGATTCATTTTTGTGTCAGATTTTCAAGCCATAAGTTCATCAATAAAAAAATTTATTTAGTTTTTCTGAGGCAAGAAATGTCTACGAAAATAGGTTAGCCAAAAAATTATATATTTCTTTGATGAAACGTGAACAACGCAAGTATGTAGTGCGTTTTCGGTATATCCAATCTTGTCGTGATGGTGAACATTTTTTCTCTTTACTAGAAGATTTTACCCAGTAGACCTTTCATTTAGTTTTTTTTCGCATGTTGTTACTAAGAGGAGGTGAGGACCAAGGAGCTAAAAATAATTCATCTTTCTCATGAAACGTGAACTGTGGCTCCGTTACAGCAAACTTGAGTTGATCCGGCCCACCTAACAATCAGTCAGTCAGTCAGCCAGTCAGTCAGTCAGTCAGTCAGTCAGTCAGTCTTTCCGTTTGTCAGTCAGTCAGTCAGTCAGTCAGTCAGTCAGTCAGTCAGTCAGTCAGTCAGTCAGTCAGTCAGTCAGTCAGTCAGTAAGTGGATCAGTCAGTTAGAGAATGAGTCAGTCGGTCAGTGTTTGCTGTACTTGTGCACATACACATTCACCTTCAAGAATATAGATATCTGCTTAATTCACCTAAATTGAAGTGAGATTCTTTTGAACTTGTTAACACAGTTAGCTCAGTTTTCTACTAATCAAATACTAGTTTATCTACCTTATAGTATGAGAACGGTCTGAAACGTGAAAAATATGTCTCTACATTAGGCCGTGCGAAACGAAAAAGATTGGTCGCTTCTTTTGTGTTTATAATACAGTTTTGTACCACAATGTCGCATATCCTAAATTTGAGAGTCTCCTTCTACTATGTTAGTTTTCTGGAAAATGATTGAAATGACAGTACAGAACATTACATCAGCTTACCCAGGCCATTCAGGCCATTCAAAACAGTCAGTCATTCAATCATTCAGCCAGTCAGTCAGTCAGTCAGTCAGTCAGTCAGTCAGTCAGTCAGTCAGTCAGTCAGTCAGTCAGTCAGTCAGTCAGTCAGTCAGTCAGTCAGTCAGTCAGTCAGTCAGTCAGTCAGTCAGTCAGTCAGTCAGTCAGTCAGTCAGTCAGTCAGTCAGTCAGTCAGTCAGTCAGTCAGTCAGTCAGTCAGTCAGTCAGTCAGTCAGTCAGTCAGTCAGTCAGTCAGTCAGTCAGTCAGTCAGTCAGTCAGTCAGTCAGTCAGTCAGTCAGTCAGTCAGTCAGTCAGTCAGTCAGTCAGTCAGTCAGTCAGTCAGTCATTCAGTCAGTCAGTCAGTCAGTCAGTCAGTCAGTCAGTCAGTCAGTCAGTCAGTCAGTCAGTCAGTCAGTCAGTCAGTCAGTCAGTCAGTCAGTCAGTCAGTCAGAGTCAGTCAGTCCGTCAGTCAGTCAGTCAGTCAGTCAGTCAGTCAGTCAGTCAGTCAGTCAGTCAGTCAGTCAGTCAGTCAGTCAGTCAGTCAGTCAGTCAGTCAGTCAGAGTCAGTCAGTCAGTCCGTCAGTCAGTCAGTCAGTCAGTCAGTCAGTCAGTCAGTCAGTCAGTCAGTCAGTCTGTCAGCCAGTCAGTCAGTCAGTCAGTCAGAGTCAGTCAGTCTGTCAGTCAGTCAGTCAGTCAGTCACTCAGTCAGTCAGTCAGTTACTAATTATTTTTCTGAAAACCCTAAACTTTACTAAACAATTAATGAGTTGGGTATGTTGAATAATATGTTGTACACATGAAGTGTGAACAGCTGGAATTTTTTTATAAACTTGAATGCGCGCCGAAATTCAAATGCGCGCCAAAAGGATTACGGTAAAAAATTTGAAGTAACGAGAAACTCTGACCAGACTCTACACAGAGAACCAACACACAAAGTCTATTCAGTTCAGTTCATGTTTCAACCGAGCTTTATAGTAACAAGATACCTTGACCAAGCTAAAAAAAGGCTGACCGGCAAACAATCCCAAAGCTCAAGGGTACTTTCAACGTCTAAAAGAAAGTAAAAAGTGTTAAATCTGTGAAACAACTCATTCAAACAAATTTTCGGCAACACATCAAAAAAATTGTTCAAATGTTTCACACATATAGCACCCGTAATTCATTATAACAAATGAATAAGATTTTTTTCAGTCATGATGTGTACATGCCATGCCTATGTCACTTCATGCCGGGAAATGGTTTTACGACCGAAAAATTTGTCGCAGATTCGGGACTAAAATCGAAATTGACAGTTTTCGACGTCAACCATGCTGAATTTATTACAAACTCTGTTTTCATAATATTTAATAGAATAACAGAACCTAATTTAATTTTCAGAACCAAGAAAATCATGTTTTTAAACGCAAACATTTTTTGAAAGAAGTAACGAAAGTATTCAACAGGCAGGGAATGAAAATATTGAAGTTCATGCGTGGTGAAAATCTTATTTACAGGAAATCTGTCAGTTGTAATCCGGATTTCGTTTTTCTCATAACCAATTACGAGGGCTATACCAATTCTTTGCAACTTAGCGCCTTCTCGTCCGCTAGTGCGCGGTACTAAAGTCGACCAAATCAACACGATTATAGCTTGGTCAGGGTTTCTTGTTATCAAAAATTTATTTTGCAGGTCGGTTACGCACGGATGCGCAGTTTTCGTATGTTTTCCAAATGTGATGTGAAAAAATTTAATTTTTCGAAAATTTAGAAGTGCGCCAAATACAGAATTATATTCAAAGTGCGCGCCAAAAAATTTTCGGCTAATAAGAAACCCTGGGTGGGCTGTATCTACACATTACCGAGAAGCCATGATGCTTGTCGCCCACTTGTCTGACCATATTCATCTACTATAAAGTTCGCAAAGATTTATTTTCCTTTTTTGTTAACTGAAAGGGATGAATTACAAATAACCTTAAAGTTGTCTGCCGACATTAAATTGGTTGTCATGTTGAAACGTGAACTGAGCGAAAATGAAGCATTATCACTCGATTATTTAGCATTGTTGGTTTGTACTTTATAAGAGAGATTAATTTTGAAAGCGCGCCACTCCCAACTGCAAACTAGCCTGTGAGTTGTATACCTTTTCGAAATATAGCCTATCCAGGGTTTCTTGTCAGTCAAAAAAAGTTTTTAGCGCGCAATTTGAATTCAAAACTGACTTTGGCGCGAGTTCAAATTTTCCTGGAAAAAAACTCTTTTTTTTCACATTGCATTTGAACAACATATGAACGCTGCGCCAAGGTCCTTGCTTATGTGATAACGGTTTCATAGAAACAAGTTTTGATAACAAGAAACCATGACAAAGCTATATATTGTTGTCAGAATAATTAAAATATAAGCTCGTTTCACACAAAAATGTTATGAACTAATTAATAGTGCAATATTCGTATCAATTGTTATGTGAAAACAGATGTTTTGCTTGAAAATTTCAACACCAGAACTATTCATTTCATTTTCTTTTCTATTCATTAGGGCCATGTTCAAGACATACAAAAGCATGAGTACACATGACAAAGGTATTGTATGATTGTATGAGGCGTCCCAAAATCTGTCTGAGCAGGCTACATGAGGCCGGCTTGGAAAAATATTTCTGAAGGCCCGAAATAGCTAGTTTTCCGACAGATACAGCCTAACAATCAATTGAGTATGTAATAGTTATATCGAAACGTCCGTCAATTCTTATAAAAACTTTTTTATGTGCGCTCTTTGCACATGAGAATAAATTATTGAATTATGTTAAACCTAAATATAGCTGGTCCATTGTATTATGTTACTGAAAATGTTTTTTATAAGCCGTTCAAAACGTGTGCTATGAATTTTGCGCACCGTTCGTATGTTTCGCGAAGGCTATTAAAAAAACAATTTGTTTCTCGGAAATTTGAAAGCGCGCCAAAAGCATATTTGAATTCAACCTGCGCGCCAAAATCTTTTGACTAACAAGAAAGCCCGGATCGGCTATGAAAATTTTATATCGTTCGATTTTCTTTGATGGCCGCTGAGTTTCGGAAACAAAATAAAAACCATTTAAAGATAACTTTTTTGCCATCTTTTTGTTTATTTTATTGAGTACTTTTTCTTTTTCTTTCAATGATTTACGTTGCATTTTGATTAGTCTTGAGCGCAAATTTTTATCCTAAAACTATTTCTTTAGCCTTGATGAAACGTGAACTGTGCGAGAAATGATTTGCTGTTTGTGGAAGCATTCTCAAATGATTTTAAAAGAGATTTGATTTGAATTCCTGCCAGTTTTGTTGGATACACTTTTCAAATTATTCTGAGTGTGATTGTTATCTAGGTTTGTCATTTTGATCTGATTGCTTTGTTCTTGTTGTTCAAATTTTTTCAGTATTTCTTAACTGACTGCTTCAATTGCGAATAAGGCCTGTTAAAAAAATACTCTGAATACACAACTTGAAATTTTTACTAGCCCTATTCCTTTGTTTGCATTTTTTGGTTGTTATTTTTTTGGTAGCGTCAAAAATGGTGATGCTGTAATCAAGCTTTCATGGATCCATCCGTCCGCTGTATGAAACGTGAACTTTTCATTAGTCTTCGAGTTTTGTGATAACTTCTTTTAAGATCCTGCTATATGTTAGGAGTGAGTGAGTGAGTGAGTGAGTGAGTGAGTGAGTGAGTGAGTGAGTGAGTGAGTGAGTGAGTGAGTGAGTGAGTGAGTGAGTGAGTGAGTGAGTGAGTGAGTGAGTGAGTGAGTGAGTGAGTGAGTGAGTGAGTGAGTGAGTGAGTGAGTGAGTGAGTGAGTGAGTGAGTGAGTGAGTGAGTGAGTGAGTGAGTGAGTGAGTGAGTGAGTGAGTGAGTGAGTGAGTGAGTGAGTGAGTGAGTGAGTGAGTGAGAAAAATTTCAAATGGAATTAGGTTCGCAGGTGGGACATGTTTGCCACTTTTATTCTGAGACAGGTTGTCCACTCATTTCCAGAATTTTGCGTGGCAAACATGTCTCGTGTAAAACCAAGACATGTTTGCCCCTTTTTGGGTGAGACAAGTTTGTCACTGAAAACCCTGCAAAAAAAGATGCAAACATGTCTCGATTTTGAGTGGCAAACTTGTCTCGATGGCAAAGATGACACACAGTCAATTTAAAGACATGGGTTTTCAAGTTTAATATCCCAAACAATTAGAAATGCTGTATACTTACATATGTACATACTGTACGTCTAAAGAATATACCGCTTAACAATCGTTTCATCAGAGCAGATCAATCTCGCAATGAAAGTTCTGTCTGGGAGATTTTATTGTTATTTTTTATTGTCTTTTTTTGTTTACTTTATGCTTATTAGTTTTTATGCGAGCACAGACAACGTAAGATTGACAATTTTTTTTCACAGAAGCTTCGTACTCTGCTTGAAACGTGAACCGTCAATTTTGTTAATTTAAAACTATTTCTTGTTTTTCGTTCACAGTAGAACCTAATCATTTCAAATAACTCGAAATAAAGGTTCAACAAATGAGACATTATAGCATGCTGATTTGATTCGGACACCGTTCATCCCTGTCGTTATCATATCAGTTTCCCATGAGTGATTTTCACAAACTATGCTTTAACTGTCGCCAACATTGTCGAGTCTGTTTTTTTCAGTTTTCTGGTTGCAGTTAACTAGTTTTCTCATTAAATATTTGTGTGACAGTAAAAAACCTGTATTCTTTTTAAACTAGTACCCTAAACAATTGGTAAGTCTAAAGATAAACCACTTAACTTCCGTTTCATCAGAGCAGATCAATACCGCATGGAAAACTCTATGTGACAGTTTTGTATTGTCCTTGTTTATTTTATGCTTTTTAATTTGAAGCGGAACTCAAGCGAGAATTAATAATCCTTTTATTCACAAAAATACATATACGCTTGATGAAATGAACCGTAAATTTTTATCAAATTTACTCACTTTTTATTTCGCGTCTTTCGTTAAAAACAGAACCTACAAAATCAAAACAGAATAACTCGAAATAAATGTTCACCAAATAAAACATTATAGCTTGCTCAATCGATTCGGACACCTTTTATAGTCTTTCTCATAAAAATTTCTCATGTGTGACCTTCGTTAACGTGAAAAATGTGTTGCATTAAAAATATTTTTTGTAAAAATTTTCGAATAAATATTTTTCAGGTTTTCTGGCTGCAGTTGATTCGTTTTGTGTCAATGAATTTTTCAGATTTGTGATTCGGACACCTTTATCAGTCTTTCTCATACCGTTTTCCCCGTGCACCTCACAAATATGAGTGCGTCATTTGCCATCAAAAATGTGTGTGAGTGAGTGAGTGAGTGAGTGAGTGAGTGAGTGAGTGAGTGAGTGAGTGAGTGAGTGAGTGAGTGAGTGAGTGAGTGAGTGAGTATGTGAGTGAGTTAGTGAGTAAGTGAGTGAGTGAGTGAGTGAGTGAGTGAGTGAGTGAGTGAGTGAGTGAGTGAGTGAGTGAGTGAGTGAGTGAGTGAGTGAGTGAGTGAGTGAGTGAGTGAGTGAGTGAGTGAGTGAGTGAGTGAGTGGAGTGAGTGAGTGAGTATGTGAGTGAGTGAGTGAGTGAGTGAGTAAGTGAGTGAGTGAGTGAGTGAGTGAGTACGTGAGTGAGTGAGTGAGTGAGTGAGTGAGTGAGTGAGTGAGTGAATGAGTGAAGGAGTGAGTGAGTGAGTGAGTGAGTGAGTGAGTGAGTGAGTGAGTGAGTGAGTGAGTGATTGAGTGAGTGAGTGACTGAGTGAGTGAGTGAGTGAGTGAAGAAAGAGAGATAGTTCTTTCGATGTCGAGTCTATGTCGAATCCAACCAA
Source organism: Daptonema setosum (assembly GCA_964036265.1). NCBI lineage: Eukaryota > Metazoa > Nematoda > Chromadorea > Monhysterida > Xyalidae > Daptonema > Daptonema setosum. The sequence goes on from OZ038444.1 coordinate 27,013,635, forward strand.
TCAGCGCAGAGCATTTATAAAACACCATGATAAATAGCGTGTCACATCTTTCAGTGTCACATTGTAGCACGCTCACCATAATACTTTATGAGTTTTATTGTTAACGATAAACCGTGCTTAAAAGACAAACAGTTGAAGTGAAGATGTATCACGCATTTCCTCACAAAACGTTAATCTTCCGTATGTATGTTCAGGTTTCATTAACCGTACGGATAAAAAAAAAATTCGTTCGGCGCAAATTTAAGACTTGCAAACCTAACACAATGAAAGAAAAATAAACAAACTACTTATTATAATGTAAGAACTGAAATTAATATACCGCTCACAATTTTATGTACTTTATGAGTTTCATTGTTAACGATAAACCGTACATAAAAGACAAACATTTGAAGGTGTATCACGCATTCACATCACAACACGTTGATTTTCTGTCAAATTGTTCAGGTTTCACCGACCGTATAAATAAAAAACGGAAAGTATTTCGGTGCTTTTAAATTTTTCATTGAAATCTAATACCATAAAAGGAAAAGAAACAAGCTATAGCCTATAATGTCAGTATTGTAATGAATATACCACTCACGTAAACAGAATCCAACCTAAGAATAAATTGTGTTTTATTTTAATTTACTTTCCATGTTTTTCAATCCATTGCAGTGAAATAATAGTTGGGCAGTATTGTTTTTCAAGAGCATTAACATAGATTTATTACTTTGTCTCACTGTCATGCCAACAGTAAATTTTATAGTTTTCTACAGGGTGGTCCAAAAAAATTCCAACACTTTGGCGGTGAATATCTTTAGACACAGACCACCAATTTCATTGCGCTTTTCAGGGATTGACACCAACATATTAACTTAGCGAACTGTATAATATCAGAGAAATCAGTCAATCACAGCGGCCATCACGCCTGATTGCGTGGAAAACTGCGTGTGGAGGGAAAACCGAGGTATGTACGCGTGCTGACACAAAGCATTTTATAGACAATTTGAATGAAACATGAATTGACAGGTAGCTATTAATTGAAATAAACATATTTCTATGTCTTACCTTAAATTTTAGTAAATTTGAAGTGGTCTTTTGAATTTTTCGTTCAACAATGTAAAATTCTTCTGTCAAGCCAAAAAAGTCTTTTTATTGCCTTATCAAAAAATTTTATGAACAAATAAATTTTTATACGAAAAAAAGCAAGGTTCAGAATCAAAAATGCTTTAGAACAAACGCTGACATCCATCGAAACTTTACTTGCTCAACCAACTAAGGTTGATGTTTACCCTGTCAAGTGAAAATAATAGTACATGCAACAAGTGATGTAGACCTCGGTTTTTCCTCCATGCGCAGTTTTCCACGCCATGAGGCGTGACGGCCGCTGTGATTGGCTGATCTCTCTGATATTATAAATTTATCTAAGTTAATATGTTGATGTTAAGCCCTGAAAATTTCATATCAATCGGACGTCTGTGTCACAAGATATTCCGCACAAAAGTGTTGGCATTTTTTGGACCACCCTGTAGTATCATAAACGGTACTCTCTGAAACGGTTCAGAGTATGATATTTAAAATCTGAAATCAACAAGGCTCACTAACTAGTAATTTTTATGACCCCATCTACATATTTTGGCCCTTTAACTTTTTTACCTTGCACTTTCACACTCAACATGTTACAGTCTCAGTCTCATTGCCTACGATAAACCGTGTAAAATGTTAACCCGTGTGAAATGCATCGTTCAAATTCATAAAACCAAAAATGTTCTCCTCAGTCAACTTTTTGTTCACGTTTCACTGATACAACTCTTTTTCTGCTTTTTCAATGGCATCGCAAAACGTTATAAAAAATGCAACGTTTGTATGCAACTAAAGGACTGGCGGGCCAATTGGATTTACTCTGTCAATTCTCAGGCAACGTTCGGTGGATGGGAAGAAAGAAAATTAACTGAAATCATTCATCGGTCCATCACTCAGTCCTTTGGTCCGTCATTGATTTACTGATTGAATGACTGAGTGATTGATTAGTTGATTACACCATTAGATAATACATCAATGTCATGAATTTACTTTTGGGTATAATTTTTCGCTTACCCACTGCATTGCATCGTAAACTAAAAAAAAGATTAAGATTTAATTCAGCTATCGAACGCCATTCTTTTCATAAATATTTTTCATCTTCAATTGATTGGAAGACCAAACGCTATAAACCTTAAAATTCTAGGATCACAGCAAGCACTGGCGGACGAGCTAATCCTCCAAAGGGAGGGGAATTTAGTCAAAGAGGGGGAAAAGGCAGTTTTCAGGCCATTGAATCTACACCTCAGGCACCAAAATCGACTTTTTAAAAACACCAAAGGGGGGGAATTCCGCTTCTCCGTCCTTCCCTCGTCCGCAAGTGATAGCAAGAGTTTTATAGCCGATCCACGGTGTCTTGGGAGCTAAAAACTTTTTCGCGCGCAGTTTAATTTCAATTTCATTTCGCGTTAGTTTGTTTTTGGCGCGCTTTTAAAATTTCGGAGAATTAATACTTTATCACATAACATTTGGACAACACACGAAAATTGCGCATAATTCATTCCATACGTGCGTTACCTACCCGTAAATCTAATTTTTGACTACAAGAAACCCTAACCAAGCTATACGTACAATGCACAGACAAATGAAAGAAGAACGATACACTACCATACGGAATAGTCCACAAAATCACGGAAGAAAATGGGGCGTTTTCTTAAATTCCGTCATCTAATCAACTCAACTGAGCATCATTACAATACAAAAACTCACTTCTCTCACTGTTCACGTTTCATCCAGGCAATGCTTAGTTTCCGAGAACATAAAATTTTGATTTTTTCAATGATTAATTGCTCTTAATTAAAGCGTAGAAATGTAGAAAAAGTATGTCTAAAGACAGACTATAGCTTCCGAATTTCAGTCAGCACACGAGCGGACGAGCTTTTTTCTTCAAACGGAGGGGAATTTCATCAAAGAGGGGGAATCGGCAGTTTTCAGGCTATTTTACCTATACCTTGGGGAACAAATTCTACAATTTGAAAACACCAAAAAGGAGGGAATTCCATTTTTCCCACCCCTTCTCGTCCGCTACAGAGTCAGCAGGCCTCATGGCACGCCGAATCGGACTGAGCCTAATTTGCGACCACTAGCGGACGATGAGGGGAGAGAAAAGTGGAATTCCCCCTCTTTGGCGGTTTCAAAAAATAGAGTTTGTTCTCTAAGGTGTAGGTGGAAAACCTAATGCATTTCAATTCAGCCTCTTTGAAGATATTTCCTTCCCTTTGGAGGACTACAGTAGCTCTTTCGCCATTGTTTCAGGTTGTCAACAGACAGTCAATCAACGTTAAGCGTGCTGTGCGCTCATTGGCTTGTTTGAATCTGTCTTTGGCTCGCGCTGTTTGATTGTCATGAATGTATGTCACCTACATATTTAGTTGGTTCAGAGGTTCTTGTTAGTCGAATCCTTCGAATTCTTTCCTTAACATGTGACCAAGCATGTCTTGAGAATATTGTTCACGTGCACGGGTCTGGTTCCTACCCGTATTTCTGATCAGATTTTAGGATTTTGGTGACGGTTTAATGAGCTTTTTCGTACGGTTAGGTACAAATTTCAAATGCTTCTAGACTGATTTATCACTTACTTGCTACATACTTTACTACATTATACTCGAGTATCTTGTTGAACACATTTCTAAAAACCATATTTCTATTCAAAAAGTTTATCGGGTTTGTTCATTAGTTCGGTATTGAACATTTGAACAACTGAGAACTTTGGTTATTTTTTTTCATAACATGTCAGCGCATAACCCATCAACGTTTACTGACCCTTGAATAAGTTTCTACCCAGGATGAAACGTGAACTGATGCAAAGGTAACAATTTCCAAAAAATTCAATCAGAGAAGTCGTTAAAAATTGGTCTTTAAACGCGTTTTCAAATACATAATACAAGAAACGAAAATGCCAAACGGCAATGCGTTAGTGCAATGATTGGTCTAAAATGGCATTTATTGATAGAAAAGTTACATAGAAAGTAGACTCGACATTTTTGATGGCAAATGACGCACTCATATTTGTGAGGTGCACGGGGAAAACGGTATGAGAAAGACTGATAAAGGTGTCCGAATCACAAATCTGAAAAATTCAATGACACAAAACTAGTCAAACTGCAGCCAGAAAACCTGAAAAATATTTATTCGAAAATTTTTACAAAAAATATTTTTAATGCAACACATTTTTCACGTTAACGAAGGTCACACATGAGAAATTTTTATGAGAAAGACTATAAAAGGTGTCTGAATCGATTGAGCGAGCTATAATGTTTTATTTGGTGAACATTTATTTCGAGTTATTCGAAATGATTTTGTAGGTTCTGTTGTTAACGAAAGACGCGAAATAAAAAGTGAGTAAATTTGATAAAAATTTACGGTTCATTTCATCAAGCGTATATATATTTTTGTGAATAAAAGGATTATTAATTCTCGCTTGAGTTCCGCTTCAAATTAAAAAGCATAAAATAAACAAGGACAATAAAAAAACAAAAAACAGTCACATAGAGTTTTCCATGCGGTATTGATCTGCTCTGATGAAACGAAAGTTCAGTGGTTTATCTTTAGATTTTCCAATTGTTTAGGGTACTAATTTAAAAAGATTATAGGTTTTTTACTGTCACACAAATATTTAATGAGTAGTCAACCTCTAAGTGCACATGGCAATGAGAATTAAAGTAAATTCACCGTTTCGAAATTCATAGCCATGATGAAACGTGAACTGTACGGCTTCCATGTTGAGACATGTGCACCAAAAATAGCATAGCCAGAAAAAATGTAGTCTACTGTAATAGACTTAATCACCTAAAAAGATTTGTTGACCGACTAAGTCGTACGATTTGTTGTAAGTTTGTTTACTTTACCATATTTTGTCTAAAAATTGTCATTCTTTTGTATTTTTTAAACAAAATCGACGAGTGCGTAAGCGCGTGTTAATGCTGTTTAATGAGCAGAAAAAATAGGTGAATTTTACTACTTTTGCTTTTTTCTTTTACATTGTTATTTATTCATTTTATAACCGAATGCAATAATGCGGGAACTGGAACCTTAAAAACACGATGACTAATTCATAGAAAAGTGAAACGTGAACAACTTCATGATGTTTTTGTACATTTTTCGACTGATTAAATGGCTGACCAAGGTTTTCAGCAGTGAATATTAACTGTAAATTTGTAGACTGTAATTGAATTATTTAAATTATTTGTTTTAGCCACCGTAAATTTTAAAGCCATTGTAGACATCTCACCATGTAAATAATACATAATCAAGATGAAACGTGAACTGAATAGCATTATAAAAAAACTATATTAAGATCTTATTGATTAAATAATGGTTATTATCTTTATTTTTTGATTAACAGATAAAAAGGAGTGGCTTGAATTGTTACATATTCACCGTTTTTTTTCATATATGTAGATATGATGAAACTTGAACTAAACGTTTTTTTAGTGGGAGAACAACATCCGATTTAGTACATAGTTTTTATATCGGTATAGTTTGACTGACTAACACATACATATATTTTACGGAATTTTTTTACTGTAGCAGTTAGACAGATTGAGTTTGTTTACTTTTACGTATTTTCAATTTTTTCGTTCATTCATCGTATTTGTATTCTTTATGAACAAAACGGGCTGGTGCATAAGCAGCGCGTGTTGATGCTCCATTGTGAGCACTGAAAAATATCAGTTCAATTGAGCGGCTTTATTTTATTTCTATGTTTCACTTACATTGTTATAAAAAAACTATTTTATATACGTGAACACGATTTCAAAAATTAAAAACTTCAACACGCTAATTAATTCATAGAAACTGTGCAACGTGAACAAAGTTATGAAGTTTTGAGAAGTCAAGATTATGAGGTTCCGCAGAAATTAGCCTATTTTTTATTTAAATATTATTATAAATTGTCATTACTCTGCAGCGGGTTGCAAACAGATTGCAAAAACAACCCTAACAGTTGGTTATCATTTCTTTGAAACGTGAAAGGTTAAACATTTTGAATTGTTAATGGATTGTGTGTGTGACACCTGAAATACCAGCCATTTCTAAATCTGATTTAGTTTCAGACTTCAGTTAAGTTCTAAAACTTTTTACTGTAAATCGCAATATTTTTGAGATGAAATTTTTATTATTGGTGACGGTACTTTATTGCAGAGGTTGATCTTCATTGTGTTAAATTACCTATTTGAAACGTGAAACAGTCGTTAAATACATTTTTTTCTTTGGTTTTTAATTACAGTATGTCGAAGTTTGTTGTTTGACCAGGAGTAGGTTTATTTAACCAATACTATGTATTAATCTTGTTTTTTTCTCATCGAAATAAAAAAATTCAGGACAGCTTACGGCACGCTTTATTTAGGTATCTTTTACTGTGCATTGATGACCAAGTTTACACTACAGTAATTAGATAGAGGCGTGCAGTAAAAAGCTTTGCGAGATTGAATCATGAAAGTCTTCACGTTTCTAGTGGGAATCACATATGTAGTTGATATTTTAATTTTAACTATGCATTATCTGAACACTAAAAAAAATTCCGTAATTAACTTCGATAATCTCATGAAACATGAACGATTCGCTATTATTAATTTTGTTGTTAATTTTTTATTATAAGGATAACTTGTGTTAGATTTTTGTGTAACGTTCTTATTTGGTAAGGGAGCTTACTATTCAGTATACGATCAGATTAGATTGATCAATGCGAGATGAATGCAAAGAAAGACACTCGGAACAGTCGTTAAAAGTCGATATTCTAGTCGATTGTTGGCAATCACTATATGTACATGAATCCTGTGCACTAGCGGACGAGAAGGGGAGGGAAAAGTTGAATTCCCCCCTCTTGGGCGTTTTTAAAAAGTGGAAGTTGTTCCCTAAGGTGTAGGTAAAATGACCTGTAAACTGCCAGTTCCCTCCTCTTTAGGGGAATTCCCCTCCCTTTGTAGGTTTGGCTCGTCCGCCAGTGATCCTGTGCAACTTAATCTTTAATATTTTTCTCTCCAATAATGAGCCAGTATGCCGTGAATTGCTTTCGATTGAACGTAAAAAGACCAATACTAATCTTGAAACGTGAATGTTGGAAAATTATAATTTAGGTTCAATCGAACAGTAACCAAGAGTGCACGCTTCGATTGCCGGAAACGCTGATCAATTCAAATGGGAACTGAAAAGTGTTCATCAAATAAGTCAAAAACCCATAATTAATCACATTATGTACCATTACAGGGTCGCGTAGAAGGCAGATTATCAGTCAGTCAGTAACATTCACTCATTTATTTGTTCAATAATTAATTAATTTATGTAATTAAATAATTAATTCTATCATTCCTCATTCATCCATTTATTCCTTCATTCAATCCGTATTAATTAATTAATTCTATCATTCTTCATTCAATCCGTTAGTGACAACTTTGTTATTATAGAACTTCCGTTCATGTTTCAAAGCTTGTATCGATACAAATACCATTGTCAATAAACACGTTTGATAATACTAAGTAAAAAAAATTCCAATGCTTTTAAATTTCAATCTTCGCTCGTGTGTACGACACACAGTAATTTATGAAGTTTCTTCTCTCTTTACATAAAAAATTACATACAGGGTGGCTCAAAAAAAGCTCGCGCGTTTGTGCGGTTCTTGTAAAAGTTGTAGACAAGCTGCGGGATTGCGGTATGGCGCATTCGAAAGAGTATGTTTTCGCCTACAAAATAATACGAAACTTAAGTTTTTTTCAAATTTTTTCTGATTCAACAAGTCGATTAGAAAAATGTTCCTAATTTTTCGCAAAATTTCGGCTTAGTGTACAATAAAACATGGTTAATAACTAAAATAAGTGCATATAAAACCAGAAACACGACCATCATTTGTGAAACAGAACAATAGAGCTCGAAACTATTCTCAAATACAGAAAGCAATACAGAATTCTCAATACAGACTACAGAAAGCTACCATGGTGGCTGAAATCCATCAAAACGTTCTTTCGGTTACAAAGGATACTTTTTAGCGGAGCTGATAGACAAAAACAAGGCTTCTTCATCAATAAAAACTGAATTAATTTATTGAAACCGATAAACGTGCAAGCAGTATGCGATACAGAGCACGCAAACACGGTCTCACTTTGGTCACGTGCGCATGATCCGTTGGGCGCGCATTTTAAATAAAGATATGCCGATGTAGCTGCAAACTTCTAAAACTCATCATATGACATCAATTTGTAGAAAAAGACATGCCGAATCGAATGAGCTATACCGCAATCCTACAGTTTGTCTACAACTTTCACAATAATCGCTCAAACGCGCAAGATTTTTTTTGAGCCACCCTGGTTGAAATTTCATTTCATTAGGAAACTGATCGCGTCTTGTTTTTGTGCTCGAGTAACATGGAAGTTGTGTGCACTGAAATCGCAATGAGCATTGATATTCAAATTGGGATCACTGGTGGACTAACTGTGTTTTTGTCGACAGCAATTGCTTTAATAGTTAATATAGATTCAATATGGGTGGCTTTTCAACTGAGTGTTTTCATCCCACTATTTTAATACTCGTAGTCAAATTGAAACGTGAACGGCAATGCATTGTAAAGATCTAGTAAATTTCTAAGATTTTAGTGAAAAAAGCAGCCACTCCAGCTCTTCCAGACCATGAAACATTACCTCAAAGTGTTGATATGACTGGTCAGGACTGATAACATACGCTAGGAATCTTCATTTTCTTTCAATCGTTCATGAGAAGTTATTGGTTAAAGACCGATTCGAAATCTAATGAAAAAGAGACTTTCCCGCTTTTCCAGATAATGAAACATTACCTCAGAGTGTTGTATGATAGAAGATGATGACTGGCCAAGCATCTAAACTCAACTCAACTCGTCAGCTGTATGTTGTAACATTCGCTCATCATCACCTTCATAATCCCTGTCCAGGGTGTCTGGTTTATCAATCAGTTTTGGCGCGCAATTTGAATTTGAAAGTTGGCACGCTTTCAAATTTTCGAAAAAAACGACTATTCTTCACAATAATGTACAGTATGTATGCAATGAGGAATCATATTCTAATTACTGCGAAAAAATCACATATAAAACTGCAGAAAATGTCTTCAACGTGAAAAGCACATAGCGCGCCTTAGTCCGAATCTGACTATTCGAAACTACAACACAGGTGCGTTATATCAACAGGAATGTTGAATACAATTTTAGTTCTACTAATTTTGGTTCTAGCACAATGATTGATCACCTATTAAGGTGATCTCACCGGTTCACGGTAGATAGCCATGATGAAACGTGAACTGGATGGTTTGAATACGCGAACAGATACATCAAATACAGCATTATCAATTGATTGAGAGGCTGAACTTGCGTGCCATTTCGGCAACTTTAATTTCTCTATTTTTTTATTTTAACACACATGAGAATGAGCCATCAAAGTTAAGTCATCGGTTTACTATCCATAACCACAATGAAACGTGAACTGCACGGGTTACATCCTGAGACAGATGTGTACACCGAAAAAAGCGTTTCCAAAAGACAAAATGTAGTTCACAATATTTAATTTACATACTTATTTTGAAACATGAGAGGTGAATTTTTGTATTTGATGGTTAATATTGAACGCTTACATCCTGAGACAGATATGTACACCGAAAATAGCGTTCCCCAAAGACAAAATGTAGTCTTCAACGAACAAAATACATACCTAACCTCCTAACCATTTGAGACAACAAAGATGGGGGTAAATCAGTAACGAGCGTCGATTGTAATTTGTCTTCTAATCTTGGTTTTTTGAAGAAGTGTGATAATACATTGCACTTAACTTAACTTATCGGTTAATAATCCATAGCCGTGATGGAACGTGAACAGCATTGTTTTTTACGCGGACAGATACATAAATTATAGCATTATCAATTGATTGAAAAGTTAAAAATTTTCAAAGTGCACTGAGATCGTTCATGAGGAAGATTTATCCATGAATAAAAACTCTCATACTGTACAGTAATACGTATGCAATGAGCGATCAGAGCCTGCAAAAACCACACATACAAAATGTAGTCTTCAACGAAAAAAAAATATAGAGCGCACATCTGAATTCAGTCTCCAAAGTAATTGAGATTACACCACAGATGTGGTGAATGGTACTAGAAATTAATGTTGAATGTAATTGGTTTTCTTGATTTGGTTTTTGTGTTTTGTTGTAGAATTGCAAGTATCAATATTAACTGATCGGTTTACAATCCATAACCACGATGAAACGTGAACTGAATGGTTTCTTTAGATACACCAGATCTACATGGTATTATCAATTGATTGAGAGGCTAAATTTTTGGGTGCGTAGGTGTCATACCTGAGTAAGATTTTTCTATGAATGCACAGAATTATGTAAAGAAGCAGTGAGCGATCAGAGCTGCAATCATGTTTCACTAGCACATTCATACAGATGTGCCAAAAAAAACATCATGCAAACATGCAGAAACCCGAAATGACTCAGTCATATGTAACACGTACACGTGAAGCTAATTTATCAATCATATCGTCCTATCGAGACGGATTATTGACTAGTTTGTTAGAAGGAACATTATCGAAATCATTTTGTTAAAACTAGAAATTTTGTTATAAACCCTGACAATGAGTTTCACACTTACTTATAATCCTTGTTGTTGCTGTTAACTGGGAGTTCCTAAGTAAACCTGAAAAATAATCAGTTGTTTTGACTGATTTTACATTTAGTACTGAGTTGATAACTCTTTTTTATGATAGACTTCGAGCTATTGTTGAAAAAGGGCTACTGAAATATATAACTGTGAATATGAAACTATGAATATACGTGCCTTTTTGTGAATTGAAAATTGTTATAATTGAAACGTGAAAATTGTTGATTATAAGTTTGACTTCTAATCTTGTGTTTTACTTGAAATGCTTGTTACCCATTAAGTATGTAAATCAACGGTTTATTACTGATAGCCATGATGAAACGTGAACTGGGTGTTTTTCGTACTCGGACAGGTATAGGGTGTGCATACTGTATGTAAATCACCAATTATAGCATTATCGATTGTTGGAGAGTCTAAATTTCAAAGCTTGCTGGGATTATAATTAAGTAAGGAATTCTTCATGAATGCACAGGCAAACATTTATGAAATGAGTGAGCAGGCGGCAATCCTATTCCGAGCCAGCAATAAACCACACAAAATGTAGTCTTCAACGAAAAAAATCTTAGCGCTCATCCGAATTTAGTATTCGAATCCATTGAGACTACAATACAGGTGTATGTAGTGTGTAAACTCTTATCAGAATTGAATGATTGTTATTTGGGTTTCTTATCTTATTGGGGAACATGAATATCGATTAGAATTCATTTTTTAGTTTAGTGTTGATAACCATGATGAAACGTGAACTGCATGGTCTATAAGCGAACGATGAACGAGTAATGAGCGATCATGGCAACACTCATACATATTTCAAGTCTGAAAATAACACTCATAAAAAACTTTGGCTTTAACGAGAAAATGCTTACTGCTCGTGTTTCATTATGCAATTTAAATGCACTTTTAATTGACTAATTAAGTTAAAAACACGCATAAAAATATCAGAATTACGGTTTTTTCACTGAAGATTGAAGAACTTCGACAGAATAAAATATTTGCATCATTTTGAGTTATTCTCAGATTTCGAAATCTATGCAACTGACACTGGATTTTCTGCTGATTTTTAACTGCAACGGTTCGGATTTTTTGCATAAACAATCATGAGCAGTATATTAGAGTTACCTCACCGGTTTGCTGTAACCACGTTGAAACGTTAACCGCATGGTTTCGATAGGCGAACAGATACACCAAATATAGCATTATCAGTTGATTGAGAGGCTAAGTTTCAAAGTGCGCCGGTTTCGTACCTGAGTAAGATTTTAGTAGTTGGCTGAATTGAACAAAAAACATTATTATCAAAGCTGTGAGTAAATAAAATATCATTATTCGTTTTGATAATACTCACTTTGAAACGTGAAATAGTAGAATACAAGTTTTGGCAAATCAGTTTTCCGAAGTTGAAATTTCTTCGAATTCGGTGGCAAATAATTCTTTTATGGTTGCTTCTGAAAATTTCCGCATGTTAACGCAATAAATTATGAATTTAAGAATGGGCCAGTCTTCATCTGTCGTCTGGCTTGAAACGACATAATTTATTTCAGATTCAACAACAACCGTCACAGGCCCTACCTTCGGACGATCCACTGAAACAGATGGAGTTCAAGCGCGGGAACCTCAAGCCTACATAAGCTTGAACCTAAGCAGAAACATCAAACGTAAATCGAAAGAGGCTACAAACGAGAAGAAGAAGGCTAATACTCTATGTACAATAGTTTACATTATAAAGTCATTGTAATTCGTTTAAATATTTTGAAAAATAACCGACATACGGACAGATGAAATGCATCTAACATGCTCAATTGATTGATTCAAAAAACTTTATGTGTGGGACTTCTCCATCATTTATAGAAATACCGTATGTTTGCAATGATATCGGTGACACTCCTATTATGCTGCAAATAGGCGTTTTAAATTGACCACTCACAGCATAGATAAACATTTTTTCACGTTTCATGTACATACATATTACAATAAATGGCTGTGATAAGTGAGCATGGTTAACCTTCTATAACACAAAATTTAGTTCCAGTTAATAGCTATTGTGAAACGTGAATAGCACTGACTGACTGACAGGACAGTTGTACGTTTGAGGCATACCGTATGTTTGCAATTATATCGGAGCGACACTTCTATTATTCTGCAAATGAGCGTTGTAAATTTACCACTCACAACACGGATAAACATTATTCCACGTTGCATTTAGATAATAAGTTGTATGGCTAACTACTATACGTACATAAGACTTTTAAACACCAAATTCATGCTTGCATCTCATATAATGCAATACTGAACGTGCAGGATTGCCTGACTATTGGATTTACTGACTGGTTGAAACTATCACAGCCCTATTTCATTTCTATTGCTATATATTTTTTGTTCTTGTGTACTTTATATCAAAACTCTGAAACTTTCAAAAGGAACATCCAAATCTATTCTCTCGAACGATTGCTAGGGCTGTAGCTTAAATGATACGCCCAATATGCTACAAATCTTCATGTTTTCAACGGTTTTTTGTTACACCCTAGTGTCGTTCGTCTATCATGAAAATTTTCTTAAAGTACTGAGTTGATCATTTTTGTGCTAGCATGCTGGAGATAATTGTGAATCTATCACGGTTTTGAACATGCATAGTTTTAATGAAACATTTTCTTTTTTCATACCTACATAATAGTCCAATCACAGAACAATCGAAAATAAACTGCCTTGAGGATATATTGTAAATTCTCTGAAACATGAACAACTACACTTTTGATTGAGTTAAATCAGCCACGTATATTGTGAGCCAACGTATAGTGCAAAAACGTGAAAAATAGGTCTGTTGGGGAACTTGTCAGAAAAAATAAATTGTCACCTCGATTTGAAAACATAAAAAATAAAACAAAATAGCCAGAAGTTGTCTATAATTTAGCGCACAAATTTCCAAAATCGAATGGAATTTTCAATTTTTATTCGGAATAAAAATGCGGAATTTTAAATGGGACACCCGGTACATAGCTAATACAGAAAAAAATTATTACTGTATCTGCACTTAATTCTTTACGCGAGTACTTACATAGTACAGAGTCTTTACAGAGTACATTTCAATTTTCTGTTTTTTTTTTACAATACTTGATGTGTCAGAGATTAGCAGAAATTGACTAGCCGACATACCTGTACTCAGGTTGAAACGTGAACGATTGTGTTCTGTTTATGCTGCTCCTTTACATAAACAAATATGAGTGTTTTGTAACCGTCATTGCAAAAAAAAAAGTTGTGCACTTCATCTTCAATCTCACGATCCAGAATTGATGATAGGTTTTTATTTAATGTTTTTGTTGTGTTAGTTTTTGCTGATATAGTTGAATTGATGGGATTTGACCAGCTGACTGTCAAGTTAATATACAAATATAGCAATCTCAATCTCAATTGACTGACAGACTGAAACTGAATGAGCGCCATTCTTTCTTGAATGAAATCTTATTCATTGGTTCGCAGAATTTGCATTCAGCGATGAAAGAGAACCTTCAAAATCATTATATTTTGGCTAAAACCACAGAATGTTCATGGAATATGTATTTTGAGCCATTGAGAAAAATAACACGCATAATTTCTCTGATTGAGATTGGCTACATGCTTTTGGTAAACTGTATTAATGTTATTGAGTGTAAGCACTGGCGGACGAGTTAAATTCCCAAAGGGAGGGGAATTTCTTCAAAGAGGGGGAATTTGCAGTTTGAAGCCATTTCACCTACACCTGAAGGAATAAACTGCACATTTCAAAATCACCAAAGAGGGGGAATTCCACTTTTTCCTCCCCTTCTCGTCCGCTAGTGATTGTAAGTTTTAAATAAACTTCGGATACCTAAGACATAAGATATTAATGCAATAATTTCCGATGGATAGCCACGATGAAACGTGAAGTGTATGGTTTCTTTGCACTGACTGGTTTCACAACGCGCATCTCAATCAAGTCTCGTTATCAATTAGGAATAATATACAAGTGGTGAGAATGGTTTCCGGAATATTTTAAAGGTTAAAATAACCCCCAAACTCGTTGGCATGCAGCCATAAGCCTGGACAGTACATAATAAAACAAATAAAAATCATACCGGCAAATGTTCGCCGGCACAGTCGGACGAGCTAATCCTCCAAAGGGAGGGGAATTCGATCAAAGAGAGGGGAATTGGCAGTTTTCAGGCCATTTTACCTACACCTTAGGGAACAAATTCCACTTTTTGGAACCGCCAAAGAGGGGGGAATTCCGGTTTTCGGTTCTTCCCTCGTCCGCTGGCGACCGCCGGCGACGGCCACTCATCCGGCTTCTGAAATTATTCGTTTCTTTTATTTTATTATTTTAAAACAGAGGGTTGGTCAGGAACAGAAAACATGAACAGTCCGTAGAATATATAACTTTGTTGAAACGTGAACAGTGCACGTCATAAGTGTGTCTTTCCATGTACATCTACATACATACAGTATGTCAAGCATTTTTTTTTACTGTGTTGCTAATAAAGTTAATACAGAAGAAGAAAAACCATTAGTGAAGACAGTCGTCGAAATCACCCAAGAATGTTACTTGTTTTGAAACGTGAACGGCGAATGTTTTTTTGTTTGCTACTTACTCGTGATATGTATATTCAATTGATTGAGATACTAGTAAAAAAAGCTCGTTGTTTTTGTCCCATAAAAATACTTCATCATGTATTTACGCAATGAGCGATAAAACGCCACCCTTACTAGATGGCTGAAAAAAATTCAGTTTAAAGCATAAAAATGGAGCGCACATACAGGGTGGCTAAAAAAACGTGGCACTTTTGAACCGACATTGTGAAAGTTGTAGAGTAGCTGTGACAATGCGGTATAACACATTCGATAGAGAACATTTTGACTTAAAAAATTATGTCATATTATTAGGTTTAGAAGCTTACAGCGGCAGCGGCATAAACATTATGCGCGCCTTTCACACAAAACTTAGCCGAGTGCGTGCGCGCGCGTTTGTGCTCTGTTTCGTTTACTACATGCTTTGCTTTTTTAGCTTGAAAACGTTGATTTGTTGTTACAACCATGTGGAATTGTACATTTAAACAGTCAAACGGCGTCACTTGGCGCAAGTTTTCAACAGTTTAATGATGGCCGGGGAAAAATTCTTTCACCTTCGTTCTTAGAATTAAAAATTGAGTAGGGTGGGGTCTGGGGCTAGGGGTGATGGGTCAATTTTCAGAGCGCCTGGATGCGTATTTTTCCCATTGCAACGCCTGGTGCAGCTGGTGGACCCACATTTTTGTAGCTGAAGTTTGCGACGTCGTACAGTGAAAGGGAGTCAAATTCGCGGTCGTTTCGACATCGAATTACTATATAAAATACAAAAATGAAATATATATATTTTTGCGCAGAAAACACATAGACACACATAAGGTTACCTTGCCCACGAACTGGATTTTGTAAAGTGTATCGGCCACGAACATTTGTGTATTATATAATGATTAGATGATAAATAGAATGACTGTAAACGTAAGAATGAGCTAAACCACATCATAAAACTTAGGATTATGCTTCCACCCATAGCAAATGTGAAACGTGAACTACATATACATATGTAGTTGATTGTTTGACCGCTGGACTTACTGACTGACTGACTGGTTGACCGTTTCAAAGCCAGCTTTTAAGTGTCAGTCATCTGAAGCGTCATGACATAACAAACTATACTTGAACATTCTTTTACTTAGACTTTAATTACGGAAGCCATCAATGCCACCTAATACCATTCAAGATGGCGTTTTCGTAGTGGCAATAGAAGTTGAATAAACTGACGGGCAATGGCAGGGACCCCAGAACAGCGCGTCAAGATCTGTGTCTCACAAGTCGGGTTTCGAACCAGTACCACAAGTTTTCGGGGCTGGCGACTTACGGTCTAGACTACATGAATTCAACTTATTTTTGCAGTTGTTAACAGTTTGGGTATCAATGAATCAAATAAACTATACCCGAACAAGTTCTATAGTTTTTTTGAAACATGAACACAGCAGTATCATGCAATCATTTTTGAAGCTGATTCTAATTTTTTGTTGCAAGATCATTTCATTAATCCACAAACTCCGAACCAACACAGACTACGGTTGGACCGCAAATTTTTCAACAACACGCATCTGTTAAAGATTTCACTCGAAGAAGTAAAAAAGTCTACCGTAACCAGACGCTCATTCACAAATTTTTTTTGATTTGTTCAGTTTTAATTTTATGATTGATTTTTCTAATTAACAAAGAGTATTATGCGTGGGAATCGTTGACGTTGATAAGTTTTATTCTAGTTTTAATTATCGGAGGGAGTGAAATCAAAAACTATTCACCTTGCGGGGTGGGGGTAATTTCTTAGAGACCTTGGAGGCTGGAACAAAATTTGTTCTCGTTTCACCGTCTTTACAGTTATTTTGGTGATAATGAAATTAACTGATAAATGATACTCTACCAATTCTCGAATGAACAAAAAAATATCATAAGACAGAAACACTTCAAGTGGATGACGAACTCGTTCACGTTCCAAAGGATTGAGGGTCTTAAAAAGTTTCGAACCGGTACCACCAGTTTTCGAAGCTGACGTACTACGCACAAGACTAGACAAGCCACGTATTCAAAATAAACTTGCATAAAACTTTTTAAGATTCTCCCGAGTGTACATGACATTTTCTCTAGACCCTGACAATGTGTTGGTTGACTGTTTGACGGTCTGGCCCAAACAATGTGTTGGTTGACTGTTTGACGGTCTGGCCCAAACAATGTGTTGGTTGACTGTTTGACGGGTTGGCCCAAACAATGGGTTGTTTGACTGTTTGACGGTTTGGCCCAGACAATGGGTTGTTTGACTGTTTGACGGTTTGGCCCAAATAATGGATTGCTTGACTGTTTGATGGTTTGGCCCAAACAATGTGTTGTTTGACTGTTTTACGGTTTGGCCCAAACAATGGGTTGTTTGACTGTTTGATCCACTCAAACTCTTCATATATGTAGCCATCGTAATTGAATTACGGGAACGTTGCCTACTACAGTTCGTTATAATCATGTTATAACTCGAATTATTTTGTGTGTCTTCATGGTTTTTGTTGTTGATTATAGTACGAGAGAAAGAAAGAATACTAATCGTATACATATTACAATCTTCAATATTCATACTTATCATGAAACATGAATGATGAGTTCGTGTTTCTGAAGATTTGTTTTGAAAGCGCGTTCTGGCGATTTGCCAAAACACGAGAAGCGAAAAACTGTCGCTCCTGAAACATTACTGTGTAGGGCAATATAGCATTGACCACTATTCAAAACACACAACATGTAATGTTTCAACAAGGTTTTATAAAACACAGGCCACAACAAGTTTTGCACCGTGTGAAATGGAAAGTACAAACAAGAATTTTCCATCAGTTGTCGTTTTTCAAATCGCTAACAGTTTACAACCCGATGTGTGCATATTTTTCGACGAATAGTAAGTTTTTTTCGCTATTCGATTAATCACTGATTGTTATAAATCGAATGCATGAATTAATCTCAAGTGTGAAATTTTTTATCGTTAGTAAGAATTTTTTTACCCAACTGATTGTTGCTTGATTGTTGTAATTGTACTGCATAAACGATCCATACGTGTCGTGAACCCTGAGCGGTGAGTTTCAAGTAATGTTAAGAAAAACAAAGATACCATTTCAATACTGTTATAGCCGATCGACCTTAAAATTGTCTATTTGAAGTTTCTTGGTTTCTAGGTGCGATTTCTGTTTCGATGTAGATTTTTTCATCCGTTTGATTGTTTTGTTAGTGAGCCATTGTTACGGGCTTTGGAAAATAAATTTCTGTAATAAGACTCAAGTTGACCAAAAAGACTCTTCAAATATGAATTTTTGCATTATCTGTTTCAATTGGATAGATTCAAGTTTGCACTGTGATTAGTTCATTTGCATTAACGGTATTTATTTAATGATGATAAAGGGGCAACAGAATGAAATATCGTAAGAAAACTACTTTCTTCAACATTTGAACTCCTTTTGAAACGTGAGAGGTGAACTCATGAACGCTGACGCACGTGACAACCCAATCAGATATGAAACATGAAACGTGAATGAGTCATGCGTGTCACAATTGATTCAGGCAAAACTGATGCCAGGTTTTTTGATGGTCAAAAAGTTTGTGGCGCGCAGTTTGAATTCAATTATGCTTGGCGCGCTTTCAAATTTTCGAGAAACAAAATTCTCGTTCACATAACAATTAGATAACATACGAAAATTGCACCCAATTCATTGCACACGTGCTTAACCGGTCCACAAAATATGTTTTTGACCGCAAGAAAACCTGAACAAGCCATAAACCCGTCTGCCAAAACAGGAGAAACAGAAAACTTACAGTGTGTGGAGGATATGACTGACTTCTAGTTCTATTCAATACACACGACACGTAATGTTGGAACTCGAATCGGTGGACGACCTATTACGTGGATCATCTCTGACCATGGTTGAAAAACATGGTGCGCGCTTGCGATGAAATAAATTGAGAAGTTTTGTCGCGATATTTCACGTCAATCCGTTCCAAGGGATTCAATCCTCGTAGTACACTGTTCGTATTATTGACTGGTTTTATTTATTGCAGTTTTAATTTTTTGATTTGAGCCTCAGCGTTAGAGCGTATTAGAAAAATGTCACCATCTAAAAATATCAGGCTCATTTGAAACGTGAACAATGATTACGTAGGTTCGTTGGCGCTTTCGAAGTGTCAGAATTCTTTCTGGTACGTTATCCGGAAAACTGATATAATGCTTTTAAAATACACTCTGTAATTTTGTGTACTCGATTTAAACTTTTTGACAGTAACGGAGTTGTTTGTCTTTGTTTTTTTCATACATGCAATTATAAACCATAAATTTTCGGTGATGATTGAACTTAAATATTATTGAATTATCACTGTATTACGGGTCTCATAACTTGAATGAAACGTGAACGTTGTGTGTTTTTCTTTTCACGATTTTAGTTCAAATCAGTCTCTCGAGGTATTGTAATTCATTCGGACAGGGTTGTTCATTATCATTCACATTTCATGAAATGCCTTCACATTAGTGATTTAATTTATATTTTTCTTGATTTTAAGAAACAGTACATGGCATGAAGATGGCCGAGTCTGCTGGATTCGGGCGAATAAGCCACAATTTTGGCTGTATTGAAGTCAGCTTTTAGAAAAAAGTATAGCAGTCGTTAGGTAGATAATGATCATCATTGAAACGTGAATGAATGACCGGTTATCATTTTCATTGGTAAACAAAGAAAATATTGAGCAGCGTTGAAAAAAAACCTTCTGGTGCTCATATCAAATGCGCGCTTCCCGGTCTGGATGGTTTTCGCACACGGATGAACTAAATATATCGTTCTCAGTTGAATGGGAGACTGAACTTGAGTGCGTGACGTTGTTTCTACCTAAACATGTAAAACTTTACCTATTAAGTCAGTCAGTCAGTCAGTCAGTCAGTCAGTCAGTCAGTCAGCTCATACATTACTTCTTTACCTCATTGGGCGTAAGTATACTGAAGAATAACTCAACGTTTTGCCTTCCATAGCCATGGTGAAACATGAACTAATTAGGTTTCTTATGCGGACATAATGTGCATCCCACCAAATACAAAATATGTACTTGAATGGCACTTTAAACAGATATTGCGAAAGTTGTAGAGAAGTTATGATAATGCAGTATAGCGGTTTCGAATAAGCACATATTATGTAAATATAGCAGCCAAATACTTGTTTGAGTTTGTTGCACACGTCTACTCATATGCACCTGTAAATAAATTGGAACGTTATGTCGCGATCTTTTACGTCAATCCGTTCCAGTGGGTTCAATCCTGGTGGGTTTTTACACCCAGAATGCAGTTCGCATACTTGACTTGTTTTATATTACTGAGGTTTCAATATTTGTAATTTGCTGATTACGAAGATGTTTTCATTAAAAACACTATATAAAATTTCTCTACTCACTTTGAAACGTGAACGATGATTTCGTGGTTTTGTTGGCGAACTCGAAGTGTCAGAACTCTTACTAGTACGTTATCCTAAGAACTGATATAATACAAGCACAAATGTTTTTTGTATATACGAAAATAATTGTTTTGGCAATCACAGGCAAAAAAGGTAAATTTGTATGAATTACCCACCTTCTCATAGCCCATGAAGCAGAATAGTGCTTTCATAGTAACTAGAGAAGTTCAATAAACTGACGGGCGATGGCAGAAACCATAGAGCAACGCGTCTGCAAAAAATCCTTTTTGATAAAACTGGCACGTATTTTAATTCAGTCTCCAAACCATTTGACATCACTAGCGGACGAGAAGGGGTGGAAGAAATGGAATTCCCCCGTCTTTGGCGATTTCAAAAAGTTAAACTTGTTATGTAAGGTGTAGGCAAAATGACCTGAAAATGACCGATTCCCCCCCCCCTCTTTGACAAAATTCCTTTCCCTTTTGAGTATTAGCTCGTCCGTCAGTGACACTGGCGGTCACTGGCGGACGAGTTAATCCTTCAAAGGGAGGGGAATTTGATCAAAGAGAGGGGAATCGGTAGTGTTCAGGTCATTTTACCTACACCGTAGGGAACAAATTCAACTTTTTGATAACGCCAAAGAAGGGGGGATTTCCATTTTTCCCTTCCCTTATCTGCTGGCGGTTGACACCACCCCACAAATGTGGCGACGGTATTCAGTCAGATGCACGTTGTTTTAGTTTTTTTTTATTATTTTCTAGGCTTGGTCTCAAAACGAGTTCCAAAAAAGATATTATTAGTGTTTATTTTCTTAAATAATTATATAGAAACAATGAAACGTGAACTGAATGTTTTTTTCACGCTGACAGTTTATACAAAAATCACATTTATAGTGTTCTCACTTGAATATGTAGGAGACCAAATTTGAATGCATTCTATTTATTGTTTGCATCTTCAATCAAACTCATTCACAAAAAACATTCATGGACAATAAAAGAGTGATCAGAGAGAAAATACAATTTTTGTTAGCAAAAAAGGTCACACTTATTATGTAATCTTAACCTGGAAAAATAGCGCGCTTTCAATTTTAAAATTCAGTCTCCTAATTAACGGATACTACAACACATGTATGGCAAGCGGTTTTTGAAAAGAGTTGTTTTTCCTAGTCTTATGATTAGAACATCAGTTGAATCGAATTCGATCAATAAAGTTTTACCTGTTTGTTCATAGAAACAAGGAAACATGGATTGCAAATTGTGGTCATACATTAATTATTTACGTAATTTTCACTGGAGAAAATAGCACGCAATCAAATTCAGTCTTCCAATCATTTGAGACTACAACACATGTATAGAAAGCGGTTTTTGAAAAGTTTTTGTCCTGTGTAGTCTTATAATCAGAAGATTAATTTAACTGCATTCGACCAATAAAATGTTACCTGTTTGTTCATAGAAACAATGAAACATGGACTGCAACTTTTGGTCACATATTGATTATCTAATAATTTTTCACCAGAGAAAATAGCACGCATTCATATTCAGTCTTAAAATCAACGGAGACTACAACACAGGTGTGGCAAGCGGTTTGCTGGAGGGCAATTTTTTCTTAGTCTCATGGTTAGAGGATTTGGGTGGAGCGAATTAATAAAAAATTACCTGTTCCTTGCTCTATAGAAACGATGAAACGTGGACTGCACATTTTGGTCAACATTGATTATCTAAGTAATTTTCACCGGGAAAAATAGCGCGCATCCAAATCCAATCTCCTAATCAACTGAGACTACAACACAGGGGTGACAAGACAAGCCGTTTTTTGAAAAGAGTTTTTGTCCTAGTCTTATGATTAGAAGATTAATTGAATTGAATTCGATCAATAAAATTTTACCTGTTTGTTCATAGAAACGAGGAAACATGGACAGCAACTTGTGGTCACACATTGATTATGTATTTTTCACCAGAGAAAATAGATCTCTCAACTCCGATCTCATAATCAACTGAGACTACAACACAGGTGTGGCAAGCGGTTTGGTGGAGGGGATTTTTTTCTTAATCTTATAGTTAGAGGATTTGGTTTGAGCATATTAATCAAAGATATAGTTTGTTTCTATATAACAACGTTGAAACGTGAACTGCAAGTTTTTTATCACGGATTGATTATCTACATATGTATTCTTCACCGGAGAAAATAGCGCGCTCTCCAATCCGATCTCCTAATCATTTGAGACTACATACATCACAGGTGTGGCAAGCGGTTTTGCTGAAAAAAAGGTTCCTAGTTTATGGTAAGATTGTTTGGGTACAACGAATTAATAAAAATTTTCCTGTTCGTTGGTATATAGAAACGATGAAACGTGAAATGCACATTTTGGTCACAAATTGATTATGTTAACTTCACCTGGGAAAGTAGCACGCAGTCAAGTTCAGTCTCCTAATAAACTGAGACTGCATACAACACATGTCTGGCAACCGGTAGTTACTGGATAATTCACTTCTTAAATAAATCTTTAGTGTTGAAGTTGAAAAGGAAGACGCCAAAAAGACACTTCTGTTGTGTCGGCCAAAACTCATCCATATCAGATGTATTTGGATCACTGGGAGAAATAGCGGGCATTGAAAAACAGTTTTCAACATTACAGCGGCTAAGTTAAGAAAAGTAAGGAGTTTTCAGCGAAAAAAATCATATCTTATAACTTTTTTACTAATTACAATTTTAGGGAACTGAATTTGAATGCGCGCCATTTTTTAAAATGATAATATAGCCTATCCAAGGTTTCTTGTTAGCAAAAAAACTTTTTGGCGCGCATTTTGAATTCAAACCTGTTTTTGGCGCGCTTTCAAACTAACGAGAAATTTAATCTTTTTCACATAACATTTGGTTAATATATCACAACCTAATTCATTGCATACGTGCGTAACCGGTCCACCAGATTAATTTTTGATAACAAGAAACCCTGACCAAGCTTGTCATTTATGACTGAGTTCTAAAAAACTACCGATTGAATAGCGCGCAACCAAATCCAATCGGTTGCGACATCAATATGATATGGCATACTAAACTTTTTTAATAAGTATTTTCATATTTTTTCTTAGTTATGGTTAACTCGACAACTGGCAACATTGTTAATTACCGACCTTTCATCGATATGTTGTTATTATGAAACGTGAACAGCATGTTCTTTTCATGACTGAGTTCTAAAATACTAGAGTCTGGTCACAGTTTCTCGTTACTCCGAAAATTTTACCGTAATTCTTTTGGCGCGCATTCAAATTTCGGCGTGTTCAAACTTATTGAAAAAATTTCAGCTTTTCACACTACATTTGTATAACATATTATTAAACTTGCCCAACTTATTAAATGTTCAATAAGAGGTTATCAGGAAAATAATTAGTAACAAGATCAAGCTATACCGGTTAAATAGCACGCAACCAAATCCATTAGTATTGGGACTTCATTACAGATATGTATGCTGTACTGCTTTTACAAATTTAACTTTTTTAACAATATTTTTGTAACTTTTTTAATTATGGTTAAAAGACACGAGACAAGTATCCATTGTGTTTCATCGACCTTTCATCAATAGATTGTGCCGATGAAACATGAACTGCACGTTTTTTACTGAACACCAAGGTACAACAGAAATTAACCGATACAACGTACTTAATTGATTAGGAAAGTTCAAGGTCCAGACATTCCCTGAATCTTAATTATACGTTTTCACTACATCTACAGTAGGTAACCAACTAAAATCACAAAACTGTAAAACAACGTTCTCGAACTACTAAAGACTGATTTTCAGAAATTCGAATTCAACTGTTTTATTTTATCTTATAATTTACGGTTGAAGAAATTGTAGGAGAACCAAATTGTATTTTATCGCCGATCTACCAATGTACACAGAGTAAGAATGAAACATGAACTGCACCTTTTTTCACATTCGGTTTGATTCGACATACAAGACAGTTAAACTCAGTTCACGTTTCATGATGATTATCAACCGATATAATGTTGAGTTCCAACAATAAATCTGACGCTGTAACTTTTATAAGTCAAAAAAAATATTAGAGTGAATAAACTTTGAATTAAAAATTAAATTCTGAGGTACGAGAATGGTGTGAAGTAGAAAATAAATGTTCTAATCAATTAATAATACTGCATTGGTTAATCCGTCTTCTTTGCTCAATTCACCGGATTATTACAATTTTTGTTAATGAAACGTACGTTTATAATTTGCCGAACTTTCCTCAACAATCGAAAAACCACTCGCAATCTGCAGATTGTGATGGTTCTTTTGTTACCTAATTATTGAATTTAACTTTGAAAAATCGTCTCACTTTGGAAGCAATCTAGCAAAATAGACTTCGTTTTCCGTTCACGTTTCATCATGACTATCAATGGATAAAAAAGTTTTTAGTACAATGCGTCATCCGTTAGAATCTGGTATCCCTATCAATTTTAAGAACGCTACATCCGATAGAATCTGACGAGCAACGCGTGCAGTTCACGTTTCAGCACTTCTATGGATTAGTAAAATGGTGAATTACCAGCAATGATCCAAACCTTGCTAAAATGATGAAATGTACATTAATGCAAACGAATAAACGATATTCTGTGGCATAAACTCCATTGATTGAGTTTGAGATTTTAGAGTCTGAATTGTTGACATTTTATTCGGTGACTCGACTTTTTGTTATCATTTGCTGCAGACTAAGAGTAGTAATGTCACTCTGATCAATCATTGCATGTCTGTACATGAATGGAGAAAGTCTTACTCAGCTACAAACAGTCGCAAGCCTAGAAATTTAGTTTCTGAACCAATCGGGAAACTATATTTAGTAGCAATTATCTTGACGCGTAAAAATATATTTTGTCCACATTTGATGTAAAAAAATTCACGAGAAAATCTTCAAAAAAAACAGAACTGAATTCAATTAACTTTCTGTGGAACAAGAAACTATGGATAGGCTACCAAACCATCTCAATTGGTCAAGTGACTGGATTCGACTATTTTTACTAGTTTTCTCAGTGGCTCAAAATACATGTTCCATATGTCGTTTCTACAGGCATAGAAAGGAAGTCTGGATCTGTCTGATATTTCATTACAAGTTCTGTAAACGCATGGAAAAATCTTATTAAGGTTGAAAATTTAGACTCTAAATTTTATATTTGGTGTACATACCTGTCCGCGTAAAGAAACCATGCAAGTTCCTTGTTCGGTCGCTCTTCGATTTTCAAAACCGTCAGAATCATGTTTAGTTCACGTTTCATAATACCTATAAGAGAGTCAGAGAAAGAATCTTGTCGATGGACGCAGAATCAATTTCAACTTTACGGAGATATACATAGTCAATTAAAAGAGATTGCTCTTGCTCTTGCAGTTGCTAGCGAACAGTAGTCTAACGCTACCGATGCATTGACACACATGCATTGCAATTACATTCAGAAAGCTTTCACGTTTCACAAATGTGTTAGATAATGTGCTCGTGATGCAATTTTTAATACAGATGTAACATCATTAACTCGAATAAAACAAAACAAAAAAAAGAAACTAAATAAGTTAGAAACTTGAGTACTTTAATATACTCACACACAACACAACACAGTAAACCACTCACGCTGCTCACGCTTCATAAAGTGTGAAAAAAACTCCCCCGGAAAGTTTTATGTCACGATTTTTACGATTCCACGATCAGTCAACTCTGTTCACGTTTCACAGTTGCAATGTATGAGACGTAGTACTGGATTTTATAATCCACAGCAGCGTCCTAGTGATTCAATCCTTAAATTCATTATCTAAGTGAAACGCGAACTAAAGATTATCTGGCTGTGACTGGTCAGTAAAAAATGGTTTTTTTCAGATATAAAAAACGCAGTGTCGCTCTCGCTCTCATTACACATATACGGTATGTCGCAAACATACAAACGTACAACAGTCAGTGAATCAATCCTAAAAGATTTTATTCAAATTAAAGAAATTAAGAAAAGTTCTGGCTCTTCCACAAAATCTTCACACTTCATGTTTCTTAATGGTATTATACCGATTTGCGTAATGTATTGGGACAGACGGAAGACTGTATGTACCTAGGTATTAATAAATAAACTGTTTGTCACCCGGAATTTAAGTCAGTAACTACAGAAGCTCGGAAAAGGTGCGTACCCAAATTAAGTTTTATAAAAAGTGCTCAACGCTGTACGAATGTTATCTTCATCACCGAAAAAATAATCATCCAGTCGTTGCTTCACGTTTCAATGACTTTACTGATTTGAAAATAGTGACATTTTGTCAATGAGAAGTGTGAATAAAACTCTATATAAAAAATATCGCATCCCAGCAGCTCCAAGTGCGTCACTCACTATTCTATCAGAGACTAAATTTGGAATTCCGTTGATTTCGCTTTCTTAAGACTTTACCAATGCATTTCAGGTTTTATTTTAAATCAAATTCCAACATTTCACTTACTCACTCCACAAATAAAAAAACTTCCTGAATCGTTCACGTTTCAAAAGACTATAGGCTCTCATTAGAGAACAATTTATTTGATCCTTTATAACCATAATAACTAAGTATTAGAAAAAAAATTAATTGAATTCATGTACTGTAGTCTAAACAGTAAGTCGCCAGCCCCGAAAACTTGCGGTACTGGTTCGAAACCCGACTTGAGACACAGATCTTGACGCGTTGTTCTGGGGTCAGTTTATTCAATTTCTATTGCCACTACGAAAACGCCATTCTGAATGGTATTAGAGGGCATCGATGGCTTCCGTAATTGAAGTCTCAGTAAAACAATGTTCAAGTATAGTTTGTTATGACATGTCACGCTTCAGATGACTGATACAAAATCACGATTACGCACGCACTGTTCACGTTTCATAAAATCCACATATTCTTCAATACAGACAGTGGAATTTCAACAATAACATGTGAAGTTACACAGTAGAAAAAATAATAATTGATCTTCATAACAAACAGTTCAAGAAACGCTGTGTATTCGAAGTGAGATCCAGAATTATTCTCAAGCTTTACTGAAACTGCTATGGCGTTTTTTTACGCGCCAACGTTGTAAAACTTTGCTCTGCATATGAATAAACAGAATAAATGAAACGTAAAACGGTGAGTTTTGAGGAATCTAGATATTCCTTCGCCAATTTAACCAAAATTTCTAGGTTACTAAAAAAATCAATCCAGCGAAATAAGGAAAAAAATAATGAAAACCGGATGCCACAAATGTGAAGGAGTCTCAATTTTAACAAGGAGTCAGAACTCAAATGCGCGTCAGTTTTCTATGTGATTTACCGCATCTGTCCGTGTGAAGAAACCGTGCAGTTCACGTTTCATCTACGCTATGGATTAGTATACTGTGATTTGTCAACAATCCATCAACATCTCCTTTATAACACAACATTCTAAAAAACTTATAAAAAGTTAATATTAACTGCAAGAACAGTATATCACACCTGTCAAGTAGTCTCGAGTTCGACTCAGACTGAATTCGAATTGGCCGCAAATTTGTGGTTGGAAATAACTTACTCAGGTGTGAAGTCTTTTTTACTTTTGACGAACATAAATGTCGCATTGATCGCTTATTGCAATGTAC
>OZ038444.1:27044377-27051076 GCA_964036265.1 Daptonema setosum
AGTCAGTCAATCATTCACGTTTCAAAATTGAGTGAGTGAGTTAGTGAGTGAGTGAGTGAGTGAGTGAATGAGTGAGTGAGTGAGTGAGTAAGTGAGTGACTGAGTGAGTGAGTGAGTGAGTGAAGGAGGGAGAAAGTGAGTGAGTGAGTTAGTGAGTGAGTGAGTGAAAGTAGAAAACTGACAAACGCGGTAGCCAACCATGACATCTGCAAAGCGTCGAACGTAGATTAAACGTTAGTTGAAGAATTTTCTCAAACGTATTGTTTTCTATTGATTAGTTTTTTGATTTCTTCTATGCACTAGTTTTGCTACCTATTAGGTGCATCTATTCTTATTTTGGAACGTGAAACATATTGAAAAATTCCGTTGATTGGCTGTTGAATATCCAGTCAGGCTGTTTATAGGACACCAGAACTTAAAAGGTGGTTTAAAAATCACCGCTCACGTTTCGCCGTTGTGGTCTGTAGTTTATGGCATTCAAAATATTGATTGAAAGATAAACAACATTTGTCAATATAAATGTATTAAAAAAACACAAATATTAACCGAAATGAAACCTACATATATACAGTAAGAATGGTGATGATTCCGTTCACGTTTCAGACGAGAAGGCAAGACCAAAACGGCCGATGAGTTCTACTCGGTGATGGGCAGTGTCTGTCAGCAGCTGTTGCAAATGCCGCATCATGACTGTAACCATCTGGTACAGGTCAGTCAGTCAGTCAGTCAGTCAGTCAATCAATCAATCAGTCAGAGAGTCCGTCAGTCAGTCAGTCAGTCAGTCAGTCAGTCAGTCAATCAATCAATCAGTCAGAGAGTCCGTCAGTCAGTCAGTCAGTCAGTCAGTCAGTCAAAATGTCAGTCAATCAATCAATCAATAAGAGAGTCAGTCAGTCAGTCAATCAGTCAGTCAGTCAGTCAGTCAGTCAGTCATATTAAACTACAGAAATTTATCTTTTCGAAACCATTCACGTTTCACACAATCTATGAAGAAAAAAGCTTAGTTTCAACTGCAGTGGGTTCGAAGCTGCCTCAGTAAACATCTACCAAACAAAAAAAATGTTCATTACAATTCCATACTGCATTCCGAATCAAATGGATTGAGTTAGTTCCAATGACTTCGACCAAATAACAAGTTGATTATGTTATTTAAAAAAATTATACATGAAGTGAAAGGCATGGTTTTCAAACACGATTCCACATACTGTTACAGAGATGCCACTCGAAAATTTTCAAACCTTTCACAAAACGTTCTTTCTCTCATGTTATACATGTCTTTCTGGAAGTCTTAGTCACTAAACGGTGAAAGTCGACTGACCCTGACTGTTCATTATAACCATTCATTTGTTTCAAATTCGTTCACGTTTCAAATCAAACACAGATCGTTCACGTTTCAAAACCAACGCAGATCATTCACGTTTGAAAACAATCATGTTCCGTTCACGTTTCACGTGTGTGTAACTTTCCAAATTCATTATAATCCTTTCACCTCACGATGGTTGACAGTGATCAGCGGTCGACTGAACACTATGAAGATGCACTGATTCTCGCGATTCCTTTTACATATACATATTACATATACATATTACATATACAGGGGTGGCCAAAAGTCTCGTTACACTTTTTGACGGTCAGTAACGAAAAAAATTTCCTCTGTGCGATTATATCAGCACAGTTATTCTGGCTCAAAATTAACCGAAAAATCCAATTCTGATGTTAGTTTTTTGATATTATGAACACAGATTGTTAAAATCAAGAGTAAATTCGAAAATCTGTGAAAAAAGGTAATTTTTCTTATGTAGTGACCCTGATTGTCATTCAATAAGAACAATTTTTCAGTAATAACTAATTAGACAGGTGACTGCGTCTACTACCAACCGAGGAAACACGTATTTAACGTTTGTTACAAGCGAAACATAATGAACGGGCTAGGAAAAAATGTAGCAAAGAAATTCGGCTGACATGCTCTAACACGTGTGCCAGTAACTGAAACGTATGGTTTATTATCAGTTACTGTAAGTTTGTGTTTATTTTAAAAACTACTAGACTAATAATAAAAAAGTGGAAATGGAACGAAATAGAAGCTTTTTCAAGTTTTTTTGCCCGAACATGGCAATGGCTCATTTTCAAGCTAAGCGTGTCTGGAGGGTCGATTAACGAGTTGTTGCTGTTCGTTGATACTACTTGAAGGTTTGAGCAAAAAACCTTAGAAAAGCATCTAACTCAGAGTATTTCTCCTTGTTGATAAGTAAACCTGTAATTTATAACTGAAAAAAAGTTAAAAATGACGATAAACAATGGATTTCAGTTACTGGCACACGTGTTAGAGCATGTGAAGCGAACTTCTTGGCTACATGTTTCCCTGGCCCGTTCAATATGTTTCGGTTGTAATAAACGTTAAAAAAGTGTTTCCTCAGTTGTTGATAAACGAAGTAACCTGACTAATTAATTAATACTAGAAAATTCACCTATTGAATGACAATCAGGGTCGTTATGTACGAAAAATGTCCTTTTTTCACAAATTGTTGACTTTATTCTTGGTTTTGCATCAGCATCAGAATCTACGCACCGCAAGATGCCTCACCCAGATCCACGACTTAAAAATCGATCGAGCCAATCACCTGCCGACTCCTTCAAGAAGGAGAAAATTGCCAAAGGCATCACCAAGAAGAAGAAGGAATCCGTCGGAGAGAAAGATAAGGTTACTTTAATTTGTGTATTTTTTTGTACTGTCAGTCACTTTTATTTTTATTTACCTATTCTTGGTTTGCTATATCTAAAAACTAACATCAGAATCGGATTTTTTCGGTTAATTTTTAAGCCAGGATCAACCTGAAAATGAGATCTTACAGAGGAAATTTTTCTCGTAACTGGTCGTCGAAAAGTGTTACGAGACTTTTGGCCCACCCCTGTACATATTACATATACATATTACATATACATATTACATATACATATTACATATACATATTACATATACATATTACATATACATATTACATATACATATTACATATACATATTACATATACAATATTACATATACAATATTACATATAACATACAAGGTGGTCGAAAAACTGCCAAAGACTTCGGTGGTGAATATCTTGTGACACAGAGGACCAATTCCATTGCGCTTTTCAGAGATTAACATCAACATATTAACTTAGCGGACTCTATAACTCAAATTTATGCCAATGCTGAAGGATTTATCAGTAATTTAATATTATTAGAGATTTTTTTTCTCAGTTCAGATAATCGATAACCTATCGTTCAAACTTCATATTTTTTCTGTTTCATAGCCTGGATGAAACGTGAACTCCACGGTTCATTAAACTTTTTTGTACACGGACATACACATCTCATGTAAAGAGTAACATTCTTGGTTTATACAATCGTTTTCTGTAAATTATAAATTAGTCACAATGTACTACCCGAAACAATAATGAAACGTGAACTGCACGGGTTTAATGTTGATTGTCAACTGACATGCATGACAGATCTTTTCGACTGAAACAGATTATGTTCCGTTATTTGTACCTGAGTAATTATTTTCCATTCGAGCACAAACTGGCTGACGAGCCAACCCTTAAAGGAAAGGGTAATTAATTCGAGAGAGTGGGCAATCACACCGGTTTTGAGGTCAGTTTACCTACATCCTAAGGAAAAAAATGATTTTTTTAAGCTGCCAAAGAGGAAAAAATCCTCTTCTTTGTTTCTCCTTATCTGCTAGTGCAGGCAAATACTTACAGTACATAAATGTACATTGCAATAAGCGATCAATGCGACATTTATGTTCGTCAAAAGTAAAAAAGACTTCACACCTGAGTAAGTTATTTCCAACCACAAATTTGCGGCCAATTCGAATTCAGTCTGAGTCGAACTCGAGACTACTTGACAGGTGTGATATACTGTTCTTGCAGTTAATATTAACTATTTATAAGTTTTTTAGATTGTTGTGTTATAAAGGAGATGTTGATGGATTGTTGACAAATCACAGTATACTAATCCATAGCGTAGATGAAACGTGAACTGCACGGTTTCTTCACACGGACAGATGCGCGTAAATCACATAGAAAACTGACGCGCATTTGAGTTCTGACTCCATGTTAGAATTGAGACTCCTTCACATTTGTGGCATCCGGTTTTCATTAATTTTTTTTCCTTATTTCGCTGGATTGCCTTTTTTAGTAACCTAGAAATTTTGGTTAAATTGGCGAAGGAATATCTAGATTCCTCAAAACTCACCGTTTTACGTTTCATTTATTCTGTTTATTCATATGCAGAGCAAAGTTTTACAACGTTGGCGCGTAAAAAACGCCATAGCAGTTTCAGCAAAGCTTGAGAATAATTCTGGATCTCACTTCGAATACACATCGTTTCTTGAGCTGTTTGTTATGAAGATCAATTATTATTTTTTCTACTGTGTAACTTCACATGTTATTGTTGAAATTCCACTGTCTGTATTGAAGAATATCTGGATTTTATGAAACGTGAACAGTGCGTGCGTAATCGTGATTTTGTATCAGTCATCTGAAGCGTGACATGTCATAACAAACTATACTTGAACATTGTTTTACTGAGACTTCAATTACGGAAGCCATCGATGCCCTCTAATACCATTCAGAATGGCGTTTTCGTAGTGGCAATAGAAATTGAATAAACTGACCCCCAGAACAACGCGTCAAGATCTGTGTCTCAAGTCGGGTTTCGAACCAGTACCGCAAGTTTTCGGGGGCTGGCGTCTTACTGTTTAGACTACAGTACATGAATTCAATTAATTTTTTTTCTAATACTTAGTTATTATGGTTATAAGGGATCAAATAAATTGTTCTCTAATGAGAGCCTGTAGTCTTTTGAAACGTGAACGATTCAGGAAGTTTTTTTATTTGTGGAGTGAGTAAGTGAAATGTTGGAATTTGATTTAAAATAAAACCTGAAATGCATTGGTAAAGTCTTATGAAAGCGAAATCAACGGAATTCCAAATTTAGTCTCTGATAGAATAGTGAGTGACGCACTTGGAGCTGCTGGGATGCGATATTTTTTATATAGAGTTTTATTCACACTTCTCATTTACAAAATGTCACTGTTTTCAAATCAGTAAAGTCATTGAAACGTGAAGCAACGACTGGATGAATATTTTTTCGGTGATGAAGATAACATTCGTACAGCGTTGAGCACTTTTTATAAAACTTAATTTGGGTACGCACCTTTTTCCGAGCTTCCGTAGTTACTGACTTAAATTCCGGGTGACAAACAGTTTATTTATTAATACCTAGGTACATACAGTAATCCGTCTGTCCCAATACATTACGCAAATCGGTATAATACCATTAAGAAACATGAAGTGTGAAGATTTTGTGGAAGAGCCAGAACTAAATAAATTGAGAAGTTATGTCGCGATATTTCACGTCAGCCGTTCCAATGGGTTGAATCCTCCAGGGTTGTTACACCCAGAATACTGTTCGCATCCTTGACTGGTTTTTTATTATTGGGGCTTCGATTTGTTGATTTTAGTTATTGCAAAACTACGTAGAATATTAGAAATTACAACACTTACTAAAACATATATACTCATTTTGAAACGTGAACGATAAGTACGTGATTTTGTTGGCGATTTCGAAGTGGCAAAGTTCTTTCAGGTACGTTTTGTTATCCGAAGAACATAATACATTTTTATTTTGTGTACTCAATGTAAACTTTTTTTCGGCAGTCATGAGTTTGTTTGTTTTTACAAGGACAATTTTAAACTAACATTATTCCATTGTTTTTTTTGTATATTTTATATGCAGTTATTTGGGCATTGAAACTCCATTACGATAACTCATTCATAGGAACTGTGCAACGTGAACAGAGTTATAAATTTTTGAACGGTCAAGGTTAGGTTTCGCAGAAATTAGGCCATTTTATCTACATCTTAGGGAGCGAACTCTACTTTTTGAAACCGCCAAAGAAAGGGGGGAATTCCACGTTTCCCTATCCTTCTTTCCATTAATGAAGGAATATTTAATTTTCACCGATAAAAATACCGCTCTTCCATTTATACTCAAAAGAGTCTACGCAACAAGGGGTGGTAATAGTTGTTAGCAGTAAACCCTTATGGAATTATTTTGTTGTCGATTGTATTTATAATTATTTGATTTTTATTAAGGAGATATTTTACTGTTAAAAGTTTTTAGTTTAGAATCTGTAGCCTTGATGGAACGTGAACAAATGCTTTTGAAAGTCGACTGATCAAACTTCCAGTAGTGAACACCGATGAAACTTCACCGGAAAGATTGTTCGAAAAACACAATTCAAATTCAAATTGCGCGCGCAAAAACATTGTGAGTAACAAGAAACCCTGGATAGGCTATAGTGCTCACTTTTTTTGTCCAACTGGCTTTGTTATATCCACATATCATTAAAACAATGTGCTCACTTTTTTTTGTCCAACTGGCTTTGTTATATTCCGCATATCATTAAACAATGTGCTGACTTTTTCCGAAATCTGCAGAAATCTAGCGATTGGTCAGTCAGTCAGTCAGCCTGCAACTTAATCGAAGCTACTTAGATCTTATGGAAGTTTTTTTACATATTTTATATTTTTAAATGTTATTATAAATAATCATCACTCGGCAGAGGGATAGCACACGGATTGCAAAACAGCCCTAACAGTTCATTATAAATTCTTTGAAACGTGAAACATTCAACATTTT
>OZ038444.1:27051276-27071504 GCA_964036265.1 Daptonema setosum
AGTAGAATCTCTTATCCATCCAACTGACTGACTGACTGACTGACTGACTGACTGATTGACTGACTGACTGACTGACTGACTGACTGACTGACTCACTGACTGACTCACTCACTCACTCACTCACTCATTGACTCACTCACTCACTCACTCAGTCAGTCAATTAGTCATTCAGTAAACCAATCAGTCGATCAGTCAGTCAATCAGTAAATCAATCCGTCAATTAGTCAGTCAATCATTCACGTTTCAAAATTGGTATGTAGTTTTATCCTTTTGCGTTTTTGTTTGATCGAGATTCTGTGCACACTTAAACAAATTTAAATTAGTAATCATTGGTAACTCTCACTCACTAACTTACTCACTCACTCACTCACTGCACTCACTCACTCACTGCACTCACTCACTCACTCACTGCACTCACTCACTCACTCACGCGCTTACTCACTGTACTCACTCACTCACTAACTCACTCACTTACGCACTCACTCACTGCACTCACCCACTCACTCACTCACGCACTCACTCACTGCACTCACTCACTCACTCACTCACGCACTTACTCACTGTACTCACTCACTCACTCACGCACTCACTCACTCACGCACTCACTCACTCACTGCACTCACCCACTCACCCATTCACTGCACTCACCTTAATAATCTGACCACCGATCTCATTATGATCGGCATTGTCTCGATCTGAGAACGAGTAGTGAACAGTGGCGGGCCAGTCAACATGGATAGACTCGATATAATGACCGGCTAAAGTTACACACAGGTGAAACGTGAACGGAACATGATTGTTTTCAAACGTGAATGATCTGCGTTGGTTTTGAAACGTGAACGATCTGTGTTTGATTTGAAACGTGAACGAATTTGAAACAAATGAATGGTTATAATGAACAGTCAGGGTCAGTCGACTTTCACCGTTTAGTGACTAAGACTTCCAGAAAGACATGTATAACATGAGAGAAAGAACGTTTTGTGAAAGGTTTGTAAATTTTCGAGTGGCATCTCTGTAACAGTATGTGGAATCGTGTTTGAAAACCATGCCTTTCACTTCATGTATAATTTTTTTAAATAACATAATCAACTTGTTATTTGGTCGAAGTCATTGGAACTAACTCAATCCATTTGATTCGGAATGCAGTATGGAATTGTAATGAACATTTTTTTTGTTTGGTAGATGTTTACTGAGGTTGCTTCGAACCCTTAGCTTTTTTCTTCATATATTGTGTGAAACGTGGATGGGTTCGAAAAGATAAATTTCTGTAGTTTATTAGAAAAAGTTCAGACCTTTTTTCGAAAGTGTTGTGGTATACCGTCAGGTAGTTTGGCCACAGCCTGCATGGCATTCAGCCATTGGTCGTAGCCATCTTTCGTATTCGGTGGGTCAAGTGAGAACTGGAGTTTTGTGTCAACACCTGAGATTTTTATAAGTCAGTCAGTCAGTCAGTCAGACAGTCAGTCAGTCAGTCAGTCAGTCAGTCAGTCAGTCAGTCAGTCAGTCAGTCAGTCAGTCCGTCAGTCAGTCAGTCAGTCAGTAGTCAGTCAGTCAGTCAGTCAGTCAGTCAGTCAGTCAGTCAGTCAGTCAGTCCGTCAGTCAGTCAGTCAGTAGTCAGTCAGTCAGTCCGTCAGTCAGTCAGTCAGTCAGTAGTCAGTCAGTCAGTCAGTCAGTCAGTCAGTCAGTCAGTCAGTCAGTCAGTCAGTCAGTAACCTCCTCCAGTCCTACCACTAGCGGACGAGAAGGGGAGGGAAAAGTGGAACTCCCCCTCTTTGGCGTTTTCAAAAAGTAGTTTGTTCCTCAAGGTGTAGGTAAGATGACCTAATTTCTAATGTAACCGTCGATGTGGAAAAAATTATGATAATATTTTCACTTCATCTATAATCCTATACTCAAGTGATGATGTATGTTTGCGTTTTCAATTTCAAGTTTTTTATAACGTTACTGATGGATTAAAGATTATCAACTAGGAGTATGAGAAAGATGAGTACCCATTTTGAAACGTGAATGATCATCATGAGTGTTTAGTATAAGCAGGTTTTCCCCTGATACTAATACCTAGCCAGTAGCCACTATCCTCCTAAAACCGTGAATACAGAATTTTTTGTTATTTCTGTATCTGCACTTTATTTTACGCGAGTGAACTACATAGTACATTTTAATTTTCTGTTTTTTACATTACTTGATATAATTGAATTGATGCTATTAGCAGAAATTGACTAGCCGACATACAAGTACTCAGTTTGAAACGTGAACGTTTGTGTTTTGTATATGCGGTTCACTTTATCTTCGATCTCACGATCCAGAACTGATGATGGGTTTTTAATTAATGTTTTTGTTGTGTTGGTTTTTGCTGATTGAATTGGTGGGATTTGATCAGCTGACTGTCAAGTTAATATACAAATATAGCAATATCAATTAAAAGCTAAATTTCAGAGTGTGCCGAGATCGTTCTTCAGTAAGATATCTCCATGAATGCGCAGACATATAAAGATCATATTCCAAGTCTGAAAAAACCCACAAAGAAAATGTAGTCTTCAACGAGGCTTTTATTTAGCGCACATCTGCATTCTGTGTTCTAACCAATTGAGCCTACATCTCAGTAGTATCTCATCAGTCATCTCAGTGGTAACCTGTTATCGGGAATGAGTGGTAATTTGGTTTTCTTAGTTCTTAATATTTTTTGAGACAACTAATACATTATGGTTCATTTTCCGATTTGATGGATATAGCCCTGATGAAACGTGAACTGTATGGTTCTCATACGCAGACAGATATGTCCCCAAACAAATATAGCGTTGTAAATTCATTAAAAAGACTAAACTTCAAGGTTCTCCGAGAACGTTTTTTTAAGTAGGATTTCTCCATGAATGCTCAAATATGTATACAGTAGTAATATTGTATGTACGCATTCATCGATGAGAACCACACTCATATTCCAAGCCTGCAAAAAACGACACAGAAAAAGGTAGTATTCAAAGAAAAAGTAGCGCGCATCCTACATAATTCAGTCCTTAAGCCATTTGAGTCTACAATACAGTCGTGGTGAGTGGTATCAGAATTGAATGGTTACATATAATTTGGGTTTCTTATCTTTGTTTTTTTTGCATGAAACATGGTTACAAATTAGAGTTAAATTTACCAGCTTAGTTTCAATAACCATGATGAAACGTGAACTGCAAGGTTCCTTCATACGGACAGGAACATTAAATATAGCATTATCAATTGATTGAGATTTTATAGTGCACCAGGATAAGTGAAAAGTAAGATTTTTCCATGAATGCGCAGACAAACAGTAATGAACGCAATGAGCGATCAGAACCGCAATCCTTTTCCTGGTCTGCAAAAAATCACTAAGAAAAATTTTAACTTCAACGAGAAAAACCCGTAGCGCGCAAATTCAGTCTTCTAATCATTTGAGACTACAACACAAACGCGTTAGAATGTTGATTATAATTTTGTCTTCTTACTGTACATTTGTTTTTTTTTCAGCAAGATACGTTGGTGATCGATTGAGGTAATCTCACCGCACAGGTGTGCCAGCTGTGCGGAGCGAGGGGGTAGACGCAGCGCGGGAATGGGGTAGACTGAGCGCGGGAGGACTGTGCGCGGGAGGGTGGACTCTGCACGGGAGGGTAAACTGTGCGCGGGAAATTTCTTGAGTTAGGTGGACTGTGCGCGGGAGGGTGGACTGTGCGCGGCAAAGTGGACTCAATTATGTTTATAGATTATGTGATTACGTCATAATAGTAAACGCTCTTTGATTTAAAATCAGTAATCATCATGAAACGTGAACTGATGTTTTTGAAAGTCGACTGATCAGACTTTCAGCAGCGACCTGGACTGACATTCTCCGTAGTTTATTACTTTTATAACAATCTAATCATTATATCTAAATAATTGTTCGTGATGTATCGTAGGCACACCTGCTTCAGCTGAGCGTGAACAGGGGGGGGGGGGGGGTAAATTGTGCGCAAACGGAGACTCTCCGCAAACGGACTGTCCGTATAGTATAAGCAGGTTTTCCCCTGACACTAATACCTAGCCACTATCCTCCTAAAACCGTGAATACAGAAATTTTTTGTTATTTCTGTATCTGCACTTTATTTTACGCGAGTGAACTACATAGTACATTTTTATTTTCTGTTTTTTACATCACTTGATGTGATTGACTTGATGCGATTAGCAGAAATTGACTAGCCGACATACGAGTACTCAGTTTGAAACGTGAACGTTTGTGTTTTGTGTATGCGGTTCACTTTATCTTCGATCTCACGATCCAGAACTGATGATGGGTTTTTAATTAATGTTTTTGTTGTGTTGGTTTTTGCTGATTGAATTGGTGGGATTTGATCAGCTGACTGTCAAGTTAATCTTCACACGGACAGATGCGGTAAATCACATAGAAAACTGACGCGCATTTGAGTTCTGACTCCTTGTTAAAATTGAGACTCCTTCACATTTGCGGCATCCGGTTTCCATTAATTTTTTTCCTTATTTCGCTGGATTGCCTTTTTTAGTAACCTAGAAATTTTGGTTAAATTGGCGAAGGAATATCTAGATTCCTCAAAACTCACCGTTTTACGTTTCATTTATTCTGTTTATTCATATGCAGAGCAAAGTTTTACAACGTTGGCGCGTAAAAAAACGCCATAGCAGTTTCAGTAAAGCTTGAGAATAATTCTGGATCTCACTTCGAATACACAGCGTTTCTTGAGCTGTTTGTTATGAAGATCAATTATTATTTTTTCTACTGTGTAACTTCACATGTTATTGTTGAAATTCCACTGTCTGTATTGAAGAATATGTGGATTTTATGAAACGTGAACAGTGCGTGCGTAATCGTGATTTTGTATCAGTCATCTGTAATCATCATTTTGTACCAAATTGTAACGGTGGTGATTGGCTTATAGTAACCGACTCGAAGGTTAATCCCAGCATCACCCTTTACTTTTAACCTGTGTAAATGAGTCGGGGGGAATCGGTCAACTGCCACCACTGCCAAATATTTTTTTTTCAATTGCGACAATTTTTTTTGAAATTCCTCAACAACATTTCTTTCGCTGAAAGTGGCATCATTCGCTTGCAACCTGATTACTGAGTGAGTGAGTGAGTGAGTGAGTGAGTGAGTGAGTGAGTGAGTGAGTGAGTGAGTGAGTGAGTGAGTGAGTGCTTGAGTGGCTGCGAATAGCTTAATAAATCAAAGATGTTATGAATGAGTTATTGAGAAAACAGACAAGATAAGTAAATATGCGTGAAAAAGATGCAGTATGTGCACTGGTTCACCAGTTTGTTGCGTTCTCCATTCTTTGGTAGTATAGCTTTGATTGTGGATAATTTGTTTCTCTGATATAACGTTTGTTCATAGAATTCTTGTGTGCTAAACCGTGTTCAGAAATTAAGACCATGATCGACATAACAAGAAGGGTGCAAATGCACATACATTGCATTGGTATGGTAGCGGATGAACGTTACAAGGGGGGGGGGACTGTTGAATACGGTAAAATAGTGGTATAGTAAAATTCGATGGGGTAAAATAGTGGTATAGTAAAATTCGATGTAGTAAAATAGTGGTATAGTAAAATTCGATGTAGTAAAATAGTGGTATAGTAAAATTCGAGGTAGTAAAATAGTGGTACGGTAAAATAGTGGTATAGTAAAATTGGGGTAAAATATTGGTAGGGTAAAATAGTGGTCCGCGCCCTTTTGTATCAGTCATCTGAAGCGTGACATGTCATAACAAACTATACTTGAACATTGTTTTACTGAGACTTCAATTACGGAAGCCATCGATGCCCTCTAATACCATTCAGAATGGCGTTTTCGTAGTGGCAATAGAAATTGAATAAACTGACCCCAGAACAACGCGTCAAGATCTGTGTCTCAAGTCGGGTTTCGAACCAGTACCGCAAGTTTTCGGGGCTGGCGACTTACTGTTTAGACTACAGTACATGAATTCAATTAATTTTTTTTCTAATACTTAGTTATTATGGTTATAAAGGATCAAATAAATTGTTCTCTAATGAGAGCCTCTAGTCTTTTGAAACGTGAACGATTCAGGAAGTTTTTTTATTTGTGGAGTGAGTAAGTGAAATGTTGGAATTTGATTTAAAATAAAACCTGAAATGCATTGGTAAAGTCTTATGAAAGCGAAATCAACGGAATTCCAAATTTAGTCTCTGATAGAATAGTGAGTGACGCACTTGGAGCTGCTGGGATGCAATATTTTTTATATAGAGTTTTATTCACACTTCTCATTGACAAAATGTCACTGTTTTCAAATAAGTAAAGTCATTGA
Source organism: Daptonema setosum (assembly GCA_964036265.1). Classification (NCBI taxonomy): domain Eukaryota; kingdom Metazoa; phylum Nematoda; class Chromadorea; order Monhysterida; family Xyalidae; genus Daptonema; species Daptonema setosum. The sequence continues at coordinate 27,057,575 of OZ038444.1, forward strand.
AACGTGAAGCAACGACTGGATGATTATTTTCTCGGTGATGAAGATAACATTCGTACAGCGTTGAGCACTTTTTATAAAACTTAATTTGGGTACGCACCTTTTCCGAGCTTCTGTAGTTACTGACTTAAATTCCGGGTGACAAACAGTTTATTTATTAATACCTAGGTACATACAGTATTCCGTCTGTCCCAATACATTACGCAAATCGGTATAATACCATTAAGAAACATGAAGTGTGAAGATTTTGTGGAAGAGCCAGAACTTTTCTTAATTTCTTTAATTTGAATAAAATCTTTTAGGATTGATTCACTGACTGTTGTACGTTTGTATGTTTGCGACATACCGTAAATGTGTAATGAGAGCGGGAGCGACACTGCGTTTTTTATATCTGAAAAAAAAAACAATTTTATACTGACCAGTCACAGCCAGATAATCTTTAGTTCGCGTTTCACTTAGATAATGAATTTAAGGATTGAATCACTAGGACGCTGCTGTGGATTATAAAATCCAGTACTACGTCTCATACATTGCAACTGTGAAACGTGAACAGAGTTGACTGATCGTGGAATCGTAAAAATCGTGACATAAAACTTTCCGGGGGAGTTTTTTTCACACTTTATGAAGCGTGAGCAGCGTGAGTGGTTTACTGTGTTATGTGTGAGTATATTAAAGTACTCAAGTTTCTAAGTTATTTAGTTTCTTTTTTTTGTTTTGTTTTATTCGAGTTAATGATGTCACGTTAATGAGTTAACATCTGTCTTAAAAATTGCATCACGAGCACATTATCTAACACATTTGTGAAACGTGAAAGCTTTCTGAATGTAATTGCAATGCATGTGTGTCAATGCATCGGTAGCGTTAGACTACTGTTCGCTAGCAACTGGTACCAAGTAAAAACTCGGCGGGTTCATGTGAAAACGCACGAGAAAACCGTTGAAATACATAGAAGTTGATACGACAAAACTATTCTGTAGATTGATATACTCGCATAAAAGACTAAACAACTCTATTAAAACTTTCCGAATAATTGTTCACACTTGTGAATATACCGTCTAATGTTCCGCTATTCATGTGTGTGTTCTCAAAAACAACTTCAAAATTCTGCGTCCATCGACAAGATTCTTTCTCTGACTCTCTCATAGGTATTATGAAACGTGAACTACACATGATTCTGACGGTTTTGAAAATCGAAGAGCGACCGAACAAGGAACTTGCATGGTTTCTTTACGCGGAAAGGTATGTACACCAAATATAACATTCTCAAACAATTAAGAGTCTAAATTTAAATGCGTGCCATTTTTTCAACCTTAATAAGATTTTTCCATGCGTTTACAGAACTTGTAATGAAATATCAGACAGATCCAGACTTCCTTTCTATGCCTGTAGAAACGACATATGGAACATGTATTTTGAGCCACTGAGAAAAATAGTAAAAATAGTCGAATCCAGTCACTTGACCAATTGAGATGGTTTGGTAGCCTATCCATAGTTTCTTGTTCCACAGAAAGTTAATTGAATTCAGTTCTGTTTTTTTTGAAGATTTTCTCGTGAATTCTTTTACATCAAATGTGGACAAAATATATTTTTACGCGTCAAGATAATTGCTACTAAATATAGTTTCCCGACTGGTTCAGAAACTAAATTTCTAGGCTTGCGACTGTTTGTAGCTGAGTAAGACTTTCTCCATTCATGTACAGACATGCAATGATTGATCAGAGTGACATTACTACTCTTAGTCTGCAGCAAATGATAATAAAAAGTCGAGTCACCGAATAAAATGTCAACAATTCAGACTCTAAAATCTCAATCAATGGAGTTTATGCCACAGAATATCGTTTATTCGTTTGCATTAATGTACATTTTATTATTTTAGCAAGGTTTGGATCATTGATGGTAGTAATTCACCATTTTACTAATCCATAGAAGTGCTGAAACGTGAACTGCACGCGTTGCTCGTCAGATTCTATCGGATGTAGCGTTCTTAAAATTGATAGGGATACCAGATTCTAACGGATGACGCATTGTACTAAAAACTTTTTTATCCATTGATAGTCATGATGAAACGTGAACGGAAAACGAAGTCTATTTTGCTAGATTGCTTCTAAAGTGAGACGATTTTTCAAAGTTAAATTCAATAATTGGGTAACAAAAGAACCATCACAATCTGCAGATTTTAAGTGGTTTTTCGATTGTTGAGGAAAGTTCGGCAATTTATAAACGTACGTTTCATTAACAAAAACTGTAATAATCCGGTGAAGTGAGCAAAGAAGACGGATTAACCAATGCAGTATTATTAATTGATTAGAACATTTATTTTCCACTTCACACCATTCTCGTACCTCAGAATTTAATTTTTAATTCAAAGTTTATTCACTCTAATATTTTTTTTGACTTATAAAAATTACAGCGTCAGATTTATTGTTGGAACTCAACATTATATCGGTTGATAATCATCATGAAACGTGAACTGATTTTAACTGTCTTGTATGTCGAATCAAACCGAATGTGAAAAACGTGCAGTTCATGTTTCATTCTTACTCTGTGTATATTGGTAGAGCGGCGATAAAATACAATTTGGTTCTCCTACAATTTCTTCAACCGTAAATTATAAGATAAAATAAAACAGTTGAATTCGAATTTCTGAAAATCAGTCTTTAGTAGTTCGAGAACGTTGTTTTACAGTTTTGTGATTTTAGTTGGTTACCTACTGTAGATGTAGTGAAAACGTATAATTAAGATTCAGGGAATGTCTGGACCTTGAACTTTCCTAATCAATTAAGTACGTTGTATCGGTTAATTTCTGTTGTACCTTGGTGTTCAGTAAAAAACGTGCAGTTCATGTTTCATCGGCACAATCTATTGATGAAAGTTCGATGAAAACAATGGATACTTGTCTCGTGTCTTTTAACCATTATTAAAAAAGTTACAAAAATATTGTTTAAAAAATTAAATTTGTAAAAGCAGTACAGCATACATATCTGTAATGAAGTCCCAATACTAATGGATTTGGTTGCGTGCTATTTAACCGGTATAGCTTGATCTTGTTACTAATTATTTTCCTGATAACCTCTTATTGAACATTTAATAAGTTGGGCAAGTTTAATAATATGTTATACAAATGTAGTGTGAAAAGCTGAAATTTTTTGAATAAGTTTGAACACGCCGAAATTTGAATGCGCGCCAAAAGAATTACGGTAAAATTTTCGGAGTAACGAGAAACTGTGACCAGACTCTAGTATTTTAGAACTCAGTCATGAAAAGAACATGCAGTTCACGTTTCATAATAACAACATATCGATGAAAGGTCGGTAATTAACAATGTTGCCAGTTGTCGAGTTAACCATAACTAAGAAAAAATATGAAAATACTTATTAAAAAAGTTCAGTATGCCATATCATATTGATGTCGCAACCGATTGGATTTGGTTGCGCGCTATTCAATCGGTAGTTTTTTAGAACTCAGTCATAAATGACAAGCTTGGTCAGGGTTTCTTGTTATCAAAATTAATCTGGTGGACCGGTTACGCACGTATGCAATGAATTAGGTTGTGATATATTAACCAAATGTTATGTGAAAAAGATTAAATTTCTCGTTAGTTTGAAAGCGCGCCAAAAACAGGTTGGAATTCAAAATGCGCGCCAAAAAGTTTTTTTGCTAACAAGAAACCTTGGATAGGCTATATTATCATTTAAAAAAATGGCGCGCATTCAAATTCAGTTCCCTAATGACTAAAAAGTGCTGTTCTACAATTCTTGTGATTTACAGTTGCAATACTGATGTCCTGGAATGACGGGAACTTGAGTTTTCCTAATCCATGTTAACCCCGGCGGCCTATTTGTAGACTGTACCGGATTTTTGTGAGAATTCGTGTGACCCAACGACAGCTGCGTTTGTTGTGGTCATGCTGCACATTAAAAAGTCAACTAACTGATATAAAAAAGCCAAAAAACAGGGATGTTCGGAAATCCGATATAAATACCGAATCGTAATCACGATTATCAAAAGTAAAAAAAATTAACAAAATTTCCAAAAATTGTCTACAACTTAGAGCAAAAATTTTGAAAATCGAACAAAGCTTGCGGTTTTTATGGCAAATACAAACGTTCATTTTTAATTGGGACACCCTGTACATTGCAATGAGCGATCCATGCGAAATTTCTGATCGTCCTAAGTTATTTCCAATCACAAAATTAGCGGGCAATTCGAATTCAGTCTGGTAACTAATTGAGACTACTTGACAGGTGTGTTATACGGTTCTTGCAGTAAATATTAACTATTATTAACAATTATTTTTTTAGATATTGGTGTTTACAGAACCGCTGTTGACAACTCACAATTTGTCATTGGATAGCTAAGTTGAAACATGAACTGCACGGTTTCTTCACACGGACAGTTGCAGTATAGAAAGCTGACGCGGATTTGTGTTCTGACTCCTTGTTAAGACCTGTCCTTGAGGACCTTTGACCTGTCCTTCACGTTTCTGGCATCCGGTTTTCGGGAGTAAAAGCTCACATTACATTTTTCTTGTTTCGCTTGATTGCGAAAAGCGGTTATTAATGAAAACTCGTTTTTTTCAAAACAGTCATTACAAAAAGAGAACTAAATTTTTAAAAGATTCATTGTGATTTATGTATGTAAGACAGTTTAATTCAGTCTTCGAGCCATTTGAGGCTATTACATCATAGGTATGGTATCAGAAGAGAAAATTTACTTAGCTATTTTTTTATATAATTGTAATTATAAAACGTTAGATTACTTTATTGAAATCCCAGCCTTTGTTAAAGCAAAATTCCACTACCCTGAATCTCAATCACACATTTTGAAACGTGAGAGAATAGGAAAAGTGTGTTGTGTATGCAAATTTTTTTCGCAGACAGGAATAGGCATATTCTTCATTTCTGTAACCGCGAATACGAATAAATAGTTGTGATAGTAATTGCATTTTATCCATAATTCTAGGCATTTTAGGTTTTTTCAAAGGTACAGGAGAATAAAAGATTAGCTATTTCCGAATACCTGAAATACGAGTACAGATTTTGAAACGTGAATGATCAATAACAGTTTTGTGTGCTGATTTTTTGCTGACACGAATATTAGGTGACCACTTTGACTGACCACTTCTGTTTCGTAACCGTCGATGCAAAAAATATTTGTGATAATCATTTTACTTTATCTCTAATCATATACTCAAGTGATTATGTTATGTGTTTTTAAATTTATTTTTTTGGTACTGCAAGTTGGATATTATTAGCTACGAGTACCTGCAATGTTAATCAGTACTCATTTTGAAACGTGAATGATCAATCAGAGTGTTTTTTATAAGCAGGTTTTCCGCTGATACTAATCCCTATCCACTATCCTGTTAAAACCGTGAATACAGAAAAAAAACTGTTATTACTGTATCTGCACTTTATCTTATACGCGAGTAAAGTAGTACATTTTATTTTTTTTGATTACAAAACTTAAGAGTCAGGGATTAGAAAAACTTGACAAACTGACTTATAATATTTCATTTTTGAAACGTGAACGATTAGCAACAGTGTTTCGTGTATGCGGCTCATTTGCAGAAACAAATATGAGTGTTTTTTTTACCGTCATTGCAAAAAATAGTTGTGCACTTTATCTCCAATCTCACGTTCCAGAATCGATCACGCATTAGAAGAATGCTGGTTATGAAAAGTTGTGTTATGAGCTGGTTGTGTGCCTGATGTTTCATTGGTGAGTTGCGTGGAAGGAGCCTTTGCAGGCAGAAACCGTGTTGAACCTCTATCTTAAAAGACATTTTACATTGACCACTCACAACACAAACTATTATTGTTTCGCGTTTCAATAGGCAATAGATTAAATGACTGAACAAATTTAGCTCAGGTAAATCATAAAATTCAGACCGAATGTTTCCGTGCATTGCAAATGTGAAACGTGAATATTGATAAGATTAGGCGAGGTGAATTTCGGTAAGATAATTTTCAGTGAATGATTTTCAGTGAAAGATTTCCGGTGACAAAGTTTTCGTTGAGTTTAAGTGACCCCAGTTGATTGCATGACGGTTGGACTTGACGGACTGGTTGACAGTGTTATAACGGCCTGAAGATAACGTCTATATAAAATATATACATATAAACCAGAATAACGGAGATTCTGAGCTCATTAGACTGCTGATTTACTGTACATGTTCTATATGTCAAATTAAAGTAATAATTCTGTATATTCACTGAATGTAAAATAATTTATTTTTTGAAATACCGTTTATGTTAAGACGCGTTCTCACACACGATGAAATTACTCCCACCCGCGGTCGAAAAATCGAAGTCGTCGGAATCGGCCCATAATGCGTCTATATATAGTCCATATCAATGCTAACACACATGCAAAATTTTAGAGCTCAGTGACTTATACAACAGCCGTGAGCACCGTTCAAAAAATCTCGACCCTGAAATTTTCAACATTTTTCGGTTTATTTTTCAACACCGGTTTTTTATCAAGAATGTTGGGTCTATGACGATGAAAACACCTACGTATATGTAAATTGACCCAAAAAATACAATGGTGTGCTCTATTTTGTTTCTTATGCAAGATTTACGTGTGAAAATTTGCATCCGGATAAAAAAACTAAAATTTTGAGGTTTAAATTTTTTAAATTTGTAAAAAAATATTTACTCAAAAAGTTCGGTACCAGTCTAATTCTGCTTTAATGCAATTGCCTACACATACACGCGATTGGGAAAAAAATCAGTTGAAAAATTTTAATCATCCATTTGGGGTATACACGATTGAGCAACAGATTTTTATTGTCCGCGAATAAACATGACGATAAATTTGGTCATAACTTCTTATATAGTGATTCAATTTTAGTTTTAAAAAAAGCGATGAACGCAGAATTAAAATTTATTTGGGGTAATCTCTAACAGTTTTTATCATTATGTTACGTATTTTCGGTCAAAATAGTAAAAAACTAGAAAAAACGACCATTGACGAAAAAAAATTATTTCGGGTTCCAATTTTTCTACAAAAATCATTTCCCAAAATTATGGTACAGCATTTTTATTTATTTTATTGAATTGTTTACACGCACGCAATACAGAAAAAAAATTGAGTGAAAAATTTTGGTGATTTATTTGGGTATACGCGATTGACCAACAGATTTTTATAGTCCGAAAATGAGCAAGACAAGAAACATGGTCATAACTTCTCTTATGGTAGTTCAATTTTAATTTTGAAAAAAGCAATAAACGCAGAATTCAAATTTATGTGGGGTAAACTTCAACAGTTTTTTTATTATGCTACGTAATTGTGGTCAAAATAGTGAAAAACTAGAAATTAAAGACTATTGACGAAAAAAAATTAATTTAGGGCTCCAACTTTCAACAAAAATCATTTCCTAAAGTATGGTACAGCATTTTTTTATCATTTTATTGAATTGTTTACACACACATGCAATCCAGAAAAAAAATTGTTGAAAAATTTTGGTGTTTTTTCGGTATGCGTGATTGAACAATATATTTTCATAGTTCGAAAATAAGCAAGACAAGAAAATATGGCCATAACTTCTCTTATGGTAGTTTCGATTTTGAAACAAAGCATTAAACGCAGAATTAAGGTTTATTTCAGATAATCCAAAACAGTTTTTTAATAGGTTACGTTTTAGTCAAAATGGTGAAACACGACGAAAAATTTCAAATCTTGAAACTTTCCTAACTTGAAATCATCGTATCAGGGATCATCGGTCAGAGTTAGTTGCAATTCAGAAGTTTTCTAGTAAACATTTTCACTTGCATGTATATGGCTGGCGCGCGCTGTTCAAAAAAAAACTTCCAGCATTCTCCACAACAGACAAGTTTCAACAGTGGATTCTCAATTCTTTGCAATTTCAGTAAAGGGTAAAAAAATTTCTACAGGGTGCTCCAAAAAAATGAAAACACTTTGAAGCTGAATAACTCTTAGCACAAAGATCTGATTTGAATGAAATCTTCAGGTATTATCATCAACATACTATTATAACATGTATTATCAGCGGCCACCACGCAAAACGAAAAATAAAAACCAATTGAACCAAATGCTTAGTTACCAACGGTAAAATATTATTAAACGTGGAATTTTTACCAATGGCTAGCAAAATCTAATGTTTCTTTTATTACGTGCATATCATCTCTTGAATATGCATGCACGATTAGGCGGTTTTTGACCCATGCGCATTTTCGTGAGCATTAATGCGTGGTGGCCGCTGTGATTGTCCGATCACCTTGGTTTTATATATTTTTCTAAGTTAATATGTTGATGATAATAACTGAAAATTTTAATCGAATCTGACTTGCAACTAACTCTGACCGATAATCCCTGATACGAAGATTTCAAGTTAGGAAAGTTTCAAGATTTGAAATTTTTCGTCGTGTTTCACCATTTTGACTAAAAATACGTAACCTATTAAAAACTGTTGTGGATTATCTGAAATAAATTTTAATTCTGCGTTTAATGCTTTTTTCAAAATCAAAATTGAACTACCATAGGAGAAGTTATGACCATATTTCTTGTTTTGCTTATTTTCGAACTATAAAAATATGTTGTTCAATCACGCATACCAAAAAAGCACCAAAGTTTTCCAAAAATTTTTTCTGGATTGCATGTGTGTGTAAACAATTCAATAAAATAAAAAAAATGCTGTACCATACTTTTGGAAATGGTTTTTGTTGAAAGTTGGAGCCCTAAATTAATTTTTTTCGTCAATGGTCTCTAATTTCTAGTTTTTCACAATTTTAACCAGAATTACGTAACATAATGACAAAAACTGTAGAAGTTTACCCCACATAAATTTAAATTCTGCGTTTATTGCTTTTTCAAAATTGAAATTGAACTACCATAAGAGAAGTTATGACTATATTTCTTGTCTTGCTCATTTTCGGACTATAAAAATCTGTTGGTCAATCGCGTATACCCAAATAAAGCACCAAAATTTTTCAACCAAATTTATTTCTGTATTGCGTGCGTGTGTAAACAATTCAAATAAATAAATAAAAATGTTGTACCATAATTTTGGGAAATGATTTTTGTAGAAAAATTAAAACCCGAAATAATTTTTTTCGTCAATGGTCGTTTTTTTCTAGTTTTTACTATTTTGACCGAAATTACGTAATATAATGATAAAAACTGTCGGAGATTACCCCAAATAAAATTTAATTCTGCGTTCATCGCTTTTTTCAAAATTGAAATTGGATTACTATATAAAAAGTTATGACCAAATTTATCGTCATGTTTATTTGTGGACTATAAAAATCTGTTGCTCAATCGCGTATACCCCAAATGGATGATTAAAATTTTTCAACTAAATTTTTTCCCCAATCGCGTGAATGTGTAGGCAATTGAATAAAAGCAGAACTAGACTGGTACCGAACTTTTTGAGTAAATATTTTTTAACAAGTTTAAAAAATTAAAACCTCAAAATTTTAGTTTTTTTATCCGGATGCAAATTTTCACACGTAAATCTTGTATAAGAAACAAAATGGAGCACACCATTGTATTTTTTGGGTCAATTTACATATACGTAGCTGTTTTCATCGTCGTAGACCCAACATTCTTGATAAAAAACCGGTGTTGAAAAATGAACCGAAAAATGTCGAAAAGTTCAGGGTCGAGATTTTTTGAACGGTGCTCACGGCTGTTGTATAAGTCACTGAGCTCTAAAATTTTGCATGTGTGTTAGCATTGATATGGACTATATATAGACGCATTATGGGCCAATTCCGACGACTTCGATTTTTCGACCGCGGGTGGGAGCATTATCTGAATGTGCGAAATCCCATGAGAACGCGTCTTAAAAAGCTGATTGATTTACCAACGCATCAAGAGCATGATTACAAAACTGATTGATCAAATGGCTGAAACATGAACTGACTCGGTTGGACGAACGGTTGAACGTTAACCACATGCACTTATACTGTGTAGCCTTATCAATTGATTAGGACACAAAATTCAAACGTGCACCAATCATTACGGCTATTTTTCATTGATTTTTATTGAATCCAAGTTAGGAATGATCTTCGAAACCAGTGCGAGTTTCTGTCTTTAATTCATTCACCTACATATATGCAGAGCACAGTTTTACAACATTGGTGCGCATTAAAATTCGGCCTCGTAATCAATTGAGAACGACATTTAGTAGAGCCTGAGAATAATTCGGAAATTCACTTCGAGTAATATACACGGCGTTTCTTGATCAGACTGTTATAAAGATCAGTTTTAAACTTACTTACTCTAAGATATATCAGGGGTAATTTCGGAAATGCCACTGTCTGAAGGTTTCCATAACTGTCATGGAACGTGAACAGTGCGTGCATAGTCGTGAAATCAGTCACCTGGAGCGTCATGACATAACATATTATATGTATGTACTTGAACAACCTTTTACTGAGACTTTAACTACGGAAGCCATCGATGCCTACTAATTACATTCAGAGTGGGGTTTTCGTAGTGGCAATAGAGGTTGGATAAAATGACGGACAAAATAAATAAAGCCCGTGTGTCGTTTCTGCAAGCAAAAAATTGCCCAAAAATTCTGATAATAAAACATTATTAGCCTCAACTCAACTCTTTTGACACCATAGTCTAACACAGTATAGAATGGGGTGATGATGATTGATGTGCGTGTGATCTGACACTGATTATTGAAATGGTAGTGTACCTGAATCAAATTAGAAACTCCTAATGAGACTCTATACTCTTTTTGAAACGTGAACGATCTAGTAATTTTTTTTTATTTTTTGAGTGAGTTGGTGAAATGTTGGATTTTGATAAAATAAAACGTAAATGTATAATTATATTGTTGCATTTGGCTGGGTATGCATGGATAAAGTCTTAAGAAAGTAAAATCAACGGGATGCGAAATTTAGTCTCTAATTGAATAGTGATGGGTGGTGCAATATTTTTATTTATTTTTAGGAGTGTGTTCGTCACTCATTGACAAAATGTCACTCAATTCAGGAAATCAGGAAAGTCATTGAAACGTGTTTTCGAATCAGGTAAGTCATTGAAACGTGAAGCAACGAGTGGATGTATTTTGTTCGGTGGTGAATATAACTTTCGTACAGAGTTTTTTAAAACTGAGTTTGTGTACGCACTTTTTTCAGGAACTAGTCACTGACGTACATTCCTAAACTGAAACGTGGACATTATGAGGAAGGTGCGTCTGAAAATGTTGTGTTCTATTAGTTGATTGTGGCCAATCGCCCGAGATAAGATTTTAGGAACATATGTACGCATGTTTATAATAATTTTTATTGAAATTTAGGTTTTCCTTGAATTGCTTTTGACGGAAAGTGTGACAAACCAATTGTGTTTTTGAAACGTGAACGGTAATGAACATTATTAGTTCCATTGAAAGTAAAGTAAACGGCACGCTTCAATTGCTGACTGTCTGAGCAGCTCAGAAAAGGTTTTATCTAGAATTTTCCTAGTAAATTATTTAAAAGGAATCCACATTAGTGATTCAAATCATATTTTGCTTGATTTCAAGACAATCATCCGGGTTAACGGAATATTGAACAAACTTGCGTAGTCGTCAGCTATTGATCATCATTTAAACGTGAATAGTTGACTAGTTATCGTTTTTTTAGTAAACAAATAAAATCTCGAGTAGCATTGAGAAAAAACTTCTGATGCTCATATTAAATGCGCGTTTCCTTCTCACCACAGTTGCTGAGATACAATTTCGATCCCAATAACTACATAGCCTACACGGCTTTCATGTATTTTAGTTAGTTTATCTTTTTTTAGCAACGGTTCTCGCCCCGTTCGTATGCTAAGAAATTGCCCTAAGAAAAATAGCATTGTATTTCGGAAATTTGAGAGCGCGCCAAGGTCATATTTGGAATCAAACTGCGCGTCGAAAAACATTTTTGTCTGACCCTGGATCGCTAAGAAACCCTAGAACAGCTATACGTCGGATCAACTTGAATGTGAAAAACTGTGCAGTTCACGTTTCATCCTTATTATGGGTTGTTGGAGCGGCGATAAAATACAATTTGCTTCTGCCACCTACAGAAATAAAAAATACAGTTGAATTGAAATTTCTGAAAATCAGTATCAGTTTGAGAATTTTTGTTTTTAAAGTAGTTACATGATTTTACTTGGTTACCTACTGTAGAGGTCCGTGGAAACGTACTACTGAAATCTGAGAATGGCGGAACCTTGAATTTTCCTTATCAATTAAGAACGTTGTATCGGGCAATCTCTGTTGTACGTTGGATCATTAAAAAACGTGCTGTTCACGTTTCATTATAACAATTCATTAATAAAAGGTCGATAAAAAATAGTGGGTCGATTGTTGTCTCCTTAACCATAACTAAGAAAAAATATAAAAATAATTATTAATTAAAATTTCTGAAAACAGTATGCCATATTACATCTGTATTGAAGTCTCAACCGATTGGATCTGGTTGCGCGCTATTTATTCGGTAGTGTTTTAGACCTCAGTCATATAGCTTGGTTAGGGTTTCTTGTTATTAAAAAATTAACCTTGTGGACTTGTTATGCAATGAATTAAGCGTATGCAATGAATTAGGCGAAATTGTCGTTTGTTGACCAAATGTTATCTGAAAAAGATTAAATTTCTCGTTAGTTTGAAAGCGCGCCAAAAACAGGTTTGAATTTGAAAAGCGCGCCAAAAAGTTTTGGCTGACAAGAAATCCTGAATAGGCTATATTATCATAAAAAATGGCGCGCATTCAAGTTCAGTTCCCTAATGGTTAGAGAATGCTGTTATATAAGTATTGTTTTCACAGTTGCAATACTGACGTCCTGGAATGACAGGAACTTGAATTTTCCTAATCCATGTTAACCCCGGCGGCCTATTTGTAGACTGTACCGTTTTTTTGTGAGAATTCGTGTGACCCAACGACAGCTACATAATAACCATTTGATTGTTTGTACGGCTTAGGCTTAGTTCCGAAGATAGACTGTACGTTAATGGAGGAGATAGCCTAGCTTAGCCTCTCCGTGAATCCAAAATGAAAATGAAAAAGTCGAATTTGAGATTTTTATGTGTAAATGAGTGAGTGAGTGAGTGAGTGAGTGAGTGAGTGAGTGAGTGAGTGAGTGAGTGAGTGAGTGAGTGAGTGAGTGAGTGAGTGAGTGAGTGAGTGAGTGAGTAAGTAAGTGAGTGAGTGAGTGAGTGAGTGAGTGAGTGAGTGAGTGAGTGAGTGAGTGAGTGAGTGAGCGAGTGAGTGAGTGAGTGAGTGAGTGAGTGAGTGAGTGAGTGAGTGAGTGAGTGAGTGAGTGAGTGAGTGAGTGAGTGAGTGAGTGAGTGAGTGAGTGAGTGAGTGAGTGAGTGAGTGATGTGAGTGAGTGAGTGAGTGAGTGAGTGAGTGAGTGAGTGAGTGAGTGAGTGAGTGAGTGAGTGAGTGAGTGAGTGAGTGAGTGAGTGAGTGAGTGAGTGAGTGAGTGAGTGAGTGAGTGAGTGAGTGAGTGAGTGAGTGAGTGAGTGAGTGAGTGAGTGAGTGAGTGAGTGAGTGAGTGAGTGAGTGAGTGAGTGAGTGAGTGAGTGAGTGAGTGAGTGAGTGAGTGAGTGAGTGAGTGAGTGAGTGAGTGAGTGAGTGAGTGAGTGAGTGAGTGAGTGAGTGAGTGAGTGAGTGGAGTGAGTGAGTGAGTGAGTGAGTGAGTGAGTGAGTGAGTGAGTGAGTGAGTCAGTGAGTAAGTGAGTAAGTGAGTCAGTGAGTGAGTAAGTGAATGAGGGAGTGAGTGATTATTGACTGACTGACTGACTGACTGACTGACTGACTGACTGACTGACTGACTGACTGACTGACTGACTGACTGACTGACTGACTGACTGACTGACTGACTGACTGACTGACTGACTGACTGACTTACTGACTGAGTAACTGACTGACTGACTGACTGACTGACTGACTGACTCACTGACTGACTGACTCACTGACTGACT
>OZ038444.1:27071704-27074204 GCA_964036265.1 Daptonema setosum
CAATGCCAAAAAGTTTCTGTGACATGGGGGTAGGGCTATACAGCCGGTTACGCACGTGTGCAAAGAAATAAGCGCAGTTCTCGTATGTTGTCCAAATGTTATGGGAAAAAGATTTTATTTCAAGAGAATTTGAAAGTGTGCCAAAAAGAAATTTGAATTCAAACAGCGTGCCAAAAAGTTTTTGGCTAACAAGAAACCTGGATCGGCTATACCTGAGTGACCAGAGCGAAACTCCTATTATAAGTCTGTAAAAACCATTCATAGAAAATCCAGTCTTCAACGAAAAAAAACAGCTTGAATTTTTTTCAATCTACTAACCAACTGAGACAACACCACAAATGTGAGAAATGAAATCAAAAGCTTAAATTTATTTCATTTTTATTCTTTTTTGTAGCTGAAAATCACTAGAATTGCAAACGCATTAACAGATATTTTGCATTTGTATTTTTCTATAGCCTCAATGAAACATGAACTCAATAAACATGTTTTCAATCAAAGGAAACGTATTTCGTATTTACGAGTTTCGTAATTTTCTTATTTTACATCGTTGTGATCGCAGTTCTATTGTTGATAGTTCACCGTTTTATCATACCATAGACAAGATGAAACGTGAGTTAAATCGTTTCTTCAAACGGACAGATACATCATATCATACATACAGGTGGTTAAAAAAACGTGGCCCTTTTGAACAGATATCATGAAAATTGTAGAAAAGTTATGAATATGCGGTATAACACACTCGAATAAGCTTAAATTAAATTTAAAAAATTGTTTTATGAAACAAAACTTTTACAAAAATGCTTGATTTTTCAAAAATACGAATTGTGAGAGGTGGGAAGTACCTACAGCGATGAAATTTTTCCTTGTAAGACCTGAGATGATAGATAACCCAGATGTCAATCAATTTGCAGCTTGAAAAATACGAAAATCTCTAAATCAACTAATTGCAACTTGATCTCCCTCTGGAAAAACGTGCAGTTTATATTTCATCGTATCTATGTACAAAAAAACAGTGAATTTGAAGCAATATCAGCTTTTGCTTGTTTTCCAACCAGAAAGGAAATAACTATTATTATAGTTTATACATCCGTTATACGCTGCCGGACTTCCTTGTAGTTCAGGAGGCTGGAGTCCAGCCGCTGGACATGCGATTTTATCGACAATTTGTCCACAAAACTGTATGACTTACACGGTAGCGGTAGCTTGTTATAAATCTTACTTTCCTATTATCACTATTATTCCTATTTCTACGCTGCCTTTCAGGCACATCCGCTGCCTCTAATGCACTTTATTGTACCTTAATCTGTTGTAATGGAATGTGCAGACACGCTGCACATTACCCCAAGCCTCCCCCTGAAGCTAGGACAATCCTTTCATGCTTCATCCTCTGATAAACAGCACAACCCCTGACCCCTATCCGCAAGGTCAAACCAATTTCGTGGACCCGTTTTCCGTGGGTTGACTATTCGGTCAGTTAACCATTCGGTGGCTTCGAACTCGGTTAGTTAACATTCGGTGAGGTTATTTTCGGTGAGTATACTATTAGGTCAGTTAACCATTCGGTGAGCTGATTTTCGGTGGGTTAACAATCGGTGAATCAAATTCGGTGAGGTGAAATTCGGTGACATGATTTTCGGTGGGTTTAAGTGATTACATAGAATACTGTAGAAGTTTCGCCTCAATGGCTCATTGCATTTTCTGTGCATGCATAGAGAAGTATTGTTAAGCTTGGCAAAAATAACGCGCATTCAAGTTCAGTCTCTCAATCAATTGAGAATGCTATAAGTGGTGTATGTAGTGATCACTAACGAAACGAACCTTATCGAAACTTCCGAAACGAACCTTCCTCCCGAAATATGTTACTTCGTTTCGATATTCTCGAAACGAAATTCCATAAGTTTCGTTTCGATTGCTACCGAAACGAAAAATTTCGATAAGAGTTTCGATTCGATTTGTGGGTTTTCAGTAACTGTGAACAACCTATCTGACCATTCACTTACTCACTCACTCACTTACTCACTCAGTCACTCACTCACTCACTCACTCACTCACTCACTCACTCACTCACTCACTCACTCACTCACTCACTCACTCACTCACTCACTCACTCACTCACTCACTCACTCACTCACTCACTCACTCACTCACTCACTTACTCACTCACTCACTCGCTGACTCACCCACTGACTCACTGACTGACTGACTTGTATTTCAGGTGTTGACACGAAACTCCAGTTCTCACTGGACCCACCGAATACGAGAGATGGCTACGACCAATGGCTGAATGCCATGCAGGCTGTTGCTAAACTACCTGACGGTATACCACAACATTTTCGAAAAAAAGGTCTGAACTTTTTTCTAATAAACTACAGAAAATCATCTTTTCAAAACCATTCACGTTTCACACGATCTATGGAAAAAAGCTAAGTTTCTGCTGCGGTCGGTTCAAAGCTGTCCGAGTTGAAACAAAAATACTAATAAAACAATAGAAAAAATTGAA
>OZ038444.1:27076704-27094204 GCA_964036265.1 Daptonema setosum
AGTTTTAATATACATGGTGGGCCAAACAAAAGTTTGCGCGTTTGAGCAGTTATTGTGAAACTTGTATATTAGCTGTGAGATTGACGTTTAGTGCATTCGATTGGGCATATGTTTGTCTACAAAATGATGTCATATGACTAGATTTAGAAGTTTACAACAGCAGCGGCATAATTTTTTCTAATGCGCGCCCAACGGATCATGCAAACGTGACCTGAGTGAGATCGTGTTTGAGTGATCTGTTTCACCTGCTTCTTACACGTTTGTCGGTTTTAGTAAATTTTGTGACTTTTTAATGATAGAGAAGCAATATTTTTGCCCATCAACTCCACTTTAAACTATCATTTGTAACCGAAAGACCGTTTTAATGAATTCAAGCCGCCATGGTTGCTTTCTGTAGTTTGTAACCATGAATGATGACAACAGTTTCGAGCGGTAAGAACATTACATATGACTTTAAAGCTTGGAAATGGGTTGTTTTATATATTATGGTTATGTTTCAGGCTTTATATGCAGTTCTTTCATTTATTAACCATGTTTTTAACACAAGTTAAACGGTTTTTGTTGCGAAATTTTGGAATTTTCTCAAATTGACTTGTAAAGTCAGAAGAAAAGTTTTTTGAAACTTAAGTCACACATTGTTTTGTAGGCAAAGACATACTCATTCTAATGCGCTATACCGCTGCCACACAGCTTGTCTACAACTTTCACAGTAACTCCTCAAACGCGCAAACTTTTTTTTGGCCCACCCTGTATATCTTTCTGTTGATACACGAAGCAAGGTATTATTGTAAAAAATTATTATCGTATAAACTACAGATACCAATGATGAAACGTGAACTGTTTTTGATTTTTTGTTTGACTATTTATAATCGATTATCAAATTTTGTTTTCGAGTTTTTAGGTTTTGGCTTACAGTTAGGATTTCAGTTTGAACTCATTCAATCTAACTTTTGGCTTAGCCGCATCTTAATGTTACCAATATAGGAACTTGCAAAATATGTATATGTGACTTTAGTGGTAAAGGTAGAGTTAAATTAAAATCACTAGATGATTTGTACGAAAGGAGTTGGAAGGAATTGATCGGAAATGCTCATCTGACAGTTCAGTAAACATTTTGAAACGTGAAAGATTCGAAACCGTATTTAATGTAGATTCTGACGAACGAGCCAATCTTTTGAAAAGATGGGAATTTTTTATAGCCAAATAAAGGAAATCAGCCGTATTGAGGGCAACTTAACCAAATCTAAAAAGAACAAATTTTTAGTTTGGAAACCACCAAAATGACAACACCGTGTTTTTCTACAGTTATGAACAACGAGACATCCTTGCTTCGCTACATTCATTTTATAAAAGTAAAACTAACGAAAAGTGTAACAAAATGTGTAACTTTTTTGTTGCAGTATTTTACTGCAATACACCATGCTTTGGTCCAAGTGATCATTGTTAGACGTGAACGATTTACATATAAACAGTGTTTCGTGGACGCGTATTTTTCGCGGAGATGAATTTGAGTTACTTGGCCAGGCCACTGTTATTTTGTGAACGTTAACACAAAAACGCAACAAATATTTGCGAGGATGCGTAATTGCACTTTATCTCTAATCCTATAGTCAAGTGATGAAACTGCATTATTTTTTTTTGCCTTTTCGTAATAAAATCTTGGCGGCTACGAATTGGTAATTTCCGACTACCTGGGAAATAAATACCAAAATTGAAACGTGAACGGTTAGCGAGAGTTTTTGTTTCATTGTTGATTTAATGCAGAGATATGAGTATAGGTTACCATTCATCCTCACTTTGTGACTGTAAAACTACTACATAAAAGATGATAAAAGTATGCGTGTCGTTCAATCCGAGTATTAAGTAACGACACTTGCGGACGAGGTAATTCTCCAAAGGGAGGGAATTTCATCAAAAAGGGGAGAATCGGCAGTTTTCAGGCCATTTTACCTTCACCTTGGGAACAAATTCAACTTTTTGAAAACGCCAAAGAGGGGGGAATTCTACTTTTCCCACCCCATCTCATCCGCTAGTGAGTAATGATGATTTTTCTTGGTTTTTTTGTTTCAAATAATGATCGATGAGCTATTGGCAAAATTCGACTACCTGAAATTCAATCAACATTTTGAAAACTGAATTTCCAGTGTTATTTTGTATACATATTTTTCGCTGACACGAATATTAAGGTCTGAATAATTTTTTGTTACCTTATTTGACCTACTGTAAACCTGGAAACTGAAGACCTACAATAATAATTGAATTTCATCTCGAATCGTATACGCAAGTGAAATTGGGTTTGTTAATTGGGTTTGAATTGTTCACGTAGATTGATTGTATATTTAACCAGCTGACATGCAACTCATCATTTTGAAACATGAACAGTTGGCAAACCTTTTTGTCTCAATTTTAGTTTTTTATCGTAAAATTACCATCCATTCTCATTTTGTAAGTGAAAAATATTTCAATAAAACTATGCATCTTTTTCTAGTTTTTACTTTCCGGGTGTTTGTTGGGTGTTTGTTTTCTCAAAAAGAGGAGGATGAATTGATGAAATTTTACCAGCTAAAAAATTTATGATCTTTTTGAAACGTGAATGGTTTGGAAGAATTCTTTTTCTTAAAATGTATACTTGACGAAAGATACAAAATCAAAAGTAAATCATTATCTTTACCATCATTGTGTTTTTAATCAATCAAAAAGAGTTGCTGAAAAGTGGCTGACTTACTGGCTGAATGAAAACTGACTAACTGAATGACTGTTTCAGCTAAAGCCCGTATGCTGTTTCTGCGAACAAAATTCGTGCCCTAAACTTCTGATAATGAAACATCAGACAATCAGTTTTAACACGCACATCAATCATCATCACCCCAGGCTCTGGTGTTAAACTATGGTGTCAACCGATTTGAGATGAGGCTACTGATGTTGCATTATCAGATGTTTGGGCAGTACGTTTGCTTGCAGAAATAACATACGGGCTTTATCATCTATGGTGTCAGCTGACAGTAAAGATCACAGTGATTCTCAATGTCTCTTTGACTGACTGACTAACTGACTGACCGACTGACTGACTGACTGACTGACTGACTGACTGACTGACTGACTGTTCAAGCTATCAGCCATGGTGTCTGCTGACAGCGAAGATGACAGTGATTCTCAATGTCTCTCTGACTGACTGACTGACTTGCTGACCGACTGACTGACTGACTGACTGACTGATTGACTGACTGACTGACTGACTGACTGACTGACTGACTGACTGACTGACTGACTGACTGACTGGTTTGACTGACTGACTGACTGACTGACTGACTGACTGACTGACTGACTGACTAATTGACTGAGTGACTGACTGACTGATTGACTGACTGACTGACTGACTGACTGACTGACTGTCTGACTGACTGACTGACTGACTGACTGACTGACTGACTGACTGACTGACTGACTAACTGACTGACTTTTCTAGCTATCAGCCATGGTGTCAGCTGACAGTGAAGATGACAGTGATTCTCGATGTTTGGCGGCCACTCTCGTACCAGCGGCTGGTTAGTATAGCCTATTCAGGGTTATTCAGGGTTCTTACCTTTTTTGTAAGGTTTTACACACATGAAAAAGACGGCCAAAAAGTGTACATAAACTTTTTGGTCACCCTGTATATGTACATAAACGGTATGTACAATAGTCAAATAACCGAGATGTGGTTTTTTTCAGTCTCCCAATCAATTAAGACCAAAACACCATTTTGGGACCGAATTTTCAAAAATTAGTAATGTTAATTTTTTTGTTTCAAGATTGATGGTTACTTAAGTGAGTTATGCAGCCAGAAGAAGCGTATATCAAGGACGGAACTTACCGTTTTGCTATGCATAGCTATTATGAAACATGAACTGTATGTACGTATTTTTTAAGCTCAGTTGACAAAGAGACTAAACTTTTATGCTGTTTTTGACCTTGAGGAAAAGTTCTCCTTTCATGCACAGCACAAGTGTGACAAACGGTCAAAGCATTGCTTCTTTCATGTCTGCAAAAACAATAGTGGTTATGTACATATTTTGGACTGGAGAATGTAGAGCACAATCAAATTAGGTCTCGTAATCGAAGGACACCGCAACACTGGTGGTGAAACGCAGCATACACAACAATACTGTGATTCAGAAATTATGGCGATTAAAAATGTTTTTTTATTTTTTTGGAGTTGTGTGCTGTAGAACATGGAACCTTATTAATGCACATTATTAGTTCCATTGAAGTAAAGTAAACGGCACGCTTCAATCGCTGACTGTCTGAGCAGCTCAGAAAGGGTTTTATCTAGAATGTTCCTAGTAAATTACTAAAAATGAATCTACATTAGTGATTCAAATCATATTTTGCTTGATTTCAAGACAATCATCCGGGTTAACGGAATATTGAACAAACTTACGTAGTCGTCAGCTATTGATCATCATTTAAACGTGAATAGTTGACGAGTTATCGTTTTTTAGTAAACAAAATAAATCTTTCGTAGCATTGAGAAAAAAACTTATGGTGCTCGTATTGAATGCGCGCTTCCATCTCACCACAGTTGCTGAGGTACAATTCCGAACCCAATAACTAGCCTACACGGCTTTCAGTCAGTTTTTTAGTCAGTCAGTCAGCTATTTTAGTCAGTTTATCTTTTTTTAGCAACGGTTCTCGCCCCGTTCGTATGCTAAGAAATTGCCCTAAGAAAAATTGCATTGTATTTCGGAAATTTAAAAGCGCGCCAAGGTCATATTTGAATTCAAACTGCGCACCGAAAATCATTTTTGGCTAACCCTGGATCGCTAAGAAACCCAAGAAGAGCTATATGTCGGATCAACTTGAATGTTAAAAACGTGCAGTTCACGTTTCATCTTTACTATGGGTTGTTGGAGCGGCGAAAAAATACAGTTAGCTTCTGCCATCCATAAAAATAAACAATACAGTATTTCAAATTTCTGAATATCAGTATCAGTTTGAGAAATTTTGTTATTAATGTAGTTTCGTGATTTTACTTGGTTACGTACTGTAGAGTTCCGTGAAAACGTATTACTGAAATCTAAGAATGGTGGGACCTTGAATTTTCCTTATCAATTAAGAACGTTGTATCAGGCAATCTCTGTTGTACGTTGGATCAATAAAAAAACGTGCTGTTCACGTTTCATTATAACAATTCATTAATAAAAGGTCGATAAAAAAATAATGGGTCGTTTGTTGTCTCCTTAACCATAACTAAGAAAAATTATAAAAATAATTATTATTTGAAATGTCTAAAAACAGTATGCAATATCTGTATTAAGGTATCAATAGTTTGGATTTGGTTGCGCGCTATTTTATCGGTACTTTTTTAGACCTCAGTCACATACATTACATGATCAGGGTTTTTTTTATCGAAAATGTAACTTGTGAACCAGTTCCCTTTTCATAGTCAAGATGAAACGTGAACAGGACGGTTTCATTCCATGCACAGATACAATTAATCATGATAGCATTCTCATTTGATTAGAAACCTAAACTTGGATGGCTGCACTTCTTCTCTGCACCAAATTAACTCTTCTCCATGCATGCGAGAAGAGACTATCAAAAATTTTCATCAACAAATTACTCATCATTTAGTTTATGGTTTTCACCGACAAAATGATGATGATTCAATCAATCATCGTCGAATGAGACTACCCGAACGGCAGGAAGCGCTTTCGAAGGCGTTGAAGAATTTTGGAATCTTCTGCATAAAAGAATGGACATTTAATAATTTTTATTAAATCAAAGGTGAAAATAACAAAAAGTATTGGCCCAAGTTCTGTTCCTTGAGGAACACCACTGAGAACCGGCATATGATCAGTTGCGGAATTGTTAAAGCGAACGGCCTGTTTCTATTTGTTAACCAAATTTGGATAATATTAACTAGTTGAGGGTTAACTTTGTATTTTACGAGTTTAGCTATGAGTAACTTATGGGAAACCTTGTCAAAGGCCTTGACAAAATCAAGATAGATAACATCAACAGGTATGCGCAAATCAAGATAGGTAAGAATATTGTGTAAATATGATAGAAGGTTCCCACAAGTGGATCTTCCTGTTATGAAACCAAATTAGTAAGGGGAAATGAGATTATTTACGTAGAAGTGTTCGAGTAATAAATCTTTGATAAAGTACTCAAAGAGCTTGCTGTCAGCACACGTTTCAATGAGTTTCGCTCCCAACTTCAGTAGTAAAGCACGTCTGTTGTTTCGGAACTAAGTACAGTGTGTTTCACTCTATATTCATAGTTTTAATTTTAGTTATGTACTTATGTACGTGGGTTTTTTAAGAGGGTATCGGTTACAAATATTAAAAGAATATCGGTATTGTAAGAATTACTGTAGGTTCTTTGAAACGTGAAAAATACAAAAACCAGATTGAATTAAAATTGAGTGAGCCAATCACTGGTTAAAGTTCAGTTTTATCCAGAACTGATTCGGTTGCTGATTTCATTCTAGTTTTTCATTATTTTTTTGATTGTTTGGTTACTTTATATTAATTCGTGCTGCGTAAAATCTGTACTGCGTGCCCGCCGTGAAATTGCCCGCAGACAGATATGCACACCAAATATAGCATTCGCAATTGAATGAGAGACTGAACTTGAATGAGAACCATTTTAGCATCCTTAATGAGAGTTCTCCATGCGTCTACATAAACTGCAATACACGATTGAATCGATACTATGTATGTTTGAAAAAATCACGAATGTCATGGAATGTGTAATTCGAATGACTGAGAATAATAGCGCTCATTAAAATTCTGTCTTCTAATCAATTGAGACTTCAACACAGGTGGGATAGTTTTGTTCAGAACAGAAGGAATAAGTGATTAGTTTTTATATAAATTTGGTCACATAGGGCAAAAGACAAGTAATTGAGTTTACCACATTGGTTCACCTTCCATAGTCATGATGAAACGTGAACTGCGGTGGTTTTCACACGGAGACAAATAGATACATACAAGGTGTCCCAGCGATGTGTAACCATTGAATTTTTTGAATAAATTTTGCAGTATCCCAGATAACTTAATAGATTTTACCTTAAATTTCACAGGTTAATAAAAAAAAATTCCGCTGATACTTTCCGCGATCTTAAAATTTTTGATTTTGTTCAGTATTGCATGTTTTACGGTCGAATCAGCAACATGCTCTAAAATTACACTTTATAGCCAAGTATGTATGTCGCATAAAACATTGAATAACTTTCTGAAAGTTCTACTATATGGCTTTAAATATACAACACTGATATCTAATACCATGAATTTAAAGTACTGAAAACTGTTTTCGATTTGATCATTTATTCCTCCTTCTATTAGATATTGAAGACAAAACCGCAATTTCTAGCAAAAATTGGCAAAAAGTTGCGGATAAAGTTTGAAAAAAAACAAAGAATTATGTGAAAAATTTACTTTGACTTTCGAAATATACCTCTTCATACAACTGTCTTGTATGTCGAATCAACTTGAATGTGAAAAACAAGTAGTTCACGTTTCATCCTTACTAACTGCGTATTGGTAGAGCGGCAAAAAATACAATTTAACTTTCCCACTATTTCTTTAACCGTAAATTATAAGAAAGAATAATACAGTTGAATTAAAATTCTGAAAATCAGTCTCCAAGTAGTTTGAGAGTGTGTTTTTACAGTTTTGTGATTTTAGTAGCTTACCTACTGTACTGTATATGTGGTGAAAAAGTATAACGTACATAGATTCAGAGAATGACTGGACCTTGAATTTTCCTAATCAATTAAGATCGTTGTTTCGGTTAATCTCTGTTGTACCTTGGTGTTCAGTAAAAAACGTGCAGTTCATGTTTCATCTTTACAATTTATTGAAGAAAGGTCGATGAAAAACAATGGGTATTTGTCTCGTTCCTTTTAACCATAACTAAAAAAAGTTACAAAATTATTGTTAAAAAGTGAAAATTTTCAAAGCAGTACAGCATATCTGTATTGAAGTCCCAATCCCAATGGACTTGGATGTGCGCTATTTAACCGGTATAGCTTGGTCAGGGTATCTTGTTACTAATTATTTTTCTGAAAACCTTATGTTGAACATTTGATAATTTGGGCAAGTTTATGTTATGCTATGTTTTACAAATGAAGTGTGAAAAGCTGAACTTTTTTTAATAAGTTTGAACGCGCCGAAATTTGAATGCGCGCCAAAAGAATTACGGTAAAATTTTCGGAGTAACGAGAAACTGTGACCAGACTCTAGTATTTTAGAATTCAGTCATAAAAAGAACATGCAGTTCACGTTTCATAATAACAACCTATTGATGAAAGGTCGGTAATTAACAATGTTGCCTGTTGTCGAGTTAACCATAACTAAGAAAAAATATGAAAATACTTATTAATAAAAGTTTATTTAGGGTGCTTTCAGAGTAAAAAGGAAAGTAAAAGGGAAAGTAAAATGGAAAGTAAAAAGGAAAATCTGTAAAACAACCGACGCAAAAATATAGACGTGATACTCGTATATTCAGAATTTGAATTTGGCTGGCCAATCAGCGTACCGCACTGGCCAATCAGGATAGCGCTGTGAGCACAGCCCTCAGCGTTCATTGGCTGCTGCATTTGAATTTGAATTATTTAATATTTAATTTTGGGAATATTCCATTTTGGACACGTGCGTTGTTTTACAGATTTTCCTTTTTACTTCCCATTTTACTTTCCTTTTTACTTTCCTTTTTACTTTCCTTTTTACTTTCCTTTTTACTTTCCTTTTTACTTTCCTTTTTACTCTGAAAGCACCCTAAACAGTATGCCATATCATATTCATGTCGCAACCGATTGGATTTGGTTTGGTTGCGCGCTATTCAATCGGTAGTTTTTTAGAACTCAGTCATAAATGACAAGCTTGGTCAGGGTTTCTTGTTATCAAAAATTAGTCTGGTGGACCGGTTACGCACGTATGCAATGAATTAGTTGTAATATATTAACCAAATGTTATGTGAAAAATATTGTTTTTCTCGAGATTCTGAAAACGCGCCAAAAACAGGTTTGAATTCAAAATGCGCGCCAAAAAGTTTTTCTGCTAACAAGAAACCCTCGATAGGCTATATTATCATTTAAAAAAATGGCGCGCATTCAAATTCAGTTTCCTAATGACTAAAAAGTGCTGTTCTACATTTCTTATGATTTACAGTTGCAATACTGACGTCCTGGAATGACGGGAACTTGAATTTTCCCAATCAATGTTAACCCCGGCAGCCTATTTGTAAACAAGCAACTAAAAATGCCCGTCAGGCATGGGAGTAACGAATATGGTTCGATCCTGGCAAGTCCAATCGTGAAAAAGTAAGAGACAAGAGTTCCTCCACAAACGGTAATTAATAACTTGCTAGAATGTCTGATCGTGAAAAATCAGTAAGACGATCATTTGGCTCCATGAAACGGCAATGGTCTTGACTAAATAGTCTGATCATGAAAAGGTTAGAGACAAGTGGCTCGATTGACATGGACATGAAATTTTAAGTAAAGGGGTTGCGGCTTCTACGATTTATTTTTACTTTTTTCCTCAAAACTGGGTTTGTATCACCAAGTTACATAACTACCACAGTTAATTTCATCTTCGTTTTACTCGTCCGCACATTCATAGTTCATGAACCATATTCGGGACCTTTCGGTGAGCAAATATAACTCGTTTTGTGATTACAATACTGATTTAGTTTTACAACATTATAACGATTATTCATGATATTTGTTTCCAAAACTAAACTATATAGTGTTGCCTTAAAGCCAGAAGCACTGAATATGTTGAAACCTCTGTAATGAGCGATCACGGTAACACTCACACGTAATTCAAGTTTGACAAAAAACACTCATAAAAAATTTATTCTATAAACGAGAAAAATACTTAGCGCGCATCTGAATTTAGTCTTCTAATCAATTGAGACAACAGCATTAAAGCAATTGAAATTTCTGAAAGGCGAACAGATAAGCCAAATATAGCATTTTCATTGATTGATAGGCAAAATTTTAAAACGCGCCATCGTTCTTATTTCTTAAGTAAAATTTTTTCATGAATGCACAGATATAAAGTCCGTATGTTGTTTCTGCAAGCAAAAATATTGCCCAAAATGTCTGATGATGGAACATCTCTATCTTCCACTCAACTCGGTCGATACCATAGTTTAACACAGTATAGCATGGGGTGATGGTGATTGATGTGCGTGTTCACACTGATTGTCTGATGTTTCATTATCAGACGTTTTGGGCAACATTTGTGCTTGCAGAAACAACATGCGGCCTTTACTGTAATATGTATGCAATGAGTGATTAGAGCCGCAATCCTATTCCAAGTCTGCAAAAAACACATATTAAGTTCAGTCTTCATCAAGAAAATGCTTGGCGCGCATCCAAAATCAGTCTTCTAAAAATTTGTGAGTACAATATGTACATTATATCACAGAAACGATTGTTGACTGTCATTGTTTCTTTTGTTTTGTTTTTTGCACGTTTTACCATCACCTATTAAGGTGAACTAATTCGGGTTTACCATTCATTGTCATGATGAAACGTGAACAGCATGGTTTCATGTTCAAAAAGTCATCAGACATATTCTACATGACAGATGAAATAGATATGTAACGCATCGTCAATTGAGTAATGAAATAAATTTCAAAGCGCACCCGGATCGTTCTTGAGTATGATTTCTCCATGAATGCACAGACATACTGTATGTTGGCAGTGACCGATCCGAGACGCAATCCTATTCCAAGTCTACAAAAAACTTACAAAGAAAATCTGGTCTTCAACGAGGATTTTTTAACCGCACTTCTGAATGCAGTCGTCTAACCATTTGAGACTACATCTATGTACATCCTACCAGTTGTGGGAACCTGTTATCGGAAATGAGTGGTTATTTGGTTTTCTTATATTGGTTTCTGGAAATTAAAAGATACTTGTATTAAAGTATTTTACTACATAATTTATTTTATATAGCCATGATGAAACGTGAACTGCATGATTCTCATACGCAGACAGATACATTCCCAAACGAATACAGCATGATCAATTCATTAAAAAGACTAAACTTCAAGGTTCTCCGAGAACGTTTTTAAGTAGGATTTCTTCATGAATGCACAGATATACAGTAGTAATATTGTACATATGTACGCAATCATCGATCAGAACGACACTCGTATTCCAAGTCTGCAAAAACGACACAGAAAATGGTAGTCTTAAAAGAAAAAATTGCGCGCATCCTAATTGAGTCCTTAAGCCAATTGAGACTACAATACAGTCATGGTGAGTGGAATCAGAATTGAATGGTTACATATAATTACTGTTTCTTATCTTTGTTTTTTTTGCATGAAATGTGGTCACAAATTAGAGTTACTTTACCAGCTTAGTTTTGATAACCATGATGAAACGTGAACTGCAAGGTTCCTTCATTTGGAGAGGCACACTAAATATAGCATTATCAATTGATTGAGGTTTTATACTGCACCAGGATGATTAAGATTTTTCCACGCATTTTCCATGCACAGACAAACAGTAATGTATGAAATAAGCGATCAGAACCGCAATCCTATTCTAAGTCTGCGAAAAATCACTCAGAGAAATTTGGACATCAACGAGAAAAACCCGTAACGCGCATCTTAAATCAGACTTCTAACCAATTGAGCCTGCATTACAGGCGTGGTCAGTGGTCAATGGAATGCTTGTAATTTGGGTTTCTCATCTTTGTTTTTTAAGCAGGGAATTTGTCAAAAATTGGATTTTTTTTTACCAGCTTGGCATTCATAGCCATGATGAAACGTGAACTGTATGGTTCCTTCATTTGGAGAGGTACACTAAATATACAAGCA
Organism: Daptonema setosum; assembly: GCA_964036265.1. Classification (NCBI taxonomy): domain Eukaryota; kingdom Metazoa; phylum Nematoda; class Chromadorea; order Monhysterida; family Xyalidae; genus Daptonema; species Daptonema setosum. The sequence continues at coordinate 27,088,531 of OZ038444.1, forward strand.
TGATCAATTGATTGAGATTTTATAGTTCACCAGGATAAGTGACAAGTAAGATTTTTCCACGAATGCACAGACAAACAGTGATGTATGAAATGAGCGATCAGAACAGCAATCCTTTTCCTGGTCTGCAAAAAATCAGTCAGAAAAGTTTGGACTTCAACGTGAAAAACACGTACATAGTGCGCATTCTAATTCAATCTTCTAACCACTTGAGACTACAATACAGGCGTGGTGAGTGGCATCAGAATTGAATGGTTGTAATTTGGGTTTCTTATGTATCTTTGTTTTGAGCAGGAAGTGCGTTAGACATTAATTTTTTTACCAGCTTGGAATTCATAGCCATGATGAAACGTGAACTGTATGGATGGTTTCTTCATCCGCACAGGTACACTAAATTTAGCATTATCCATTGATTGAGGTTTTATACTGCACAGGATAAGTGACAAGTAAGATTTTTCCATGAATGCACAAACAAACAGTAATGTATGAAATAAGCGAACAGAATCGCTTCTAAGTCTGCAAAAAATCACTAAGAAAATTTTAACTTCAACGAGAAAAACCCGTAGCGCGCATCCAAATTCAGTCTTACAATCAATTGAGACTACAACACAGGTGCGTTATATCGACAAGGAATATATAATATGGAATAATATAATTTTTTCTTCTTATCTTTGTTTTCTTAGCAAGATACGTGTTTGATTAAGGTAATCTCACCGGTTTACTGTTGATAGCCATGATGAAACGTGAACTGGATGGTTCGAATACATGAACAGATACACCAAATCAAGCATTATCAATTGATTATTGAACTGAACTTGCGCGCCATTTTAGCAACTTTAAATTAAGTTTTCTCTATGTGTGCAAAGATACATATGGGAACGAACAATTATTATCAATTGATTGAGATGAGAGGCTAAGTTTTAAAGTGCGCCGGGATTGTTCTCAAGTACGATTTCTCCATGAATGCACAGATTTAAAGTAATTTTTTACGCAATGAGTGATCAGACAGAGCCCCAATCCTATTCCAAGTCTGCACAAATCCACACAGAAAGATTTACTCCTTAACGAGAAAAACGCCAATTCAGTATTTTATGTAACCACTTGAGTTGAGACTACAACACAGGTGGTTTATCTGAAACGATTGTTTGTTGGAATTTGCTATTCTAATTTGGGTTTTGCAAGTTTTTGGTCGTGGTTTCGTTTAAAAGTCATCCGGCATATGTAGATGGCAGATGAATACATGCGATGACACATTGTCAATTAAGTGATAGAATAAATTAAAAAACTCACCGAAATCGTTCTTTAACGATCTTTACATACGATTCAACCATGAATGCACGGACGTACGATCAGAGACGGAATCATAAACCAAGTCTGCAAAAAAACCCACAAAGAAAATGTAGTCTTCAACGAGTTTTCTAACCGTTTGAGACTACATACATCTCAGTTGCGGAACTTGTAATCGGAAATGAATGTTAATTTGGTTTTCTTATTTTAAATATGAGAAAAGACACATTATGATTAGTTTCCCGATTTGATGCATATAGCCATGATGAAACGTTAACTGCATGGTTTTCTAACGCGGACGGACATATATGTACACCAAAAATATACGTAGCATTATCAATTAATTAAGAGACACAATTTCAAAGTATGCTGGGGTAAAAAATGAATAAGATTCCTTCATAAGGCAAGGCATAGACATACATAAGTGTGTCTTTTAATTCTGTTGTTTTTAATGTGTTATTCAATATGGCTAACTCACCGAAATATACATGAAATAGACTAGAAGTTGATACAATGATCGAGATACCCGCAAAAAAGCTTATCTTAATCGAACTATATATTAAGGTAATGGTCTAGCGGCCGTCCCTTAATATGTAACTATAATGAAACGTGAACCGCATGTTTTTTGCGAGTACAGGTACAGTACACATATACATAAACCAAACAAATATAGCATTTTAAATTGATTAAGAGAATAAATTTCAAACTGTGCTGGGATTATAACTGGATAAGATTTCTCCATGAGTGCACACATTTTACAGTTTGAGTGTTTACAGTTTGATTCACATGTTTACAGTTTGATTCACATGTTTACAGTTTGATTCACATGTTTACAGTTTGATTCACATGTTTACAGTTTGATTCACATGTTTACAGTTTGATTCACATGTTTACAGTTTGATTCACATGTTTACATTTTGATTCACATGTTTACAGATTGATCCACATGTTTACAGTTTGATTCACATGTTTACAGTTTGATTCACATGCTTACAGTTTGATGTTTGTATGCAATGAGCATTCACGGCAACACTCTTCTTTCAAGTCTGCAAAAAACCACAAAGAAAAAGTACATATCTTTCAACGAGAAAAATACCTAACCTTCTAACCATTTGAGACTATCGGGAGTAGCAGGTGTGGTATATATACCAGAAACAATGGCTTATTATAAGTAGGTATTTTTTTGTTTTTGCTCGAGTTTAATAGCCTAACATACTGAAGATAACCTACTGATTTATTGTATATAGCCATGATGAAACGTGAACCGCCTGAGTTTTTTTACTTAGACAAATACATACACCATGTTCTACCAGCATTTGCATTCTCAATTGATTAAACGACTGAACTTTTTAAAGCGCGCCGGAAACGTACTTGAGTAAGGATTCTCGATGATTACAGAATAATCATGTATGCAATGAGTGATTGGAGCCGCAATCCTATTCCAAGTCTGCAACAAACCACAAAGAAAATGTAGCTTTCAACGAAAAAAATGTCTAACCTTCTAGATAACCGTTTGAGACTGTCGGTCGGGACAACACAGGTGGGATATCTCGGAAACGAATGATAAGTATAATTATATTTTATATTTTTATTGACGTGGAAAATGATCTAACACGGAAAACCTACTGATTTATTATCTATAGCCATGATGAAACGTGAACTGCATGATTTTTTACGCGAACAAATACATAATTTATTGCATTATCGAAAGATTGAGAGGTTCAATTTTAATGTTCGTTCTTGAGTTAAATTTTTCCATGAATAAACAGACTTACTGTACAGTAATATGTAAGCATGCAATGTGCTTTCAGAGCCGTAGCCCTATTCCAAGTTTGAAAAAAATGACATCGGGAATCTACTGTTTATATCGTAGCAATTTCAATGGATTAGGGATTGAGTAACCCCCTTTTCACAGAAACTTGTGGCACTGGCACCCAAAACTCTTGCAATTTTATGATAAAAACGCGAAGTGTGAAGTTGTGCAATGAGCGAAAATCCTATTTTTTACGTGCAAATGTCGCTCATAAAAAACAGTGCTTTCTCTTGTTCAGTAATTAGAATGGGCAGTGAGCTCTGATATATATTATCCGATTATAATCTCATTATTAATGGCTTTTTTTGTGGTTAGCAACTTGCGGCTCTACAACATTGATTAGGTTGTCACCAGTTAGAATCAGTAGCCGCGATGAAACGTGAACTTACGACTTTGAAAGTCAACTGATTTGGAAGACTGATGAAACAGATTCATGTACTTAGCATTGGCTCATCTCATTTGAGTATGATACATAAAAAAGAGTCTAATAGCATTGGTAAAATGTTTGGATTTAAAATACATATACTCACCTCTATTGAAACGTTAACTGCACTTTTTCAATCAAAGTTCAATCAAAATACATCCCAATTAATCGAGACTATGACACTTGTGTGTTTTCAACAGTGATTATATACTGTAAATTTACTTATTCCAATATTTGTGGTTATCCTATTAATCGTTGTACTGTTCGAAAATTACAATTTTATGAATACATAGCCATGATGAAACGTGAACTGCATCATTGATGAACTCGGAGATAAATAATCAACCGGATATAGCGATCTCAATTGTTTGGAATTCCAGATTTGAACGGGTGACTTTTGTTTGTACATTTTCGGACCACTGGTGGACAAGCTAATCCTCTAAAGAGAGGGGAAATTCGTCAAAGAGTTGTAATTGGTAGTTTCCATGTCAATTAACCTACACCTTAGGGAACAAGTTTTTCTTTTTGAAAAATGCCAAAGAGGGGGAAATTCCACTCTCCCTCCTCTTCTTGTCCGCTAGTCTAAATTAGAACTGAATGACTGATCCATACATAAACAGACATACATAAACAGACATACATAAACAGACATACATAAACAGACATACATAAACAGACATACGTACATAAACAGACATGCATTGAGCTATCAGAGTGAGAAAACGTAGAAAAGAAAATTTTATTTTATACCGTCACTAGCGGACGAGGAAAGAACGAAAAGTGGATTTTCCCACTCACTGGCACTTCAAAAGAGTAGACTTTGTTCCTTAAGGTGTAGACAAAATGGCCTCATACCTGTCGATTCCCCCCACTAGCGGACTAGGAGGGGAGGGAAAAGTGGAATTTCCCCCTCTTTGACGATATCGAAAACTAGCGTTTGTTCCATAAGGTGTAGGTAAAATGGCCTCAAACCTGTCAATTCCCCTCTCTTTGATAAAATTCCCCTCCCTTTGGGCTCGTCCGCCAGTGTATACCGCTGAGAGAAAAGTCACCTAATCAGTCTTCTGATACCTTTAGACTACAACTAGTTGTGAACAATTTTCAGAAAAAATTATGGATTCTATAATTTATGTTTTTATTACTTTGTCATCGGCAGTTAAACTTAGAATACACATCTTGACTTATGCTATACAGCCATGATGAAACGTGAACTGCCTGGTTTTCTTTTGTGGAGAAATACACCAAATTTAACATTCTCAATTCATTGAGAGACTGAAATCGAATGCGTTCGTCTTATAATTCGCATTTCCATTTAGTCTCCTAATAAATTTGGTACACAATTTCTGTGTGGTAAATACGGTTTCCAGGGGTTGTTTTGGTTATGTTTATAGATTTTTTTACTTAAAATATCGAGGTCGTAAGCAAGCAGATTTAATTGTTTGAAATTTATGCATAGACCAGATGAAACGTGAACGTAATTATGTTTATTGACCAATTTCATTATCATATACCAGATATAAAATTTTCCATTGATTAGGAAACCAGATATAATTTTTAACAAGTCGCAAACTCATAGATGGGATGTATCATTAGTTGAGTACAACGTTGCACGTTAACTTTGTTTAAAAAAGTCCGTTATTTTCAAATTTTCTCACGAACCCTAACAGTGGATTTCACTTTCAATTAATTATTATGGTTTTTCTTTTCTTCCATAATGTAATTTAATACTTTATTTTTTATTCTGCACATTACGTCACGACTAACTTGTTAGTCATTTTCTGTGCCCTTTATATTTCCTTAAATGGCAATTAACTTTTGGATTGGATGATTGAGTGGATATGACAGTTTTTACCTACATCAGTACAGCAGGGGATTATTCTTAAACTTTGCGGTTTCATTAATATAGCGTATCCGCGCCGTCTATGTAAGCGCGTGCAGCAGAAAAATGTCGCTCCTGAAACATTACTTTTCCCACGCGCGGATGAGCCAACCCACCGAAGGGAAAGAATTTTTTTGTAAAACAAGAGAATCCATAGTTTTCAGATCATTTTACACACGCCTAATTAAATAAATAATTTTTTTTTAATTTAAAGCGAAGGAAATTACACTTGTTCTTCTCCTTTTCATCCGCTAACGGTGACAAATAATGTTTC
>OZ038444.1:27096704-27118542 GCA_964036265.1 Daptonema setosum
CAACTGTCAACCCTGTTGAATCAAGGCAGGCTCAACCGTTGTTCAACCCGTTCCCCACACGTCATACGAGTCGATTGATAGCAACGGAGAAGAAAATGGGGTTGTACTGAATTATAAAAAATTTACAGAAATTTTTTTCACAAGGGCTTTTAATAAAAATCAGTTATTTCGTTACTCACCATTCACATAAAAAACATGATGAGAAATAGACTGTGATAGAAATTTTTAGAAGTTTGGGTTTGCTGAATTTAATTGTGTTTTTTTGTAACTTCCTCCTTGTTACATTTCCTTCTATGTTTTATACTGTTAACTATTCTATTCGCCCAAAGAAAACAAGGCCAGTGTATGAAGATCACATATTAATCTTTATTTATTCGTTAGGATGCTTTCAGAGTATTAAGGAAAGTAAAAGGAAAAGTAAAATGGAAAGTGAAAGGGTCCTGTAACTGTAAAACATTTTATCGAAGAAAAGTTCCCTGGAACAAAATAAAAGTTTTCACTCAATTGTTTTACAGATTAATGACCCTTTTACTTTTCATTTTACTTTCCTTTTCACTTTCCCTTTTCACTCCGAAAGCACCATTAGATAACGACCGTTGCATGTTCAATGCAACTGTTTCTGTAAAGTAAAAATGTCGTAAAAATACTTTTATTCCCCGTTTTTGGTAACTCCTTTACTTTTACATTGCGAACTTTTGGAGAAAAGTTCTGGGTGTAATCATACAAAACTCTGAACCCTAATGATATTTATTAATTAATAATACCATAATTATTTATTGGCTAGTGTATTTCCTCGGTTTCTACGGTTTAATGATTCGCGTTACATTTCAAGTTCTCAAAATTGTTTATATGCCTCTTATTCGATTTGTAACTTTTGTGGTTTATTTGCTGTTGCATCTTTTCCCAAACTGCGTTTATCAGGTTTAAGACTCATTCTGGGACAATTCTTGTAAACACTTTCCAGCACGCTCTGATTATAGGCTTGTCTTTCCGTTTGTTGTGGTGAATTAATTTGAGGCTTTACGATACATAGTTAGTCCCAGAACATGAGTAATAATCAAATAAACGGAGCATACATGCAAAATAACCGTATTTATCTTTCAATAACACTGTCTACAAGCAAATTTTGTGTAACTGGTTTGATCTTTATTACACGATTTTTTTCATCATACTACGCACTCATACATATGTATGTAAAGATCGTATGTTGTTTCTGCAAGCATAAATATTGCACAAAAAGGACTGATAATGAAACATCAGACAATCAGTGTTAACACGCACATCAATCATCATCACCCCTTTTGAGACTAGTGATGTTTCATTATCAGACGTTTTCAGCAAAACTTTTGATTGCAGAAACAAAATTCGGGCTTTATTTCATCACGAATAGTTGCTCCACCCGTAATAAATATAATTCACTTATATTCGTGTTTTCGGTTTAATAAAAAAAAACATTAACCGACAAACATACAATGTAGTGTTACTATCAATAACTAACTGGAAATTTCAACAATTATAGAAAAGCATTTACAATTGATTAGAAAACTGAATTTGTATTTATGATACACCATTTTTCTGGATGATTTCATTGTTGTGTTCAAAAAAACTATAAAAAAATAGAGATATAGAATTTTCAGAAATTGTATTATAAATTTATGTTTTTTTTCATTTTTATTGTTTAAAAAGACATAGGCAAAATCATACTGTTTTACATCCGCCATTTTCTTAATCCGTAGTAATGATGAAACGTGAACTGTAGGTTATTTAAAAATTAACTCGACGTTCAAGACAATCGAGTGATTGATCGATTATATGTTTTTTTGTCTCTAAATACCAAAAAACTCAGTGTTCAAACTCATTCAGGAAATACAGTAAGTTTCAAATTGTCGGATCGCGGTAACACTTTTCAAGCAAATCTATTGTAACACATCCGCTGTAAATCACGAAAACCATAAAGCAGCTTTCCCAAATTATTAGATTACTAAAACAGAGTGTGTGACATTTTTTTTCAAACTAAAGCCCCAACACAGTTTCTGCCTGCAAAGCTGCCCACCACGCATCTCACTAGTGAAACATCAGGTACAAACATGCACAGCTCACAACACAACTTTTCGTAACCACGGTTCTGATGCGTGTTAAAATATGTTCCTCTAATGCTTCATTGCTGAAAAGTTTTGCGCACGGTTTTGGCGGCAGAATGTGTGTGTTGACTTTACCGAGAAAATAGTGGGAACTCAAAATCAGTTTTCGAAATAATCGAAATCACCAATTGATTAGTGGTTGGCATATGGTTCTTAAGTTTTTTTTCAGAAATCATTAGATGATGACCGATATGCCATATTAGCACAGTAGGGTACCAAGTCGGGTACAGTAGGGTACCACACATAGGGAAAAAACGGTCATCCGATTTACCAATGACAATCACTGTTCATCAACAACGTTGTTGAATGCGCTGTGTCCCAACCAGCTGTGTTTTTCATGTAACCACAAGCCGAACCGTTAGCCATAACCTAAGAGGTAAAACACTCATGTTTTAATAACATGTATTTTTCATGGAAATACATTGATTATCGAAAAGTTGAAATAATTTTTTGAAATTTACTTCTAACTTTGAACGTTATTTTAACCATTCAATAATCAACGTATTTCCATGAAAAATACATGAAAAAAATCAGCAAAGCAAGCTTAATTTTATGACAATAAAAATTCCAACAAAGAAATTTTTTTTTTCGGAAAATTTTTTTATTTGTTTATTTGTTTGAAACCATCCATCCATTCAAGGAAAAGTTTTACTGGTGACAATTTTTTTTGTAGTTTCTGAAAATATGCACCCGGGGCTCAAACCAGGACCATCAGCGAGCGAGGCCGCGTCTTAACCACTTGACAAGGAAAGCGACAAATGACTATAGAAAAGAATAATACAGTTGAATTTAAATTTCTGAAAATCAGTCTCTTAGTAGATTGATAATGTTGTTTTATTGTTTTGCAATTTTAGTTGGTTACCTACTGTAGATGTGGGTGAAAACGTATTACTGAAGTCAGAGAATGGCGAGACGTTGCAAAGAAAGACAAGTTGAAATGCAGTTCACGTTTCATCATAACAGTATATTGTTGAAAGGTGGAGAAATACTAATTGGTGGTAAATCTCGTGCCTTTTAACCATAACTGAAGAAAAATATAAAAAATAATTATTAATACAAGTTTCTTAAAAAACAGTATGCCATATCATATTGATGTCGCAACTGATTGGATTTGGTTGCGCGCTATTTAACCGGTAGTGTTTTAGAACTCAGTCATAAATGACAAGCTTGGTCAGGGTTTCTTATTATCAAAAAAGAATCTGGTGGACCGGTTACGCAAGTATGCAATGAATTAAGTTGTAATATATTAACCAAATGTTATGTGAATGCCAAGAAAAATATTGTATTTCTCGATATTTTGAAAACGCGCCAAAAACAGGTTTGAATTCAAAATGTGCGCCAAAAAGTTTTTGTCTAACAAGAAACCTTGGATAGGCTATATTATCATCAGGAAAAATGGCGCGCATTCAAATTCAGTTTCTTAATGGCTAAAAAGTGCTGTTCTACAATTCTTGTGATTCACAGTTGCAATACTGACGTCCTGGAATGACGGGAACTTGAATTTTCCTAATCAATGTTAACCCCGGCGGCCTGTTTGTAAACTGTACCGGTTTTTTGTCAGAAATCGTGTGACCCAACGACAGCTAATAACCATTTGATTATTTGTACGGCTTAGGCTTAGTTCCGAACATGGACTGTACGTTAATGAAGGAGATAGCCCAGCTTAGCCTCTCCGTGAATCCAAAATGGAAAAGTCGAATTTGGGTTATTTACAAAAAACCGGTACAGTTTCCAAATATGCAACCCGGCGTTCGTATATGTGAAACAGATTATGTACCGCTGTTTGTATGTAGTTGAGTAAGCTTTTTCCATTCAAGCACAAACTGGCGGACGAGCCAATCGTTAAAAAGAAGGGGGGCTTCTTCAAAGACATTTCACCTACATTTTGAAGAAAAAAAAATTTCTTTGAGCTGCCAAATATGTGGGAGGGAAGTCCTCTATTTCGTTCTTCCTTATCTTCTAGTGCACGCACAAACATACAGTACATAAATGTACATTGCAATGAGCGATCCATGCGAAATTTCTGTTCGTCAAAAATAAAAATAAAACTTCACACCTGAGTAAGTTATTTCCAACCACAAAATTGCGGGCGATTCGAATTCAATCTGGTAACTAATCGAGACTACTTGACAAATTAACTATTGATGATTTTTTTAGATATTGGTGTTAACGAAAAGCGGCGTTACAACATTGATTAAGTTGTCACCGATTAGAATCAGTAGCCACGATGAAACGTGAACTAACGACTTTGGAAGTTTACTGATTGGGAAGACTGATGAAACAGATTCAGGTACTTAGATGGCATTCTCATTTGATTCTGATACATAAAAAGAGTCTAATAGCATTGGTAAAATGTTTGGATTCAAAATACATATATATATTCAGCTCAATTGAAACGTTAACTGCGCTTTTTCAATCAAAGTTCAATCAAAATACATGCGGATATACCAGATGAACTAATCTCAAGGAATTGGGAGACTGAATTTAGCTCTGAGCCTTTTTTTACTTTGTGCCTCATCCAATCTCGCAATGACCACATTCAAACTCATTTTAACGTCTACAGCAAATGGCACATGAAATAGTCGACTCACAGAGAAAAATGAGAAGTATTTTGATTCACTATCCCAATTAATCGATACTGTGACTGTTGTGTGCTTTCATCAGTCAGTTTTTACTGTAAATTTATTCATTCTAATATTTGTGGTTTTGCTAAAACTGTGAACAGCGCATTGTTTGAAATTCATCATTTTACCTGTCCATAGCCGTGATGAAACGTGAACTGTATGGTTGTTGCACGCGGAGATAAATATTCAACTGCTTGTAGCGTTCTCAATTAAAGCCCATATGTTATTTCTGCAAGTAAACGTACTGCCAAACATCTGATAATGAAACATCAGTAGCCTCAAGCCCTCAACTCAACTCGGTTGACACCATATGTAGTTTAACACCATAGCATGGGGTAATGATGATTGATGTGCGTGTGAAAACTGATTGTCTGATGTTTCATTATCAGAAGTTTTGAGCACGATTTTAGTTCGCAGAAACAACATAGAGCTTAAATTAGGAAATGAGATTTGGGTGACTCCTTTTGTGCATTTTAGGACCATTGGCGGAAAAGCTAATCCTCCAAAAGGAGGGGGAAATTCGTCAAAGAAAAGGGAATGGATAGTGTCCGTGACACTTTACCTACACCTTAGGGAACAAATGTCACTTTTTGAAAACGCTAAAGAGGGGGGAATCCCAAATTTCCTTCCCCTTCTCGTCGGCTAGTGTTTAGGAATGCAAGTGGGCTAAGTTGTAAACGAATTACACACACAAACCGTTCACTGGTTGACCCTAAATATTTTTGTTACACCCGAGCATCGTTTGTCTGTCATAGCTACATACAGGGTGGGCCAAAAAAAAGTTTGCGCGTTTGAGCAGTTATTGTGAAAGTTGTATACAAGCTGAGAGATTGCGGTGTAGTGCATTCGATTGGGCATATGTTTGTCAACAAAATGATGTCATATGACAAGGTTGAGAAGTTTATAGCAGCAACGGCATAAGTTTTTTTAAATGCGCGCCCAAGGGATCATGCAAACGTGACCTGACTGAAATCGTGTTTGTGTGCTCTGTTTCGCTTGTTCCTTGCACGTTTATTCGGTTTTATTAAATTTATTGACTTTATAATGATAAAGAAGCATAAATGATAAGTTTTTTGCCCATCAACTCCGCTTTAAATTTTGTACCAGGCAGGTCTCTTATTAAGGTAATGTCACAGGTTTGCGACTGACAGTCATGATGAAACGTGAACTGGATGGTTCGAATACGCGAACGGATACACCAAATAAAGTATTACCCATTGATTGAGAGGCTGAATCTGCGCGCCATTTTGATACTTTAATAATTTTTCTCTTAGTGTACATGGCATGGAAGATCAAGGTAAACTCACCGTTTCGAAATTCATAGCCATGATGAAACGTGAACTGCACGGCTTCCATGCCATCCTTCCATTCCCAGAAAAAAGTAGTCTTCTGCAAAACACTTAATCACCTAAAAAAGAATTTGTTGAACAACTAAGTCGTAAGATTTGTTGTAAGTTTGTTCACTTTACCATATTTTGTCTAAAAATTTTCATTCTTTTGTATTTTTTGAACAAAATCGACGAGTGCGTAAGCGCGTGTTAATGCTGTTTGATGAGCAGAAAAAATAGGTGAATTTTACTACTTTTGCTCATTTCATTTACATTATTATTTATTCATTTATTTATTTTCGATCCGAGTGCAGTAATGCGGAAACTAGAACTTAAAAAACACGAAGACCAATTCATAGAAAAGTGCAACGTGAACAACATCACATGATGTTTTTGTACATTTTTCGCCTAGTTAAATGGGTGACCAAGGTTTTTTAGCAGTGAATATTAACTTTAAATTTGTAGACTGTAATTGTTTTATTCCAATAGTTGTTGTGTTAGCCACCGCATATTTTTAAACCATTGTAGAAATCTCACCGTGTATATAATCCATAATCAAGGTGAAACGTGAACTGGATAACAAGAAATGGATAACTGGACTTTTATTTTTTTGTGAAACTATGTGTACTATTTTGTTTTTTTTTATTTAAGAGAAGTGGCTTGGATTGTTACATAAACATCAATTTTTTTCATATAGAAACGATGAAACGTGAACTGAACGTTTTTTTAGTGGGAGATCAACATCCGATATAGTAGTTTTTTATCGGTATAGTTTTATTGACTACCACCTACATATGTTTTACGAAAAGATTTATTACTGTAGCAGTTAGACAGTTTAAGTTTGTTTACTTTTACGTATTCCGGTTTCAATTTTTTCGTTCATTCATCGTATTTGTATTCTTTATGAACAAAACGGGCTGGTGCATAGGCAGTGCGTGTTGATGCTCCATTGTGGTGCGCATACGGTTGAGCGAGGTGAGTGAGTGAGTGAGTGAGTGAGTGAGTGAGTGAGTGAGTGAGTGAGTGAGTGAGTGAGTGAGTTAGTGAGTGAGTGAAGGATAAATAAAATAATTTAAATTATTTTATCTAACTATTTTTGCGTAGCAGAATACCAAAAATCGAGGAAGTTGTATATTGATTGCTGTAGATAGAAAGTCTGAAACGTGAATGATGTTTACAAAATCAGTGAGAATATATTTTTTCGCAATTGAGTCTTATGATGAATGACACAGTACTCATTCTCTTGCTCGCTCGCTCACTCACTCACTCACTCACTCACTCACTCACTCACTCACTCACTCACTCACTCACTCACTCACTCACTCACTCACTCACTCACTCACTCACTCACTCACTCACTCACTCACTCACTCACTCACTCACTCACTCACTCACTCACTCACTCACTCACTCACTCACTCACTCACTCACTCACTCACTCACTCACTCACTCACTCACTCACTCACTCACTCACTCACTCACTCACTCACTCACTCACTCACTCACTCACTCACTCACTCACTCACTCACTCACTCACTCACTCACTCACTCACTCACTCACTCACTCACTCACTCACTCACTCACTCACTCACTCACTCACTCACTCACTCACTCACTCACTCACTCACTCACTCACTCACTCACTCACTCACTCACTCACTCACTCACTCACTCACTCACTCACTCACTCACTCACTCACTCACTCACTCACTCACTCACTCACTCACTCACTTGCAGTCACACGTCGGCCGCCACCGACACAGTCAGGCCAGACCAACCAACCAAATGTTTCAACCCAACCAACCTCAACTGTCAACCCTGTTGAATCAAGGCAGGCTCCAGGCTGTTGAATCCATGAATAGTTGAGTTGAGGCTAGTGATGTTTCATTATCAGATGTTTGGGCAATAATTTTGCTTGCAGAAACAACATACGGGCTTTACTGAAAAGTGGTATGATGAGAGTTCAATCAACTTGTCTTGTTGAATTTATTGAATAACTTTGGAAAGAATTACCCAGAAATGACCGATTAACAGATATTCTTCATTGTGAGCATAAGCGGCCAGATCCAACAACCTTTCAGAAAGCGGGAAATCTTTCTAAGACGGTAAGTCAGCTGTATGGAGGCTACTTTCACTACACCTCAGTGTACAAAGAACACTTTGAATATCGCCAACAAAGCAAAAATGTTTTTTTTCGCAGTTATGACCTTAGCAGACCGTGCTTGTTTCTTCACCGTTACTTTGTAATTTGTAAAACTACGACAAAAAATTTATAGTAAGGTATGCTTTTTATCTCCATCCCATAGTCAAGGGAACATTTTGTGTTTTAATCTTTTTTGTCTTTGGTTTTTAAACTTTGCTGAGTCAATGAAACAAGGATTAGTAGACTTTGAACTACACTACAATAAATAAGGTTGAAACGTGAACGATTAGCAACCTTGTTTTGTGTATGCAGATTTCTCGCAGACAGAATCATGAGTTGCCTAGCTTCTGTTATTTCGTAGAAAATGTACAAAAAGTGGTACTAAATGGCACTTCATTTCTAACCCTATACTCAAGTGATTATGGTGCATATTTTTATTTTTCTGTTTAGACAAATTGGTGAGTCAAAGGACTGTAAAATGTCGACTACCTGAGAGACTCGAGTACTGATATTGAAACGTGAATAATAATTAATGTTTGGCGACTTTTCACTGACACGAGAATAAGTTCCCAGCCACTAATACAGTACAATTTTGTTGTAACCAAAACTAAAAAAACTGTTGTGATAATAATTGCACTTTATCCTATACTCAAGTGAAGATGATGTTTTATTTTTTCTGTTTGAAAGCTATAGAGTGCAGAAACGAATATGAGTTGCCTGGCTACTCCTACAAACTTTGTGACCTGAACACATCTTATATCATACTGATGATGAGTTTTTTTGGATATACTGATTTATTAACGGTTGGTGAATTTCGACGACCTGACGTTCGAGTAAACGTTCTGAAACGTGAACGATTAGCAGCAGTAGTTTTCATATTTTTCGCAGCCACGACAATGAGTTGCCTGGCTACTTTGTAACCGTAGTTACAAAAAAAAGTTTTGGTTATAATAGCGTTTCATCTGGAATCTTCCAAAAAAGATACGTGTTTTTGTTCACAAATATTGTCTTGTCAACGATTAGTAGAATTTGCCCAGCTGACATTCATTGAATCACGCGTTGTGAAACGTGAACCTACAGTGCTGCATACCAACAGTGTTTTGTGTATGCAGAATTTTTGCAGACACGAATCGCGTCGCTTGACCACACTTTTTCGTAATCGTAAATACAGAAAACAAAATTTATAATAAAATTGCCTTTTCTTCGCTGATTCTATGCTCAATTAATAATGCGTTTCCACTTCCTGGAAAATCAATACTTATTTTGAAACGTGAATGATAAAATAACATTTTTCTGCATAAAGTATATATCCTACAAAGACATATATACATTCTAGTTCCTGGAGAAGTACAGAAAAATTTGCTTTTAATTATCTACTTCAATTTGTTGCAATCATGTTTGAACTTGGTTTAGTTCGTTTTCTTTGACGGTATTTATATATGTATTGATATTAATGGGGGAAGAGAACAAATATTGTATGAATATCACTTTCGTCAACCTTTCAACTTCTTTTGAAACATGAACGGTGAACTTATGTTTTTAAGGCTGATAAATCATTCGACGCAACGTATCATCAGAATCACACTTGAAACATGAAACGTGAAGAAAACCACGTGAGTGTCACAGTTGATTCAGGTAAAGCGTAATAGGCCGGTTAACAAAACACAAGAAACAGAAAACTCAATTTGTGTGGAGAATATGATTGACCTCTATTCAAAACACATGAAACGTAATGTTTCAGGAGTGACAACTTTTTGTTTGCCACGCATTGACACTGACGATCCGATTACGGTATACGGCGGTAAGCACTAGCGGACGAGAAGGGGCGGGAAAGGTGGAATTCCCCCTCATCGGAGTTTTCAAAAAGTTAAACTCGTTCTTTGAGGTGTAGGTAAAATGGTCTGAAAACAGCCAATTCCCTCCTCATTGACGAAACGCCCCTTCCTTTGGAGGATTAGCTCGTCCACCATTGGCGGTAAGAATGTTATATTTATGGATGCTGTTTTCCCATGTGTAGAAAGTTTAACTATGTACTTCTCGCAGCCAAGTACTTGTTTGAGTTCCTTTTACAAGTCTACTTTTATAGACCTGTGAATAAACTGAAAGTTATGTGGCGGTATGAATGTTATATTTATGGATGCTGTTTTCCCATGTGTAGAAAGTTTAATTATGTACTTTTGAAGCAGCCAAACACTTGTTTGAGTTTGTTACACACGTCTACTTTTATAGACCTGTAAATAAACTGAAAGTTATGTGGCGGTATTTCACATTAATCTGTCCTAATGGGTTCAATCCTCGTGGTTTGTTACACCCAGATTCAGTTTGCATCCTTGACGGGTTTTATACTACTGAGGTTTCAATTTGTTGCTTTGAACCGAATAAAAAAATGAGGGAAACTGCGCATTAAAAAAAACACTTTCTAAAATATATATACTCCTTCTGAAACGTGAACGATGAGTGCATGGTTTTGTTGGCGATTTCGAAGTGTCAGAATTCAACTTTTCACGAGTGCTGAAGTTAGTCTAAAAGTTTTTTGCTGTCGTCTTTAAGATTCCCCCAATTTGAGACTTTGAAACGACTATAAGAGCGAGGCTACGGTTCTCGGGAGTTAATTATAATTTTTTTTTGTTTTTTTTTGTGGTATGGTTACATAATAGCGGAGTAGATCTAATATTGAAAAAAACCACTGTTTCAATTATACATAAACACGACGAAACGTGAACTGTATGGTTTTTCTCTTCAAAGAGTTACTTAAGTTAATCATTAGATATAGCCTTCTAAACAGATTAAATAAATGTCTCCAAAAACGAATGTTGATTTCAAATTGGTTTTCTAATCTTGTAATTGAACTTGTAAATGGTCTTCCATCAAAGTGAAACCTCCGATCCGTTATTTATAGCTGTGATGATACGTAAACTTCATTTTAAAAATTTCATTAAAAATTTATTTGACATCCATGATAGATGTAACATTTTATGCTTCGTATATTAATTAAAAGACGACTTTTAAAAAACGCGCCGACACCGTATTTGAGTAAGTTTTACTTATATATAAAGACACGATGAAACGTGAACTGCATGTTTTTTTTTCAAAGAGTTACTTTATGTAAGTTGGTCATCAGATATAGAATACATATGTAGCTTTCTCAACAGATTAAAAACGTCATCAAAATGAATGTTGATTTTGTATTGGTTTTTTAACGGATAAACGGACTTCCATCAGGATGAAATTTCCGATTCTTTATTCATAGCCGTGATGTATACATGGGTTTATTCAGAAAAAAATATTTTAGATACATGCAAGACATAATAAACAGATTGTGCACCGGTAATTAATTTAAAAAAAATCAGTTTCAAAACGCGCAGGGATCGTAATTGAGTAAGACTTCGCATGAATGCACAGACAAACGGGTATGCAATGAGCGATCACAGCCGAAACCAAGTTTTCAAAAAACACACAAAAAACTCATTATTCAATGAGAAAATATTTAGCGCTCCTTCAAATTTAGTCTTCCAACCGATTGACACTAAAACACTGTACAAATAAACGGTTATCAAAATGTGATGTTGATTAAGACTTTTTGTCTGTTATTTTATGTGGCATGGGACGCTCTATTAGAGTTAAATCACCGGTTCTTGATGCTTAGCCATGATGAAACGTGAACTGCATGGTTTCTTTACACCAAATAAAGCACTATTAATTGATTGAGTCGCTAAATTTTGAAAAGAGCCAGGCCTTCATAAGTAAGATTTCTCCTTGAATGCAATAATAAATAGGCAGTGAGCAATCAAAACCTCAATCCTTTTCCAAGTTTGCAAAAACACACATAGAAAATGTAGCCTTCAACGAGAGCCCAGATCCGAATTCAATCTTCTAATCAATTGAGACTACAATACACCTTGTATATGGTATCAAAATTAATTTTTCAGTTCTTCTTTAATGGAAATACTTTGTTAAAACAGCTATGGGTAACAGTGCAAAAATCACTGAATCTAAAATATATAGTCGAATTGAAACGTGAACTGCGCTTTTTTAATTTAAGTGTAAAGACCAGATGAATCAATTTCAAGGAAATACTGTACGAATTTCATTTTAGCTGTGTGTCGTTTTTACTTGAGGAATACTTATCCAATCATGCAATTACCACGTTCAAACTCATTTTCACGTCTGCAGCAAATGGCACATGAAATAGTCGACTCACCGAGAACAACGACAAGCATTTTAATTCACTATCCCAATTGATCAAGACCAAGACTGGTGTGTGTTTTCATGAGTGATTATCTATTGTAAATTAACTTAATCAACAACAAAAAAAATTCTAATATTTGTGGTTTCGTTAAAAAATCGCAGTATTGTTCGAAAATTACTATTTTATGAATACATAGCCGTGATGAAACGTGAACTGTAGAGTTGTTGCAATATTCAATTGGTTGTAGCGTTCTCAATTTATTGGGACACGAGATTTGGGTGACTCTTGTTTGTGCATTTCAGGACCACTGGCGGAAAAGCTAATTTTTCAAAGGGAGGGGGAAATTCGTCAAAGAGAGGGTCATTTATAGTTTCCATGCCAAGTTACCTACACCTCAAGTTTGAAAACGCCAAAGAGGGGGGAATTCCACTTTTCCCTCCTTTTCTCATCAGCTAGTGTTCAGGACTGATCCAGGTGCGAATATGCAGAAAAGAAAATTTTATTCTGCGATGGAAGAAAACCTTCAAAATCATTCTATAAATGCAAAAATCACGGGATGTTCATGGAACATGTATTTTGAGCCATTGAGAAAAATACCCTGCACAATTTTTCTGATTGAAATGAGATTGGCTACACGGTTTTGGTAAACTGTTTTATGGTTATTGATTGTAAGTTTTATATAAACCAGATAGTATCAAGCTACATATTAGAAAAGAACGCCCTGGTTTCCTTTTCATAGCCACGTTGAAACGTGAAGTGTACTGTTTTTTTGCACTGACTGGTTTCACAACGCGCATCTCAATCAAGTCTCGTAATCGATTAGGACTAATATACAAGTGGTGCGAATGGTTTCCGAAATTTTTCATCGTTATAATAACCCACTCCAACCCGTATGCAGCCATAGGCCTATAAAGTAATAAAAGGTTTCTGAAACCGTCGTTTTATTTATTTTATTATTTAGAATGAGTTTTTGTCAGGAAATTGAAATTTAACCAATCCGTAGAATCTATAACTTTATTGAAACGTTAACGGTGCACGGCAAAAATGCGTTTTTTTATTTGTCGGGATTTAACGTTTCAAATTAGGTACACATGTACACGTGATTTGGTTAACACTTTAAATATATCTCAGTGTATAACTCTGATAATTGATTTTCAAACTTGAAACATGAAACGTGAAAAAATCATATGAATGTCACAATTAATTCATGTATAGCCGACCCCGGGTTTATATATGGTCAAAATGTTTTTGGCGCGCTTTAAAATTTTCGAGAAACACAAATCTTTTTCACATTAAAATTAGATAACATACGAAAATTGCACCCAATTCATTGCATACGTGCTTAACCGGTCCACAAAATATATTTTTGACCACAAGAAAACCGGAACAAGCTATAAAGACGTTTGCCAAAACACGATAAACAGAAAACTTACTGTGTATGGAGAATATGACTTGATTTTTGCGCGCTTGTGATGAAATAAATTTAGAAGTTTTGTCGTGATATTTTACGTCAATCCGTTCCATAGGATTCATTCCTCGTGGGTTGTTACACTGTTTGTATCCTTGACTGGTTTTATATTATTGAGGTTTAATTTTTTGACTGGAGCCTCAGCGTTAGAGCGTATTAGAAAAATATCACTATCCAAAAATATGATGCTAATTTTGAAACGTGAACGATGAGTACGTAGTTTTAGTGGCGCTTTCGAATTGTCAGAATTCTTTCTGGTACGTTATCCGGAAAACTGATATAATGCTTTGTAATACACTCTGTAATTTTGTGTACTCGATTTAAACTTTTTGACAGCAACGGAGTTGCTTGTCTTTGTTTTTTTCATAAATGTAATTATAAACCATAAATTTTCGGTGATGATTGATCAAATATTATTGAATTATCACTGTATTACGGGACTCATAACTTGAATGAAACGTGAACGTTGTGTGCTTTTCTTTTCACGATTTTAGTTCAAATCAATTTTTCGAGGGATTGTAATTCATTCGGACAGGGTTGTTCATTATCATTCACATTTCATGAAATGCCTTCACAATAATAATTTAGTTTAAAATTTTCTTAATATTAAGATACAGAACACAACATAAAGATGTACAGTAGCCGAGTCTGCAGGATTCTGGTGAATTAGCCACAATTTCGGTTGTATTGAAGTCATCTTATTGAAAATAGTTACGCAGTCTTCAGTTATTTATCATCATTGAAACGTGAATGAATGACCCGTTGTTATTTTCATTAGTAAACAAAATAAATCTTGAGCAGCGTTGGAAAAAACTTATGATGCTCATATCAAATGCGCACTTCCTCCTCGCCACAGTTGCTGAGTGAGGTACAATCCCTAACGCAATAATAAGCCTACACGGTTTTCATGTATTTTAACTACATAGTTTGTATTTTTTTAGCAACTAAAGTCGAAATTTTTGGTTACGCCTTTCTATGGGAACTTTTTTTGTGTAAAACTTTTTCCTCACCCAGAAATTGGCGGTCGAAAGCAGCAATTTGGGTTGATGAATAAGTTTTACACACAAAAAAGCTCCAAAAAGAGTCATAATAATCATCCATTAAAGAACTTTTCTGTGTGTAAAACCTTTTATCAACCCAAATTGCTGCTTTCGATCGCCAATTTCTGGGTGAGGGAAAGGTTCTACACAGAAAAAGTTCCCAAAAAAAGGCGTAACCAAAAAAATTCGACTATACATTAGCGGATAGATTACTGTATTGTTATACGGAAAATTTTTATAGTTGCTATGAAACGTGAACTATTCGTTAATGTTTGTGAAGTCAAACTATTTATTCGAAGAGATATCAGCTACGATTTTTAAGGGCGTTTTTTTAGATTTTTATCTACGACGTTCTAGTGAGTGAGTGAGTGAGTGAGTGAGTGAGTGAGTGAGTGAGTGAGTGATTGAGTGAGTGAGTGAGTGAGTGAGTGAGTGAGTGAGTGAGTGAGTGAGTGAGTGAGTGAGTGAGTGAGTGAGTGAGTGAGTGAGTGAGTGAGTGAGTGAGTGAGTGAGTGAATGCTGAGAACTTTAAAAGGTTGAGCATTTTGAACATCAATCCGGTTCAAACTTGGGCTTTGATACCAAGCAACATTTAAACCGGTTATCTGCTAAACCTAAAACTCATTTTCCCGTCTTCCCCAACATATGTAGCAGACGAAGGAAGAACGAAAAAGTGGAATTCCCCCTTTCTGGCGGAAGTAGTAACTTCTTCACCACAGCTCTTCAAGACTCGAACCCCATAGTTGCGCACTATAGACGGGCCTCTTGGTACTGAGCTATGTACGAAGTCCACATTCGTGCTTACAAACTTTAGTATTTGCAACTAATTAACAGCTTTAATTTGGAGACTCGCCATTGTCTTGGTGATTTCTTATACTATTCCATGAATGATTTTTCATCCATAAAAATGGTGTCCACTCATTTTAATGATACTGATACCATATGAAAATCGTGTTTTCGTATTCGCCTGATGAGAAGTTAAGCAAACTGACGGCTAATAGCATAAACCGAAGAGCCATCATTCAGGCTCTGCGTCTCAAGTAAAGTTTCGAACCGGAACCACCAGTTTTCGAGGTCGGAACAAAATTTGTTCACGTTTCACCGTTGTTACAGTATTTTGGTGATATTGAAATTAACTAATGTATCTTGTATTGCGTTTGCAATCGTTCTCGAATGAACAAAAATATATCATGTGACTAAACAGAAACACTTCAAGTGGATGACGAACCCGTTCATCTTTCAAACGTCTCAATTAAAGTTTCAAACCGGGACAGCAAGACATACCGAATGTTTGCAATGATATCGGAGCTACACTCCTACTATTCTGCAAATAGACGTTGTAACTTCTAGCACTTCTAACTTCTAGTTCTAGCTTCTTAACCACTCACAGCAACGATGAACATTATTCCACGTTTCATTTCGATAATAATTAAAAATCGCTTATTATATTGGTAATCAAGCGTTACAACAAACAACGCCAAAAACATGCTTGCGTCCATTGCAATGCAGTCGTGAAACGTGAATAGAATGGATTGACAAAATTAAATGGTTGTCATCACGGGCTGAAACTGTCACAGCCGTGGAACGAAGTGATTGGACTCATTGCAATGGTTTGACTGAGAGACTGAACTTGAATGCCTGCAACTAAAATTAATAAAAAAAGTGTGTGGTGAACGGTTATCAGTAGCGAATAACGACAAACTAATAAGTTCACCAATGATTGAGGTGTGTCCATGCCAAGTCCGTATCACCATGTCAGTCAATTCAAAATCCCATCCCATTTAAAAATAATCTAGACTTACCCAGCTTATAAAACTCTGTTAATTTATTGTTGATGAGATAATTCTAATGTACTAGAAGAACTGGTTAGATCGGAGATGGACTATGAAATGTTGGATAACACCCCTTTTGTTGTTCCTAGCCATGATGAAACGTGATGAAATTTTGTGTACTGGATATAAATTTTTTCGGCAGTCACAGACTTGTATTCGGTTTTTTTCATATTTAAATCATACATTTTTTGTGACGTAGGAGCAAGACCATAATTGAATCATCACTGTCTGAGAATTGATCTCATAACTGCCATGAAACGTGAACGTTGTGTGTTTTTATTTTTACGATTTTTTATTCAAATCGGTTTTTCGAAGGATTGTAATTCAAACAAACGTGAAACAGGGTTAATGTTAATCATTAACGTTTACATAATTAAGAAGGGTTCATAATAATATCTCAATCGTATATTTGCTTGATTTTAAGATAATCAGCTGGGTTTATGGAATATTGATCAAAGTTAAGTAGTCGTCACTTGTACATCATCTTGAAACGAGAATTATTGACTTGTTATCGTTTTTTAGTAAACAAAATATATCTTGAGTAGCGTTGAGAAAAAACTTATGGTGCTCATATAAAATGCGCGCTCACCACAGAGTCTGAGGCTTCCATGTATTTTATTTAGTTTGTACTTTTTTACAGTAAACGTCGAAGTAAACTGGCTTGTTCCAAATGGTCTAAAACATCTATAGTTGTTATGAAACGTGAACTATACGCGTTTTTCTCATTTGTGTGATGGGTTTCTGCTGTTTATTGCTGTCGAAAATTTGTGTCCGTCTCCTACTCACTCCTGCCACAAGCTGATATGAAGTTTACCACGGCTGTGAACGAGTCTGCCGTGTTAGAGTGAGTGAGTGAGTGAGTGAGTGAGTGAGTGAGTGAGTGAGTGAGTGAGTGAGTGAGTGAGTGAGTGAGTGAGTGAGTGAGTGAGTGAATCCTACCAGGAACTTGAAATTTTTCACTTTCTTGGTTAGACTAGAAATCGTCATTATTGTCAGATGAAATTGATGAAATATTTTCAATGTCAGTTAGATTAGATTAAGTGATTTGGATGTGTACCACAACTGTCCCAGCTGTGGGTTTTTAGCCAGAGTCCGGGGATGGGGACTGTGGACGTGAGTGCTTGTGGCTAAAAAGTAATCGGACTGTGGCTAAAACGGACTGTGGCTAAACGGGACAAACAGACACCTTTAAAGATCACAAAAATTTAACGAATGGCAAAAAATAAGAAAAAAAATTGTGATGTAAAAAGCTTACTTGTGAAAACTGGTTATATTCTGACATTAGAAGCCACTAATTGTGTGATTATGCGTGTAAACTTTTCAACTCCTATAACGCAATTTTGTTTTAGGAAAAAAATTGTCTAAGACAAAATTATTTTTTTTTTATAAAAACTGATTTTTGACAATAATACCTAAAAAAATCGGTTTAATCAAGTGTGGTATGTGGAATCTGACTACATAACTCGATTTTTCAGGTGTTTTTACGCTAGTTCGGTCATTCAAACACTGGTCATACAATATAATATTTTGAGAAATGGACGTGCGGAAAACGCTTCGTTACTTTACCCACCCTGTATATTAGCACGCAATGATCGATCACGATCATTGTTTCTTTATTGCTAATTTATTTGTTTCAATAATGTGGTAAGTACATAGATAGGTATGCACCTGAAGTATTGCAAAAAAAATACCATTTTACTTATACATTGCCACGATGAAACGTGAACTGTACGGTTTTCATGCGAACGATTATTTTCTACCAAGTACATATAATTCTCGATGGAATCAGAAACCAAAACTTCATTGCGTGCCACGTGGTATGAATGGGCCCTTCTGGCTTCAGTGTTAAGGAACTCCTGTAAATAAACAAAAAGTATGAAGTATGTACAGGTACGTAATAGCCACAACAACACTTGTATTGTCCGAAAAAAATATTTTTTTGATAAAATGACACGTATGTATACCTTTCATGTGTGGCTTGAGGTTTTCAAAG
This sequence comes from Daptonema setosum, assembly GCA_964036265.1. Lineage (NCBI taxonomy): Eukaryota > Metazoa > Nematoda > Chromadorea > Monhysterida > Xyalidae > Daptonema > Daptonema setosum. The sequence continues at coordinate 27,115,467 of OZ038444.1, forward strand.
TCATGTCGCCTTAGTTTTTTTATTTCCCAGATTTGTGATCAATGTGGATCATTAGCATATTAAAAGAGCAAAACAATGTTCTTTTTATATAAAGGCGCATTGAAACGTGACCAGAATGTTTTTTTTTCACTTTGACAGATAATTTAATCAATGTGTCATGTCATACGTTGTCCATTTAATCTTGCCCGGGAAAAAATAGCAAACAACATTACAACAGGTCGAAGGTCGCGAAGAACGTTCATTACATCGACAAGTTATCGCTGATTAGTAAGTCTTTTCCGAGTATTTATATAATTTTTTTTGTTAATGTAGAAGGTCGTATGTTATTGCTGTTTACTGACTGTCCTAATAATTCATATTCGTTTTGAAACGTGAACGGTGGTAAATCGTCTTTTTTTTTATCGGAACTCAGTAAAAATTTCCCAGTCTATTCTACAGATAAAAAAATCATTAATTAAAAAAATTATAGAACATCAATTTCAAATTAATTAGGAAATCTAAATTGAATGCGTGCCAGATTTCTTGATGATTAAATGAGTAAGTTCCAAAAAAGCAACCGCGAAAAACAGCGCGCATTAATCGCAGCCAATCGATTAGAGCTCCACACAGGTGTGGCATATAATTAAAAAAAAATCCACTAAACTTTTTTTGTCTTATAGTTATGGTAAGCACTGATGAGCACTATCGGATTGTACTAAAAACTTTTTTTATCAATTCATAGTCATGATGAAACATGAACTAAAGACAAAGTATATTTTTCACAGAAAGCTCTTTAATTCAGACGATTTTTTAATTAAATATAATTATTAGGTAAATCGGAAAACCACCACACTTAACCGATTTCCCGTAGTTGAAGAAAGTACGGCAAACAATAAACGTACTTTTCCCTAACCAAAAATAGTAATAATCCGTTGAACAGAGCATTCAATAATGATTCACTGATGCAGCATTCTCAATTAATTAGGACATTTAATTTCTAATTCACGCCCTTCTCGGATCTCAGAAATACTTTTTTTTATTTCTAAGTTTGGTCACTCTAATATTTTGAGTTACTTATAAATCGGATGGCTTCAGATTTTTTTGTTAAATTCAACATTATAATTATTTGTAACCTTGATGAAACGTGAACTGATTTTAACTGTCTTGTATGTCGAATCAACTTGAATGTGAAAAACGAGTAGTTCACGTTTCATCCTTACTAACTGCATATTGGTAGAGCGGCAAAAAATACAATTTAATTTTCCCACTATTTCTTTAACCGTAAATTATAAGAAAGAATATTACAGTTGAATTAAATTTCCGAAAATCAGTCTCCTAGTAGTTTGAGAGTGTGTTTTTACAGTTTTGTGATTTTAGTAGGTTACCTACTGTATATGTGGTGAAAACGTATAATTAAGATTCAGAGAATGACTGGACCTTGAATTTTCCTAATCAATTAAGATCGTTGTTTCGGTTAATCTCTGTTGTACCTTGGTGTTCAGTAAAAAACGTGCAGTTCATGTTTCATCTTTACAATCTATTGATGAAAGGTCGATGAAAAACAATGGGTATTTGTCTCGTTCCTTTGAACCATAACTAAAAAAAGTTACAAAATTATTGTTAAAAAGTGAAATTTTTCAAAGCAGTACAGCATATCTGTATTGAAGTCCCAATCCCAATGGACTTGGATGCGCGCTATTTAACCGGTATAGCTTGGTCAGGGTATCTTGTTACTAATTATTTTTCTCCGTAGAATGACGGGAACTTAAATTTTCCCAATCAATTGAGATGGTAACCCGGCGTTCGTATAGCCTATCCAGGGTTTCTTGTCAGCCAAAAATTTTTGGCCCGCAATTTGAATTCAAATTTGCTTTTGGTGCGGTTATATGTAGCCGGTCGACCTAACAAAATACTCTATTTGAAGTTCTTGAACGGATTTGGAGTATAATTTTGTGCATCTCGTTTTACATAATTCGAAGTTAGGGTTTATTGTGGTTGTATAAATGTATGCAAATTACACAGAGCGCTCTCTAATCCACTCATCCACATCTACTTACTAAATACAACCTGTTTGTGTTACGGATTTTGTTCAAATGAGTCGTTTTATTGTTTTGGCTCCTTGGCATTTATTGAAAATTTCACATTATTGATAAGTTACCGTCTGAAATAACTATAAACATTCTGAAACGTGAACGCTGCGAGCATGTCAAATCCGTCATCTGAATGTCGTACCCGAACTTGCCTGTAACATACTGTATGTGTTATATACTACATATTGAGTAATATTTTGTAGTTTATTACATAATTATATAATGTATATTTTATTTATTACGGTATTTAAACACAACTTGCATGAAAACGATGTAAGATTAAGCCAAGTGTAAAATAGTTTTTCTATAGACAAACAGACATTGTGTTGTTTGACCACGGTAAATCGTTACATTCTAATTCCTGTAGAAGCACAGAAAAGTTTGCTTCACATTATCTACTTCAATTTGTTGCAATCATGTTTGAACTTGGTTTAGTTCGTTTGCTTTGACGGTATTTACGTATACATATATTGATGAGCATATACGTATATATATTGATATGTGTATAAGTTGGATAGCTATTGTATGAATATCACTTTCGTCAACGTTTCAACTTCTTTTGAAACATGAACGGTGAACTTATGTTTTAAGTCTGATAAATCAATTGATGCAACGTATCATCAGAATCACACTTGAAACATGAAACGTGAATAAACCATGTGAGTGTCACAATTGATTCAGGTAAAGCATAATTGGGCCGTTTGCAAAAACACGAGAAACAGAAAACTTGCTGTGTGTGGCGAATATGACTGACCTCTATTCAGTACACATGACACGTAATGTTTCAGGAGCGACATCTTTCTGTTTGTCTCGCATCGAAACAGACAATCCGAATACTCTATACGCCGATAAGAATGTCAACTTCATGGATTCTGAGTGAGGTTTTAACACGTGTATAACACTGGCAGACGATCCAAATCTCCGAAACATCAGCTATTAAATTTTGTACTCAGGTTTATCGTGAATGCGTCTCTGACTGAAGAATATATAAATGTTATGAAACGTGA
>OZ038444.1:27118742-27203742 GCA_964036265.1 Daptonema setosum
ATTAACTGAGATAGTGAATTGAAATGCTTGTCATTTTTCTCGGTGATTCGACTATTTCATGTGCCATTCGCTGCAGACGAAAACTAGGAGTCTCCCTTTGAACGTTCATTGCATGCTTAGATAAGTCTTCCTCAGGCACTAAGAAACAGCAGGCAGATAAGTTCAGTCTCATACTACCTTGAGATCAGTTTATTTGGTTCATCCACATGTATGTATTTTGAATGTCCTTTGAATGGAAACATGTACATAGTTCACGTTTCAATCTTAAACATAGTTTGGACAAATTACAGATTTGTATATATAACAAAAGTGAAACTTGAATCGGTCCATGCATAATGTCTGCGCTTGGAGAAGTAAATCTGAATTCTGAACTGAAGTAAAATCTATGCGATAAAATGAAGCCTCTTATTCAATTAAATAAACTTTGTTGGTACACACTTTGAAAAGTCTAGACTGAATTAAAATGCAATCTGAACGCACATATTTCAACTTTTTTTGACTCGGAAAGCACACTAAGAGTTATTGAGTGAGTGAGTGAGTGAGTGAGTGAGTGAGTGAGTGAGTGAGTGAGTGAGTGAGTGAGGGAGGGAGGGAGTGAGTGAGTGAGTGACTGAGTGAGTGAGTGAGTGAGTGAGTGAGTGAGTGAGTGAGTGAGTGAGTGAGTGAGTGAGTGAGTGAGTGAGTGAGTGAGTGAGTGAATGAGTGAGTGAGTGAGTGAGTGAGTGAGTGAGTGAGTGAGTGAGTGAGTGAGTGAGTGAGTGAGTGAGTGAGTGAATGAGTGAGTGAGTGAGTGAGTGAGTGAGTGAGTGAGTGAGTGAGTGAGTGAGTGAGTGAGTGAGTGAGTGAGTGAGTGAGTGAGTGAGTGAGTGAGTGAGTGAGTGAGTGAGTGAGTGAGTGAGTGAGTGAGTGAGTGAGTGAGTGAGTGAGTGAGTGAGTGAGTGAGTGAGTGAGTGAGTGAATGAGTGAGTGAGAGAGTGAGTGAGTGAGTGAGAGACAAGAAATCCTGAATAGGCTATTCAACCAACGGCACGCAGTGCAGTTTTGTCTCCTAACTACGAACGCTTTACTGGTGCCAAGGTCTGCCTATAATGCATTGTTCACGTTTCATCAGATTTATATTCGATGTAAACGGTGACTAACAAACAATATTATTTTACAAAAATTAATAAATCAAAAAAAATCATCTTCATAACTTGTGGAAACCATATATATTTTAAATTACTTGGTCGATGAAATTGGATGAACACTTTATGCATCCGTTACGCACATATGAAAATTTTTAGTAAGGGTGCTTTCAAAGGAAAGTAAAATCTGTAAACCTATTGACCAAAAATTAAAATTTTCATGGAAAAAAATTACTTTCCGATTTACAAAATTTACTTTCTATTTTACTTTCCATTTTACTTTCCTTTAGACTCTGAAAGCCCTTAAGTATGTTATTGTTGTTGTTGTTGTTGTTGTTGTTGTTGTTGTTGTTGTTGTTGTTGTTGTTGTTGTTGTTGTTGTTGTTGTTGTTGTTGTTGTTGTTGTTGTTGTGTCAACAACAAAAAATGGTACGCATTCAAGTACAGTCTCCCAACCAATTGAGTATGCTATATTTAATTTATTTGTTAGTGTGAAAAAAATCATGCTGTTCACGTTTCATCTGGCTTATCGACCAGTCAAACAGTAAATCTTTAACATTAGGCTTTTGTCAAACTTTATATAAACAAAATAATATATTAATCTTGCTCAGATCGCTAAATGAACCTTTGTATGCATGAATGTTGAAGTCTTTTTCAGATACAAACAATGGTTCGCATTCAAGTCAAGTTCAGACTTCGAATCAATTGAAGAAGTCCATCGAAAAAAAGTAGCACACACTGTTCACGTTTCATAACGATTATAGATTCTTGGGATGGTGAATGTTACTGATGTTAGGTTTTCTTAGCCAGAAAGAGAATAAAACATGATACGCCAATCGAAATTCACCTTGAATATACAGTAGGTTCAGAAAGCTTCAGTAAAATGACACGTTGAAAAAAACAAACTAGTTTTTAAGTATTTGATATACTGTACGTAAATCTCTGAAAAAAAAACATGCAGTTCACGTTTCATCTTGTCGTAATATAAATTAGACAAAACCGATCTTCATCTTTTAACCACAATACTAAAAAACGAACTTCTGGAAACCGTTGCTACACTTTTGTTGTAATTTCAGTTGTGAATTTCCCCGGTAAGGATTTTATATACAATGATTAAACAGTGTGTGTTTTCAGGAATTTTAAATGAACGGTTTCGAGCTCTATGCTTATCTCTGAGCCGGAACAGCTATGTTTGACGTCAAGATGGGAACAACGGCACGCATTCGAGCATATGAAATAAAGTCTGTCACCATTTTCAGTCAACAAAACAATTATAAATACGTTCTTGATCATGATTCATACATTTTATTACCGGATTATAGTCGGTGTAACTTCCCGTTATTTTTTCTGCTTTTTATAGGATGTTTCTCTATCTGTCAGTACCTAATTTATATCGTCACAATTTTTTATCAACGTCTTGAAGTGCTTGCAAAGAAAAAGTGCAATTCTAAGTTATGTGAAGGAAACGTTTACTAGAATTCCCCATCTGTAAACTGTCATCAATCTGAAAAACCATGCAGTTCACGTTTCAACGTTGTGTCATACAAAATTCACAGAATTTTTTTTGTCAATACACAAGAACCATTTTGCTTATTAAAGTATAAAACCTAGTTTATTTTTCAATCTCATGGATTGTCGTCTGCCATCCTGATAAAAAATGTAATCAATGAAGTGAAACCAGAAAAGTGGAGAAAATAGTAACGGACTGTGGCAAACCGGAGTTTAAACGTAAATAAGAAGATATATTTTCAGTAATGTATTGAAAGTTACAATAATTGCAATAATCACCGTTCGCTACATTAACGAACGGTGCGCAAAACTCTAGGCGCACGTTCCAAAAGGTTTATCGCAGTCAATTTCAGTAACAAGATACCTTGAATAAGCTAAACACGTGGGAGAACTCTTATAAACCCACGAAACTATAAATAAACACTTTTGAAATACCGTCTCCCTTCGATTAACTCATAAAATCTTCGAAGTCAGAACCGACGGAAATGAACACTAATCGTTCACGTTTCATGATGACTACGTATTTTTGGGATTTTTAATTTGCAGTAATGATGTTTGCATAACAGTAAACAAAATTAATACCAGAAAATCGAGTTATAAAAAAAGTGCTCAACGCTGTACGAAAGTTATTTTCTTTACCAACAAACATCCAGTCGTTGCAACGCGTTTCAATGACTTTACTGATTTGAAAACGGTGAAATTTTGTCAATAACTGGTGACAAACACATCATGATTAAAAAAATATTGCACCATAAGCCCAAGTGATTCACTATTCAATCGCAGACTAAATTTGAAATCCCGTTGATCTTTTTTCATGACTTTACCCATGCATGCCCAGCCAAATGCGGGAATATAACTTGCGGAAAAATTGTTCACGTTTCAAAAACTGTAGAGTCTTAGTCGGGGTGTTGTTTATTTGATTCATTCATTCCCAGATCCCAATTTACTAAATACTGTAAAAATAAATTGAAGACAAATCGTCTAGAACGTAGGGCCTTTAAAACTGATGGCACTGGTTCAACTACCGATTTGAGAGTGAGACACACATGTTCGGAGGGCTCTGCCAATGCCCGTCAGTTTATTCAACCTCTCGAGCCACTACGAAATCACCATTCTGATATTAGTAGTAGTGCGATGATGGCTTCAGTAATTAAAAAGTCTAAGTAAGATTATTATAGCATAGTATGTTATGTCATGACGCTTCAGATGATTGATTCAAAATCACGATTATGAACGCACGGTTCACGTTTCATAACAAATAGAAATGTTTCAGACAGTGGCATTTCAACAATATTTTTTGGTTTTCAGCTGTAAAAAATTATAACTGATCTTCATAACAAACAGCTCAAGAAACACAGTCTATTCGAATTGAGATCCAGAATTACTCTAGGTTTCTACTAAACCTGTTATGATGTTCTCAAATGAATATATATTACGAGGCTAAATTTTTTAATGCCAGCCAATGTTGTAAAACTGTGCTCTGCATATAGATAAACAGAATTAAAGACAGAAACTCGCACTGGTTTCGAAGCTCATTCCATACATGCAGGGACGAATCTGGAAAAAGTGCATTTAAGATTGATGCAAGTTTTAATTTAGTCTGCTGATCAATTGACAGTGCATGTGGTAAACGTTCAGCCGTTCGTCCAACCGAGTCTGTTCATGTTTCAGCCATTGGATCACTCAGTTAATCATTCTCTCTATGCGATGGAAAATTCTTCATCTTTTAAAACATAAATCAGTAATTCGAGAAATAAATTATTTTACATTTAGTGAAGACACAGAATCAATTTTAAAACTCGGCGCAAATTTTGTATGTACAAATGGAAAGTTAAAAAAGATATCATTTCTCGAAAATTATAAAGCGCACTAATAACAAATTTGAATTCAAATTGCGCGCCAAAAGTTTCTGGCCGAAGAAAACCCTGGATAGGCTATACGAACACCGGTTTACCTCAATTGATTAGGATAACTCAAGTTCCCGTCCTTCTAGGACGTCAGTGTTGCAACTGTAAATCACAAGAATTATTGCATTTTCTGACTATAAAAAAACTTAATTTGAATGCGCGCCATTTTTCTTGATGATAATATAGCCTATCCAAGGTTTCTTGTTAGCAAAAAAAACTTTTTGGCGCGCTTTCAAACTAACGAGAAATTTAATCTTTTTCAAATAACATTTGGACAACAAACGACAATTTCGCTTAATTCATGGTCCACAAGATTAATTTTTGATAACAAGAAACCCTGACCAAGCTTGTCATTTATGACTGAGTTCTAAAAAACTACCGATTGAATAGCGCGCAACCAAATCCAATCGGTTGCGACATCAATATGATATGGCATACTGTTTTTTAAGAAACTTTTATTAATAATTATTATTTTTTTAATTTTCTTCAGTTATGGTTAAAAGGCACGAGAATTAACACCCATTGCTTTTTCTCTAACTTTCAACAATATACTGTTATGATGAAACGTGAACTGCATTTCAACTTGTCTTTCTTTGCAACGTCTCGCCATTCTCTGACTTCAGTAATACGTTTTCACCCACATCTACAGTAGGTAACCAACTAAAATTGAAAAACAATAAAACAACATTATCAATCTACTAAGAGACTGATTTTCAGAAATTTGAATTCAACTGTATTATTCTTTTCTATAGTCATTTGTCGCTTTCCTTGTCAAGTGGTTAAGACGCGGCCTCGCTCGCTGATGGTCCTGGTTTGAACCCCGGGTGCATATTTTCAGAAACTACAAAAAAAATTGTCACCAGTAAAACTTTTCCTTGAATGGATGGATGGTTTCAAACAAATAAACAAATAAAAAAATTTTCCGAAAAAAAAAATTTCTTTGTTGGAATTTTTATTGTCATAAAATTAAGCTTGCTTTGCTGATTTTTTTCATGTATTTTTCATGGAAATACGTTGATTATTGAATGGTTAAAATAACGTTCAAAGTTAGAAGTAAATTTCAAAAAATTATTTCAACTTTTCGATAATCAATGTATTTCCATGAAAAATACATGTTATTAAAACATGTGTGTTTTACCTCTTAGGTTATGGCTAACGGTTCGGCTTGTGGTTACATGAAAAACACAGCTGGTTGGGACACAGCGCATTCAACAACGTTGTTGATGAACAGTGATTGTCATTGGTAAATCGGATGACCGTTATTTCCCTATGTGTGGTACCCTACTGTACCCGACTTGGTACCCTACTGTGCTAATATGGCATATCGGTCATCATCTAATGATTTCTGAAAAAAAAACTTAAGAACCATATGCCAGCCACTAATCAATTGGTGATTTCGATTATTTCGAAAACTGATTTTGAGTTCCCACTATTTTCTCGGTAAAGTCAACACACACATTCTGCCGCCAAAACCGTGCGCAAAACTTTTCAGCAATGAAGCATTAGAGGAACATCTTGTAACACGCATCAGAACCGTGGTTACGAAAAGTTATGTTGTGAGCTGTGCATGTATGTATGTGCCTGATGTTTCACTAGTGAGTTGCGTGGTGGGCAGCTTTGCAGGCAGAAACTGTGTTGGGGCTTTAGTTTGGAAAAAAATCAACAAAAATGTCACACACTCTGTTTTAGTAATCTAATAATTTGGGAATGCTGCTTTATGGTTTTCGTGATTCGCAGAAAAGTGTGACTGCGATCCGAGAATATCGCGAAATTGAAACTTACTATATTTCCAGAATAATTTTGAACGCTGTGCTTTTTTGTACTTAGATAAAAAAAAAACGATGAATCAATCGATTGTGTTGTATGTATGTCGGAGCAACTTTTGAATTACCTACAGTTCACGTTTCATCATAACCATACATCGATGAAACGGCGGATGTAAAACAATGGGCTTCTAGCTTTTTGATGCATAGAGAATGTATGAGAAAAAAAACTTCTATTTATATTTAAATTCATAACAATTTTATGTATATCTCACACATACTTTTAGACTTATCCGATTTGGTGACTATGCGTTTTACGTTTCATGAAATCATCCAGAAAACTGATGTACATACAAATTCAGTTTTCTAATAAATTTTAAATGGTTGTCAATAAGTATTGAGATTTCCAGTTGGTTTATTGTTAGTAACATTTCATTGTATATGTGTCGGATAGTGTTTTTATATTTTTTAAAAACCAAAACCACGAACATAAGTGAATTATATTTATTACGGGTGGATCAACTATTCGTAATGACATAAAGCCCGTATTTGGTTTTTGCAAGCAAAAGTTTTGCTCAAAACGTCTGATAATGAAACATCACTAGTCTCAACCAAACTCGGTTGATACCATAGTTTAACACACTGTAGCATGGAGTGATGATGATTGATGTGCGTGTTAACAATGATTGTCTGATGTTTCATCATCAGACGTTTTGTGCATTATTTTTGCTTGCAGAAACAACATACGGGCTTAACATATGAGAACATAGTATGTGTGATGAAAAAAATCGGCTAATAAAGAACAAACTAGTTACAACAAATGTGCTTGTAGACATTTTTATTGAAAAATAAATACGGTTTTTATGCAGGTATGCTCCGTTTAATTGATCAATACTCATGTTCTGGGACTAATTATCGTAAAACCCTTAATTAATTTACCACAACCAACTGAAAGACGAGCATATTATCTGGGCGTGCTGGAAAAGTTTTACAAGAAATGTCCCAGAATGAGTCTCAACCTAATAAACGCAGTTTGGATAATATGCAACAGCATAAAAACACAAAAATTATTAATTATCGAATTTGAATAAGAGACATATGAATAATTTTGAAAACTTGAAATGCAATGCGAATTATACAAAAAATATCCTGAGGATTCAGAATTTGATAAGATCAAACCCCAGAACTGTTCTCTAAAAGTTCGCCATGTAAAAGTAATGTAATCACAACAAATGGGGAATAAAAGTCTTTTTACGGCATTTTGACTTTTTAGAAACTCTCCATTGAACATGCAATGGTCATTGTCTAACGGATAAATATAAAATTTTGTGTATCTCTCTGCGGTTTAAGATTAAGCAGTTCACGTTTCATCATGACTATCAATGGTAAACCGGCGTGTTAAGCATAATTTTCCCGTTTTCGAAAGCGAATTCGCTCTATTTTTCCCAGTTGTTTTAAAAAATCATATTGCATGACATTTCGTGATTTTGGCGGACATAAAATATAAGTTTCGATCTGATAGTCCACTGCAACTTGTCTGGGTGCATGGAAAACTCTTATCATTGTTGGAAAAATAGCGTGCATTCAAGTGCTTTGTTTCAATTAATCGAGAATGCTATATTTGTTGTACCTGTTTCCCTGGAGAAACCATGCATTTCACGTTTCATCATGGCTGAATATAAAAAAAACAGTCAGTATAATTTAGTGGGTAACCTCGAATACTGTTCAAAAACTAAGATTATGATACAAAAATACGATCAACATTGGTTTCTGTACGTCTATGGTGCACTCTCAATTGGTTAGCGCATATGAACGCGCTAATAAGTTCGAAACACATCTTTCATGATATTCTGTGATTTTTTGTCCTCATAGAATGGATGTCTGGATACCATATTGTATTTCATTGCAACATAATATTGAAGTCTTGTTAAGGTACAAAAATAGCGCTCATTTAACTTCAGTCTCTCAATCAATTGAGAATGCCAGATTTGGTCATCTTTCTGCGGTTTGAAATCAAACAGTTCACGTTTCATCGTGACTATCAATAGTAAACCGGTATGTTAAGCATAATTTTCCTGTATTCATGTTGATCAAAATTAAAAAAAAATATACTAAATTTTTTCTTTCGATTGCGTAACCGTGTCAATCGATACAAATACTAGTTTTTAACGGCTCTATCATTCTCAGTGGTTCGAAAAATCTTATTTCATGACATTCCGTGATTTTGGTGGACATAGAATATAAGTTTCGATCTGATTGTTAACTGCAACTTAACTGAATGCTTAGAAAAGACTTATCAAGATTGCAAAAAATGGCGTGCATTCAATCTCAATCTCTCAATCAGTTGAAAAGTCTATATTTTAGGTGTACGGGTTCGCTTTTAAAAACCATGCAGTTCACGTTTCATCTTTACTATATAATACAAACCAGTATTTTTATTTAGTAAAAATCAGATATCACTACTGAAAAAATATAATACAAAATTACAAACACCAATCGTTTCTGATACATAACAATCACCACACCTGTATTGTAATCTCAATTGATTAGAAGACTGTATTTGGTTTTCGCGCTAACTGTTTTTCTCGTTAAAGACTATAATTTTGTGTGTTTTTTTGCAGACTTGGAAATGGATTGTCCTTCTGATTGCAGATTGCATACAATTTATATATTACTGTATGTCTGTGCATTCATGAAACACTTCAGTCCAGAACGATCACTGCGCACTTCAGAATTCAGCCTCGTAATCAATTGATAATGCTACATTTGGGGTAAATCTCCAAATAAAGAAATCATTCAGTTCACGTTTCATCAAGGCTATTTATACTAAACGGATAAAGGAAATTTGATTTGAGGTCGAATAATTTCATGCAAAACAAAGTTAAAGTACCCAAATTACAACCATTGATTTCTAAATTCATTCACCCCGCGTGTATTGTATTGTAGTCTCAAATGATTAGAAATCTGAAATAGGATGCCCAATGCGTGTTTTTCTCATTGAAGTCCAAGTTTTTCTGAGTGATTTTTTGCAGACTTAGAATAGTAATGCAGCTCTTATCGTTTATGGCGTACATTGAATACAATATTACTAAAGTATATCTGTGCATTCATGAATAAATCTTACTTAAAAACGGTCTCGGAACACCTTGAAGTTTAGTCTTTTTAATTAATTTACAATGCTATATTTGTTTGGGAACATATCTGTCTGCGTATGATAATCATGCAGTTCACGTTTCATCAGGGCTATATTTGGCCAATCGGTCGGTAAGTTGAACATAGTTTCATCCCTGTTCTCCCACAAAAACAAAAATAAGAAAATCAAAATAACATTCATTCCCGATAACAGGTTACCACAACTGGTAGGATGTACATAGATGTAGTCTCAAATGGTTAGACGACTGCATTCAGACGTGCGGTTAAAAAATCCTCGTTGAAGACCAGCTTTTTTTGTAAGTTTTTTGTAAACTTGGAATAGGATTGCGTCTCGGATCGCTCACTGCCAACATACAGTAAATATCCGTAAATAAATATACTCAAAAACGTGGGTCCAATCGTTACAAATAATTTGGGTCCAATCGAACATGGGTCCAATCGTTACAATAAATTTGGGTCCAATCGAACATGGGTCCAATCGCGACGCACTCAGTATGTATGTGCATTCATGGAGAAATCATACTCAAGAACGATCCGGGTGCGCTTTGAAATTTATTTTCTTACTCAATTGACGATGCGTTACATATCTATTTCATCTGTCATGTAGAATATGTCCGATACAACTTTCTTGATTGATTGGGAAAGTTCAAGTTCCCACCGTTCTCTAACTTCAGTAATATTCAAATTTCAATTTAACTGTATTACTCATTGGTTTTTTTAGTTACTGCTAGTTTGGCATCTGAAGCTTGGCATCTGAAAATTGTTATTCATCGCCGTTTCATTAATATATAGTAAGTATGAAACGTGAACTGCATGTTTTTCTCATTCAAGTTGTTTTGACATATCCAGTTTTCCTTGTTAGCCAAAAAGGTTTTGGCGCGCAGTTTGAATTCAAATATGATTTTGGCGCGCTTTCAAATTTTTAAAAAAAACAATGCATTTTTACTCACGGCACTTTCATAACATACGAACGAGGCAAAACATTCATTGCAAATGTAATAAATTTATGAAAATTAATTTCAGTGACATGATATTCTGACTAAGCTATACAAGGCAGTTGAGCTTGTCGTTGTAAATTGATCACGTTTCATCAAGACTATACATTGATATAATGTTTATATTCAGCAATACCTCTGTCTGATGCATATCAATGTATGATAACCCAAAATAAAATATAATAAAACTAAGATTTAAAAATTAATTTCTGAGGTAAGAGAATGGCGTGAAGTAAAAATTTAATGTCCTATTCAATTGAGAATGCTGCATCTATTTTAACCATTCTTAAAAATGCTCTATTCAACGGATTATTATTATTTTTGATAGGGAAAACTGCCGTACTTTTTTAAACAACGAAAAAACCACTTGAAATCGGCGAAACATAATGGTTTTCCAAGTTACTCAATCATCCTATTTAACATAAAAATTGTCTCACTTTAGGAGCATTCTAGAATAAATTATGTTAGTTTTCAGTTCACGTTTCATCATGACTACGGATTGATAAAAAAAAAGGTTTTTAATACAATGCGATCGTGTTTTTCCGTGCTTACAAAAACTATACGACAAAAAAGTAAAGTGGGAAATTTTAACTGTTTAACCTGTGTTAATTGATTGACTTTGAATGCGCGATGTTTTTCTAGGTAGCTTTTTTGGTACTCAATCATTTTAAATCATCAAGAAAAATGACCTTTAATTTCGGTTTCCTAATGAACCTCAGCAAGTGTAAGGAGGAAGCGCGCATTCAATATGGGCACCATCAGTTTTTTATCAACGCTGATCAAGATTTATTTTGTTGACTAAAAACGACAAAGAGTCAATCATTCACGTTTCAATTATGATTGATACCGGACAACTACATAACTTTTCTCAATACTCTTTTTTTCATTAGGCTGACTATCCTAAAATCAAGCAAAAACATGGATTAAACTTAATGTGAATTTTTTTATCGGCTTTCCTGAGAAAACCTGTTTGTATGGGAGTAGGCGTCAACGAAAAAAATTGAGCTGTTAGCGGTTTTAGAACCACTATATGGTGGGTAGTAATCGACCATAGTATTAGGCTTCACAGATGTTTCATTCCCGAGAACGAAGACTTTTAAAATAACTAAAAGAAAATTTCGGAAATCTGAAAAAAAAAATTTTTTGACTTTGAGCGGCGCGCAGGTTGCCGTGAAATAACTTGATTGTTTCAAAAACTGTATATTGGGAAAGAGCTTGTTAAGAATCTGGCAAGAAGATTCCAACTTTTCCAACCCGACCTGAATACTGTGATCAAAGTTTGAGCATTGAGCTGCTTTGTTCAGCTAGTATCATCTTTTCTTGGTGCATATAGTCAAATTTTTCCAAAGGTTTGAGTGCTACTAGTCAAATTTTTCACTTGAGTTTCCCAGAACAAACAGAATGTTCACGTTTCACTTTTTGAATAAGCGTTTCTCTCAAACGCTCACGCCAATTTGTTTTTCAATCCGTATCGAACATATGTATGTACAGTAGCTCAGTGAGTTTAGCTCACGTTTCGAACTAGCGATATAAATTTCATATGCTTTGAGGTTTTTAATCCGTTAATTTCATTCGTGTCGAGAGAAAAGTTTGACAGGCAGGAATCAAGATGAGGTACAACATAAAAAGCTGGAGATCCTTTTCCTTTACGTCATTACTTTCGTGAAGAAATTCATTTTTTATCATTAAAATTAAATTTGTTCCGTTGTTATGCCATAATAGCAAAGTATGATATCAAGTCACAAATTGTGAAATAACGAACAACCGATTTACAAATTGACAATCACTGATCGTCAACAACTTTCTTGAATGCGCTGTATCTCAGCCTGTTTTTATAACAATTGTTGTTAACTAAACATCACACTGTACCGTTCCCGTGTCAATAACTCTGAATTGATTGACAGTTAACTTGGTTTTCCGTTGCTTTTACAATATTTGTACCTAAAAAATAACGGTCATAATAAAAAAATATCTATTATATCAATAGAAATTACGGGTTTGTACGGCTCCGTTTATTAGTCAATAAATAACAGTCTCTTACGGTCTCTTAGTAATTTTTGATGTAAAGAGAGAAAAAACTACATGAAGAAAACAGAATCGTTCACGTTTCATACCGATTATGAGAAAACTTTCAACTTTTTATTGACAATCTCTTACGGTCTTAACACTTCGTGTTTTATAAATAAACAAACAGTCTCATAATAAAATGTTTAGCCTGAACCAGTATTAGTGAAATTATTTCATTCAAGGCGGACTGAATAGGAATAATAGCTCGAACTCGATAGCCGAATGAATTTTAACTTCGGATGACTGATTTGACTTTACATAACTGAGCACGCACAGTTCACGTTTCATTATGAAAATAATCAGTGCAGTCATTTAACTTTGAACGATTTTTTCTGTCAACCTCCATTTTAGACCACATTATAAAACAAAAAGGGCGTACAAAGCTCAAGTTGAAACTTAATTTTTTTAGATTTTTTAAATTCTGATGTTTAAAATACATACTTTCAGATGACTGACTTGCCCTCATAACTATGCAGACACCGTTCACGTTTCATCATGAGTATGAGACTTTCAGACAGTCAAAATTAAAACGATTGATTTTGCTCTATCCAACATTAGAAAATAAATAAAAAAATAAGTATGCGAAACGACGTAACGATTTCGCTGAGAGGTTTCGTTTTGCATGCTTAACGAAATTTCGTTTCGCATGCTAAACGAAACTTCGTTTCACTAATATTCATAGAGGCAACCGAATAGTGTTCGGAGGTGCAAAACTCGGATTCAAAACGTTGTCACAACAGGCCCATCAGAAAAACGCTTTCATAAACAGCAGCCGGCCAAATAAATAAAGACATAAATACAGTTTGGGCGACTGATACATATGTATGTACATATGATATGTAATTTGGAACATTACTCACATTCTCTATGACGCACCATTCACGTTTCATAGCGAATACCTACGACTCTAACCGTTAGTTTGCAACAATAAACTAACGCGATAAACAATATTGAGATTAAAAAAACGTAGAAAACAAAAAGAAAACCGTTACGAACAAACGGATTTTCCAATACGCTCAAGTTGGGAAGTGATTGGTAGCAACTTATTGTAAGAGTCAAAACAATGTCTGCTCTAATAATAACAACATGCCCAGGGAAAAAGCAACGTTTTCCATTTTACAGCATCCGAATAAATCAGTGAGTTTCAGTTGACCGATTTGCGTTCAAAATCTCATGGATAAAATCGAGCACTGTTCACGTTTCAAAATCGATATAACCGTTGGACATAGTGATAAACCACAATCCGTCTCAGGCCAAAGAAATAAAACGTTAATAACTTTATTATACAGAAAGCCGCTATAAATAAACGAAGCATGTTCAAATGTAAGTACCCAGAGTTGAAACGTAAATATTATGGAACGTGGTAGTTTACACGTAATATTTACTACTCTGTAATCCTTCCACATTGCTGGTATTATCCATAAAACTTGAAGCTACACAACAGCTATTCACAAGCAAATGAAGCACTTATTTATGATGATCAGAAACTTCAACCAGTCTGTCAGTCAGTCAGTCAATCGGTAAGTCAGTCAGTCAGTCAGTCAGTCAGTCAGTCAGTCAGTCAGTCATTCAGTCAGTAAATCAAAGTCACTTGGTGAAAGTACTTGAAATGTTGATTCACATGCTCAATATTGAAAATAATTTCCATAAAAAAGTGTCTTTTCATTCCTATTGGTTCACGTTTCACTTTGTGTATGAGATTTTAAGTTTGATATTTATTACCAGTTCCACTCCACTCCAATAAGCGTTCGTTCAAAATATTCTATTTGAAACAACCTGAGAAGAGATAGAAAATCGTTTGTCAGTCACCTACAGAACTATCAAACTTAATCAGTAGAAGTTATAACAGTTTCTACTGAGTTGGTTTGGAACTTATGTATCGTTCGCAATTCGCGTTACGAATATAAACAGAATTTAGTTTCATTCATACTATCGAAAAAAGGTTCATAAACAAAACAATTAAAAATGAACGCTGAAATTTCTGAGAACAATATGCCACTCTTCAGAGACTGAACTAAAATGCACGCATGATACTTGTGCAGTTCACGTTTCATAATGTCTACTGATTGTTACTGGTGATGTCTCCATGTTGGTTCGAAAATTTAGGTACCTACGTAATCAAAAACGTTATGAATAAAAAAAATCAAAAAATACATATTTTTCACCGAAAATTCTTTACCGTTCAACTCTGCTGAAACATTGGAAACTGATTTTGAATGCCCGCTATTTCTCTCGGTGATCCAAAATACATTTTCTATGGGTGAGTTTTGGCCGACACAACAAAACCGTCTTTTTGATGGCACTTTGTCATGATTGTGTGCACTGTTTTTGAATTTGAATGTACCAAAATATGGTTATGTCAACTTATGTACAGAAGGAGAAATAAGGTTGGTTGATTGGTTTTATAACTTATCGATTGAGTTGTTTGTTTACTTAGGATCTGAGAAAAACAACTTCCAAAATACTTAAATTTCAGTTGAAACGTGAATAACAGACCATGAAATTCTGCTGTTTAGGCAAATTGTACAGCTTTTATGAAGCACCAATTAAATTATTGGGAGACTAAAACCAAAACTATTCGCTATTCAAAACCTTTCACCACACTTTCATTATTCTCAATTGTACTCAATAAGTTCAGTCACTCAATCAATTGGCATTGCGGTCAGCCGAAGCACTACGTTCCACGGCTGACAGTTTCAGACTTTTAACCAGTCAGTAAGTCCAACTGTCAGTCAATCAATTTTATTCACGTTTCACAACTGCATTGGACAAAATCATAATCTTGGTATTTCTGATTGAGTCAGCATTCAAATTAATATATAAATGAACGTGAAATACTGAACGTCTGTGCTGTGGGTTCTCAACGCATGGCGCCTTTTTGCAATTCGAAGTATCGCTCCCAATCTCATTGCAAACATACGGTGTATCTCAAACATACAATGTATATTAACAGTCACTCAATCAATTATATTCACGTGTCATAATGACATTGGACGTCAGCATGATTTTGGTAAATAATGATCAAAGATTAGTACCATATATGTATATATGTGGTTACAGTAATTCAAATTATTTTCCAAATGAACCGTGAAATAAACTTTGTCTGTGCTGTGCGTGGTAAACTTATAACGCATTTTTGCAGAATAAATAGGAGTGTCGCTCCCGATCTGATTGCAAATATACGGTATGCCTCAAATACACACTGTCTTACACTCAGTAAGTTCAACGGTCAGTCAATGAATTCTATTCACGTTTCACAATCTCTATGAAATAGAAGCTTCATATAGAAGACAATAATTATATAATGAGTGTCATATGCATAACTAAAGCGAATAAACTGATTGTCTAATTAAACGTGAAATAATAATGATTATCTGTGAGTGGTTCATTCATAGAGCTTTTCGCAAAAAAATATGTTTGTCTCACACTTCCTTCAGGAGCAAAAAACTGGTTTTTCTAGAAATTATGTAGAAGTCCTACTCATGAACGAAACATGTTACATATTCAATTCTAGTGACTCAACCAATTGAGAATGTTATATATAGTTTATCTGTCACATGCGTTGATAAAGTTTATGAAAAAACCATGTAGTTCACGTTTCATCATGACTATCGATAGTAAAGTTTTTCGCTATCAACAATAGAACAATAGATAGTGCAGTTTTCCAACAAAAGCTCTTCCGCAAAAAAAAATTTAATTCAGAAATTTTTTTTTCGAAAAACCGTAACTTGTTTTTTTGCACAGTACTTTATTGTCGAGAAAACTGAGTTAAGACAAACGCTAAACGTACTTTTGGGGCTTTTTAGCACCAAAAAATTTCACGGCGGGCACGCAGTACAGATTTTACACAGCACGATTTAATATAGAGTACCCAAACAATCAAGAGAAGAAAAACTAGAATGAAATCAGCAACTGAATCAGTTCTGGATGACACTGAACTTTAACTAGTAATTGGCTCCCTCAATTTTTATTCAATCAAACTTTTTCATATTTTTTTCACGTTTCAACGAATTTACATGAAATCTGTACAGCACTTAGGCATCGATGCGCGCTTAGCTAGACTTCATATGTACCAATGTATTAAAATTAAAACTGTGAAATTAGAGTGAAACACACTGTATGTAAAGAGCTGTCTGGGATTCAAGTGAAAAGTTTCTTCGCCAACGAAAAAATTTCTTCGCCACTGGCGTTGACCAGAGCGGACAAGGAAATTACCTTGTGTTTGTATGGGAAAAATCCAACGAAATTGATGCTCATTGGCTTACTGAAGCGTGCGTGAAACGTGAACTAAGCGTGTAGTTTGTTTACAACACAACACGTGCGTATTTGCACACTACTGATAGGAACACACAGACACACGCACACACACACGTTTGTCTGTTATTTATATGAGCCCCAGTCTGTAAGAATCGACAGGTCCGGGAAGAAAAAATGTTTTCATTCAACCATCACCGTTCCCGGTGGAAATAAGTTTCTATAGTAAATCGATATCACTGAACACGAAAATCGTATTGGTTTTTCTAAAAAAATCGGTTAACAAAAGTTATGTATCGAAACTAGGCTCAGAGCACCTTATGAAAATATCAATTCACCTGCATCCCGTGTTAAGCTTTCTGGAGGGCGGAATTTTCTAGTTTGATGCCCGATATTAAATACAATTATTTATTCGAGTCTTACGAATATTCTGTGAAATTTTCAACAAAATTTATCGGCCACAAATTTTTATATATCGGGTTGAGTGTTCTCGATTGAGCCATCTTTTTAGCATTTTTTGCTCTTTTTCACATTTATATTGATAGAAAAAGTTATGTTTTGTAATTTGGAGAAAAGGCAAGCGTGAGTTGTGTTTGCAATGTTCTTATAAACATCTGGATGAAAGGAATCTATGCCCAAGTTCCATTTGAACAGTTTCCGGAACCGTTTTCAAACAACGCGCGCACCAACCAGCCAGTAGTACGGCAGTGAGCGGATCAAATAAGAAAGTCATTTCCCGTGGTTGAGAGTGGTCCGAAAAAACAGAAATAATGGTTTTTTCTTGTTTAAACTATGATTTGAAGACAGAATATATATATTTATCACCGAAAATCCGATAATATCTTTATTTTTCTTGTCCGCTACTGATTAAAGTTGTTGTTTACATTTTTTCGGGCTGATGTTTCAAGTAACAACAAGTGGCCGTTTGGTTGACGCGCGCGTTGTTTGAAAACGGACCCGGAAACTGTTCAAATGGAACTTGGGCATAGATTCCTTTCATTCAGATGTTTATAAGAACCTTGCAAACACAACTCACGCTCGCCTTTTCTCCAAATTACAAAACATAACTTTTTCTATCAATATAAATGTGAAAAAGAGCAAAAAATGCTAAAAAGATGGCTCTATCGAGAACACTCAACCCGATGTACAAAAAGTTGTGGCCGATAAATTTTGTTGAAAATTTCACAGAATATTCGTAAGACTCGAACAAATAACTGTATTTAATATCGGGCATCAAACTAGAAAATTCCGCCCTCCAGAAAGCTTAACACGGGATGCAGGTGAATTGATATTTTCATGAGGTACTCTGAGCCTAGTTTCAATTCATAACTTTTGTTAACAGATTTTTTCAGAAAAACCACTACGATTTTTGTGTTCAGTGATATCGATTTACTATGGAAACTTACTTCCACCGGGAACGGTGATAGTTGAACGAAATTTTTTTTTCTTCCCGCACCTGTCGATTCTTACTGACTGGGGCTCATATGATGATTGTACGCAATAAGTTCAGTCACTCAATCGATGCATTGCAATGCAATGAGCCCAATAACTTACATATGTAGTTCCACTACTGTGAGAGTTTCAAACTGTCCACCAGTCAGTAAGTCCAACAGTCAGTAACCTCTGTTCACGTTTCACAATTAAGATGGACGGAAGCTTAGTTTAGATTTTTATAATTTACGGTTACCCATACGGTTAACAATAATTTAATCCATTGTCTAAATGAAACGTGAACTAAAGATTGTCAGTGCTGTGACTGATAAATATAAAAGTTTTTTTTCAGATATAAAAAAACGAACTGTCGCTTCCGCTCTCATTGCACTCATACGGTATGTCTCAAACATACGTGCAACAGTCTGTAAATACAACTGTCAGTCAATCCTCTATTAACGTTTCACAATTGGAATGAGAAAAAGCGTAAGTTAAGGTCATTTTATTCCTTGTCTGAATGAAACGTGAAAAAAGGATTGTCTGTATTGTGGGTTGTTTACTTAAATGCTTTTTTCAGATGTGAAATGGGGGTGTCGATATCATAGCGAAGATACTGTAGGTCTATAAATGATAGAAAAGTCGTACTCATGAACGAAACACAGCATACAATCGATTTTAGTGACTTAAAGGATACTTAGTGACTCACTTAAAGTTAAAAATTTTGAAAAAGTTTTGTTCCCGTTTCGTCATGACTATCGATAACTAAAAAGAAAAGTTTTCAATAATAGCAGCTCTTTCGCAATCCAGCGAAGCTGGAAAAAAAGTTTTTACTCCCAAAAACCGCATGCCACAAATGTGTAGGAGTCTCAATTAACAAGGAATCAGTATTCAATTGCGTGTCAGTTTTCTATGTGATTTACTGCATCTGTCCGCATGGAGAAACCGTGCAGTTCACGTTTCATTACGGCTATGGGTTAGTAAACTGTGAATTGTCAACAATCAGTCATCCACTCTTTGATTAACACCAATATCTAAAAAATCATCAATAGTTAATATTAACTGCAAAACCCGTATTTCACACCTGTCAAGTAGTCTCGATTAGTTACGAGACTGAATTCGAATTGGCCGCAAATTTGTGGTTAGAAATAGACGAACAGAAATGTCGCATTGATCGCTTATTGCAATGTACTGTAAGTATTTGCATGCACTAGCAGATAAGGAGAAACGAAGAAGGGGATTTTTCCTCTTTGGCAGCTTTAAAAAAATCATTTTTTTCCTTAGGATGTAGGTAAACTGACCTCAAAACCGGTGATTGCCCACTCTTTGACAAAAATTCCCCTTTTTAAGGGTTGGCTCGTCAGGTTGTGCTCGAAAGGAAAGTACTTACTCAGGTACAAATAACGGAACATAACCTGTTTCAGTCGAAAAGGTTCGTCATGGATGTCAGTCAGACATGTCAGACAATCATCATTAAACCGTGCAGTTCACGTTTCATCTTTACGATGTGGTAAAAAGGAAGTTTCAATGATTCGATGTAAATAGCGTTTTTATGCGAAAACATAACTACTAGAAATAAAAATAAATTTAAATTATAGAAACTATATTCAGTTTGAAAACCTTTGACGTGGTTTGTGGTTCTAAACCCCAGAGCTTTGAATAAACGAGGTCTATAAAAATTTAAGAATTTTCAAGCTGATAAATCACGTTTTTTTGTTTTTTATGTATGTTCACTTAAACACAGTTCACGTTTCATCATGGCTACGTAGCAACAAAACTTTAAAGATTTGTCAATTTTTAAAGAAATGTCTTAATCAAACGCAAAACAAAACTAAAAAAAATAAACTAAAATAAACTATAACTAACGAAACTTTGTTAACTAAGTCAATGTTCATACCGAAGAATCGGGGAGTTTTTTTGGGCCACCCTGTATATTCACAGTGTATACATTGAAAAGGCTTACTAAAGTATAGTCTATCCAGCGTTTCTTGTTACTCCGAATAAGTTTTTGCTTGCAATTCAATTTAAAATAACTGAATTTGGCGCGAGTTCAAATTTTTTACGAAAACTCGTATTTTTCAAATGACATTTGAACAACATACAGTACAGCTTGGTCAAGGTTTCTTGTTATCAAACATTGAATTTGTGGGTCGGTTGCGCACCAATGCAATCAACTCGGCGCAAATTTCATATGATGTCCAGATGTGAAGTTAAAAAAATATTTCATTTCTCGAAAATTTTAAAGCACACCAAAAGCAAGTTTGAATTCCAACTGCGCGGCAAAAGTTTCTGGCTGAAAAGAACCCCTGGATCGGCTGTACGAACGCCGGTTTAACATCTCAATTGATTAGGGAAACTCAAGTTCCCGTCATTCTAGGACATCAGTGGTGCAATTCAACTGTAAATCGCAAAAACTATAGAACGGCTTTCTCTAACCATCAAGATACTGAATTTGAATGCGCGCCGTTTTTCTTGATGATAATATAGCCTATTCAGGATTTCTTGTCAACCAAAAACTATTTGGCGCGCTTTTTGAATTCAAACCTGTTTTTGGCGCGCTTTTAAAATATCGAGAAATACAGTTTTTTTCACATAGCAATTGGTCAATATATTACAACTTAATTCATTGCATACGTGCGAAACCGGTCCACCAGATTAATTATTGATAACAATAAACCCTGACCAAGCTTGTCATTTATGACTGAGTTCTAAAAACTACCGATTGAATAGCGCGCAACCAAATCCAATCGGTTGCGACATCAATATGATATGGCATACTGTTTTTTAAGAAACTTTTATTTTAATTATTTTCATTTTTGTTAGTTATGGTTAATTTGACAGCAGGCAACATTGTTAATTACCGACCTTTCATCAATACGTTGTTATTATGAAACGTGAACTGCATGTTCTTTTCATGACTGAGTTCTAAAATACTAGAGTCTGGTCACAGTTTCTCGTTACTCCGGAAATTTTACCGTAATTCTTTTGGCGCGCATTCAAATTTCGGCACGTTCAAACTTATTCTAAAAAATTCAGCTTTTCACACTGCATTTGTATAACATATAACATAACATAAACTTGCCCAACTTATCAAATGCTCAATATAAGGTTTTCAGAAAAATAATTAGTAACAATATACCCGGACAACTAGCGCGCATCCAAGTCCATTGGGATTGGGACTTCAATACAGATATGCTGTACTGCTTTGAAAAATTTCACTTTTTAACAATAATTTTGTAACTTTTTTAGTTAGGGTTAAAAGGAACGAGGCAAATACCCATTGTTTTTCATCGACCTTTCTTCAACAGATTGTAACGATGAAACATGAACTGCATCAATTTTAAGAACGCTACATCCGATAGAATTTGGCGAGCAACGCGTGCAGTTCACGTTTCAGCACTTTTATGAATTAGTAAAATGGTGAATTACCATCAATGATCCAAACCTTGCTAAAATAATAATGCAACAATAATGCAAACGAATAAAATATATCATTTTATCATTTCGTGATACGACGATACAGTGAACCACTCACGCCTCATGTAGTATAAAAAATTCCCCGAAAAATTTGATTTCCCGATTCCACGACCAGTCAACACTATTCACGTTTCACAATTGCAATGAACGGAAGCATAGTTTTGATTTTTATAATCCTCTGCAAAGCCCAAGCCCATTTAATGCATTATGTAAATAAATGAAACGTGAACTAAAGATTATCTGTGCTGAGACTGGTCAGTATAAAACGCTTTTTTCAGAAATAAATAAAAAAACGCAGTGTTGCTCCGGCTCTTATTGCACACGGTATGACTGAAAAAGTATGAATAATGCTAAAATTGAGTTTTTCTCTGATTATAACGGGAACATGCTGATAAAAATTGGTGAGGATATGGAATAGGATCTGGCGCACTTTTTCAGTTCGACATATAGTAAAAAAAATATTCACAGGCAGAAAAAATGACGAGAACGTATTTTATTCTTTTTCAGTTCGACATATAGTAAAAAAAATATTCACAGGCAGAAAAAATGACGAGAACGTATTTTATTCTAAGTCCAGCGAAAAAAAGATGGCACGCACTGTTCACGTTTCATAATGTTTGTCAATTCTTGGTGTGTTGAGTTTTACTGATATAAAGTATTCTTGAGCCAAATGTAAATATTTTAAAAAAGAATAAAACATGAAAAGGCAATCAAATTCCAAGTGAAGTTACAGTAGGTTTACAAAAATTAGGTAAAATGAAACGTTGAAAAGAATAAACTAGTTGTGGATATCAAGTAAAATAGCCATCCTCGGTTGACTGATTAATTTATTGGTTAACAGTCTTGAAACATGGAATGCTCGATAACTTATAAATGAACTTGCAACTGGTGATTTTTGATCACTAAACATGCAGTTCACGTTTCATCGTGTATATGTAGTAAAAACAGTGAATTATTATACTAATTTCATTGTTTCGCTTTCTTCACAATCTGACTTATTAAAGCCATTCAATTTTTTGGTTAAACTAAGCGTAAAGTAGTGATAACATATCATTATGTTGTGAGTGGTCAACTTACAACGCCTTTTCGCAGAATAAATAGGAGTGTCGCTCCCGATCTGATTGCAAATATACGGTATGTCTCATAGTCTAGTAACTTTCACTGTCTTATAGTCAGTAAGTCCAACGGTATGTATGTAAATCAAAGAATTCTATTCACGTTTCACAATCCCTATCGAACAAACGCGTAATTTCTGGGTTGATGATTTAATATACGCTCAACAATAACAAACCTTAAATTAAATGTCCAATTGAAATGTGAATCTCAGCGGGGAGTGTCAACTTTCAATACAATGTCTTTTTGCAGATATAAATAGGAGGGTCGCTTCCGATCTTATCGGTCTCACAGGCAGTAAGGTTCTACGGTCAGTCAATTAATACTATTCACGTTTCACAAATAATATCACAAGGATGCATAATTTTGGAGTAAACGATGCGTAAGTAATCATCTTATCACAAAAACCTCCAATTTATCAATTTAGTATCCAAATGAACCGTGAAATAAACTTTGTCTGTGCTGTGAGTGGTAAACTTATAACGCCTTTTCGCAGAATGAATAGGAAAGTCGCTCCCGATCTGACTGCAAATACACGGTATGTCTCAAATACACACTGTCTTACATTCAGTAAGTTCAACGGTCAGTCAATGAATTCTATTCACGTTTCACAATTCCTATCAATTAGAAGCTTGATTTAGAAGAAAATAATTTACGAAGTGCTATGTGCATGACTACAGCGAACTTGTCTCATTGTCTAATTGAAACTCATTGTCTAATTGAAACGTGAAATAATGATTATCTGTGAGTGGTCAATTCATAGAGCTTTTTTGAAAAAAATATGGTTGTCTCACGCGTCCTTCAGCGAACAGGAGCGAAAAACTGTGTTTTTTTCTAGAAATTATGTAGTAGTCCTACTCATGAACGAAACATGTCACATATTCAATTTTAGTGACTCAACCAATTGACAATGTTATATCTATTCTAGTTCATCTGTCGTGTGTATTGGAAAATTGTATGATCGAACTATGTAGTTCACGTTTCAACATGCCTAACTATAGTAATGCGGTGAGTTAACAACATTAAACGTCCCTCTACCTACTCTTTCAACAAAAATATATCAAGACAATGATTTTGTTTTCTAAAACCGTTAATTGCATTTGCATAGTAATTGTCAAGATGACTTTTAAGATGAGATGCATGCATGTACTTTTTGGACACCCAAAAATTCCACTGCGAACACGCAGTACAGATTTTACACAGCACGATTTATTATAGAGTAACCAAACAATCTAAAGAAGAATGAAAAAAAACCAGAATGAAATCAGCAACTGAATCAGTTCTGGACAAAACTGAACTTTAACTAGTGATTGGCTCACTCAATTTTAATTCAATCTGATTTATTGTATTGTTCACGTTTCAAAGAACCTACAGTAATTCTTACGACACCGATATTCTTACAATATTTGTAACCGATACCCTCTTAAAAAGATCACGTACTTAAGAACCTAATTAAAATTAAAATTATGGAATTAGAGTGAAACACACTGTATGTAGTTCCGAAACAACATACGTGCTTTACCACTGAAGTTGGGAGCGAAACTCATTGCAGAGGTCTAAAAAAATCTGTGATTGTACACATGAGAATTATGCGTGTTACAACAGGCCCATGAGAAAAAACATTCATTTTAGAGTCCGAATAAATCAGATAAATTTCAGTTAACTGACCCGAATTCCAAAACAAGTGAGAAGATACATTGATCATTCACGTTTCATGATGATTGCAGATAAGGTAGACTATGATGAGTCAGCAATACATAAACATAGCCATAGTCATAAACTGATAAATCGTTGATCATAGAAATCGGACAACTATTTTTTTTTAAAGAAAGCCGTTACAAACAAAATAATGATATTCAAGCGTAGTTAGGAAACTCAAAAGATCGAAGCGTGAATGAATGGATTAAAAAAAGTAAAGAGAAATAATGGAGAAACAACTCATTGTCGTCAAGGTTTGTCTTGAAAATGTATTCTGTAAAAGATGAGAAAACCTTCAAGATGCCCAAGAAAATCACACTTTATCCCATATTACACCAAAAACAATGCATTCACTACTCAGTCCCTTTGTACATTATTGTGTTGTTTTATTTCACGTTTATATTATTTGTATATTATTTGTATGTCACTATAGTAAGGTATATGTAAGATATGGTATGACTGAACGGAAGTTTAGGGGTTTCGTGGCAACGTCGGTAGACTACTGAAGATGGCGGAGCCGAGTTGTTGGAAGATAACGTGTCTAATTTCTTTAAATCCGCCGAAATCCGTTACGTCCTTCTAATACAAAGACAGCGAATATGGCTGTAATTCTTTGGAAAATGCTCGGTAGGACTACATATAATCTCATTGTTCACTCTCTCTTTATTGAAAGTACCGAACTGATTACAGAATTCGAATCGGAACTCAGAACTGTTCACGTTTCACAACGAATATCAGGGCTCAGACAGTGATTTGTCATTAATATACTGCACATAAACGAATTATAGGTGAAAGGAATGAATTATAGCTCGAATTCGATAGCTGCATGAATTTGAAATTCAGAAGACTGATTTGACCTTACAAAACCAAGCACGCGCTGTTCACGTTTCATTATGAAGATAGATAAGCTTTGCAGACATTTAACTTTCAACGACTGCTTTTTCAGTGTACCTTATTATTTAGGCATCATTATGAAACACAAAAATCATAAAAAGTCGCCAAAAGCCGTACAAAACTCAAGTTGTAACGTGATTTTTTTACAGAGTGACAGTACCCTTTGAGTACTTTAGATGAAAACATTTTGACGTATAACACTTCAGATGACTGACTTTCTATCATAGCTATGTATGCAGATACCGTTCACGTGTCATCATGAATGTAGAATGTGAGAATTTCAGACAGTTTAAGTTCAACGATTGGTTATTGTCAGTAAAGTTCAACGATTGGTTAAGAAATAAATAAGATAAAAAAAAGATTAAGCCGTAAAGGCCACCGAGCTTTCATAAACAGCATCCTGTCAAATAAGTAATTACAGTTTGGGCGACTGATAAGATATTTTGAAACATTATTCACAATCTACATGACACACCGTTCACGTTTCATAGTGAAAATAGATTCTAACAACTGTTATTTTACAGCAATAAGTTGATGCTACGTAGTAACTTTAACAAAATAAAATATTCCGTGAAAAAAGTGGAAACCATTACAAACAAACGAGACTTGAGTTCGCTCAAGTTGGGACGTGACTGGTAAGGAATACAATCAATATGACTTGTCTAAAATTCATTTATAGGTGGACTACATTTGGCAACTTATTGTCAGAGTCAAAACAACGTCTGTTCTAATAATACCCATGGAAAATGGTAACAACATGCACACGAAAAAAAACATTTTTCATTTTAAAGCATCCGAATAAATCAGTTTCAGTCACACCTGTCCCAGCTGTGGGTTTTAAGTCACAGTCCGGGGGGTAGACTGTGGCTAAAAACGGACTTATCTTAAATGATACTGTGGTTAAACGGTAATGTGGCTACAGAGGAATCGGTCTGTGCTTGATTGGTACTGTGGCTAAACGGTACTGTGGCTGAAGAGGAATCGGACTGTGCCTAAAAGCACTCACGTCCACAGTCTACCCTCCCCCCCAGGACTGTGGCTAAAAACCCACAGCTGGGACAGGTGTGGTTTCAGTTAACCGATTTGCATTCAAAATCTCACGAATAAAATCGAGCACTGTTCACGTTTCATATTCGATATCACCGTTGGACATGGTGATAAAACCAGAGTGACTCACTTAAAGCTGCTGGGGTGCAATATTTTTATTATTTAGATTTTTGCTCACACTTCTTATTGACAAAATGTCACTGTTTTCAAATCAGTAAAGTCATTGAAACGTAAAGCAACGACTGGAGGATTTTGTTCGGTGATGAATATAACTTTCGTACAGAGTTGAGCAATTTCCGAGCTATGTACTGTACTTACTGACGTAAAATTCCGGGTGAGAAATGTTTTAGTTCTAGTACCTACAGTATTCCGTCTGTCCTAGGGTGCCTTCATAGACTGAGTTGCCACTTGTTTCGGAACTTTTCCGTAAACCCTTTCCACGTCACGTTAATTCCGAAACGTTTTCGAATTCAAAAAAAGAAGAAAATTATGAAAAATGTCGAAACGAAACCGGAAAAGGTTTACAGAAATGTTCCGAAAAAAGTTGCAACTCCGAATATGAAGGCACCACTAATACATTACGCAGATACAGTATGGATAATACCATTAAGAATAACGAAGTGTGAAGATTCGGTAAAAGACCCAGGACTTTACTGATTTTCTTTTGATTAAATATAATCTGTTATTAGTTTTTTTATGTAATTGTTTCAGCTAAATTCTGTTATTGAATTGGAATTTAGCCTTATTGAAACGTGAACTGCACTTCTCCAATTATCAAAAGTCAAACCAAATACATTCGGATGGACCAGACAAACCAATTGTTTGTTAATAAGTGAATGAATTTCTTTGTGCGCCTTTTCTTTACTTAATGAAAAAGACTTATCTACATAGGCATGCAATGATCGATCACAGCCACACTCATCTCATCACTCAGCCGTCTGCAGCAGATGGCACAAGAAATAGTCGACTCACCAGAGAAAAATGACAAGCATTTCAATTCGGTCTCCTCAATCAACGAGAGTCGTGATTAAGACATCAGTGTGAAACAGTTTTTAATCCGTGATTGTTTATTGTAACTTTATTTGTCTCAATTATTGTGAAAATGACACTGCTTGGAGTAACGTTCGAAAATTACTGTTTTTCTTTTTAATTACCATGATGAAACGTGAACTGTACGGTTTCCATGAGCGAATGAATATTTTGTTACTTATTTAAGTATATTTCTCTATTGAATCAGAAAATAAAACTCCATTGAGTGCCGTTATTTGTACCTGAGTAAGTGTACGTACAGTATGTCGCATGTCTATGTACATACATATACGAGGTTTTGTTTTGTTTAACAAACTAAAACAGCGAGTGATTCTTTCACGTTTCAATAATGATACATGAGAGACAACTGCATAACTTTATTCAGCTCTGATCGCTCCTTGCGTACGTCCATGTTAGTAACTGTATATGTATTTTTGTGCATTCTTGGATAAATCTTACTCAGAACGACCCCGTCTCTAAATCAGTCGATAATGCTATATTTGGCGTGATACTTGCCCGCCTAAGCTAACTAAGCCGTTCACGTTCTATCATGGCTATCAAACAAGAACCGGGTTTCCCTAATTTGTTTGCATACTTCTTCCAAAACCAAGATAAGAAATACCAAATTACAATCAATATTCACGTCTGATGCCAACCACCACGTCTGTATTGCAGCCTCAAATGGTTGGAAGACTGCATTAAAATGCGCGCTAAGTATTTTTCTAGTTGCTCTAATCGGTCATTGCATACCAGTATGGCTGTGCATTCATGGAAAAATCTTAATTAATTATAATCCCAGCACTCTTTGAAATTCAGTCTCTCAATCGATGTAGAATTCTATATTTTGTGTATGTATATGTATCTGTCCGCTCAAATAAATCATGCAATTCACGTTTCATCATGGCTACAATAAAAAAATTGGTAAGCTATTAATAGGTCTATTTCGTTCACAAAAACCAAGATAAGAGAACCAAATTACAATCAACATTCATTTTTGGTTTGATTCATCTGTGTTGTAGTCTAATTTGGTTAAAACACGGATGCGCGCTAAAAAATTTCTTTTTAAAGGCTACATTTATGTGATATTTCCCATATGTGGTTTTTGCAGACTTGGGAATGGGAGTGTTGCCTTGATTGTTCATTGCATACATACATTATGTCTGTGCATTCATGTAGAAATCTTACTCATAAAAAGCACGCTCTGAAATTTAGTTTTTCAATTAGTTGATAATGCTATATTTTGTGTATCATTTCGCCTAAAGAAACCCTGCAGTTCACGGCGTATTTATGCATCTGTTATGAAATCCATCATGTGCAACTTGAGTGTTTCACCTTTCACTTTGACAAGAAATTGTATTCAATTGATTTGTAATCAACCATAAACCGTAAACCCTTGAGCTCAGTTGCGTTTCCATACAGATTTAGAATCTAATACATTGTCGTTCATTCAATCATTCAGTCAGTCAGTGTTGTCATTCTGTCAGTTCATGCAGCGAGTTTGGTTCGGTGTGTGGGGTAAGCTAAATAAAGATGTAAATTAAGGAAAGAGGCTAGGCTTGGGACTTGGTGTGACATATCATTAGCTCTATTAACCTACAAAAATACTGTTTGAAACACCCTAATATTAAAACAAATAAGTTATTCTATTATTACTGTGAAACGTGAATAAAAATGATTAAGTGACCAAATGATTTATTACTGACTGGTTGACTAACTGAAACTCTGAAGAGCCGTAAATGTAGATATTATGAACTTTTAAATTTTTTTTTTTGTTAGAAGAGAAGAGTCAGTTTAAGGATTGTTGGAAATTTACGGTTTTACTATCCATAATCATCATGAAACGTGAATTACATAGATTTATTTAAAAAACAATTTCCGACAGAAATGGAGTCATAGATAAATCTAGATCGGAGTAACTGTACATAAAATAGTCAAACAGACAATCGAACAATAAATCAGTCACGTTTCACATTTGTTATATGTGATACAATCTCTTGAAATTTTATAAAAATACTCATCAGTTATAACTCAATCAGTTGAGAATGCTATATTTTGTAAAAACCATGCAGTTCACGTTTTATTACGTCTATATATAAACAAACCAGTGATTTTACCCTAGTGGATATCCCCGAATAAGATCCAAAAAAGAATAAGAATACAAAATTACATACAACAATCATTTTTGAAATACCACGCCTGTGTTGCAGTCTCAAATGGTTAGATAGACCTGATTTTCACTCTATTAGGATCCCAGCACGCTATGCTAAGCACAACAAGCATCTCTCGCAATGGAAAAGGCTTACTCAGCTACATGCAGGGGTATTTGTCACCATTCAAGTTTCACAATCAGTCCAGAAGACTAGCTTGTTACAATGTAATTACTGTGTGTCATACACACGAGCGAAGATTGAATTTTAAAAGCATTGGGATTTTTATTACTCAGTATTATCAAACGTTTCTATTGACAATGACTTCCCGGTCTTTGTATCGAAACAAGCTTTGCAACATGAACGGAAGTTCTATAATAACAAAGTTGTGACTAACGGATTAAATGAATGAATGAATTAATGAATGAATGAAGAATGATAGAATAAATAAATTAATTAATTATTGAATTATGGAATTAACGAATAAATAAATGAGTGAATGACTGACTGACTGACTGACAATCTGCCATCTGCGCGATTCTATAATGGGACATAATGTTATGAATTATGGGTTGTTGACTTAATTGATGACACTTGACACTTTTCAGTTTCCATTTGAATTAATCAGCGTTTCCGGCAATCGAAGCGTGCACTCTGTGTTACTGTTCGATTGAACCTAAATATATAATGTGTCACCATTCACGTTTCAAAATCAGTATTGGTCTTTTTACATTCAATCGAACGCAATTCACGGCATACTGGCTTATTATTAGAGAGAAAAATATTAAAGGTTAAGTTGCACAGGATTCATGTATAGTGGAGGTCACTCAAACGGGGATCGGTCAACTGCCGCCACTGCCAACTGCCGCCACAATTATCAAGACAACTGCTGCCACTTTTTATGAAATTTTCCGGCTGCAGTTGACTCACCTTAAAGTGGCGTCAGTTCTCGTATGTCAACTGCAGCCACAAAATTCTGAAATTTTCTGGCTGCAGTTGTCTCGCAAAAAGTGGCGTCAGTTTCCATAGGACAACTGACGCCAAGTTTCGAACGGATCCAACCGAGAAATCAAAGAAGAATGATTCATGTAATCAATGAAGAATGATTCATGCAATTAATGATAAGGTCGCAGACGAGTTCTTTCGAAGTTTTACTATTCCCTTTGAAGTATTACTGTTGGTTAACCCCCGATAATCTATCGTAAGGCTGGCTAGCGAGGACAAGCCCGTTAGCACCGCGCGGAGCGCGGAGCTTGGATCCGTTCAAAAATTTGGCGTCAGTTGTCCTATGGAAACTGATGTCATTTTCAGCGAGACAACTGCAGCCAGAAAATTCCACAATTTAGTGGCTGCAGTTGACATACGACAACTGACGCCACTTTTGAGTGAGTCAACTGCAGCCACAATTTTCTGGAAATAGTGGCGGCAGTTGACTCGAAAATAGTGGCGGCAGTTGGCAGTGGCGGCAGTTGACACACAATCACTCAAACCCACCGAAAATCATGTCACCGAATTTCACCTCACCGAGTTTAAGTCACCGAATGTTAACCCACCGAAAATCAGCTCACCGAATGGTTAACAGACCGAATGGTCAACTCACCGAAAATTACCCCACCGAATGTTGGCTGACCGAATTTGAAGCCACCGAATGGTTAACCGACCGAATAGTCAACCCACCGAAAACGGGAACCATGAAAACTATCAGCGTCTACTAAAACTATATATTGTATAAATAACTAAACCTGACTACATATATGACTATAAAATCTAACTTTATACATATCTAAATCTAACTGATAAACTAATTATAACTGAAAATTTATAGCATTCTCAATTGATTACGAGGCTAAATTTTTATGCGCGCCAATGTTGTAAAACTGAGCCCTGCATATAAATGAAATGAACTAAAGTCAGACATTAGCTCTGGTTTCGAAGATCATTCCTAATTTGGATTCAGGGACAAATCTGAGAAAAGAGCATTAATAATTGGTGCTAGCTCAAATTTAATCTAATAATCAAGTCGCCGACCTCAAAAATTGGTGGTCCTAAGTTCGAAACCTTACATATGTACTTGAGACACAGATCCTGATTCCTGATGCGTTGCTCTGGGGCTTCTGCCATTGCCCGTCAGTTTATTCAACTCTCCAGCCACTACGAAAACACCATTCTGATATGGTATTACTGTGCCACGATAGCTCCAGTTAATAAAGAAGACTACGCGAAAAAAATAGTTATTCCATCTGTCATGTAAACAAGTCGGAATCAAAATGAAACCATGTACATACATAATTAACGTTTCATAATGACAGAACCTCATGAAACGTTAAGTTATCAACAGTAGGTGTTGCTAACAAAACTTTTTGAACGAAAACTAAAAAAAATTGTAGAAAAAAAAATTTGTAAAAGTCTAAATTCTCAAGAAGACAAGAACACATTTGATTTAACAAGCAATCTGAACGTATTTTAACTTTTTTGGACTTGGTAAGCAAAGCACCCAAAATATTTTACGACGAACACGGTTAACACGAGTTGATTAACATGAAACATGCAGTTCACGTTTCATCGTGGCTATCAATAGTAGAACAGTGAGTTTCCATTCCAATAAGTAAATAGGTTGCCAAGTCTAGAATACTAATATAATGTTTTGATCAAGATTTACCACGGCAAACTTTCCCCCTTGCTTGTGTTGTGGTTCAATTGGCTAGAAGACTGAAATTGAATGTGCGCTATATATCGGTGAAGATTCCGTTTTAATGAGTGGTTTTGCGAGAAAAATAAGTCGATAAAAGAGTGTCGGACCGATCACATTTTTAACATTATGACTGGAAATGATGACAATACTGAATGCGAAAAAAACTTATTCTCCTTAACTATTGAGAATGTTATATCTACATATGTATGTATGTACAAAATATAAAGTCGTGTAGTTCCCGTTTCATCTTGACTATTAATCATGAAACCGTGAGATCTCCTCAATGGACAGCAGAGTTGAATAATCTACTTCAACAAACATTCTAGGAAACAAGAGAACACAGAAGAGCTTTTTTGCACTCTGTTTTTACAGCTCTTCAGAGTTTCAGTCAGTCAACCAGTCAGTAATAATTCAATACATACGATATTCATTCACGTTTTACAGTTGTAACGGAAAGGTAAGTTGAATGTGGTTTCTTGTTAATGACAGAACTGCAATTCAATAAACTATAACTTAATGTCAAATTGAAACGTAAAATACTAATAAGTGTGGCACATCATGTTCGATTCTCTGACTGAAAATGAAAAAGAAGTTATATGAAAGCGAAGAACTGGTTCAAAGATTGCTTGGTGTGATTGGCTTTTTTTAAAATTTAGTTCATTAATCAACAATTGACAATCTGTCATCTGTTTCAACTGCCATGTATGTACATGTACATACAGTACAGGACAAAAAGAACCCGCGGCCGCCTGCAGTTGTCTGCAGACTTTTTATTTTGAGATACACGAAACTGGTGTTGTTTTAAAATTGAAATATTCGGATAGCCCGCCTCAAGTTCCATAAGATTACTTTGTTTACATAATTAAAATATACAAGTTTCCTGTATCTCATAATATACACCAAAATAAAAAGTCTGCGGACAACCGAGGCTGCTTGCAGGCGGCCGCGGGTTTTGACACATCGTTTTGTCCTGTACGCGTGCGTGCAGCAGAAAGATGTCGTTCATGAAACATTATTTGTCACCGTTAACAAATGAATAGGGAAAGAATCAGTAAAGTTTCCTTCTGTTCAAATGAGAAAAAGTTTATTTATTTCCTTAGGCGTGTATAAAATGACCTGAAGACTGCCGATTCTCCTTTTTGAAAAGAATTTCACTCCCTTCGCGCGTGAGCACAGTAATGTTTCATGAACGACATTTTTTCTGCTGAACGCGCTTACACATACGGGTAAATACGCTATATGTAGGTACGAAAAACCGAACACATTCAAGTTCAATTTCTCAATCATCAAGGGACGGCCGCTAGGCCGTTCCCTTAATATTGCTACATATATTTGGTTCAACTGTGTGCGAAAACCATGCAGTTCACGTTTTGCTTCGGTCTTTATATAAAGTTAAAAGGAATTATCACATAATAAAAATCCAGATTGCTTAATTCATCAAACTGCTAGAAGAAAAAAGTTAAAGCAAGAGAAATCTTGAAGACCACATGCCACACATGTATAGGAGTCTGAATTAATTATTGGACTGAATCAAAATGGGCGCCGTTTTTCATCGTTGGTTTTATTTGTGCGTAATGTACGTATTTTCGAAGACACAATCTGTATAATTCCGTGAATGAATGTGAAAACTTAATTTGGGTACAAACAACGGTTCGCTTTCAAGTCCAGTCTCCCAAACCATTGACAATGTTTTCTTTGAGTCACCAAAGGACGTACATAACTCAAGTCGGAACGTGATTTTTTTACAGAGTACATAACAGTACCCTTTGAATTCCTTAGATAAAACCATTCTGACGTATAGCACTTCAGATGACTGACTTGCCCTCATAACTATGAATTTGTACAAATGCAGGCACGTCATGAATATGAGAGTTTCAGACAGTCCATCTTCAATGATTGCTTAGGCTTCTTACCCACACTATCCAACCTTTAAGAAATTGAGAAAAATAAATAATTAATAAGCCGTAAAGGCAACCGAGTAGTGTTCGGAGGTGCAAAACTCGAGCTGAAAAAGTTGTCAGAACAGACCCATGAGAAAAACGCTTTCATAAACAGCATCCGGTCAAATAAATAAATACAGTTTGGGCGACTGATATGATTGGAACATTATAAAAAAAAAATTTGACCCACCGTTCACGTTTCATTGTGAATATGGATTGTATTAACTGTTATTTTATAACAATGGGTTAATGTTACGTAGTAA
The DNA here is from genome assembly GCA_964036265.1 of Daptonema setosum. Taxonomy (NCBI): domain Eukaryota; kingdom Metazoa; phylum Nematoda; class Chromadorea; order Monhysterida; family Xyalidae; genus Daptonema; species Daptonema setosum. Next base: position 27,153,243 of record OZ038444.1, read on the forward strand.
CTTTTTAAAGTTAGAACTTTTAAAAAAAAGATGAAAAATTCCGTAAAAAAGTAGAAACTATTACAAACAAACGAGACTTGAATTCGCTCAAGTTGGGCTTGGGACGTGAATGTAAGGAATACATTCAACCGGACGTATCTGAAGTTCATTTTTAGGTAGAAGTGGAATACATTGGGCAACTTATTGTCAGAGTCAAAACAACGTCCGCTCTAATAATACCAATGGAAATTGGAAAATGGTAACAACATGCCCACGAAAAAAGCATTTTTCATTTTAAAGCATCCGAATAAATCAGTGAGTTGCAGTTAACCGATTTGCATTCAAAATCTCATGAATTAAGTTGAGCACTGTTCACGTTTCATAACCGATATTACCGTTGGACATACTGATTAAAAACCACAATACTTCTCGGGCCTTGTTAAAAAAAATGTTAACAACTTAAATATAATGAAAGCAGCTACAAACAAACGAAGCATGTTCAAATGTAAGACACTAGAGTTAAAACGTGAATATTATGGGAGGCGGTAGAAAACACGTAACAAAAATATGTATTTACTACTCTGTAATTCTTCCACATTGCTGGTAATATCCATAAAACTTGAAGCTACATAACAGCTATTCACTAGCAAAATGAAGCATTTATTTATGTAAATCAGAAACTTCAACCAGTCTGTCAGTCAGTCAGTCAATCGGTAAGTCAGTCCGTCAGTCAGTCAGTCAGTCAGTCAGTCAGTCAGTCAGTCAGTCAGTCAGTCGATCGGTAAGTCAGTCAGTCAGTCTGTCAGTCAGTCTGTCAGTCAGTCAGTCAGTCACTCAGACAGTTAGTCAGTCGGTCAATCATTCAGTCAGTCAGTCAGTCAGTCAGTCAGTCAGTCAGTCAGTCAGTCAGTCAGTCAGTCAGTCAGTTAGTCAGTCAATCTATCAATATCACTCGGTGAAAGTACTCGAAATGTTGATTCACATGCTCAATAATGAAGATAATTTCCTTAGAAAAATGTCTTTTCATTCTTATTGGTTCACGTTTCACTTTGCGCATGAGATTTAAAGTTTGTTATTTATTACCCATTCTACACAGTAGTAGACACACATTTATGAAACAAACTAACAAGAAAAAGAAAATCCTTTGTTTTTGATCCCCCACTGAACTTTGCCATCAAATTTAATCAGCGGAAGTTATGAACGTATGTATGTATCTGTCCGTGCAATTCTCGTTACGAATTTAAACGGAATTTAAATTCATCCAGACTATCAAAATATGTACATTAACAAAAATTCGATGTAAAATGCACACCATGATAATTGTGCAGTTCACGTTTCATAATGCATACAGACAGTTAACTGGTGAGTTAACCATGATGGTTCAATGATGTGCTTATGTACGTATGTAACTACGTAATCAAAATTGTAATTAGTAAAAAAGTTATAAGATATGATTTTTTTCACTGAAAACTCCTTACTTTTCTTAACTTAATCGCTTTAATGTTGAAAACTGTTTTTGAATGCCCGCTTTTTCTCTCAGTGTTCCAAACATGTACATTTTATGTGGGTGAGGGTGAGTTTTTGCCGACTCATAAAACTAATTCCTAATTATTACGCATAAAACAACAGTGAGCTTTATATAATTTATTAAAAACCTAATCACAAAAACCGCCTAATAAACGGTGCTCTTCACGTTTCATCAAAGCTATGGATTGGAAAACGGATGAGTCTTGAACGATTAGTATGTGTCTTCTACACTATAAAGCGAAAAAAATATCGCAATTGATAATAAATAACTGAAAAATAATTCAGTTACTTCATCAATTTGGCATGCTATATTTTTGTTTTGTTTTCTGTTCACGTGAATTAACCATTAAATTTTTAAATTTTACTCAGTTGTTATGCCATAATAGCAAAGTTGGATACCAAGTCACAAATAAAGTGAAATAACGGTCACCCATATTTACGTATGGTAATCACTGATCATCAACAACGTTCTTGAATTCGCTGTGTCTCAACCCGGGGCTCGAACCAGGACCATCGGCATGCGAGGCCGGCGCCTTAACCACTTGACGAGGGAAGCGACATGCAGTTCACGTCACTGGCGGACGAGCTAAATCTCCAAAAGGGAGTGGAATTTCGTAAAAGATGGTCAATTGGAAGTTTTCAGGCCATTTTACCTACACTTTAAGGAACAAATTTTACTTTTCGAAAACGCCAATGATGGGAAAATTTGATAACAGTTGCAAAAATCGCCGAGAGAAAGGTAAGCATTAAAAACAGCATTAAAACAGATTTTCCAGTCGCTTGAAGACAATCACTATAAATAGTTTTTGTTTATTGATATTTTTTCGAAAGAATTTGTTAGTGCAGAGGCACATGCGAATGTACATATTGCCTCCGATTCAAAGGGTATAAAACCAATACTGATTTTGAAATGTGAACGGCATTGAAGAACCCTGTTTTATACACTCATTCGAATAAAATATGTACGACCCTTCGAAGAACTGATTAAATTAAAAATCGTGAAAATAGAAACACACAACTTTCACGTTTCATGGCAGTTACGTTATAGAGCATCAGACAGTGATAATTCGATAATGCTTTTGCTAATACATCACCAAAAACTCATGATTTATTTACGAAAAACCTGAAGACAAACAAATCCGTGACTGTCAAAAAAATTACTTCGAATAAAAAATTTACGAAGTGCTCGTAAAATTATTATATCAGTTTTTCGAATAACTTAATGTAACATCTGGGTGTAACAGCCTACGATGAGTGAACCCACTGGAACTGAATAAAGTGAAATATCGAGTTATAACTACTCAATTTATTTACAGGGTCATAGGAGTAGACGTGTATAACAAACTCGAACAAGTAGTTGGATGCATTCAGAACGTTCTCGTTGGTACTAACATCCATGCTCACATTTGATGTGCATGGAAAAGTAAAATAGTACTAAGTTCCCAGAAGGGAGGGAAAATTTAATTTTCTCTCGGGTAATTTCTGTTTTCCATATTATTGTTATTTTGATTTTGGTCTGTAAAATGCGCATTTACCGTTCCATAACGACTGTCTATTAATAAAACCGCAAGTTAAGAATAATCCCCTGCTGTACTGATGTAGGTAAAAACTGTCATATCCCCTGTTAGAGATCGTGAGAAAATTTGAAAATTACGGATTTTTTTAACAAAGTTAAAGTGCAACGTTATACTCAACTAATGATACATCACATCTATGAGTTTGCGACTCGTTAAAATTATATCTGATTTCCTAATCAATGGAAAATGCTATATCTGGTATCTGATAATGAAATTGGTCAATAAACATACAGTTCACGTTTCATCTGGTCTATGGATAAGTTAAAAAACAATTATATTTGCTTTTACGAACTCTAGTTTTAAATTAAAAAAAAAACTATAAACATAATCAAAACCTCTGGAAACGGTACATATGTATGTACATATGTACCACAAGTACATATTGTACACCAAATTTATTTGGAAACTAAATATAAAATTTGAATTATAAGGCGACAGGCAAATGCAGTTTCTCAATCAATTGAGAATGCTAAATTTGGTGTTTCTCTCCACAGAAGAAAACCAGGCAGTTCACGTTTCATCATGACTATAAATAATGTTAGTCAAAGTGTTTATTTCAATTTTGACGGCCGACAAGACCAGCAAGGTAATGAAAACAGAAATTACAAAATTCAAATCATTTTATGTGAACTGTTGACAACTAGTTGTAGTCTGAATTTATTAGATTACTTTCTTTAAAAAAACAGGTGCCTTTCTCTCAGGGGTATAAAATATATTTTCTTTTCTACGTATTTGTAGACACAAGAAGAGTGGCGCTCCGATCGATCATTGCATGTATAGCCTATCCAGGGTTCTTGTTAGCCAGAAACTTTTTGGCACGCAGTTTGAATTCAAATTTGTTTTTGGCGCACTTTTTCAGAATTTCGAGCAATGACTACTTTTTCACGTAACATTTGGACAACATACGAAAAATGAGCTTTTATTCATTGCATACGTGCGTAACCGATCAGCAAAATTAATTTCTGATAACAAGAAACCCTGACCAAGCTATATGCATGGATCAGTCATTCAGTCCTAAACACTAGCCGACGAGAAGGGGAGGGAAAAATTGAATTCCCCCTCGTTGGCGTTTTCAAGAAGGGGGATCTGTTGTTCCCTAAGGTGTGGGTAAAATGTCATGGAAACTATCAATTCTCTTTGACGATTTTCCCCCTCCTTTCGGAGGATTAGCTTTTCCGCCAGTACTCCTAAATACACAAAGAAGAGTCACCCCTGAATTTTTAATCCTGTATCCCAATAAATTGAGAACGCTACAACCAGTTGAAAGTTTATCTCAGCGTACATACATCAATGATACAGTTCACGTTTCATCATGGCTATTGAGTGGTAAAATAGTGATTTTGCAACAATGTGTTCCCCATATCCATAGTTATTAGAATAAATAAGCTTACAATAAATGCTGACTGATGAAAACACACAAATGTCGTAGACTCGATTAATTGGGATAGTGAATAAAATGCTTGTCATTGTTCTCAGGTAGACGATTATTTCATGTGCCATTTGCTGCAGACGAAAACTAGGAGTGTCGCTGTGATCGTTCATTGTATGCTTAGATAAGTCTTCCTCAGATACAAGAAACAGCAGGCCATTGAACTCAGTATTCTATTAACTTGAAATTGTTTTTTCTGGTCAAACCGCATGTTTATTTCGATTGACCTTTGAATGAAAACCCATAATTCACGTTTCAGGTTCACTGAATGCAAATTTAAATGTTAAAAGTTTCAATTCAGTAATAGAATTTAGCAAAAAAAATTATATAAAAGAAAACTAATTTACAGATTATATTTAGAATAACTAAAAGATAAAAGAAAAGTTATGGCTCTTTCACAGAATCGTCACACTTCATGATTCTTAATGGTATTATCCATATCTGGTTGCAACTTTTTTCAGAACATTTCTGTAAACCTTTTCCGGTTTCGTTTCGACATTTTCCTCAATTTCTTCCTGTTTCGATTTCAAAAATGTTTCGGAATTATTTGTGATGTGGAAAGGGTTTACGGAAAACTTCCGAAACAAGTTGCAACTCCGACTATGAAGGCACCCTATGACAGACGGAATACTTTAAGTTTAAAGTTTGAAGATCGGGATGTTTCGGACTAAAGAATCGTGGTTTTATAGCCGAGAGTCACAGTGTCAGGGTCGATAGAAAATTTATGTAAACTTGGCCTGGCAGGTATTTGCAATGCTTCCATGAAAGTAACAATCTTTGAATATTGTCTGATACTGTAATGTTGATAACCAAATAATGTACGATAAACGAATGAATAATTGGCCTACAAATCCATTCACGTTTCAAAGTGAGTACGATAGTCCTAGTTAATTTTAATCTCATGGATTGTCGTCTGCCATCCTAATAAAAAGTGTAATCAATGAAGTGAAACCAGAAAAGCTGAGAAAATAGTAACGAACTGTGGCAAACCGGAGTTTAAACGTAAATAAGAAGATAACTTTTCAGTAAGTCAAGAATGTATTGAAAGTTACAATAATCGCAATAACCACCGTTCGCTCCATTAACGAACGGTGCGCAAGTCTCTAGGCACACGTTTCAAAAGGTTTATCAAATTCAATTTCAGTAACAAGATACCTTGAATAAGCTATACACGTGAGAGAACTCTTATATAATGTTCATGATTGATTAAGCAAAAAATCCGAAACGGGTTTGCGTAGGATCCGTAAGATTTGAAGTGCTTCAACCTTCAGTGATATATCTCGCAATTATTATATTTTTTGCATGTTTTTTGAATTAATTACATGCCTATAACCTCGAAGAAATGAGCACAGCCAATTTCCCAAGTAAGATTTTTCACCTTCAACAATGTTCGAAAGTCTTGCAACGTATTGCATAATGAAACACGAGCAGTATAAATCCACGAAAGTGACACTTTTGAAAAACCGTCTCCCTTCGATTAACTCATGAAACCGCGAAGTCAGAACCGGCGAGAATCAACACTAATTGTTCACGTTTCATGATGACTATGTATATTTGGGATTTTTAATTGGTAGTAATGGTGTTTGTATAACAGAAAAAAAATTAATACCAGAAAATCGAGTTGTAAAAACAGTGCTCAACGCTGTACGAAAACTATTTTCTTTACCAACAAATATCCAGTCGTTGCAACACGTTTCAATGACTTTACTGATTTGAAAACGGTGAAATTTTGTCAATAACTGGTGACAAACACATAATGATTATAAAATTATTGCACCCCAAGCCCAAGTGATTCACTATTCAATCGGAGACTAAATTTGAAATCCCGTTGATCTTTTTTCATGACTTTACCCATGCATGCCCAGCCAAATGCAGGAATATAATTTGCAAAATTGTTCACGTTTCAAAAACTATAAAGTCTTAGTCGGGGTGTTGTTTATTTGATTCATTAATTCCCAAATCCCAAACTACTAAATACTGTAAAAATAAATTGAAAACAAATCGTCTAGAACGCAGGGCCTTTAAAACTGATGGTGGTGGTTCGACACCCGAATTGAGACACAGATGTTCGGAGGGCTCTGCCAATGCCCGTCAGTTTATTCAACCTCTCTGGCCATTACGAAATCACCATTCTGATATTAGTAGTTGTGCGATGATGGCTTCAGTAATTAAAACGTCCCAGTAAGATTATTGAAGTATATTATGTTATGTCATGACGCTTCAGAAGACTGATCCAAAATCACGATTACTCACGCACTGTTCACGTTTCATAACCTTTATATATTTGTCAGACAGTGGCATATGAACAATAACTAACCTGCACATGACCTGATAAAGTAGAGTAAAAATAATAATAACTGATCTTCATATCAAACAGCTCAAGAAACGCAGTCTATTCAAAGTGAGATCCAGAATTATTCTCAGGTTTCTACTATAACTGCTATGGCGTTCTTAATTGATTACGGGGCTAAATTTTTTAATGCGTGCCAATGTTGTAAAACTATGCTCTGCATAAACGTTATAGATGAAATAAATTAAAGACAGAAACTCGCACTGGTTTCGAACATCATTCCTGACTTGGATTCAGAGACAAATCTATGAAAAAGGTCTTAATGGTCGGTGCAAGTTTGAATTTAGTCTCCTAATCCATTGCAGTAACAGTTCATGTGGTTAACGTTCAACAAATCATCCAACCGAGTCTGTTCATGTTTCAGCCATTTGATCAACCAGTCAACCACTCTACCGATGGGTTGGCACAACAGCATATTTGAAAAATATTTGGTAAAAAAATTGTTTCAAAGACAGTATCAAACATGTAAATCAGCAGTCTAATGAGCTCAGAATCTCCATTATTCTGGTTTATATATATTTTATAAGACGTTATCTTCAGGCCGTTATACCACTGTCAACCAGTCCGTCAAGTCCAACGGCCATGCAATCAACTGGTGTCACTTAAACTCAACGAAAACTTTGTCACCGAAAATCTTTCACTGAAAATTATCTTACCGAAATTCACCTCACCTAATCTTAGCAATATTCACGTTTCACATTTGCAATGGACGGAAGCATAGTTCCTAAACTTATGATATACGTTTAAAAGCTCTGAATTTACAGTCAATGAATCAATGTATTGAAACGCGAAACAATAATAGTCTGTGTTGTAAGTGGTCAATGTAAAATGCCTTTTAAGATAGAGCTTCAACTCAGTTTCTGCCTGCAACGCTGCCCGCCACGCAACTCACTAATGAAACATCAGGCACACGCACAGCTCATAACAAAACTTTTCATAACCAGCATTCTAATGCATGATCGATTCTGGAAAGTGAGATTGGAGATAAAGTGCACAACTATTTTTTGCAATGACGGTTACAAAACACTCAGATTTGTTTCTGCAAATAAGCCGCATACACAAAACACTGTTGCTAATCGTTCACGTTTCAAAACGAAACATTCAATGTCAGCTAGTCAAATTTTTCTAAACTCAGAAACTTCAAGTTTTGTAATAAAAAAATTTAAATGTACTACTTTACAAGCGTATAAGATAAAGTGCAGATACAGTAATAACAGTTTTTTCGGTAATTACGGTTTTAACAGGATAGTTGCTAGGTATTAGTTTCAGCGGAAAACCTGCTTATACCAAACACTCTTGTTGATCATTCACGTTTCATAATGAGTATCGAAACTTCAGGTAGTCGTAGTTGATAACCTTTAATCCAGTTGTAAGTTTACAAAAAAATTAAATTTGTAAACGCAAAACATTGTCACTGAAAAGTATAGGATTAGAGATAAAGTGCAATTATTATCAGAACTATGTTTTGCAATAACGGTTACAAACGATAGTGGCTAGGCACCTCATATTCGTGTCAGCGAAAAATTTGCATACAAAACTGTTATTGATCATTCACGTTTCAAAATCTGTAATTGTGTTTCAGGTATTCGAAAATAAACAATTTTGTTAACTCTGTATCGGTAAAAAAAACTTAAAAAGCATATAATTAAGGATAAATGCAATCACTATCACAACTAATTATTTGTATTCACGGTTACACAAATGAATGATCAGAATATGCATATTCGTGTCTGCCGAAAATTTTGCTTACACAACACACTTTTCCTATTCTTTCACGTTTCAAAATGTGTGGTTGAGATTTCATTAATGCAATCTAACGTTTTATAATTACAATTATATTAAAAGATAGCTACGTAAATTTTCTCTTCTAATACCATACCTTGGATGTAATAGCATCAAATGGCTCGAAGACTGAAATAATCTGTCTTACATAAATGTCAATGAATCTCTTACTCAGGTGCAAAATGGCAACCGCCAACATTAATCTCCTAATTTGAGAATGGTTCATTTGGTATAAAATAAGTTTTTTAGCAAGGAAAAAAGATTCACTGTTCACGTTTCAAAACAAGTATCAGTTCGACGGCTGTCTTCACTGATGGGATTTTCTTTCTCAACATTGACTTATGTAATTAGCAATAAAGTTACATAAAATACTTGATATATGTAAAATTACACTGAGATGTAAATCAAGCATTATATGTATACACTGAGATATATTTACAGATTACCAAATCAAGTTTACATGTGTAACTAATTTGAAACGTAGAATCCCGACACATCGAAAAGCACATTTATGACCATCAGACATGAATATTGATTGGGGTAGTTCGCCTGCGAAGGTCACTCATTTGGTTTCTGAAACCGTTCGTTTTAATTTTTTTTTATTTAGAATGAGTTTTTGTCAGGGAATTGAAGACAAAAGCAATTTGTAGACTATATAACTTTGTTGAAACGTGAACAGCGCACATCATAATACAGAGTTGAGCAATTTCCGAGCTATGTACTGTACTTACTGACGTAAAATTCCGGGTGAGAAATGTTTCAGTTTTAGTACCTACAGTATTCCGTCTGTCCTAGAGTGCCTTCATAGACGGAGTTGCCACTTGTTTCGGAACTTTTCCGTAAACCCTTTCCACGTCACGTTAATTCCGCAACGTTTTCGAATTCAAAACAGGAAGAAAATTTGGAAAAATGTCGGAACGAAACCGGAAAAGGTTTACAGAAATGTTCCGAAAAAAGTTGCAACTTCGAATATGAAGGCACCCCTAATACATTACGCAGATACATTATGGATAATACCATTAAGAATAACGAAGTGTGAAGATTCGGTAAAAGACCCAGGACTTTACTGATTTTCTTTTGATTAAATATAATCTGTTATTAGTTTTCTTGTTATGTAATTGTTTCAGCTAAATTCTGTTATTGAATTGGAATTTAGCCTTATTGAAACGTGAACTGCACTTCTCCAATTATCAAAAGTCAAACCAAATACATTCGGATGGACCAGACAAACCAATTGATTGTTAATAAGTGAATGAATTTCTTTGCGCGCCTTTTCTTTACTTAATGAAAAAGACTTAAGTGGGCAGGCAATGATTGATCACAGCCACACTCATCTCATCACTCAGCCGTCTGCAGCAAATGGCACAAGAAATAGTCGACTCACCAGAGAAAAATGACAAGCATTTCAATTCGGTCTCCTCAATCAACGAGAGTCGTGTCGTGATTAAGACATCAGTGTGAAGCAGTTTTAATCCATGATTGTTTATTGTAACTTTATTTGTCTCAATTATTGTGAAAATGGCACTGCCTGGAGTAACGTTCAAAAATAACTGTTTTTCTGTTAAATTACCATGATGAAACGTGAACTGTACGGTTTCCATGAGCGAATGAATATTATGTTACTTATATAAGTAACATTCTCCATTGAATCAGAAAATAAAACTCCATTGAGTGCCGTTATTTGTTCCTGAGTAAGTGTACGTACAGTATGTCGCTTGTCTACTGTACATACATATACGAGGTTTTGTTTTGTTTAATAAACTAAAACAGCGAGTGATTCTTTCACGTTTCAATAATGATACATGACAGACAACTGCATAACTTTATTCAGCTCTGATCGCTCCTTGCATACGTCCATGTTAGTAACTGTATATGAATTTTTGTGCATTCTTAGATAAATCTTACTCAGAACGACCCCGTCTCTAAATCAGTCGATAATGCTATATTTGGCGTGATACTTGCCCGCCTAAGCTAACTAAGCCGTTCACGTTCCATCATGGCTATCAAACAAGAACCGGTTTTCTCTAAGTTGTTTGCATACTTCTTCCAAAACCAAGATAAGAAATACCAAATTACAATCAATATTCACGTCTGATGCCAACCACCATGTCTGTATTGCAGCCTCAAATGGTTGGAAGACTGCATTCAAATGCGCGCCAAGTATTTTTCTAGTTGCTCTAATTGGTCATTGCATACCAGTATGGCTGTGCATTCATGGAAAAGTCTTAATTAATTATAATCCCAGCACGCTTTGAAATTCAGTCTCTCAATCAATTTAGAATTCTATATTTTGTGTATGTATGTATCTGTCCGCTCAAATAAATCATGCAATTCACGTTTCATCATGGCTAAAAATAATAAATTGGTAAGCTATTAATAGGACTATTTCGTTCACAAAAACCAAGATAAAAGAACCAAACTACAATCAACATTCATTTTTGGTTTGAATCATCTGTGTTGTAGTCTAATTTGGTTAAAACACGGATGCGCGTTAAAAAAATTTCTTGTTAAAGGCTACATGTGATATTTTCCATATGTGGTTTTTGCAGACTTGGGAATGGGAGTGTTGCATTGATTGTTCATTGCTTACATACATTATGTCTGTGCATTCATGTAGAAGTCTTACTCACTTATAATAAGCACGCTCTGAAATTTAGTATTTTAATCAGTTGATAATGCTATATTTTTTGTGTATCATTTCGCCTTAAGAAACCCTGCAGTTCACGTTTCACCATGGCTATGAGAGATAAACCGGTGCGTTGATCCTAAATGGCTACCTCCAGCATACTTCTGATGTATCTCTCAAAATGAAAAACCCCGTCCAAATCATTCTAGATCACGTTTCAACGTGGTTATGTACACATTGAACAATGAGCCAACGATACGGTTGCTCAAACTCCACTACATACAAGGTGGCTCAAAAAAAACGTGGCACTTTTGAATCGATATTGTAAAAGTTTTTGAGCAGCTCTGACAATGCGGTATAACACATTCGATAGAGGACATTTTGACTTAAAAAAATTATGTCATATTATTAGGTTTAGAAGCTTACAGCGGCAGCGGCATAAACATTTGTAAATGCGCGCCTTTTCACACAAAACTTAACCGAGTGCGTGTGTGTGTGTGTGTGTTTCATGTGCTCTGTTTCGTTTACTACTTAATTTTGTTCTCAGTTTAAAATCATTGATTTGTTGTTGAAACCATGTAGAATTATTTATTTAAACAGTCAACCGGCTTCATTTCATGAAATATTTGGTAACCGAAGGATTTTTTACGAGCTCATGTCGCGGCGCCTGCTTGGTGAAGTCACCGTCATCAACGACCGTCTAACTTACTGTTTTCTTACAGTTCGTTCGTCAGTCAGTCAGTAAGTCTGTCAGTCAGACAATCAGTCATTCTGTCAGTCAGTCATAGTCATTCAGTCAGTTAATCATTCAATCAAGAAAAACCCAACCTTGCAAAGGGAGGAGAACTTTGTCAAAGAGAGGGAAACTCGACATGACAGTTTTTGAAGGCATTCTAGCCACACTCGATAGCCTATCCAGGGTTTCTTGTTACTCACAAAAGTTTTTGGCGCGCAATTTGAATTCAAATCTGTTTTGCCACGCTTTAAAATTTTCGAGAAGTAAAATCTTTTTAGTGAAACATTTGGAAAACATACGAAACGTTCGTTCGATTCATTGCATACGTGCTTAAAAACGGCCTGCAAAATTAATGTTTGTTAACAAGAAACCCTGATCAAGCTATAACCCCCACATCACAGGATAATTTGTTACAAAACGAAAAAATTTCGTTCAGAAGTGAGTTCGTCTATTTTTGCACATGAGAAAAATAAGAAACTCAAAATTAAAAAACAAAAATATAATTCATTGAAAACGGAAATAGCACTAACTTTATGCGCCAATCATTATGACAACTGCCAACTCACTCACTCACTCTCCCCCCCCCCCTTCACTCATTTCACTAACTCACTCACACACTCACTCACTCACTCACTCATTAACTCACTCATTCACTCACTCACTCACTCACTCACTCACTCACTCACTCACTCACTCACTCACTCACTCACTCACTCACTCACTCACTCACTCACTCACTCACTCACTCACTCACTCACTCACTCACTCACTCACTCACTCACTCACTCACTCACTCACTCACTCACTCACTCACTCACTCACTCACTCACTCACTCACTCACTCACTCACTCACTCACTCAATCACTCACTCACTCACTCACTCACTCACTCACTCACTCACTCACTCACTCACTCACTCACTCACTCACTCACTCACTCACTCACTCACTCTCACTCACTCACTCACTCACTCACTCACTCACTCACTCACTCACTCACTCACTCACTCACTCACTCAATCCCTCACTCACTCATTCACTCACTCACTCACTCACTCACTCAATCACTCACTCACTCACTCACTCACTCACTCACTCACTCACTCACTCACTCACTCATTCACTCACTCACTCACTCACTCACTCACTCACTCACTCATTCACTCACTCACTCACTCACTAACTCATTCACTCACTCACTCACTCACTCACTCACTCACTCACTCACTCACTCACTCACTCACTCACTCACTCACTCACTCACTCACTCACTCACTCACTCACTCACTCACTCACTCACTCACTCACTCACTCATTCACTCACTCACTCACTCACTCACTCACTCACTCATTCACTCACTCACTCACTCACTCACTCATTCACTCACTCACTCACTCATTCACTCACTCACTCACTCACTCACTCACTCACTCACTCACTCACTCACTCACTCACTCACTCACTCACTCAGGTACGTTCGGCTGGTGGGGTGCGTATCTAGCCAATGGCATCACTACCTATCAAGCTGAATTTGTCAAACCCGGCAGTGTTTATTTCAACATATTCACAGAAGCTGACTTCTACATGCCCCATTGGATTAAGCTACAGTATGATTTGTTTATGAAGATGAATAATGAAGAATCACAATTAGTGATGAAAAAAGTGCTTAAAAATTTGTATGGTTTTTTCAAAGCTATCTTTATTAGATGAAAAAAACCGAGCGTTGTTTCGGCCCGTGTCACCGACAACGTACACATCTGGAAAATGCTGGTAGGGTCATCATCAGGGAGACGCCAGAGCTAAAATTTTTGTGGTAAAATTTATTTGTTAATAAAAAAATAATAATGATAATGATAATAATTTATAAATAAAAAATAAATATGTAGTATCAAGTTATTATTATTATTAGTTTTATGTGTATAATTGAATTTGATGAACGTGGTCATGTTATTTTCTAAAATTAGAAATATCTCAAAAAGCCGTTGTTTTCCTACGCACTAAAACTGTAGGACACAAAATTGGCATGGAATTTGTTTAGGAAATTTCTTCTGGAATCTCAAAATAACTCCGCATGTGAATGTACGTATTACCGTGTATATCTGATTTATCGTTACCGCGTATGGCCTTGCATTGTCCCTGCGCGCATTCGAAACATTAGGTCCAATTTTATACGGTAGTCCCTTTTTCCTTATCAATTTCAAAACATTTATTTTTAGAAATATTTATTTTTCGCGAAAAAGCCCCGTTTTTTGCTCGTTTTCGCTTAAAAAAAATCTCCTATTATTAAGGTATAAACATCACATGAACCGGTTTTTTCAGGTTTTAACCAAGGAAATTGACCCAGAAAACTTGTTTGTTCGAAAAATAAAATTTCACAGCCAAAACTTATTGAAAAATGAGTCTCAAAATCGAGTTTTTCAGGCCGATTTTCTCAAAAATTTCGAGTCGCAGGGGGGAGGGGGTAGGCGACCTAAATTTTTGTCTAGGGGGGAGGGGTAGGCTACCCGCCGACCCTGAAAAGTGTGTGGGGGGGGGGGGGGGGGGGTAAACCCCCTACTCCCCAGCGGCCCACCTCAGAAATACCAAACTGCTAGATATGTATGCGCTGCAAAAAAATTCAAAATCAAATAGTCTAGAACGCAGGGCACTAGCCTCACAAACTGATGTACTGGTTCGACACCCGACTTGGGACACAGATTCTGAGTCGTTATTTTGGGGGTTCTGTCAATTCCCGCCAGTTTATTCAACCTCTCGGGCCACTACGAAATCACCATTCTGATATTAGTAGTAGTGCGATGACGGCTTCAGTAGTTGGAAAGTCTCAGTAAGATTGTTAAAGTATATTATGTTACATATGACACGACGCTTCAGATGACTGAGGCAAAATCACGATTATGCACTCACGGTTCACGTTTCATAACATTTATATAACCTTCAGACAGTGGCATTTTAACAATGATTCCCGATTAACTAAACTAAATTTAATAAGTTGATAACTGATCTTTATAACAAACAGCTTAAGAAAGGCAGTATATTCAGAGTGAATTCCAGATACATATATGTATTCTCAGGTTTCTACTAAAACTTTTATGGCGTTCGCAATTGAATATTACGAGGCTAATTTTTTTTGCGCGCCAATTTCGTAAAACTGTGTAAAATAAATAGAAGAAAAGACATAAATTCATGTTGGTTTCTCCTCATCCCTAACTTGGATTCTTGAAAACCTTAAAGGCCTCAATGATTAGTGCAAGTTCGAATTCAGTTTCCTAATCAATTAATAATGCTGTTCATGTTTCAGCCTTTTGATCAATCCGTCAATCGCTCTCTCGATGGGTTGACAAACCCGATTAATTTATGGAAAAACAAATAAAAAATTCATAATCAGTGAGCACACAGAATATCAGTGAGTACACTGAATGATTTCCGTTTTTGACATATCAATCATACAATTCAGTAGTCTATTGATCACATCACAACTTTATTCCTGTTTCTCGAATTGTATACAAGGTGTGCTCGTGAGGAAACTTTCCAGGTTCCGAACAAAAACCACCAGCTTTCGAGGCCGGCGCCTTACTTACTTGATTATGTAGACAGGCGATACTTTCAGATCAGAATGTCATATTCGATTCTTACTGCGATGAATCCAATTATATCGTTACAGTTCGGCGAGAAATTTTAATTAAAAACACTGTTAACCACTCAGTATATCTGACGGTCGGTCAATCGTTTATAGTCACGTTTCACATTTGCTATGGCCGGAAACATAATTCTGGTTTTTTATATGCACTTTAGCTCCAGTTGTACAGTCATTCTATCTTTCTTCTAATTGAAACTAATAAAGTAATAATGATCTGTGCTGTGAGAGTTCAATATGATATGTCTTTTTTCAGATATAAACAGGCGTGTCGCTCCCGATCGCATTGTAAAACCTACGATATGTCTGAGCATAATTAAGAAGTCTTACTGAAAGTTTGAAACATGGATTACATCATAATTCAATTTTTAATCGATTGACAATTTTAAATCCGTTTCGTCTGTCATGTACAAACATACGTACATATGTACGGTACATACATAATGTCGGGTGATTTTCAAGATAAAAGTATGTAGTTCACGTTTCACCGTGACTATGGATGGTAAAACAGTAAGTTATCAACAATGAACTTTACTCCTAAATCATCAGTTATCAAAAAAATTAAGGGAAATAAAAAATAAATAAAGAAGGAAACCCGCTCGTAAAAGTTTCAATTGTCAAGAAGACTGTGTTTTATTTGGATTTTCAATTGTTTAGAGTAAAACGCTAGCTAAACGAATTTGTGGTAGAGGAATAGGATTGCGGCTCGTTGCCTACTTACCGTTAATCTGTGCATTCATGGAGAAATCTTACTCAATTAAAATCCCAGCGGGCTATGAAATTTAGTCTTGTAATTAGTTGACGATGCGTCATCTGTTTCGTCTGTCATGTATGTATGTCGGATGATTTTTTTTCTAATGAAACCATACATATATGTAGTTTTCGTTTCATCATTTATTAAGGGTGCTTTCAGAGTAAAAAGGAAAGTAAAACGGAAAGTAAAATCTGTAAACCTATTGACTGAAAACAAAATTTCGGGAACAAAATTGACTTCCCGGTCAATTGGTTTACAGATTTTACTTTCCGTTTTACTTTCCTTTTTACTTTCCTTTTTACTCTGAAAGCACCCTTAGAAAGCCGTCATTAAATTGGTAAAAAACGGTTTAAAGTAGTGGTAGTTCGGCAGCGACGAAAGTCTAGTTCTGGTTATTATGATTAACGTTTAACCCTACATTTATAGCCATTCAATCTATTGTCTAATTGGAACGCGAAAGAATGATTGTCTGTGCTGGGATTGGTCAATGTGAAATGCCTTTTAAAATATTAAATAGGAGTGGCATTCCGATTTCATTTCGTACTGTATTTCTGTGCATGGTGGGAAAAACTTAATCAAGTTTGAAACATTGGTTAAGTTTTACATTAAAACATTAAAATTAAATTCTTTAATTATCTGTCATATATATATATATATATATATGGTGATTTCTTTTATAGCCGTGTACGTAGTTCACGTTTCTTCTTGACTATGAATTTCAAAACGGTAAGTTATCAACAGTACGTATGAAGTACTTTCCGAATATCTGTCATAAAACTCTAGGAAATTAAAATTAAAAATTATCAAAGAAATACATTTGTAAAAGCCTCAATTGTTAAGAGTCGTTGCCACTAAAAAGCACCCCAGCGAGCCCGATTTCCGAAATTTCCCAAAATCACGGATTTCACTGTAAACCACCCTATATGTGCCAAATTTTACGCTGATTTCAAATATCTTTTTAGATTTTGCTTAGGTGCTCCGTATAACTTGGAAACAAAACTTTTATGACAGCAAGTCAAAATTATTTTGAGAAAATGCTTGATTTTACAAAAATACGAATTGTGAGAGGTGGGAATGACCTACAGCGATGAAATTTTTTCCTGTAAGACCTGAGATGATAACCCAAATGTCATTAAATTTGCAGCTTGAAAAACGACGTCTTCGGCAGTTACTAATTCCGCGAAACATAGGTTGTTAGCTTAAAATTTCCCATAAAGATGTACGTTTCCAGATTTTTTCAAAGAAAATTCACATTATATACGCTCGCTTAACTAAAATCAGATGCAGTTTTTCACGGTGAATCAGGAAATATTGAAGACCTTGCAAGGTAATTCCTCTATCTCTCAGAATTAACCGCCGAAAACTGAAAATCACCGAAAACATCGAGTCCGGTGCATTGGCTGGATCACACGTTGGAACGCCAAACTGACGCTAGTACTCAATCCTCCCGTATATAGTCAGTTTTTAAAATCCGCGCTTCGTCGCCTGCGTAGCTCAGTGGTTAAAGCGTCAGACTTATAAACCATCAGTCCTAGGTTCAATTCTCATCGAGGTGAAGGAGGTCGGATAATGACGTTGTTTTTTGTTATTTTAAAGCGGAATTATATTGTTTTCGCTCAGAACGACAAGCCAGTTCCTCTTGCTCGTGTTTCTTTCTATAAACCATTTCAAAATACTAAATAACTAGCGTTTTATAAAATTTTGTCGGGCTGTTTGTGAACGAACTGATTTTCCATTGAATTATCAACGGGAAAACCTAGTTTTTGCGGTTTAATTCCATAAGTTACAGCCATTACCTTGCAGGATCTTTTACTAAGCCTGATTCACCGTGAAAAACTGCATCTAATTTTAGTTAAGCCAGCGTATATAATGTTAATTTTCTTTTAAAAAGTCTGGAAACGTAAAACTTTATAGAAAATTTTCAGCTAACGACCTATTTTCGTGGAATAATTAACTGCCGAAAACGTCGTTCTGTAAGCTGCAAATTGCATGCCATTAGGGTTACCATCTCAGGTTTTACAGGAAAAAATTTCATCGCTGTAGGTCATTTCCACCTCTGACATTTCGTATTTTTGTAAAATCAAGCATTTTCTCAAAATAAATTTGAATTGCTGTCATAAAAGTTCTGTTTTCAAGTTATACGTAGCACCCAAGCAAAATCTGAAAAGATATTTGAAATCAGCGTTATTTTTAGCACATATGGAGTTGTTTTCAGCCAAATCCGTGATTTTGGAAATTATCGGAAATCGGGCTCGCTGGGGTGCTTTTTAGTGGCAACGACTCTTAAGGAGACTGAATTAAAATGCAATCTGAACGCACATATTTTAACTTTTTTGACTCGGAAAGCACCCTAAGAGTTATTGAGTGAGTGAGTGAGTGAGTGAGTGAGTGCAGTGAGTGAGTAAGTGAGTGAGTGAGTGAGTGAGTGAGTGAGTGAGTGAGTGAGTGAGTGAGTGAGTGAGTGAGTGAGTGAGTGAGTGAGTGAGTGAGTGAGTGAGTGAGTGAGTGAGTGAGTGAGTGAGTGAATGAGTGAGTGAGTGAGTGAGTGAGTGAGTGAGTGAGTGAGTGAGTGAGTGAGTGTTTGTATGAGTGAGTGAGTGAGTGAGTGAGTGAGTGAGTGAGTGAGTGAGTGAGTAAGTGAGTGAGTGAGTGAGTGAGTGAGTGAGTGAGTGAGTGAGTGAGTGAGTGAGTGAGTGAGTGAGTGAGTGAGTGAGTGAGTGAGTGAATGCGTGATTGAGTGAGTGAATGTTCGTACATATGTTGTCTAAATGTCGTGTGCAAAAATAGTCTTATGAAAAAAATTGAATGTGCGCGTAATTCCGTTTTGAATTCAAATTGCGTGCCAAAATCTTTTATGAGGGATAAGAAATCCTGAATAGGCTATTCAACCAACGACACGCAGTGCAGTTTTGTCTCCTAACTACGAACGCTTTACTGCTGCCAAGGTCTGTCTCTTCACGTTTCATCAGATTTATATTCAATGTGAACGGTGACTAACAAACAATATTACTTTACAAAAGTTAAGTAAATCAAAAAAAATTCATCATCATAACTTGTGGAAACCATATATCATACTTTTAAACAACTTGGTCAATGAAATTGGATGAAAAGTTTATGCATCAGTTACGCACATATGTAAACATTTAGTAAGGGTGCTTTCAAAGGAAAGTAAAATCTGTAAACCCATTGACCAAAAACTAAAATTTTCATGGAAAAAAATTACTTTCCGATTTACAGAATTTACTTTCTATTTTACTTTTCATTTTATTTTACTTTCCGTTGGACTCTGAAAGCCCCATAAGTACAGTATGTTCGTATGTTGCCCAAATTTGATGTAAGAAATTTTCACTAAAAAATATTCAAAAGCAGATTGGAATTCAAATATTTTTCTGAGTAACAGGAAACTATGGATAGGCTATAGAAGTATCAATTTATCAAGTGACTGAATTTGAAAAAGCGCTCTTTTTTACACTCATTTTATTTAAAATACGTATTTCTTAGTGGTATAAAACACATCACGTTTCACGTTTGGCAACTGGTTATGAATCATTGAACATTTAAACAATGTTACAGCGACGCCGAATGATAACGCCAGATAAGTAAAGGAGTTAAATTAACAAAATATTATAATTTTATATAATTAACAACTACGGTAAGTTTCTCTCTATAACTTTCTCTCTATAACAGTAAGTTCACGGCTGACAACCATTGCCAAACCTGTATGATAGTCTCATTTGACTGTAAATGACTGAATTTTTTTCTCTGTGAAGATTAAATGATCGTTGATGTGTGATTTTCAGCAGACACAAAATAGGGGTGTCACTCATCGCAAAAACCCTTGCACGCATGGTTAATAAATAATAAAATGTGCGTAAAAAAGGGATGGCATTTTGTCCCTCAATGCCCTCAATAAGTCCTACTCAGGTAGATGAGAAGCACTCATTCCATTTTAGTCCCTAACCAATAGAGTGAGCTACCATAATGATGACGAATTGTATCTTTTCGCGTATTGAACCCGTGCAGTTCATGTTTCATCTGGGCTATAGATCAAAAAGTGGTGAGTTTTTAGCAATTCTCGCCCACTACTACTCTTTATAAAGAAATAAAAAAATTCAATTAAAGAAAAATAATTCAGTTTTGAGAACCATATGCCAGCTTTTTATCGTTCCTTTTCTATTTTCTTTCGACTCTGAAAACAGTTGAAAATTTATAGTGTACGCTACAGATTAGCGAGGCGAACGCTATATTTTCAGTGTACATATCTGTCTCAGGATGTAAGTCGTGCAGTTCACGTTTCATTGTGGTTATGGATAGTAAACCGATGAATTAAATTTGATGTCTCATTCACATGTATGTTAAAATAAAAAAATAGAGAAATTAAAGTTGCCAAAATGGCCTGTAAGTTCAGACTCTCAATCAATAGATAATGCTGAATTTGGTGTATCCGTTCGCGTATTCGAACCATCCAGTTCACGTTTCATCATGGTTATCAGTCGCAAACCGGTGACATTACCTTAATAAGAGACCTGCCTGGTACAAAAACAAAGATTGGAAGACAAAATTATAATCAACATTCCTTGCTGATATAACACACTTGTGTTGTAGTTTCGAATGGTCAGATTCGAACTAAGGCTATGCGCTATGTTCATTTAACGTTAAAGACATTTCTGCTCTTTTTCATGTGATTTATTTCACACTTAGAATATGATTGCTCATCGCATTCATACTGTACATTCTTGTGAAAAACGGTCATTTTTTTCGAAAATTTGAAAGTGCGCCAACTGCAGATTTGAATTCAAATTGCGCGCCAAAACTGATTGAGTAACCAGAAACCCTGGACAGGGATTATGAAGGTGATGATTAGCGAATGTTACAACATACAGCTGACGAGTTGAGTTGAGTTTAAATGTTTGGCCAGTCATCATCTGATACGATACAACACTCTGAGGTGATGTTTCACGATCTGTAAAAGCTGCAATGTCTCGGTTTCATTAGATTTCAATTTGGTCTTTAACCAATAAACTTCTCATGAACGATTGAAAGAAGATGATGATGCTGAGCGTATGTTATCAGTTCTAGCAAGTCATATCATCACTTTGAGGTAATGTTTCATGGTCTGGAACAGTTACTAGTTTCTCAGGTATTTATCCCTAGGGATACTAGATCTTTACAATGCAATGCCGTTCACGTTTCAATTTGACTACGACTATTAAAATGGTGAAACGTCAACAATGAATCAGGAATTAGCTTATCTAACATAACTAATGAAAAAAGTGTGCAGTCTAAAAATTTACAGTTACAGAGCAACGTGTCTCAAGGATCTTTGTCTCAAGTCAGGATAGTTTTTCGTGCATGAATGTTGAAGTCTTAACCTCATAAGCTTGCCTCTCAAAATTTCATAGCTCAAAAACTGTTCACGTTGCACAGTTACTATGAGTTAGTTATCGTGTTGAGAGCTTTAATAAACGAAAATAATAGCGTATAAAATATATAAACAAAACTCGAAAAACAATGTGAGTTTAACATCTGATGGAGAGGGAAAATTTGTAATTAAACTATAGTTAGTTAGTCAGTCAATCTATTAGTCGGTATGTTACATAGTTTCTCTAGTTAGTTATTTAGTCAGTCAATTCATCCGTCAGTATATTAGTTACTATATTTAGTTAGTCAGTCAATCCATCAGTCAGCTTTTTGGCAACTTAGTCGGTCAACCAGTCCGTCAGTTAGTTAGTTACAAACATAGATGTTCCGCCAATCAACCTGTCCGTTAGTTATTCAGTTAACTGGATAGTCAGTATATATGGATAGTCACTTGTCGGGTCGGGTAAAATTCTCATGAACGGGTTTGAAGGCAAATTATTTACCAGGGTACCATACATTAATTGATTACATTATTCAAAGATTGTTACTTTCACGGATGTTTAATAAATATCTGCGATGCACATTTCCAAACCCGAGTAATTTTCCTAGAATTTTTCCTATAAACGAAATTTTATGAGGATGGTGACCACTGAAATACCACCGCTGCGCGGGCCTAACACGCTTGTCCGAGCAGCATTAGGATAGGTAATCGGGGGTTAACGGACAGTAAAACTTCGTATGAAATAAATTTTTGGTGACAGAAAATTATAGCGTTTAGTAAAAATTCTAGAAAAATTACTGGGTTTTGTAATTTTGCATCTGCGATGCCGAATTTATATAAAATTTCGCTTGCCTTGTGACTGTCACCTATAAAACCACTATTAGTTACTGAAACGTTGCACTTAATCTAGCAAATTGAAGCCGTTTCAATAACGTTTAGCTAGAAATTTTCACACCTGAATACAAATCTCTTAACTTGGTGGTTTTTCTGTTTTATTAGTTGAATATTTTGTTAAAAAAGGAGTTAGTTACGCATCAAGAAAATAACATTATTCGTGATTATTATACTCACTTTGAAACGTGAAAAAGGAGTACACATATTCTGGCTAATCAGTTTTTCGAAGTTAAAATGTTTTTTGAATACGGTTACACATTTTTCTTCATGATTCCTAATTGCGTATTATCCTTATTTGCTTGATGTACATATTAGGACAGACGGATTACTGTATGTATGTATTAATGAATAAACTATTTCTCACCCGGAAAAAAGGTGCGAACACAAATCGAGTTTTATAAAAATTGCTCAATGCTGCACGTAAATTAGTTTCATCACCGAACAAAATCATCCAGTAATTTCTTCACGTTTCAATGACTTTAATGATTTGAGATTTTGTCATTTAAGTGGTGTAAAACACTTGTAAATAATAAAAATATTGCTCCCAGCCCCAAGTGAGTCACTAATCGATCGAAGACTAAATTTGAAATCCCGTTGATTTAATTCCATGGAACGTTACCCATGCATGCTCAGCCAAATGCAGGAATATAATCCTACACTTCACGTTTTATCAAATCAAATTCCAACATTTCCCCTCACAACTCACTCACCCGATAAGAAAACTTGCCACATCGTTCACGTTTCAAAATATTTATATAGTCTCATAAGGGATAATTTATTTAATCGAGTAATGCCTGAAGAAAAACTATGTACTAGATAAAAATAAATTGAATACATGCTGTGTAGGACGTGAAGCCTCAAAACTGGTGGTACTGGTTCGAAACCTGACTTGTGAGACGCTTTATTCTGGGGTCCCTGCCTATCACGCCTTTCCCAGTTGTGCGTATCCGTCCACAGTTCGGGGGGTTGACTGTGGACGTGCAGAAGTCGGACTGTGCACGTGTGTTATTGTGGACGTACAGAATCAGATCAGACCGTGCACGTGCGTTGTTTCTACTGAGTTGATTTGGAACGTATCTATTCGTGTACATAATCCATGCAGTTCACGTTAGGAATGTAAACAAAAGTGAGTTTATTCAGACTATAAAAAATATTAAATTAACAAAAACTCAATGAATATTTTTTCAAAAAAACAATTAAAATGAACCGTTATTTTGAGGACAATATGCCACACTTAGAGACTGAAGGAAAAGCACGCCTTGACACATACTTGTGCAGTTCACGTTTCATAATGTCTACGGTAAGTTAACTGGTGAATTGAACCTTGGTGGCTTGTAAATTTTTGTACTTACGTAACGTAATCAAAATTTCAATAGTAAAAAATTATAAACTTCTTTTTTTGGACTGAAAAATGCTTATCGTTCAACTTAACCATTGGAAACTGATTTTGAATGCCCGATGTTTCTCTCGGTGATTCAAAATATATTTTCTTTCCGTGAGTTTTGGCCGACACAACAGAACCGTCTTTTTGATGGCACTTTGCCATATTTGTGTGCGCGGGTTTTGAATTTGAATGGACCAAAAAATAGTTATGTAAACTTTTGTACCGAAGAAGAAATAAGGTTGATTGTTTGGTATATCATTGGTTTTATAGCTTATCGATTGAGTTGTTCGTTTACTTCGAATCGGAGAAAAACAACTTCCTAAAAACTAAATTTTCAGTTGAAACGTGAAAATCAGACCACTATTTTTGACGTTCAAGCAAATCGTACAACTGCACCCACAAATGATTGGGAGACTCACATTTCATCCAAAAATCTAACTTAAAGTATATTTGCTTTTCATTAAGTTTTATTATTATTTTTATATGATGCCTCAATGAAACGTGAACTACGATTTTTTCAGTCAAAGTTCAATCAGAATTCATGGGGATGACCAAGATAGATCAATTTTTTGTTTAAAGAGATTGAATTTAGCTGCGTGCCATTTTTTACACGAAAATTATTCATACAATCATGCAATGACCACAGCCACAGTCATATTATGTACATGTACATACAGGGTGGGCCAAAAAAAAGTTTGCGCGTTTGAGGAGTTACTGTGAAAGTTGTAAATAAGCTGTGTGGCAGCGGTATAGCGCATTCGAATTAGTATATTTTTGCCTACAAAATAATGTGTGGCTTAAGTTCCATCAAATTTTTTTCTGTTTTTACAAGTCAATTTGTGAAAAATTCGAAATTTCGCCAAAAATGTCGTTCAGTATGTGTTAGAAACCTGTTTAATAACAGAGAGAACTGCATATAAAGCTTGAAACATAACCATTATACATAATAAAAACATTTCCAAACATTAAATTCATATGTAATGTTTTTAACCCTCGAAACTGTTGTCAAGTGATCATTCATGGTTACAAACTACGGGAAGCAAACATGGCGGCTTGAATTTATTAAAATGGTCTTTCGGTTACAAATGATAGTTTAAAGCGGAGTTGATGGGCAAAAAACTTATCATTTATGCTTCTTTATCATTATAAAGTCAATAAATTTGATAAAACGGAATAAACGTGCAAGGAACAAGCGAAACAGAGCACACAAACACGATTTCAGTCAGGTCACGTTTGCATGATCCCTTGGGCGCGCATTTAAAAAAACTTATGCCATTGCTGCTTTAAACTTCTCAACCTTGTCATATGACATCATTTTGTAGACAAACATATGCCCAATCGAATGCACTACACCGCAATCTCTCAGCTTGTATACAACTTTCACAATAACTGCTCAAACGCGCAAACTTTTTTTTGGCCCACCCTGTATGTAGCTATGACAGACAAACGATGCTCGGGTGTAACAAAAAATATTTAGGGTGAACGGTTTGTGTATGTAATTCGTTTACAACTTAGCCCACTTGCATTCCTAAACACTAGCCGACGAGAAGGGGAAGGAAATTTGGGATTCCCCCCTCTTTAACGTTTTCAAAAAGTGACATTTGTTCCCTAAGGTGTAGGTAAAGTGTCACGGACACTATCCATTCCCTTTTCTTTGACGAATTTCCCCCTCCTTTTGGAGGATTAGCTTTTCCGCCAATGGTCCTAAAATGCACAAAAGGAGTCACCCAAATCTCATTTCCTAATTTAAGCTCTATGTTGTTTCTGCAAACTAAAATCGTGCTCAAAACTTCTGATAATGAAACATCAGACAATCAGTTTTCACACGCACATCAATCATCATTACCCCATGCTATGGTGTTAAACTATGGTGTCAACCGAGTTGAGTTGAGGGCTTGAGGCTACTGATGTTTCATTATCAGATGTTTGGCAGTACGTTTACTTGCAGAAATAACATATGGGCTTTAATTGCGAGTTTCAGCTTGTCAACCAGTCAGTAAATTCAATGATCAGCCAACTCTGTTCACGTTTCACAATTGCAATGGTCGGAACCAAAGTTTTGGTTTTTATAATACATAAAGACGTCAACAACCTACAATTTTTAAATCGGTTGTCTAAATGAAACGTGAAAAAAAACGCAAAAAATATGTACAAAAACGCAGTGTAGCTGTCATTGCAAACATACGGTATGTCTCAAACATACAACAGTATGACTCAAGGTAATAAGAACAGAAATTATAAAATTCTTATTATTTCCTAAAAATCATTCCCAACTAGTTTTAGTTTTTTAAATGTATTAGGCGACCGAATTAAGGTTACTTTTCTCTCAGCGGTATTATACAAGAAAACTTTCATTTCAGCATATTTCGAACACATCGTTCCACTGGCGGACGAGCTGAATTCCCAAAGGGAGGGGAATTTCGTCAAAGAGGGGGAATCGGCAGTTTTCAGACCAATTTACCTACACCTTAGGGAACAAATTCTACTTTTTGAAACAGCCAAAGAGGGGGGAATTCCTCTTTTCCCTCCCCTTCTCGTCCGCTAGTGCATCGTTCATTGCCTGTCTGTGTATGCATGGATCCGACATTCAGTCCTAACCACAAGCGGACGAGAACACGAGGAAAGGTTGAATTCCCCCTCTTACGCGTATTAAAGGGAGTGAAATATGTTCCCTAAGGTGTGGGTAAAATGTCATGGAAACTATCAATTCCTCTCTCTTTGACGAATTTCCCCCTCCTTTTGGAGGAATTGCTTTTCCGCCAGTGGTCCTGGAATGCACAAACAAGAGTCACCCAAATTTGGTATCCCATTAAATTGAGAACGCTACAACCAGTTGAAAGTTTATCTCGGCGTACATACATCAATGATACAGTTCACGTTTCATCATCTCTCATGAGTGGTAAAATACTGAACTTGCAACAATTTGTCTCCCATAGTCAATAAATGGTATCGCGTATCAATAAGTCCATTCCGAAATAAAAAAAATATTGCACCCAGCAGCTCCAAGTTAGTCACTATTCAATCGGAGTTCCATAACATTCTGTGACTTTTGCTGACAAAGTATAATTATAAGTCTCGAACTGACAGTTCATTGCAATTTCTCGTTGAGATCTTATTGAGAATGCAAAAAGGATGCGCATTCAAATTCAATCTCTCAATCAATTGAGAATGCTAAATTTGGTGTATCGGTTAACGTACGGAAACCATGCAGTTCACGTTTCATCATGGCTATTGATTGTAAACCATCATATAAATTTTTTATTCTTGAATCTTCGACCAAATGACCAGTTAAACATAATCAGAAAAAAAGTACAGTTAGCTCCTCCAGAGAACCGTCTACCACAATTGCGTGACATTCCCTACATTCAATGAAACTACCAAGTTTGAATGCGCGCTGTTTATCTCAGGGATTCAAATTACATGTTACATAAAGTACATGATACATACATAGAGTAGTATCCAGATCTCGATTGAATAGTTTATTGCAGTAGTATGGATAACTCTTATAAAGAACGCAAAAATGGTTCTCATTCAAGTTTAGTCTCTCAATTTATTGAGACTGCTATACGTACAGTATTTGGTGTACCTGTACGTACTGTATGTACCTGTTCGCTTTTTTTTGCTAAACCATGCAGTTCACGTTTCATCATGGATATCAATTGTTAACCGGTGATTCACCATTAGTTAGCTACCGTTCTGCGCATAAAAAAAACGAAGATTAGAAAACCAAGTTAATTTCAGTGATTTTCTGATAAAAAAACACCTGTTTTGTAGTTTCAATTTATTAGAAGACTGAATTCAGATACGTGCCAATGTTTTTTCTTGTTGAAGACTACATTTTCTGTGTGGTATTTTCGCAGACTTGGAATGGGATTGCGGCTCTAATCACTCAGTGCACACATATTACTGTATGTACATATGTGCATTCATGGAGAAATCTTACTCAAGAACGCCAGTCTTTCAATAAATTGAGAATGCTAAATTTGTTTATTACATGCACTGTATGTACATACCTGTTTGCGTATGGAAACTATGCAGTTCACGTTTCATCATGTTTATAAATTATAAACCGGTAAGTTCATATTAATTCATGATTACATACAATACCTATAAAAAATTTAAACACAAAGTTATAATAAACAATCATTTCTGTTGTACCACGCTTGTGTTGTAGGCTAATTTGATTGGAAGACTGTATGTACTGTATTTATCTTCTGAAAGTCTACATTTTCCATGTGTGGTTTTTGCAGATTTGGAATAGGGTTGCGGCTCTAATCACTCATTGCATACATATTACTGTATGTCTGCATATACAGGGAGGAATCTTGCACAAGAACGAGGCCGGCGCACTTTGAAATCTGGTCTATCAATCAATTGATAATGCTATGTATGTATATTTGATAATGTACATATGTAGATGCCTGTTAGCGTATGGAAACCATGTAGTTCAGGTTTCATCATATTCATCATACATATTATAAATCGGTATTAAAAAATGTTATCAAAAAATCTGTAAAAACAAAAATTTCAAGAACAAATTATAATCAACACTCATTTCTGATATAACCCACATGTGTTGTTTCAATATTCTCAAATAGTTAGAAGGTCAGGTATTTTTCTCGTTAGAAGGTATATTTTCTGTGTGGTTTTTTGCAGATGTGGAATAGGATTGCGGTTCTGATCCTTGCGTACACACTGTATATCTGTGCATTCATGGATAAATCTTAATCAGGTACGCATTCGTCGTGCTTTAAAATTTTACCTTTGGTCCGCGTGGAGAAACCATGCAGTTCATGTTTCATCATGGCTACGAATTATTAATTGGTGATTTACTTTTAATTAGAACGAAACTCAATTCATAGATGTCAAATACAAAAATAAAAGAGAATCATGCAATAAACATTCGTTTCTGTTACCATACATACCTGCGTTGTCTCAAACGGTTAATAGGATATGTATTTTCTCGTTGAAAGTTCCATTTTCTTTTTGGTTTTTACACACGTGGAATAGGATAGTGGCTCTGATTAATCATTGCATTCTGTAGATACGTATTTCTGTATGTCTGTGCATTCATGACGAAATCTTACTCCAAAACGATCCCGGCGCACTTCAAAATTTAGTCTTTTAACCAAATGACGAATATATTTCCGCGCGCATAAATCACGCAGTTCACGTTTCATCGAGGCTATACAAATGAAACGGGTGAGTTTACCGTAATGGGTGACCGTACTTCTTGTCAGAATCAATATAAGACAAACCTATGATCAAATTCATTTCTGATAACTGTTCACCTCGTTTAACTCAATTCATCAGAACACTGAACTTGTCTCGTTAAAGACTATGTACATTTTCTAAGTGATTTTCTTGCAAACATGGAATATGATTTCGGCTCTGATCGCTCATTGCATATATACATACAGTATTACTACTGTATATCTGTGCACTCATGAAGATACGTACATATCTTACTCAAGAATGATCCCAGTGCACTTCAAAAAGTAATCTCTCAATGGGGAGTCACCGGGGCTTCAGCTAGTTTTTTGTTTACAACCAAACCAATAACCGAAGAGGAACTATGTATTTGTTAATTGTCACATCTTTTTGTCCTGTACTGTAACAGTCCAGGTCGGTCAGTCATCACAACACTTTGGAGGTAATGTTGCACTTGTAAGCTGTGAAAGCTGGGATTTCTGTTGTTTTTTTTCACAAAATTCGAACTTTTACTAGGTTTTCACAATGCTATGCAGTTCACGTTTCATCTTGACTATTGATTATTTAAAACGGTGATATGTTATCAATAAGATCATTACGCCGATACCCAAAAATGTTAACAGAAATATTGAAATAATGAAAGTAACAACCTGAAAGTACAGTACATTATATTCACTGTTGTGTATCTTCTACCACACCGGCATCATTTGTTAAAAGACTTCATTTAATTGCGTGTCTGATTAAAATGTAAAACGTGATTATACCGTGTGATTTTTTCTCGATTTATAATTAACATAAATTTTGTTCTAATCGCTCTGTGCCCGCTTTATGACTGTGCATGTAAAGAAAAGTCTTATTCAGGTACAAACAACAGGATACAATCTGTTTCAGTCCCCTAATCAAAGGAAAATAATTTATCCGTTATGTCAGTTAACCTTAAAAATGAAATCCATGCAACTCACGTTTCATCATGGCTGTTTATAGCAAAACGGTGAATTTTGCACAATCCCAGCTGCCAAATAACAACGCATTATAATGTTTCCATGTAAATTTTTCAGAGGTATAAAAATATATCATTTACAGATACAGTATGTATCAGTCTTTCGATCAGTCGTTCAGTCATTTAGTCATTCAAGCAGTCAACTAATTTTCAGTCTGTCCTTAATGAGATCATTGCCAGATTTACGCAAAAATTCGCCCTTTTAACAGTTGCGAAAATCGCCGAGAGGAAAGCACGCATTCAAATTTGATATTCTAGTCGTTCGTTTGAGGACAATCACTGTGAAGGGTTTTTTGGAACTTCTTTAGCAGGATATTTTTCATACGGAAGTAGTAAATTTGATATTGCCTTCAATTGAAAAACAAAACTCATATATTGATTTTGAAACGTGAATGATTATGATTAATTTTGTTCTATATACTGTAGACGTTCAAATGACCTCTTCAAGATCTGATTTGAAATAACAACCATGAAAATCGAAACACCCAACGTTCACGTTTCATGGCAGTTATAAATCCTTCAAACCGTGATGTTTCAGCAGTACGAAGTAGTCACGTAGCTTAATCATAACCAAAATTTATGACTCTTCTTTGAAAAACAAGCATGACAAATGACTTTTCTTCAGAACCCAGTGTCATAACAAGTATGAGAGCTCCAGACGGTCGTCACACTAACAAAAACAAATCACTAATATTACATAAACTTTTGTTAATCAAGTATTTAAAGCTTTTAATTACATACGTGTGTAGCCTTTAAAGCATATAAGTAGAAGTCAAGAATAATGATTGCTGAGATGAAACGTGAATAAAATGGAGTAATAGAGAGAGCACGATGTATTCTATTTACATGAGTCTCAAAAGAGGAGTTCGTAAACTACGAGCATCGAAAAAAGGTAAATCTTATTTTGTAGTTGCGCTTTAATTATGTAGTTGCCTTCACAATTGAGGAATTTCACAAAATTGAATAAATAATTAACAATAAACAAGCAATTTCCAGCACGCATTTAAGTCAAGACTTCTGATCTTTTGAGAACGCTAAATCTGGTGTACGCGTAAAGAAACCATGCAGTTTCATCATGGCTATAAACACAATGATTGTAATTTTTTTGTAATGACCATAATTCACATACCATAACAGAAGCCATTGAATTGAAAAAGTTTACAATAAATAACCACTGATAGAGTGGTTCTTCTCAGTAATTAGTTTCAATGGACGTGCACCCACGCCCGGGAAACATGTGTGCTGTGGACGCATGGAGAGATCTTATTAAGGTTGCGAAAATTCACATTCAAATTCGGTCTCTCAATTAATTGAAAATGCTATATCTGTTCGCGTTTGGAAACCATGCAGTTCACGTTTCATAATGGCTATATATTGAAGTTCAAAAAATTTTCTATAATCGTTCTTGCTCACAATTATTTGCGCTATTTTTCTCAGTGATTCAAAATACATTTAGCATATATGTAACTTGGTCAGGGTTTCCTGTTATCAAAAATTAATTTTGCAGGTCGGTATGCAATGAATTAAGCGAAATCATTGTAAGTTTCCCAAATGTTACGTAAAAACGTACTTACTTCTCGAAAAACTTGGAAAGCGTGCCAAATCAGGTTTCAATTCAAACTGCGCGCCAAAAAGTTGTTGGCTAACAAGAAACCCTGGAGAGGCCTAACAAGATATTCTGTGATTTTTGTAGACATAGAATAGTAGTTAGGATCTGACAGTGCATTGCAACATAATCTGTGCACGCATGGAGGGAGAAATCTTACTCTGGTTGCGAAAATCGCGCGCATTCACGTTCAGTCTTTTAATCAATTGAGAATGCTGTATTTTGTCTCATCAACATCTAATATGCTTCATCGGTTTTCTCATGAACCTGCTGATTTTTACAAGGTACAGTCTTTACTGTTTACCAGGGCATTTCAATCATCTTTATTTACAACTTTTCACCACCAAATGCTATCGAGCAGTAGGCTAACGCTAACGATAAGTTGATAAAGCCCGTATGTTGTTTCTGCAAGCAAAACACTGCAAAAACGTCTGATGATGAAACATCAATAGCCTCAACTCAACCAGTTTGACACGATGGTTTAACACAGTATAGCATGGGGTGATGATGCAAAATGCCAAACCCCAAAAATTTTCCTAGAATTTTTTCTAAACGCCAATTTTTTTTGTCACCAAAAAATTATTCCAAGTGAAGTTTTACTGTCCGTTAACCCCCGATTACCTATCGTGAGGCTGGCTTGTCCGAGCGGGAGCGAGGACAAGCGCGTTAGGCCCGCGCAGCGGTGGTATTTCAGTGATTACCCACATTTGTATGCTCGCATAAAATTTCGTGTTTGGGAAAAATTCTAGGAAAATTTTTGGGGTTTGGAAATTTGCGGTGATGATGATTGATGTGCGTGTTAACACTAATTGTGTGATGTTCCATTATCAGAGGTTTCGGGCGACTTTTTTGTTGGCAGAAATAACAGATGGCCTTTTAGGCACCAAACAGTCACTGATGAAACGTGTAAGGCCAACTAGGAAGAAAGCCCAACTATGTAGTCAATTAGTGTATAAACTTCCCAATAAACATACTTTCCGTGAGCTACGTTTTCGTACTAACCTGTTTCATATTAGAACGGAGCTTCAGAAGAAATGATCAGCCACGCTAAAAGGATAGAACGATTGACTTTCAGCTATAGCTATCATATCATTTCTTAATCTGTCTTAATCCGAACGAATTCAGAGTTATTACAGTTCACGTTTCATGAGGAGTACGATTGATTTAAAGAATAAATCAAGGGTGATGACTTCCTGGTACCGTGACAAAATAGTAAATACTCTATTCAGCAAACCCAATTGGTTAAGCAGCTGATCTGTCATTCTTCGGAGTTATTTCGCCCAGTCCCTGATATACGGATAAAGTGTGTATCTGTTCGCAATGAGAAACCGTGCATTTCACGTTTCATCATGACTACTTATAACAAAATGGCGATTTATTTACAATTCATGGTTCGTCACTACAACCAAATACTCCACTCAATTGAAATTATCCAATCAATAATAAACATAGTTTTATAAGTTGGGTCTTTTTAAGGGGATCGCTATAAAGAATGTGGATCTTTACTTAACTTAAGTGGTGTTTAGGACTCAGCAAAGGCACCAGCCAAACTCTCGTGTCCTCATTACTTTGTCAATGTTCACTGCTGAAAATCGTTCACCGGACCATTATTTTGTGGCAATAGCACGCATGCAAGTTCCCGTCACTTAATCAATGCATTGCAATGAGCCCAACAACTTCATTCCACGGTTGCGAGAGTTTCAGCCCGTGATGTCAACCAGTCAGTCATTCCAACGGTCAGTCAATTCATTCTATTCACGTTTCACGATTGCACTAAACAGGATACAAGCATGAAATTGATGTTTAGTCGTATGTACGCATAGGAACTACAGGGTGTCCCACGTATGTAACTTGCAATATTCTGCGAGGCTCCCAAAATTTTTGAGGTTGATCTATTTGAAAAATTAAAAAAGCAAATGAAAGCCCATTTTATAAAGTTTTTTTCGGCGCATACTAGAAGTTCATAGCTGTCACGCAGATCGAGATATTTTCATTTCCCCAAAAGTAGTCATTTTCAGTCCTGAAATCTCAGTGGCCTCGGTGATCAAAAGTACCGATTGAAACCTATTTAAATGGCTTTATTTTGTCAAGAAGGTTGAAAGCTGATCATTTTCCGTGTAATTAAATGCAAAAAAGTTGTTTTCTGATTCAAAATACGGTTTTGAAAATAAATCGGTAATGTGTCTTGTTTGTGATTTTTTTAGTCTTTTGGTGACTCCTGCGGGGTTTCGATCGATTATCCAACGTATAAATATGTCCCATCATGATTTAAAAAAAACATATTTATTGATAATGATCACACAAACTTATTTTCAGACTTATATTAACTTTTCAATGAAACTGTGTTTCTAGAACAATTTTTAAAGCCCCCGATGAGACATCAAAAACTTAAAACGACTACTTCTGGAAAAGTAGCCATAACTCGAGAACTGTTTGTACAATAAACCTCTGGTGGGTGGCAATCAAAACTTTACAAATTGGACTATCATTTGCTTTTTTAATTTTTAAAATAGCTCCTCCACAAAATTTTTTGTGGCCTCGCAGAATATTGCAAGTTACGTGGGACACCCTATAGCTATACGAATTTTTATCTGAATGCAGTTTGGAATAATGTTAATCCGTGTTCTGAGTGGTCAATGTATGTACAACGCCCATTTGCAGAATAATAGAAGTCTCGCTCCGATATAATTGCAAACATAAGGCATGTCTCAAACGTACAACTTTCAGCCAGTCAGTTCTGTTCACGTTTCAAAATAGAATAGAGAATCTATGTAGAAAATCTATTGGAACCATGTTATTAAATTTATGATTGTTAAGTTATCCCAATTATCACATCCATTAAATGAAATATCTAAATGAAACGTGAAATAATGATTATCTATGCTGTGGTCAACGCTGAATAAAACGTCTTTTTTTCAGTTAGAAAAGGGGTGTTGCTCCGATATCATCGCAAACATACAGCATGTCTATAAATGATGGAAAAATCTCAATCAGGAACGAAACAAGGCACACATAAAATTTTTTATGTCATAATCAATTGAGAATAATATGTGCATTTCATCTGTCATGTACGTATGTCGATTATTTTTCAAAATAAATAAACGAATTACAATGACTTTAGCTTAATAAAATACATAGAGTATTAGCCTTCTTCTTCTCGTTTGTATCCTCTTTCGATATACGCTTGATGCTTCTGCTTAGGTTCAAGCTTAGGCTTGAGGTTCCCGCGCTTGAACTTCATCCGTTTCAGTGGATCGTCCGTTGGGGCCGTGAAGGGTACATAGTTGTTGAATCTGAAATAAAGTAATGACTTGGGAAACTGTGTGGTTTCAAGACGACAGATGAAGATTGGCCTAGTCTCAAAATTTTTATTTGATTGCGTCATCATGCGGAAATTTTCAGAAGCAACAACCATAGAAGAATTATTTGCCACCGAATTCGAAAAAAAATTCTACTTCGGGGAACTCATTAACCGAAAAAATGTGTAATCTTAATTCACGTTTCAAAGTGGGTATAATCACCATGAACAATAATATTTCCTCGATATGTACATTGCTTCCTCTTCAACAAATTATTTAACTAATAAAAAAGAAAAACTTAAGTTAGGCAAATGGTATTCAGATGTGAAAATTCTTAGCTAAAAACGTTACGGAAACGGCTTTAAGTTTATAGAATAAGTACAACGTTTCAGTAATTCTTTGACAGATACAGCTTAGTAAGGGTATCTTGTTACTAATTATTTTCCTGAAAAACTTATACTGAATAATTAATAAGTTGGGCAAGTTTAACAGTATGTTATACAAATGTAGTGTGAACAGCCGAAATTTTTGAAAAAGTTTGAACGCGCGCCGAAATTTGAATACGCGCCAAAAAGAGTACGGTAAAAATTTTGGAGTAACGAGAAACTGTGACCAGACTTTACAATAGAGAATAGTGGTTTTTTAGGCGAGAGTCGCAGGGTCGAACAAAAATGTATCCAAATTCGGCATGGTCGATATCTACAAAGCTTCCGTGAAAGTATCAAACTTTGGATATTGAAGCCGAATATTGTATGGTACCCGAACATTCCTCACGGCTTTGATAATAATGTTTTTTTTTTCAGTTCAGCCAACTGCTAGTGAAAGTTCAGTTCTATCCAGAACTAATTCAGTTACTTATTTTGAATCTAGTTTTTTTTTTCTTTTTAGTTTTTTTTTTTACTTAAAAGCGTGCTGTGTAAATGTGTGTCCACCGTGAAATTCCTTCAAAAGGTATTTTCAGAGGTCAATCTAATTAAGTATTCTCGACAATTACTGTGCAAATGCAGTTAACGGTATTTCGGTAAGAATCTTTCTAGATAAAATTTTGGCTCATTTAGTAGAGCTCTTTTTTGAAAGAAGACTGACAGGACAGTTAGTATATTAAGGTCATTTCACCGCTTTACTATTGATAGGCATGATGAAACGTGAACTAAAGACGCTCTCGAGATTCTAGTGAAAATCACACACACTATTTTGCTCAGACCGTGAAACATCAACTTCACTTTTGTTCCACACGTGCATGATGCACGTACTGAACTAGCTTGTGGCCCAACATCTTAGTTAGGCGTGAAAGATGTGTTTTTACGGGCTATGATGTTTTTATTAATTGGAATTGGTATATTAACTTGTTATGCTCATGTTTACATATTTTTTTTTACAAAATTAGCGTTTGTTTCAGCTAACAAGATTTCAACCTAATGGTTCATGGTCTGACTCTTTTTGTCAGTCAAATTTCACTAGATTCCCGAAAGGGTCTATACATACATTGTTTCACCATAAAATTTCCCAATGCCCTTGAGTTTAGACAGATGGAATAGACATAACAGGCTCAATTGGTTATGTCTTTAGTACTCGTTTCGTCATGACTATGGATGAATAAAAGTTTAATTCTCGCTTCTTCATGAATATCGATAAAATAAAGTTTAGTTCTCGTTTCGTCAAGACTATTGATAAATAAAAGTTTAGTTCTCGTTTCGTCATGAATATCGATAAATTAAAACTTAAAAATCTCGGTTCGTTATGACTATTGATAAATAAAAGTTTAGTTATCGTTTTTTATGACTATTGTTAAATAAAAACTAAACTAAAGTTTTTGTCAATAACCGCTCCTTGCAATCCAGCGAACTAAGAAAACATGTGAGTTTTTATTTCCTAAAACCGCATGCCACAAATGTGAAGAAGTCTCAAATAACAAGGAATCAGTATTCAAATGAGTGTCAGTTTTTTACGTGATTTACTGCATCTATCCGTGTGAAGAAACCGTTCAGTTCACGTTTCATTACGGCTATGGGTTAGTAAACTGTGAATGGTCAACAATCCATCAACATCTCCTTTATAACACCAATATCGAAAAAAATTAATAGTTAATATTTACTGCAAGAACCGTATAACACCCCTGTCAAGTAGTCTCAATTGGTGATTGCCCGCAAATTTTTGGTTGGAAATAACCTACTCAGGTGTGAAGTTTTTTTTCACTTTTGACGAACAGAAATGTCGCATTGATCGCTCACTGTAATGTATGTACATTTATGTACAGTAAGTATTTCCATGCACTAGAGTCGAAGGTTGGGTTTACGTTTACTGCAACATAGCTATTATATAATGCTATTACTTTGTCTTGTGATTACTATAAACAGTATTAGATAACGAGTCTTGCTTGTAATACTTTACAATTACATAACCGAATCAAGCCAACTCTCACTTTCGGTCATAAAGTTCTTTCATAGTTATAACTTCCGATATATGACAACGAACGCAAGCGGCCAACGGCCAAACGAAACACCAACGAACGAGAGAAAATGCAAGACTGAATGAATATGTAAATGTAAGTTGATATATAAGTGCACAAGATGACACAAGTGTGTCACTTGTGCGGATCAAAGTGGACAACTTTCCAGACAACCAGCTAGTTCACAGCACTAGCCGAATAACGCACCCTGACTACAATGCAACATGACTATGTTTAGCACACGTGCAGTAGCGGTAGAGCAGATAAATATAGAAATAACATAATGTTACATAAGAATGAAACATCGAATCGAGTACGAGACAGCTCCGACTATGGTATGGAGACCAATAGTCGTCTTCTCCCTCCGACCGGAAACATAATAAAGAACAATTGATAAAAGATAATAAGTAAATAATTAAGACAAATAACGAATAAATACGGATAATATCAATTAATTAATCAATGCAATGAATAGGTTAAAATCATGAATCAGGTAAAATCACAATCACCGTTTTTATCCATAAAGCACTCTGAAAAGCTGCAAAAGAGAGATTAACAAGGTATAAGTAAACTATCTGAGATTTACAATATTCTATCTAGAATAATAAACCAGTCTGCTAGTGATGACGACGCCAACGCCTGCCATATGCCAACGACCACGATACGACGACGTAAGGGCTCGAACGCATGACGGCACGACCAGTGAATACCATATCGATTTGAAACGAACGGCGGCAGCCAGTTGAATCGCATTCAACTCCTCTCCCTCCTCAACGACGGCACAAAAACGCGAACGCAAAAACGACGATGACGAATACGCGAACGCAACAACGACGATGACGAATACGCGAACGCAACAACGACGATGACGCTCCAATCCACGATGAAAAAGTGACGACGAAATAATAAAATTCTCTCCGGTTCAATTTCAGCTAGCAAAAATCCATTGATACCGGCAAAAATAACGCAAAACTGTCCTCAACCTAAAACGTTGATGAGGTTGTACGAAAACTTACAGACTCAGCCTAAAACATTTACTGAGCTGCCCGAAAATTCACAGATTCAGTCTAAAATGATCACCGAATCGTTCAAAACATCAGACCCAGTCTAAAATCGATACTGATCTGCTCCAACCGACAAAACTTCGGTTAAAACGACATCACAACTGAAATAAAAACCCATAAAACAACTGCCAGTGCCATCCGTTTTAGGTTGAAGGTCAACATAGTCGTATCGTTATAGCGTACCTCACACAATTAACAGACCAGGTGTAGGAATAAAGCATCTCATCCCAAAGCCAACTGTAGAAAACATTTTACTGAAAAATGTGAGTAAATATAGAAAAGGCAACCGCATTCCACCACTAGAACAGCTTCTGCACCAGTTTTCGCGACACAACAAACACTTTGGATACTGCCGCTTTCATTCTACCGTGGATCTGACCCAAACGGTGACACGTTTTGACGATGATGCCTTTAACATCACGTCGAGACTCGGGCTTCACTTTCATCTGACCATGTTCCATCCGATTGTGCACCAGCTTAATCACCGGATCACTGACCTTCGCACCCCGATTGAACTTATTAACTAGCAGCTGTTGAACGTTGGGCAGCATTAGTTTCAGCTGGCTGTATTGTTCACTTGGTATCGGCACCCATTTATTCATGTTCTGACCTGTTGCCAATTCGCCATTACTCATTTCAGAACTATCAGCAAAGTTCTCGATTGCTGGCTTGACTTCTTCAACGTGTTTTGTGCTCGCCGAAATGACAACGTTCTTATCTTCAGGTTTCTCTGCAACTGCAACCACCAATGGTACCCGCACTTCTAGCACATCACCTGCAGCCGGTGTCACTGATGCCATCAGACTACGTCCTGTACGAGACAACAGCTGTATCCCTTGTGCCTGCATTGCCTTAGTGCCAACTAACAGCGGTGTATTGGACTCTGTCGCCACATGACATTCAATAACTGTCATTTCTCCATCTATTTTCAGTTCAACGGTGCATACACCAGCGCACACTACTGTAGTCATGTTGACAGCAACCAACGGTGTCTTGCATGGCTGTATCTTCACTCCCAGCTGAGCCGCAAAGTTCTGTGAAATCAGGTTCATCTGCGCACCAGTGTCGAACAACACCTGTTTCAGTCCAATCGGTTGACCGTTGACTCTAATCGGGTAATCCTCTTCTTGTTGAGCTTCAGCGTTGAATGATTGAATCGGAACGCTCACTGCTCTCACAGTCGCTTCTTTCTTTTCAGACTCCTCGCTCTCCTTTTCATTGCGATCGTTCATCAACATCTTATGCACCTTGGAACTCAGCATACCATATCTAAACTCATCGCGGTGTTTCAGTTGTGCTAATTCATCTTTCAGAGCACGCAATTCAGCTGACACTGCCTCCACATTTTCAACAGGTTTTGCAACACTCACTGCTCTGACTGCTTGATGCCCAAACGACTGAGGTGGACGCTCTCCAGCCATCTGTCCCTGGTCTTCGTTACTGCAACTGCTTTGCAAGTGTCCCACTTCACCGCATTTGAAACATTCTCGGCCACCCGATAAGCGCTGTTTCTGTTGATAGTCTTGGACCGGTTGACGGAGGCCGCTCCACTGTACCTGGTTAACCCGCTGTTGTTGGTTACTGTTTTGCTGTCGATTCCAAATGTGCCCTGGAGGTGGCTGCTGGGTATCCACTTGATACGGCGCCTGTCTCATGCTACAGTTTGCAGGCGGCTGATAGGTTCGCCGTTGATTAACACCTTGCTGTTGTGTGTGCTCATACTTGACCGCTCCTTCACGTGTCTGCTCACGACCCCGTTCCCACTGCTCAGTTCCAGCTCCCCGCTGACTCGGTTTCACAGCCTGACTTCCTCTACTAGCTACTTTCTCCCGGCAGTACTCGTAGTCCTCAATGCCTCGAACGATGGCCTCAAACGGAGTCCGTTTAATCTCCGCCTCGTAGGTAGCTTTCTCTCGGTCACGGGCTGACTGTAATCCAGAAATCAATTGACCTGTCATGTACTGTTCAAAATACGGGTTGTAGTCATCGATCGGACACAATCGTTTCAGAGCAAACGCGAACTCCCGCACCGACTCGCCCGGCTTTTGTACTCGACTATGAAAACGATCGGCCATTTTGTTGTCTCGTCCGTAACGGCTACCATACTTCTCAGACAAGTACTCCAGTCCTGATAACCACGTCGGCCTGTCGTTGTCTTCCCGGAACTGACGTTTCGCGTTGCCCTTGAGACATGTCATCAGGTGTCTCAATTTTTCTTCATCACTGAGATACGTGTCCTCCAGTCTTGCACGCAGATCCTCAAACCAGTATTTGAACTCAGCTTTGTCCTCTCCCGAAAACTGGTCGTGTTTCTTCATTGCCAGCACTTGTTGTTCGTTCGACTTCTGCATCATGGTCAGCTGTTTCTCGCTGGCTCTCTGCCAAACATTCATCATTGTCCCCATGGTCTCTTGCCAGCTCTCTTTCTCTTCAGTCCCAGCCGTTCCGCTGTGAGCCTCCTGTCTATCACGTACTCCACCATTCGCAACTTCGCCAGTCCACTGTGCGTTATGATTACTCTTGACTTTGTTATTTTCAGGCTCAACGCACTCATCCCGCTGTACATAATACTTCTGATGACCCTCACGCTCAACATGCTGCTGCTGTTGCCGTTGCTGCTGTGCATCTTCATGCTTCTGTACATACATCGCCGCATGACTCATTTGTGATGGCTGCCTTACAGGTCTATCACAAATGCGTACGTTGTCGGTTTGTGATCGGCCACCCATTTGTGATGGCACCTCGCGATCAGCCCACATTTGCTGCATGCCTCGCTGACTCTTCTCCCCACTCACATGACGCTGTTGTTGTTGCTCACAGTGAGCCTTCAAGTCATACCTCGATGCTCCACTCATTTGTGATCGCTGATTGACAGGTTTATCATCAATGAGTAACTTGTCACTTTGTGATAGGCATCCCATTTGTGATGGCTGACTGACCGGTTTATCACAAATGAATTCGTTGACCCTTTGTGATACGCCTCCCCTTTGTGATGGCTGACGGACCGGACTATCACAAATGAATACGTTGTCACTTTGTGATAAGCCTCCCATTTGTGATGGCTGACTGACCGGTCTATCACAAATGAATACGTTGTCACTTTGTGATAAGCCTCCCATTTGTGATGGCTGTACCTGTCGTCGTTGTTGCTGTTGTCCACCTTCGGGGTTTGGCACCCTCATCAACGCAGTACTCTTTTGTGATAGCTGTCCAAAGGGTTCATCCCAAATGAACTCGTCGTCACTTTGTGATAGACGACCCTTTTGTGCTGGCTTTTTGACAAGTTTATCACAAATGGCTACCATGTCCCTTTGTGATAGGGGACCCATTTGTGATGGCTGGTTGACAGGTCCATTACCCCAGAAGACGTCGTCACTTTGTGATAGATACCCCATTTGTGATGGATGCAGCTGTTGTTGTTGACGAGTTGATATGCAAGCACTCTCTTCCGGATGAAGATGGTTGCTCAACTTTTGTTGTTGTTGCACCTGATGAGTTGATATGCAAGCACTCTCTTCCGGATGAAGATGGTTGCTCAACTTTTGTTGTTGTTGCACCTGACGAGTTGATATGCAAGCACTCTCTTCCGGATGAAGATGGTTGCTCAACTTTTGTTGTTGTTGCACCTGACGAGTTGATATGCAAGCACTCTCTTCCGGATGAAGATGGTTGCTCAACCTTTGTTGTTGTTGCACCTGACGAGTTGATATGCAAGCACTCTCTTCCGGATGAAGATGGTTGCTCAACTTTTGTTGTTGTTGCACCTGACGAGTTGATATGCAAGCACTCTCTTCCGAATGAAGATGGTTGCTCAACTTTTGTTGTTGTTGCACCTGACGAGTTGATATGCAAGCACTCTCTTCTGGATGAAGATGGTTGCTCAACTTTTGTTGTTGTTGCACCTGACGAGTTGATATGCAAGCACTCTCTTCCGAATGAAGATGGTTGCTCAACTTTTGTTGTTGTTGCACCTGACGAGTTGATATGCAAGCACTCTCTTCCGAATGAAGATGGTTGCTCAA
The DNA here is from genome assembly GCA_964036265.1 of Daptonema setosum. Lineage (NCBI taxonomy): Eukaryota > Metazoa > Nematoda > Chromadorea > Monhysterida > Xyalidae > Daptonema > Daptonema setosum. The sequence goes on from OZ038444.1 coordinate 27,195,929, forward strand.
CTTTTGTTGTTGTTGCACCTGACGAGTTGATATGCAAGCACTCTCTTCTGGATGAAGATGGTTGCTCAACTTTTGTTGTTGTTGCACCTGACGAGTTGATATGCAAGCACTCTCTTCCGAATGAAGATGGTTGCTCAACTTTTGTTGTTGTTGTTGATGTTCGCCCGGTGACTCCTGACTCAACTGTTGTTGTTGCTGTTGTACACCAGCTGACTGTCGACTCAACTGTTGTTGTTGCTGTACCGCATGAGCTAGGCGCGCCTTGACTTGTTTCACGTCCACCTTCTCTGTACTCTTCACCGAAAAGGCCCATGGGATCGTGTTCACCTGTTGAAAAATGATTTCGGACGCACGCAACAACCATTCAATTCTATCAGCATTATTGTTGGAGACAATTCTCTTAGGCAGAGTTACATGCAGAATAGGCTGATGAACATTCACCAACTCACGCACACTACTGACAGCGCGTTGAGTTTTAACATCATCATTCATGCATTCTTCCAGAAACTTGAGAAATTTCACTTCACTCACTTCACCATCAACCTCGTCTCCTGTTGAATCCGTCTGCTGTACTGACTCCCCGACTCGATCAGGCGTCTTCTTTTTGCCTGACGGACTCGACTTCTTACCCATTACGATTCGGCTTCTGCTTCCTGTGACACGCTCGGTGTGGCAATTCGGCTGTATATTGATGAAGATGCTATAAATATAAGAACAAAGCGCAGTGTTATCCAGAGAGAGCCAGTCGAAGGTTGGGTTTACGTTTACTGCAACATAGCTATTATATAATGCTATTACTTTGTCTTGTGATTACTATAAACAGTATTAGATAACGAGTCTTGCTTGTAATACTTTACAATTACATAACCGAATCAAGCCAACTCTCACTTTCGGTCATAAAGTTCTTTCATAGTTATAACTTCCGATATATGACAACGAACGCAAGCGGCCAACGGCCAAACGAAACACCAACGAACGAGAGAAAATGCAAGACTGAATGAATATGTAAATGTAAGTTGATATATAAGTGCACAAGATGACACAAGTGTGTCACTTGTGCGGATCAAAGTGGACAACTTTCCAGACAACCAGCTAGTTCACAGCACTAGCCGAATAACGCACCCTGACTACAATGCAACATGACTATGTTTAGCACACGTGCAGTAGCGGTAGAGCAGATAAATATAGAAATAACATAATGTTACATAAGAATGAAACATCGAATCGAGTACGAGACAGCTCCGACTATGGTATGGAGACCAATAGTCGTCTCTAGCAAATAAAGAGAAACGAAGAAAAGGATTTTTCCTCTTTGGCAGCTTTAAAAAAAATCATTTTTTTCCTTAGGATGTAGGTAAACTGACCTCAAAACCGGTGATTGCCCACTCTTTGAAAAATTTCCCCTTTTTTGGGGTCGGCTCGTCAGCTAGTTTGTGCTCGAATGGAAAATACTTATTCAGGTACAAATAACAGAACATAGTCTGTTTCAGTCGAAGAGTTTCGTCATGGATGTCAGTTGATAATCATACCGTGCAGTTCAGGTTTCATTATTGCTCTGAATAGTAATAACGGTGACCTTTCTATAAATCACGAAAAAAACGTATTAACCACAACTGTTACTCTTTACATGCGATGTGTCTGTCTGTGTAAAAAACGTGTAATAAGCCGTGTAGTTCACGTTTCATCAGCGCTATGGAGTGGAAAAATTATGAGTTTTGAACGGTTGGTACGTAACCGAGTCTCCAGACTAAATAGCAAAAAATAAATAAATATCGCTCATAATAATAAAAACTGATAAATCCTTCAGCAATGGCATTCATTTAAGTTTAGGTTCTTGATCAACTAAGAATGTTATATTTCTGTAATTATTCTGTCAAAAAGAAGTAACCATGCAGCTCACGTTTCATCATTGGGGTGAGAATTGTTTAACGGTGCATTAACTCTAATTGTCCATTAAGAGTACACGAACGGATTAATGGAAGTTGTACCTCAAATTATAAATAAGTAGTTTTTTATACTCTTTTTTACTTTCATGCTATTCAAAGAAACAACAAGATAAAGAAATGGAAAGAATTCTACGATTACTACATAGTGTACCACACCAAACAATGTTTCTCCTAACCAATTGCTATTTATTCTACTATAAAAGTGGGACTACGGTTTTCAGGAACCGTAACTTTTGTTTTGCCTCTCGAGTGTTTTCGTTAATATCGAAAAAGAACGTGAAATTAACAAGAAAGCACTGTTTTGTTTAGTACAGGGTGGGCCAAAAAAAACACGATTTCATCCGTGTATAACTTTTTCTTGAAACAACCGATTTCATCGGGTTGAGCAGCATTTCAATAACAAAATATCAACTTAAATATCCTGAAATTTTCGTCAACCTCACTTGTTCCAAGCTCTCAAAAAAGAGGAAAATCTGAAAAATTAGTTTTTCAAAATTTGAAATTTTTTTCAGTACTAGAATATGTATCATCATTTACGTAGATTGCTTGTTACAACCAGTGGTGGGCAGCAGGGGGGGGCGGGGGGGAGCGCCCCCCCCCCAAAAACAGGGCGGGAGGGTGCCCTTGATCGATCGACCGTAAGAGAGATTTTCAGAATTGACCCATTGACCGTAACGGTCAAAACTTGAGAGAATTTACTTACAAAATGACCTAAAATTACATGAAATCGCCTAAAAAACGACCAAAAATTGGTCGAAAACGGTTCAAGTTATAATTTTTTTTCAAAAATTGCTTGAAAACGTTTCAAATTTAAAAAAATCGACCAAAAATTGGTCGAAAACTTTTCAAGCTTTAAAATCAGTGTTCGTTGGATCGATTCGATGGATGATATACTCAGTACTGTATTATCAACCAACACTGCGTGCCACTAGATACGTTTCTAATACAAATTAGTGGGATAAATGCAGAAGTTTCGATGCTGAGCACTCAACTTGTCAGTTTTCAGATCTTTCTGATACAAATCTGCGGGCTTCAAAATGCAAAAATTTTGGCGCTGGGCGCCACTCAGCCTGTCAATTTTCAGCTATGTTTCCAATACTAATCAACGGGCTTCAGATGCTAAGATTTCGGAGCTGTGCACCACTCAGCCTGCCAGTTCTCAGATATATTTCTAATACGAATCAGCGCACTTCAAATGTTAAAATTCCGGCGCTGCGCGCCAGTCAGCCTGGCAGTTTTCAGATATGTTTCCTATACGAATCAGCGGGCTTCAAAATGCTTGAGTTTCGACGCTGTGCGCCACTCAGCCTGTCAGTTTTCAGATATGTTTCTAATACAAATCAGCGCGCTTCGAATGCCAAAATTTCGGCGCTACGCGCCACTCAATTTGTCAGGTTTCAAATAAGTTTCTAATACAAATCAGCGAGCTTCAAAATGCCAAAATTTCGGCGCTGCGCGCCACTCAACCTGTCAGTTTCCAGATATGTTTCTAATACAAATCAGCGCGCTTCCAATGCCAAAATTTCGGCGCTGCGCGCCAGTCAGCCTGTCAGTTTTCAGATATGTTTCTTATACAAATCGGCGGGCTTCAAAATGCTTAAGTTTTGACGCTGTGCGCCACTCAGCCTGTCAGTTTTCAGATACGTTTCTAATACTAATCAACGGGCTTCAGAATGCAAAAAAATTCAGCGCTACGCGCCAATCAGTCTGTCAGGTTTCAGATATGTTTCTAATACAAATCAGCGGGCTTCAAAATGCCAAAATTTCGGCGCCGCGCGCTTTCAGTCTGTCAATTTTCTGTTATGTTTCTTATACAAATCAGCGGCTTTTAAAATGCCGAAATTTCGGTCATTATTTCAAGCCATTACTGATGTTTTTGAGTAAAAAATTCGACTTCATTTAATGTTGACCGTCATGCCCCCCCCAAAATCGAAACCCGGGAGGGTGCCTGACCGTAAGACCGATTTTTGAAAAAGTGTATGACCGTAACGCCATTTTGGCCAAATTCGCTGCCCACCACTGGTTACAACCAACTAATTTAAAATACTTAATCAAGTATTTACGGCTTTTTAGCTGTTTCAAAGTTTTCTTGTAAAAAAAATAATGATAACTTTCATAGAAATCTAAATTTCCCTTCTGATCATTTGAGACTCGATTTTTCGTACCACAGAGTTATTAAGCGAACTTCACATAAAAATCTATTTTTTCTGAAACAGCCCCGTTAAAGTTGATCAACTGGTTTGAAATACTATTTTTATTGTGTAGACAACTAAAAATTAACACAAATTCGGTTCCGTGAGAATTGTGATACTGAACATAATTTTTTTCAAATTTGAAAACTGATTGATTTTGTAATTTGGTCATACCAAGAGCTAGGATATACGGATTTTATCAAAAATCTCAGAAACTTTAAGTTTATATATTGTTATTAAAATGCTACTTACCGCATGAAAATCTGTCGATGTATGAGAAAGTTATTAACGGATAAAATCGTGTCATTTTTTTGGCCCACCCTGTATATAAACAAGATGAAACGTGAACTGCATTTGTTGAACAGTTACATCGGTTATACCATTCTCAATTGATTAAGGGACTAATTTCGTTTTGTTGTTCATACTTGAGTAAGACTTTTCCTTGTGTTTTTAGACATGGCAACGAGCGATCATAGCAGCACTTCTTTTTTATCGGCATAATATCACAATCTGATTATGGATTTTGAAGCATCGGGTGATAAGGCCAACACAATCATTCTGTCGCTAAAACCGTGCGCAAAACTTTTCACTAATGAAGCGTTATAGGAACATCTTGTAACATACGCTTTAGAACGCTGGTTATGAAAAAAATGCGTTGCGAGCTGTGCGTGTGCCTGATGTTTCATTAGTGAGTTGGCAGAAACTGTGTTGGGCTATATAGCGCGCGCTTTCAGTTCGTTCAGTTTCTTAAGGAATTGAGACTAAATATTTTAAGATTGGGCAAAAAATTCTCAGTGAGTGAGTGAGTGAGTGAGTGAGTGAGAGAGTGAGTGAGTGAGTGATTGAGTGAGAGAGTGAGTGAGTGAGTGAGTGAGTGAGTGAGTGAGTGAGTGAGTGATTGAGTGAGTGAGTGAGTGAGTGAGTGAGTGAGTGAGTGAGTGAGTGAGTGAGTGAGTGAGTGAGTGAGTGAGTGAGTGAGTGAGTGAGTGAGTGAGTGAGTGAGTGAGTGAGTGAGTGAGTGAGTGAGTGAGTGAGTGAGTGAGTGAGTGAGTGAGTGAGTGAGTGAGTGATGTAGAGGTCAATGATATACTGCCCTACACAGTAATGTTTCAGGAGTGACAGTTTTTCGTTTCTCGTGTTCTGGCAAACCGCCCGAACACGCTTTCGATAATAGCCTTCAGAAACATGAACTCTTCATTCATGTTTCAAAATAAGGATACAGTTTGCAGACTGTAATTAATATACAATTGCACTTGCTTTTGTCAAATCTATCATCAACAAAAAGCCATGAATACAAACAAAGTAATCCTACCCCCATATCACAGAAACTTTTGGCATTGGGTGCCTAAATTGGTGCATCTTTATGCAAGAAAACTTTGAAGTTCTATAACTCACGTGAGAATTGGTTTTAAATTGAAAACTTTTGTTCAGAGGTGAGATCGTCTATTTTTACGCATGAGAAAAATAAGAAACTCAAAATAAACACAATATAATGTATTGAAAATGGTATGGCAAAACTTTATGCACTGCTGCTTATGACAAAAGCGTCCTTTGGCACCTGGTCTCGGAGCGAAAACTGAGTGCGATATAAAATGCATGTTTTCTATCCAATTAAATGTTTTTACTTTGAGTTTTTCGTGATTGCATTATGAGGAAAAAACAAACTTTCATCTGAACAAAAGTTTTCTATTTTTAACCGATTATATCGTGAGTTATAGAACTTCAAGTTTTTTGCATAGAGATGCACCAATTTAGGCACCCAATGCCAAAAGTTTCTGTGATATGGGGGCTAGTTATAATTATAACATGCTTATAACGATTAACTACGAATCAATTACGATAACTACAAATGAAGAGTTTGAGTTCGTCAAACAAACGTTGTTTGGGCCAATTCGTCAAACAGTCAAATACCTATTGTTTGGGCCAAACCGTCAAACAACACATTGTTTGGGCCAAACAGTCAAACAAACCAATGTTTGGGCCAAACCATCAAACAGTCAAACAATACATTGTCAGGGTCTAGAGAAAAGTTCATGTACACACACTCTGGGAAAATTTTAAACTGTACACGTGGCCTGTGTATTCTTGTGCGTAGTGCGTCAGCTTCGAAAACTGGTGGTACCGGTTCGAAACTTTACTTGACATGCTAAATCGCTTGGAACGTGAAAGGGTTCATCATCCACTTGATTTTAAGTGTTACTTTGCAGTCGTATGATATATTTTTGTTGTTTCGAGAACGATGTTTGTATATACAGCATCATCAGTTAATTTCAATATCACCAAACATACTGTAACGACGGTGAAACGTGAACAAATTTTGTTCCGCCTCGAAAACTGGTGGTTCCGGTTCGAAACTTTACTTGAGACGCAGAGCCTGAATGATGGCTCTACGGTTTATGCTGTTAGCCGTCAGTTTGCTCAACTTCTCATCAGGTGACTACGAAAACAAAATTATATATGGTATCAAAATGAGTGAACACCATTTTATGTATGAAAAATCATCTATGGAATAGTATAAGTAATCACAAAGACAATAACGCGTCTCCAAATTCAAGCTGTCGAAACGCGTTGCAGGAGAAAACCTGAGGTTTGTATGGGATACGTGGCCCAAAAAACTGTATTATTGGTGTTTTTGGAGTTTGACTCCGCGGTATTTTGCTCGGTATTTACAGTTCATGTTTCATAATGACTATGTATTCTTAAAAAGGCGATGAAAGTTAATGGGTCTACTGCCGCCTGTACTTTTATAACCATTAGAATAGAAAAAGCTACACAGTTGATTTTTTTTCAAGTTTGTGTAAAACCTATGTCACCTCTGCATCGAAGTCTCGAAGTTGAATAATTGATTTATTTTTTGCACATTATTTCTCTCGGTAGTTTTTGTTCTCGGTTTTATAATCACTGCTGCCCTATGATTATTGTGATTCTTACTGTAGTTGGTCACCTAAAGTATATGTAGTTCGAGAATGGTGGCAATTGAACTTGATTATCTGGTCAACTGAGAATACTGCATAAGGTATGTTTATATCACATACAGTACATACAAATCTCTTGTAAAGCCGGTATGTTGTTTCTGCAAGCGAAAATATTGCCCAAAACTTCTGATAATGAAACATCACCCCATGCTACACTGTGTGAACTATTGTGTCAACCGAGTTGAGTTGAGACTACTGATGTTTCATTAACAGACGTTTTGGGCAGTATTTTAGCTTGAAAAAACCACATATCTGGTATTCCAATCAATTGAGAACGCTATAACCGATTGAATATTCATCTCCGCGGAAATCAGTCTTGCAGTTCACGTTTCATCATAGCAATAGATACGAAATACGGTGAATTCACACAATACTTCCAAAAATTTCCAAACCAATAATACAATAAAATTTAACAATTCATAAGCAATTTCCAGCACGCATTCAAATTCAGTCTTCCGATCCTTTAAGAATGCTAAATCTGGTGTACGCGTGAAGAAATCTGTTCACGTTTCATCATGACTATGGATGCAATTTTGTAATGACCATATTGCTCACGAACTTACCCCAGCAGAAGCTATTAAATTTACAAAATTAACAATAAGTATCGACTGATAAAAAATCATTCCATTTTAGTCTCGATTCATAAGTACATGTAAATCCAACCAGTAAGTTAATTATAACGGTTTATCTCTGATAACGTG